>JAQQAC010007890.1:36068497-36175809 GCA_029783875.1 Phataginus tricuspis | reverse complement strand
AAGGGACACCGAGGGAAAGAAGAGCAAAGAGCATCACAAATAAGAGTAGGAAAAGGAAGAGAATGTGGCTGAGGGTGGGCAGTTTGCAAGAAACAGTAAAGATAATATGAGAGTACCGACAGAAAGGAAGAGAACATTTAAGAGCACAGCCTACCACCACGCCCAGCTTTCATGAATGCAATAGCCCTGTGGTCTCCAAAGTAGGTTGGGGGGTAGGAGGCAGCGGATACATGATCTGTTGAAGAAGTCATTTTGAAATTCAAGGACAGGGTGGAGGGAAGATAAAACGGAACCGGTAGAGGCACTGAGTAAGAAGAAATTGAGAGTCTGATGGCAAAATCACCCAGCTCCCGAATCCGCGCAGGGTCTCTTCCAGGGCTTAAAAGTCCATTGGGACCGGCATGAACTACGCAGACAGGGTGGGGGGGCCGCGCGAGAAAAAAGCAAGGAGTGGTGGTCGGAATGAGAAAGCGGTTGCCAACAGCGATAAAGGAGGAGGCCAGTCCACAGGCGTGACTTTAACCCAGAAAGCACAAAGAGTGCAGACTTTGGGGACAACTGAGTTGACAAGCAGGCTCCCCTGATTTCAAGTAATGGGCGCTACTGGGGAGCAAAGGCCGCAAAAGGGTTTGGGCCATACCATGTTTTTGACCAGGGGAGAACTCGACTCACCCAGGAGCTGGAAGGGGGGCTAGTGACTGAGGTTGGAGTCTCAGGGACGCCGGAGGGGGCCCTTTCAGAGTCCCTTTCCCGGTAGATTTTGTAGAGCCGGGGGCCTAGGACACAGCTCAGCAGCTTCGCCATGGCCCCGGCTCGGGCTGCTGCTCTTCCAGCAGCAGAGTCCCCCTGCTGGCCACGCCCTCCCCGGCTTCTGAGGTGTCGCGTGCCCTTTACGTCAGCACGTACCGGATCCTCCTCGCGCCCAGTCGAGACATTTTCCGCGCTGCCTGAGAAGACTTTCGTGCAGGTGGATCTACGGGTACAGCAATGGTCATAAATTAGTTGGAGGCGTTTGGAACGAGGAGAGTTAGAAATTGTTTAGAAAATAGTTTAATCATTTTTTTCTATCCCTTAATATTGGTAGACTCTCGACCAACAGTGGGGTAATTTAGGAGCACTTGACAAGAGCAACAAAAAACGTAAGATGTCTAGGAATATATAAGATTAAAAAAACCACAAGATTTTATGAAGAAAATCACAAAAAGTCATGAAAGAGTTAAACCAAGGCTTAATAAATGGAGAGCTACACCATGGTCCTGGATAGGACGACTCAGTTTTGTTAAGATGTATCAAATACTGGTTAATATTGAGGGGAATGAATTATCCCTCTTAGCGTGGACAAATCTCAGAACCATAATAACAAATGGAAAAAAGAGCCACAGATTACATGCACCATGACATAGTTTATACACCTGTAAAATTTAAAAACACGTACAATTTAATGATCAAGTTAATGAAAGCTGAAGAGTAAATTTAGAAGTGTTATAAGCAGAGTATTTTTGAAATAGTAATACTCTTTCTTAGTAGTAAACAAGTTTGTTTTAACTTTCTTTGTACCATACATCTACATAATATATAAACTATTTAGCTTCTTTTAGAGTAAACACATATGCAGAAAAGTGCACCAATTGAATGTATCCGTGTAATCAGTACTTGGATCAAGAACACATCATTACTGCACCTAGAAGACCCTCTCCGAATCACTACCAGTCATTATCCGCCCCACTGAGGGGATATCTTAATTTCTAACATCAGAGATTAGTTTTGCCTATGTTTGTTCCTTATATAAATAGAATCATATAACACATGCCCTTTGTTTCTGGCCTCTTTATCATTGTGTTTGCGAGATTCAACCTGTTGCTTGTCATTGCGGTTTGTGCACACCTTGCTGTGGAATGTTCCATTGGGTGAGTATACCGCCGTTTATTTAGCCATTATACAGTTGTGCATTAGATATAGCCTCTGGTATGCATGGAGTATTTCATCAAAAACAATTTTAAAAATAGTCTTTAATGCTCAACCTCACTAATCATCAGAGAAATGCAAATCAAAACCACAATGAAATATCACCTCACACCCATCAGAATGGCTAATATCAAAAAGAGGAGAAATAAGTTAGTGAGGATGTGGAGAAAAGAGAGCCCGCATACACTGTTGGAGGGAATGTAAATTGGTGCAGCCAACGTGGAAAGCAGTACAGAGGTTTTGGTTTTTTGTTTTGTTTTGTTTTTTCAAAAAACTAAAAATAGAAATACCATAGATCCAGCAATTCCACTTCTGGGAATTTACCTGAAGAAAATAAAATAATTCATTTGAAAAAATATATGCACCCCTATGTTTATTGCAGCCCTATTTACAATAGCCAAGAAATGGAAGCAACCTCAGTGTCCATCATAGATGAATGGATAAAGAAGATGTGGTACATGTATGAGATGTTACTCAGCCTTAAAAAATAATGAAATTTTTGTAAACGATATATCCGACAAGGGGTTAACATCCAAAATATATAAAGAACTCAAATACCTCAACACCCAAAAAGTAAAAAACATGAATAAAAAATGGGCGGAGGATATGAATAGACACTTCTCCAGAGAAGAAATTCAGATGGCCAACAGGCACATGAAAATATGCTCCACATCACTAATTATCAGAGAAATGCAAATAAAAACCACAATGAGATACCACCTCACACCAGTTAGGATGGCCAGTATCAAAAAGACTAAGAACAACAAATGCTAGCAAGGATGTGGAGAAAGGGGAACCCTCCTACACTGCTGGTGGGAATGTAAGCTAATTCAACCATTGTGGAAAGCAATATGGAGGTTTCTTATTGGAACTCAAAATAGAAATACCATTTGACCCTGGAATTCCACTCCTAGGAATTTACCCAAAGAATACAATTTCTCAGATTCAAAAAGACATACGCTGTAGATTAATTATACCAAAATAAATTTTAAAAAAAGAAAAAAAAGACATATGCACCCCTATGTTTATTGCAGCACTATTTACAATAGCTAAGATATGGAAGCAACCTAAGTGTCCATCAGTAGATGACTGGATAAAGAAGATGTGGGACATATACACAATGGAATACTACTCAGCCATAAGAAAGAAACAAATTCTGCAATTTGCAACAACATGGATGGAGCTGGAGGATAGTATGCTCAGTAAAATAAACCAGGTGAAGAAAGACAAGTACCAAATGATTTCCCTCATTTGTGGAGCATAACAGCGAAGCAAAACTGAAGGAATAAAACAGCAACAGACTCACAGACTCCAAGAAGGGACTAGCGGTTACCAAAGAGGAGGGGTGGGGGAGGGCGGGTGGGGACGGAGGGAGAAGGGGATTCAGGGGTACTATGATTGGCACATATGGTGTATGGGGGATCATGGGGAAAACAGTGAGTGTAGGACAGAAAAGGCAAATAATGAATCTGTGGCATCTTACTACACTGACTAACAGTGGCTGCAATGGGGTATGGGGGGACATGATAACAGGGGTGAATGTAGTAACCACATTGTTTTTTCATGTGAAACCTTCATAAGAGTGCATATTAATAATACCTTAATAATAAATGAATAAGTTTTTTAAAAAGGATGAAATTATGCCATTTGCAACAAACATGGATGGATTAGAGGATATTATGCTAAGTGAAATAAGTCACACAGAGAAAGGTAAATATGGTGTGACTTCACTTAGCATGTGGAATCTGAATAACAAAACAAATGAACAAAATAGAAATAAATTCATAAACACAGAGAACAACACAGGAGTGTTGGTTACCATGGCAATGGTGGTCAGGGGATGGATGAAATAGGTAAAAGGATAAAGAGTGCAAACTTCAAATTGTAAAATAAGTCATGGTGATGGAATACAGCATAGGGAATGTAGCCAATAATATTGTAATATCTTTGTATGGTGACGGATGTTGACTACACTTATCATGGTGAGAATTTAGTATTGTCAAACCACTATGGTATACATCTGAAGCCATTGTAATATTGTATATCAACTATATTTCAAGAAAAGCTTTTTAAAAAGAGCTTTTAAAAATAAATAACACACAGGATTCGAGATGGCGGCATGAGAGATGAGACAGAGAACTCCTCCCAAAACCACAGATAGTGTGAAAATATAGTTAATACAACTAACCCTAAAACAGCAACACAAAGAAGGCTGCACCAGGCTGCACACAGACCTCACGAACAGAGCAGACCTTAGGAAACAGGGTAACGTACGAAAGCCTTAATCCTATGGGACCCAAGCCCTTCCCCCACCCCAGGTCACCTGGCGGAAAGGAAGAGAAATGGAGCTGGGGAGGGGGCGGAAGCCTGGGACTGCTGAACACCTAGCCCTGGAGATCTGCTTTGCGAGCAGAAACCTACATTGTGTGGTGCTCTGGAGGATGGGGAGCTGGGACAGGCAAAGTGCTTGAGAGACAGATTCCGGATGTTTGTAGAGGATGGGGACCACACCCGGCTGCTCTGGGACTGGGGAAAGGCAGGCGGTCTGAGAGGCTTCCTAGAAGCAAGAGGGCTGCTGAAGTGCGGGGTTTGCACAGAGTTTGCTGCGCCGGAGAAGGGATAGGGGGACAAAGTTGACAGGGCACGCTCTGCCCAGCAGATTAGTAAATTTGGGGAGCTTCAGGTGCTCCATCCCCTGGCTGGCTACTCAGCTCCCAGGCCCCCCACTGTGATACGCAGCCTGCTGAGCCTTCCTCCTGGCCGGACAGCACCCGCTCGCAAACCAGCAGTCACTGCTCTGGCATCAGGCCGGCCAGAAAGAGGCCTCACCTACAACAGCTAGAGATGCCAAGCACAGAGGTTTACCTGTGTGCTCGGCCCACTGGCTGTGATACTGGAGACAGGCAGGGCAGACGGGAGTCAGGAAACAGATCTTTCCTCCCACCAGGCACCAGCTCCACTCCCCTATGACCGCCAACCTCACTCTAGGGGCTGAGCAGCTCCAGAGACTGGAGCTTCTGGGCAATAGAGGGCACCACAGAGAAATATGAAACGTCAAAAGAATATGATTCAGACCAAAATCTCACAAACCCCAGAAAGAGGGCCAAATGAAACTGAACTCACCAATCTTCCTGAAAGAGAGTTCAAAATAAAATTCATAACCATGCTTATGGAGGTACAGAAAAATATTCAAGAACTCAGGAAACGAATTTAATATGGAGATTCAAACATTAAGAAATACCATATCTGAAATGAAACATACAATGGAGGGATTTAAAAAGCAGATTCGATGTAGTAGAAGAGATGGTAAATGGAATAGAAATTAGAGAAGAGGAATACAAAGAAGCTGAGGCACAGAAAGAAAAAAGAATCTCTAAGAATGAAAGAATATTGAGAGAACTGTGTGACCAATCCAAACAGAACAATATTTGCATAATAGGGGTACCACAAGAAGAAGAGAGAGAAAAAGGGATAGAGAGAGTCATTGGGGACGTAATTGCTGAAAACTTCCCCAATTTGGGGAAGGAGGTAGTCTCTCAAGCCATGGAGATGCACAGATTTCCCAACACAAGGGACCCAAGGAAGACAACATCAAGACATATAATAATTAAAATGGCAAAGATCAAGGATAAAGTCAGACTTTTAAAAGCAGCCAGAGAGAGAAAAAAGATAACATACAAATGAAAACCCATCAGGCAATCATCAGATTTCATAACAGAAACCTTACAGGCCAGAAGGGAATGGCATGGTATATTTAATGCAATGAAGCAGAAGGGCCTCAAACCAAGAATACTCTACCCAGCAAGGTTATCATTTAAATTTGAAGGAGGGATTGAACAATTTTCAGATAAGCAAAAGCTGAGAGAATTTACCTCCCACAAACAATGTCTACAGTGCATTTTGGAGGGACTCCTATAGATAGAAGTATCCCTAAGACTAAATAGCTGTCACCCAAGGGATAAACAAAGAGTACAGAATATGATACAAAGAATGGAGGAGGAAGAAAAAGGAGAAGAAGGAAAAAAAAAGAATCTTTAGGTTGTGTCTGTAATAGCATACTGAGTGAGTTAAATTAGACTGTTAGGTAGTAAGGGAATTACCCTTGAACCTTTGATAACTACAAATCTAAAGCCTACAGTGCCAATAAGTACATACCTATTGATAATCACCCTAAATGTAAATGGTCTGAATGCACCAATCAAAAGACATAGAGTAACTGAATGGATAAAAAAAACAAGACCCATCTATATGCTGTCTACAAGAGACACTTCAAACCCAAAGACATACACAGACTGAAAGTAAAGGGATGGAAAAAGATATTTCATGCAACTAATAGTGAGAAAAAAGCAGGAGTTGCAGTACTTGTATCAGACAAAATAGACTTCAAAACAAAGAAAGTCACAAGAGACAAAGAAGGACATTACATAATGTTAAAGGGGTCTGTCCAACAAGAGTATATAACTATTATAAATATCTATGCACCCAACACAGGATCACCTACATATGTGAAACAAAAACTAACAGAATTAAAGGGGGAAATAAAATGCAATGCATTCATTTTAGGAGACTTCAACACACCACTCACTCAAAGACAGATCAACCAGACAGAAAATAAATAGGCAGAGGCACTGAACAACGTATTAGAACAGATGACCTAATGGACATCTACAGAACACTCCATCCAAAAGCAACAGGATACACATTCTTCTCAAGTGCACATGGAACATTTTCAAGAATACATCATATATTAGGCCACAAAAAGAGCCTCAGTAAATTCAAAAAGATTGAAATTGTACCAACCAGCTTCTCAGATCACAAAGGTATGAAACTAGAAATAAATTACACAAAGAAAATGAAAAAGCCCACAAACACATGGAGGCTTAATAACATGCTCCTAAATAATCAATGGATCAATGACCAAATAAAAACAGAGATCAAGCAATATATGGAGACAAATGACAAATAAAAACAGAGATCAAGCAATATATGGAGACAAATGACAACAATAATTCAACACAGTACCATCTGTGGGATGCAGCAAAGGCCGTGCTAAGAGGGAAATACACTGCAATACAGGCCTACCTCAGGAAAGAAGAACAATCCCAAATGAACAGTCTAAACTCACGATTAATGAAACTAGAAAAGGAAGAACAAATGAGGCCCAAAGTCAGTAGAAGGAGGGACATAATAAAGATTAAAGCAGAAATAAATAAAATTGAGAAAAATAAAACAATAGAAAGAATCAATGAAAGCAGAAGCTGGTTCTTCGAGAAAATAAACAAAATAGATAAACCCCTGGCCAGACTTATCAAGAAGAAAAGAGAGTCAACACATACAAACAGAATCAGAAATGAGAAAGGAAAAATCACTACAGATACCACAGAAATACAAATAATTATGAGAGAATATTGTGAAAAATTATATGCTAACAAACTGGATAACCTAGAAGAAATGGACAACTTTCTAGAAAAATACAACCTTCAAGGCTGACCCAGGAAGAAACAGAAAATCTGAATAGACCAATTACCAGCAAAGAAATTGAATTGGTAATAAAAAGACTACCTAAGAACAAACCTCCTGTACCAGACAGTTTCACTGCTGAAATTTTATCAAACATTTAGTGAAGACCTAATACCCATCTTCCTTAAAGTTTTCCAAAAAGTAGAAGAGGAGGGAATACTCCCAAACTCATTTTATGAGGCCAACATCACTCTAATATCAAAACCAGGCAAAGACACCACAAAAAAAGAAAATTACAGACCAATATCCCTGATGAACATAGGTGCAAAAGTACTCAAAAAATATTAGCAAACTGAATTCAAAAATACATCAAGAGGATCATACACCATGATCAAGTGGGATTCATCCCAGGGATGCAAGGATGGTACAACATTCGAAAATCCATCCACATCATTCACCACATCAACAAAAAGAAGGACAAAAACCACATGATCATCTCCATAGATGCTGAAAAAGCATTCGACATAATTCAACGGCCATTCATGATAAAAACTCTCAACAAAATGGGTATAGAGGGCAAGTACCTCAATATAATAAAGGCCATATATGACAAACCCACATCCAACATTATACTTAACAGCAAGAAGCTGAAAGCTTTTCCTTTAAGATTGGGAACAAGACAAGGATGCCCACTCTCCCCACTTTTATTCAACATAGTTCTAGAGGTCCTAGCCACGGCAATCAGACAAAAAAAAAGAAATACAAGGCATCCAGATTGGTAAGGAAGAAGTCAAACTGTCCCTGTTTGCAGATGACATGATATTGTACATAAAAAAACCCTAAAGAATCCACTCCCAAACTACTAGATCTAATATCTGAATTCAGTAAAGTTGAAGGATACAAAATTAATACCAGAAATCTGTTGTATTTCTATACACCAACAGTGAACTAGCAGAAAGAGAAATCAGGAAAACAATTCCGTTCACAATTGCATCAAAAAGAATAAAATACCTAAGAATAAACCTAATCAAGGAAGTGAAAGATTTATACTCTGAAAACTACAAGACACTCATGAGAGAAATTAAAGAAGATACCAGTAAATGGAAACACATCCTGTGCTCATGGATATGAAGAATTAATATTGTCAAAATGGCCATCCTGCCTAAAGCAATCTACAGATTCAATGCAATTCCTATCAAAATACCAACAGCATTCTTCAACAAACTAGAGAAAATCGTTCTAAAATTCATATGGAACCACAAAAGACCCCGAATAGCCAAAGCAATCCTGAGAAGGAAGAATAAAGTGGGGGGAATTATGCTCCCTGACTTCAAGCTATACTACAAAGCCACAGTAATCAAGACAATTTGGTACTGGCACAAGAACAGACCCATAGACCAATGGCACAGACTAGAGAGCCCTGATATAAACCCAAGCATAAATGGTCAATTAATATATGATAAAGGAGCCATGGATATACAATGGGGAAATGACAGCCTCTTCAACAGCTGGTGTTGGCAAAACTGGACAGCTACATGTAAGAGAATGAAAATGGATTATTGTCTAACCCATTCACAAAAGTAAACTCAAAATGGATCTAAGGCCTGAATGTAAGCCATGAAACCACAAAACTCTTAGAAAAAAACATAGGCAAAAATCTCTTGGACATAAATACGAGCAACTTCTTAATGAACATATCTCCCCAGGCAAGGGAAACAAAAGCAAAAATGAACTAATGGGACTATATCAAACCTAAAAGCTTCTGTACAGCAAAGGACAACATCAATAGAACAAAAAGACATCCTACAGTATGGGAGAATATATTCATAAGTGACATATCTGATAAGGGGTTGACATCCAAATTATATAAAGAGCTCATGCACCTCAACAAACAAAAAGCAAATAAGCCAATTAAAAAATGCGTGGAGGAGATGAACAGAAATTTCTCCAAAGAAGAAATTCAGATGGCCAACGGGCACATGAAAAGATGCTCCACATCTCTAATCATCAGAGAAATGCAAATTAAAACCACAATGAGATATCACCTCACACCAGTGAGGATGGCCAACATCCAAAAGACAACAGCAAATGTTGGAGAGGATGTGGAGAAAGGGGAACCCTCCTACACTGCTGGTGGGAATGTAAATTAGTTCAACCATTGTGGAAAGCAGTGTGGAGGTTCCTCAAAAAACTCAAAATAGAAATACCATTTGACCCAGGAATTCCACTCCTAGGAATTTACCCTAAGAATGCAGCTGCCCAGCTTGAAAAAGACATATGCACCCCTATGTTTATCGCAGCACTATTTACAATAGCCAAGAAATGGAAGCAACCTAAGTGTCCATCAGTAGATGAATGGATAAAGAAGATATGGCACATATACACAATGGAATATTATTCAGCCATAAGAAGAAAAAAATCCTACCATTTGCAACATGGATGTAGCTAGAGGGTATTATGCTCAGTGAAATAAGCCAGGCGGAGAAAGACAAGTATCAAATGATTTCACTCATCTGTGGAGTATAAGAACAAAGAAAAAACTGAAGGAAGAAAACAGCAGCAGATTCACAGAACCCAAGAATGGACTAACAGTTACCAAAGGAAAGGGACTGGGGAGGATGGGTGGGAAGGGAGGAATAAGGGGGAAAAAGAGGTATTACGATTAGCACACATAATGTAGCAGGTGGGGGATATGGAGAAGGCAGTATAACACAGAGAAGACAAGTAGTGATTCTATAGCAATTTACTATGCTGATGGACATGTCCATGACTGTAATGGTGTGTGTGGTGGGGACCTGATAATAGGGGAGCCTAGTAACCATAATATTGCTCATGTAATTGTACATTAATAATAGCAAAATAAAAAAAAGAAGTAAAACTATTGATACATGCCAACATGGAAAATAAAAATAAATAAATAAACAAACAAACAAATTAATTAACACATTAAGTTTTTTAAAGAAAAACTAAGAAAACAAACAAATAACTCTAAAAACTAGAGTTATATGAAGATCTGTCTTGCGAGTCCTGCCTGGAGTGAAGGGATGATTCAGTGAATTCTCGAGGCCCCTGTTAGCCTTCTCCTTGGATAATAGCTTAATACACTCATCAAGGGCTGGGAAGAGGTCTGTGGTATGCCAAGGTAGCCACAAGGAAAGTCATTTTAAAAAATCACTTATGGAGCACTGACTGGGTGTCCAGTCTTGTGCTCAATTCCATGGAGACCAGCATAAAGACTGGGCTTCTTTGCTCATTGCTGGCATCTCTTATGGGAGGACGAGAGAGCACAGGACGTACTTCCAGACTGCAAAGGTAGATGGCCATGACCCCTTTTGCACAGGCTTCTTAGCCTGTAGAGTCTTTGATCAAAGTCCCTGAGCTGATGTGGAGTCAGAAGGGTGAGGAGGTCGTCTTCAGAGTGGCCTGGACTGGGTCTTTTCCCCCTCAGGACAAAAGGGTGGGCATCACTTTTTCCCCAGTAGACGCAGCTGGGCTTTATCTCCCCAGCATTCCCATCCCTTCCAGAGGCCTATGTCACTCCAGACCAGCCAGTGTGGCCCTTTATCTGGGCTCTGTTTCCTCCCTGGGGACACCAGGTCCCAGGCAGGAGAACTTGGCAGGCTTTCCTCATGGCGATCTTATTCCTCCTCCTTCTGGTCCTATGTGGGTGCCCCCAGGCTGCTGCAGGTAAGGAACAGGAGGTCGGGGATTCTTCAACTATTCCAAGGTTTGGAGGGACTGCTGCTGTTTCTCCTTAGGGGTGAGGGGAAGGCATCTGACTCAAGAAGATAGATTTACCCTAACTGACCTCACACTGCCTCTAATATAGGGGAATAACCATATTGTGACAGTGAGGGTCCAGGTCACGTGGAGTTCCTTTAGAAAATAAGAATGGATAAGTAAACGCTGCCAAGAAAGGAGAAATGAGAGGAAGTAATATGGGCATTTGCTAACTATTCCAGCCTTTTCTCTCCTGCCCTCAGATTCCCTCACTCACTTGGGGAGAGGGGAGGAAAGCCCCACCTCACTTTTTATAGCTGTCACTTGGGTAATGTGCTCACAGCCACCAGAAGGGGAGAAAGCCAAGGGTTGGAGGTTGGGTTGGAGGTTGTTGAGCTCATGGGGCTCTCCAGCCTCACACAACCCCTTCCCCACAGACCACATCCAGACCATCTATGTGGCCTTGGGGGAGACAGTGGAGCTGCCATGTCCCTCACCACCCACCCTGCATGGGGACGAAGTCCTGTCCTGGTTCCGCAGTCCTACAGCAAGCTTCTCTACTGCTCTGGTGGCCCAAGTCCAAATGGGCAGGCTAGTCCCAGACCCTGGGAAGCCCGGAAGGGAATCCAGGCTCCAAGTGCTAACGAACTACTCTTTGTGGCTGGAAGGGTCCAAGGAGGTTGACGCTGGGCGGTACTGGTGTGCGGTGCTGGGTCAGCACCACAAATACCAGAACTGGAGGGTGTACGATGTCTCCGTGCTCAGAGGTGAGTATGGGCATGCGGACCAGGGCCACTGGGGGCTGGTAAGCCCAGGCAAAGAACTTAGGGATCCCTCTTTCCCCACAGGATCCCAGTTATCTGCGAGGACTGTAGATGGATCCCCCTGCTCTGTCCTCCTGTGCTCCACGGTCCCCGCCAGACGCCTGGACTCTGTGACCTGGCTAGAGGGAAAGGGTCCTGTGAGGGGCCACGTACAGTCCTTCTGGGGCAATGGGGCTGCCCTGCTCTTGGTGTGTCCTGGGGAGGGGCTTTCTGAGCTGAGGGGCCGTCGACCGAGAATCATCCGCTGCCTCACGCCTCAGAGCAAAGGGGTCAGCTTTAGCCTGGCAGGTAAGGGGAATATGGGAAGGGATGTTGCCTCTGGCACATCCTCCACCTACTGGCTAGGGGAGTAGTGAGATAGGAGGCAAATCTTATTAGTCAGGTTGGGGGGTGCTGATTTCTGGTGGGGCGGACCATTGCCTGTAGAACAGTCTTTTTCTCACTGACTGAATCCACAACAGAGAAGGGAGTTAGTTAAACCAGTTTTCTGGTGAACAGCCCACGGGCCAAGAGGGAGAAGGATTCAGTGGAATATGCCATTGTTTAGAAATAAGGTACTCTGTGATTTTTGTGGAATATCCCATAGCACAGTGGAAGAAAATAAGAATTATTGCTTGGAGAATAGTGTTGAGGAAATCATGTACATTATCATGGCCCCTTGAGAGTGAAGGCAGAAGGAGATAAAATATGTAATGGTTTTACAATAAAAAAAATCCACTATACAGAGAAAGAACACTACTGGCTGTAGAATAACCCATTGCAAGACAGGGGGGAAGAGCAAATGGCCATTATTTCAGTAAGCAAAGGCCCACCGACGTGCAGTAACCGAGTCTTATTTCCTCTATATCTGCAGCACTCAGTATAGTACCTGGCATGCAGGCACTCGGCAAATGACTAAGGAGTGAATGAGTGAAAGAATGAATACACGGAAGGCACTTCATGTTTTTTTGAAAGGATAGATTACCCTGGAGGGTCTAAGTAAAAATGGCAGTTACGGCGGGTGGTCTGTTCTGGAGTTTGTTGGCCATGTGTGGGCCGAGGGACCCTGCCATTCTCCATCGGTGCTGGCTCGTGGGCTCAGGGACAAAGGGGCAAAGTGGGGTGGTAAGGAAGCTATGAAGTCTTTTGAAAGAACTGACCAGACAAGAGAGGAGAGCCTCTCTTTGGGGCACAGGACAGATTCCCTCCCTGCCTTCCTCCTCATCACTCTGGTCTTACCTTTACTGCAGCCCCCATGGATGCTTCTCCTGCCCGGTGTGCCCCTTCCACGGGCTGGGATGTGTCCAGGATCCTGATGCTGTTGCTCATAGCAGGCCTGGGAGTCACCATCCTGGTCCTCAGCATCAAGCTCTGGAGGCGCAGGGTCCAAGGGGCTCAGTGCAGAGGTGAGTCCCTCCCTCCCAGGGGGAAGAAAAGAGCAAGACAGCCCCTGGCTGTGAGGCAGAGGCCAGGGCTCACATCTTGCCTCTAAACCCTATCTCACCTAAGGGAAGAGGGTGGGAAGGAATATAGCTCTGAGTTACCTGGTGACGTCTCTGCCGCACCCCATGCGGCTCCTTCTCCCCAGATGCCTCGATTATTCAGTTCAAACCTGAAATCCAAGTATATGAGAACATCCATTTGGCCAGGCTCAGGTGAGGAACTCTAGGGGACAGAGGTTTAAATCCCAGAGGCTCCTGAGGACGTGGAGAAGTATTCTTAATCTGTCTTTCTACTTTGCAAAATCCACAGCCTACATGCCCCCAAGATCAGATGATCGGTGACCTTTTCTGGGAAGTGTGGCCTGCTGCCTCCTGACCATCTGGCATCTGAAAGAGTCCCCAGACCCGTGGCAAAGGGGACGGGCTGAGAGTGCTACTTCAGCCTAGCTGGTCTTCAGCAGCCAAGCTGTGTGGGGGTGCTGGGAGGGGTGGGGAGGGGGCTGGACGAAAGGAGAAGCATTATCTGTGATGTCACCTATGAAGAGGTGTGGTCTTCTGTCTTGTAGCAAAAAGTGGAGGGGTGTCGCTGAGCTCGCAGTACCCTGGGATTGAGGGGAGCCGGGGTAGCTGAGAGCGGTGGGGAGGGCTGGGGATGGGCAGAGAGGAGGCAGAAGAATCCAGAGGCTTGAGCACTGGTGGAGAGTCAGCCACAGGGGAGCCAAAGGACAAACGCGGAAACTGAAGAAAAGAGAAGGGAAGAGACTCAAGTCAGTAAGAGGAAGGAGAGGACAGAGAGAGAGAGACAGAAGCCCGAAGTGGGAGGACTGAGGGACAGAGAGAAGGGAAAGACTCAAGTTGCCTCTCAGTTAAACAGACCACGCCTCCCCGCCCCATCTGGTCTCATCTGGTCTCCTCCGTACTCCGCACACCGCGGAGAAGTGGAGAGAACTAGCGCCTTTCATCAGACCCCAGACTTCCTCAGATGGAAGGGGAGGGAGCTGAGTCAGGATGGCATGCCTGTAATCCTCCTTATCCTCGGCACTTCATTTTGGCAGTGAGCGGTTTATCGGGACCCTGGCATCCTGGGAGCCCCGGGAGTCACATGCTGTCTCCCCGGGCAGAGGAAGTGTCCATAAGGGCGGGTTGGTGGATGCCCTGTGGCGTAAATAATCCGGCCCTGCGCTGGCTGACCATAAACCATGGACCAGTCTGGGCTGGCGAAGCCTGGTTGGAAGGGCGTTGATGCTCCCAGCTCGAGCGTTTCCCAGTCTCCGCAGAAATGAGCTGGACTCCCCGCCACACCCTCACAAGCAGCTCCAGCAGGCGCCCTTTTGTGTGGCTGCTCAAGCATGGGGCCCATTGGAGAAAAGCTTCCTCAGAAGTCTTGCCTAAAGCCTTCCCTCTACAGTGGCTTAATCTAAGTTCTTGGCAAGAAGGAGGACGCCAGTGACAGAGATGGAGAATGAGGTGAAGTTATGGTTCAGCACCCAGCCAACCCGCCAAGCAGCTGTAGTTTGCTTTTAGAGACCGTGCACCCCCCCACACACACACACAGAGCAGTGTTACCAGACACCCAGACAGCACTTTTATTGAATTTTCTCTTCATAGTTCCCCAACAATCTCCTTCCTGAGTTCCCGACCACTCAAAGTAATCTTAACTAGCAAGACTCTCCTTCCCACCACACTTGGTACCCTTTCAATCCCCTGGTCTGGGACCCACAGCTTCAACAAAACTCCTGCCTGCCAGAGACCCAGATCTGAGAGAGGACGTCAGCAACAGGCATCTAGAAGACAACAAAAGACGTGAAACAGGTGTTCTTCCTGAGGCTGGGGTCTGGGCAGGCGCCTGGGTCGGGGCTGGAGCAATGCCCATAGGAACCAGGCATTCAGAGGGCTCTGCGAAGGTCAGGGATCTGGGTCTTCCTACAAAATCAGGTTCTTGCACCGTATCTCAGGAGGGTCTGCGCAGGTGTTTCCAGGGCCACGGTGGTGGTGGAGGAGGAGTCCTGGGTTGAAGACTGCAGATAACTTGAGACTAGTGCAGGAGGTGGCATCCCCAGGTGAAGCTGGCCACCAGGAGGAGCAGAGTGGTGGGGGGGGGGGCTGGGGAGCTGCCGCAGTGTGGGGACTGCCTTGCACAGGCGGTCCTGCTCGCAGCAGTGGTGCCAAAGAGGGTAGGAGTGTGTCCAGTAGGTGGCGTGGCCCGGCAGAGGGCACTGGGCTCTTGGGAGACAGCCTTTCTGCTCCATGATCTCACTCTACTCTGTGCGACAAAATGGGTGCTGAGGCAGGGGCAGGAAGGCCGCAAGGGCCATGGGCAGCAGGAAAGGCAGGTGGATGCAAGTAGGGAGCACCCTGGAGAAGGGCCACCGGGCCACAGTCCTAACCTGAGGTGCCAGGACTGATGCCACAAGCTTCATCGTCCTGACGGTGCTTGAGAACAGGGTAGCAGGGTTTGGCGAAGGCGCAGGTGTAGCAGCGGAGCTTTCCCTGGGCAGGGGAGGTGGTGAGATCTGTGGGGTCGGAGACCAGGGTAGAGAAGAGAGGTAAAGAGGTCAGGGGAGAGGCCAGACTCAGATCCAGGACAGAATCCACAGGGAGGTGACGCACAAAGTAGGGAGAGGGAAGCAGTGAGGTGGACGGAGTGGGACAGACAGAAGTAGACAAAGGAATGGAGAACGGAGGGGAGACAATGCAGGAAAAGAAAAAGACACAGAGGCAAGAGGGATGAAGGGATTGTGAGAGACGCACAGACAGGAAGAGAAGCCAAGAGAATCAGGGGTGACAGGGAATGACATGAAGCGGGTATGTGTGCAGCAGTGAAGAAGTTAAGCAGATAGTGCCAGCGACACATGAGAAACAAGAATTGACATTGATCAGGGGCCCAGCAAAGAAGCAAGAGGTGAGATAAGGGACAGACAGGGGAGATGGAGGACAAGGCCATGCCAAAGATGCCACAAGGAAGAAACAGTTATTCTCAAATGCCTTTTTTCTTATTCCACCTTATCAGTCTGGCATGAGACCATCCCAGAAGCTCTTGTTTCTAAAGCCCCTGCGAGCCTCTCTCAGCTTCCTCCCCCCACCTCTCAGGCTCCTCCACAAGCCCCTGCCCCAGCCCCCTCCCCCGAGTTTTCCCAAGCCACCCTTACCTAGTGCCCCTTAGAGGAATAGGATGCAGAGGAAGAAGCTGGAGGTGCCCATGGTCGGACCCAGGGCTCAGGAGTCGGGGAGAATGTAATCAGCGCACCCAGGATCCAAGAGTTGGGGAGTTGGAGCATCTGAGCAACACTGGGAGGGACCAGTAAATAAACACACTTAGGGGTGAATCTGGGCTGTTGGGGGGCAGGCCAGATTCTCCAGCCTGACGCAGCAAGGGCCCTGGCCCTCCGCTCCTGCACCCCACATCTCACATCCTCCCGGCCCCCTACTTGAGTCTGCTTTTGCTTGAGGGTCTTCTCTGTTCTCTCAGTGTGTGCCTTAACTCTTAGCTGTGTCTGTCGCTCCTGAGTTGTGTCTGTCACTTTCCCTCCTACTCCTCTCCCTCCCTCTCTCCCCATCTCAAGCTGTTCTCTGCTCTCCACTGCTTCCCTGTCTTTGTTTTCTCTGTCTTTTCCCCCTTGGTGCATTTAAGTCTCTCAGGTGTATCCTCCTAAACAGCCCTGGCCCAGATCAATTGGACTGCAGTTGGAGTGTGGAATTAGCAGTACTTCCTCCCGCCCACACACACACAGCCCAGCTGCGAGGACCCCACCCAGTTTCAGGTCCCTTTGATTCCCCCAAGCCTCAACATTCCTACCGCATAATTATCAATTATCCCTCCCAGTTTTACTACCTCCTATGAAAAATTAATAATGGATGGGACCAGTAGGATGGATGTGTTCCACTGGAGGCAGAGGGGGAAGGGGGCCAGAAATATTAGCAAGGGTTACAGGGGAAGATTTCGGGGGCAGTGGTAGAGTCTGTAAGACTGGGCTTTAACAGACTGGGGAGGAGAAGAACCATATAGGGGTATCAAGGCAGGAATATACCAGGAGGAGCAAGACTGGGGGCAGAGGAGACACAAATGTCCACCGAGCAGCAGTGTTCCAAAACTTTTGTATCTCAGGACTTCTTTACAGTCTTAAAAATTACTGAAGACCCCAAAGAACTTTTCTTTGGGTTATATTATATCTGTAACTATATCTACATTTACTATATTAGAAATTAAAAAGAACATTTTAAATAGACTCATTTAAAAAATAAAATTGAAAAGTAACAAATCTATTACATGTTAACAAAATGTAGTTTTGTGAAAAATAACTTCTTTCCCAACCATACAGTGAGAATTGCTTTACGCTTTGGGGAATCTAACGTCAGGCTTAATAGAACATAGTTGGGTTTTCACATCTGCTTCTGCGTTCAGTCTGTTAGGATATGTTGTTTTCATTGAAGTATATGAAGAAATTTCCACCTCACACAGATATGTGGTTGGAAAAGGAAAACCGCTGAGGACCTTCTGAATGGGTCTTCGGGAACTCCTGGAGTCCTGGGGCCACAGTGTTAGAAATGCTGCTGAGGATGGAGGAGTCTGGGCACCCCAGAGGCTGCTAAGAGCTCTTTCTCCCATGGGGCCCCTCCCTGTCCCCACTGGGGCCTCTGGGGCCTGCTGGGGGAGATTCTTTTCTCACCTTTTATTGCCCTATAAAGCGTAGGACAAGGGGGATATAAGGCTGGCAGCCCAGGGCCAGGGAGGGGGATGGGTGGGAGGGAGCGCCGCTACTGACACAGGCAGACACCATGAAGCCCCTCCTCGTCGGGATCCTGCTTGGGCCCCTGCTTGGAGCTGCCTTGGGTAAGGGGGCTGCCCCATGCCTTCTGCTGACAGGCTCCTCTGTGAGCCCAGGTCCAGCGGCATCTTCTCTCCTGCCAGGAAACCGCATGCGGTGCTATGACTGCGGGGGAGCCTCCAGCAGCCCCTGCAAGGAGACTGTGACCACTTGTGGTGAGGGAGAGCGCTGTGGCTTCCTGGAGCGCAAAGCCCAGCCAGGCCTGGGACAGACCAAGCTGTCTGAAAAATGTGAGTCCTCAGTTTCTCCTTCTTTCCTCAGCCCTTCCCTGCCCCCAGCCTCTACTTCAATCTTTCTGGCTTCCAGAACCTTCCAGGCTCCGTCTGGCTCTGGGCAGATGGTGCTGCTGTCAGAGTAAAGCGGTCTGTAGCCCCCTCTGTTTCCTGGCCCTGAGCCCCTCTCATGAGTTGTCCCATGTGCTCCCATGTCCTCCTCTTCCTTCCAGAATCTCAGGCCCATTCCCTCACAAACAGCTGAAAAAGCTCTGTCCCTGGAAGGCAGGGACCAAAATTTTAAACCAGACTTTAGCTTGCAGGCATCAGCTAAAGACCAGAGAGGTATGTGTGTTTTTTTTAATTTTTTTAATTTTAATTTTGAAATAGTTTTAGATTGATAGAAATGTTGCAAAAATAGTACAGAAAGTTCCTATATATCGTTCACTCAGCTGCCTTTAATGTTAACATCCTATATAATCATAGGACTATTATCAAAATCAGCAGATAACACCGGTCTAGTACTACTAACTAACCTACAGAACGTATTCAGTGTAGCCAGTTGTTCACTCTGTCCAGTCTCTGGTCCAGGACCCAAAGCAGGATTCCTCACTACATCTAGCTCTCATGTCTTCTTAGTCACCCTTGATCTGTGCTAGTTCTGAATTTTTGTCTTCTGTGACCTTGACACTTTTGAAGAGTCCTGCTAAGTTACTTTGTAAAATGTCCCTCCATTTGGACTTACCTGATGTTTTCTCATGATTAGATGGAGTTCATGAGTCTTGGACAGGAACACCACAGACATGATGACAGTCCTTTTCAGTCTCTCACACCAGCGTTAACAGTGTTTATGTGACAGCTTTGATCACTTTATTTCTGGGAGGTGTTTTTTGAGGGGGCAGAGAATCTCTTTGGCTTCCTTGAAATCAGACCTGCTCTGCCCCAGAAAGCAAGCCTCCAGCCAGGAGTCCAACACTCCAGTCTCATTCTCTCTCTCAGCCTCAGTGACTTTCATTCGTCACCATCCAGCCTGTGTGGCCGCCCATCATTGCAATCAAGTGGAAACAGAGTTGGTGGGAGACGTGACTTATACAACCCACAGGGACTGCTGCGTCGGAGACCTGTGCAACGGCGCCATGGCGAGCACTGCGGTCCCGGCATGCATCCTGGCTGCTGCAGCCACTGCCTTGGCCTGGCTCCTGCCTGCACTGTGGAGAGGGCAGTGGGAGTAGGGGAAGGGGAGGGAGATGAGGTGAGAAGATGAACACTCCTCCACCAGCCATTAAAATCTATCAACCACTCTAGAGCTGACTGTAAAATCCCATCTTTTGTTGATTGGAGCATTAAGGGAGGAATAGGGGGATATCCAGCCTCTACTTTGGGGGTTACCAAGCGTCAGTGGACTTAGTTACAGTGGTGTACTCCTTAACAGACTAAACCCCAAAGGACAATGGATAACCTGCCCTAAGTGACTCCTGGATCCTGTTCCTTGGCTATAATAGGGATCCCTGAGGGGGGCAGGCTCTGGGCTGAGCGGGGGTCGCCAGGAATCAGTGAACGTGGTTGTCTGGGTTTATTCCACTTTCCCCCGTTTGCACCTTGGCTCCTAATATGACTAATTTTGAATGGAGAAAGGGAATGTAAGCACTGTGATAGGAGGTTGCTCGGTGCGCCACTTAGTAACCAGGACAAGTAAGACCTCTGACTCTAACCTGAGGGACTGAGTCTGGAAAGAAGGTCCCGAGTCCCATCCCCCATGCAACTCTCTACCCTTTCTGGGGTGCCCTCAAGCCAGGCTGCACCTCCTTCTTGGCAGTACAACAGAGGTGTGGCCTAAATTCGGGATAAAGATTGTTTCCATAAACACTGGGGCCTGTGTATCACCCCCAGGCACCGGAAGGGAGGATGAAGGCCTGAAAAACCTGTTTCTCCATTTGCCCCAGCCCAGCCTCCCCGAGAAATTCCCTGAGGAATTCTTTGATGAGGGTGGAAACTCAGAGTGTTAGTTCCTGGGAGGGGACCTTGAACAATAGGTCTTCTGACAATAAACACACCAATTATCAGACACAAACATGTATTAATCAACCTGGGAAGAGGTGTGCATGGGGATGGGGTATGTATGGGAGCCAGGGTTTGGGGAATCAGCCCCGTACAGTGAGGTCCTCAGGTCCTTCCTAGAAGCCTTTATTGAGGACAGGACAGAAGCTTCATTTCAGGCACAGATGCCAAATACTCCCCAAAGTAGGGCACAGTTGAGTGCAAGTAGCCCTTCTAGAGGCCAGTGGAAGATCTGGTGTGGTCTACAGGGAAGTGGGAAGGACTCAGGAAAAGCAGAGTGGGGAGACCACTGTCTCATTAAAGACATGTGAAGGGTCTGGAGAAATGCTTTTCTGCGCAAAGGGGGGTAGGGGGAGACCGCTGTGGGAAGCCAGGTGATATGGGGACACAGAGGCTCAGGCTACAGCAGCTGGGAGGAGGGACAGCCACCAAGCAAGTCTCAGTGCAGCAGCCAGAGGCCAAGGCCAGCCAAGGAGTTAAAAGGACAAGGGACAGAGCCAGGGTGGGCCGAGGGGCTGGGCTGCCGGAGCTGTCCTGGTTACAGCCAGTGCTGTTGTAGGTCAGGCCCAGCTTTCCACTCATTTGGTCGATGGCTTCTCGACAGGGCTCTTCTCTTGTGCCACCACAAAGATTGGAGAAAACCTACATCTTACCTGGGGGTAGGAGTGAGCAGTGGGTTTAGCTGGGACGGGCACCTGACATGCATGTGTCTACCTCCTTCCCAGCTCTGCCCCTGGCTCTCCCCTTCTTTATCTCTTCTCAGTCTAGTTGACCGCCCCACGCCTCCTTCCCCATCCCCGCACCCAGTCCTGGTCCTATACCTTGCTGACTGTGAGGACTTGAACCTGTTATTGTCTTTTCTGAGGCGGTTTCTCAGCATCATAACAGCACCAAATCATACGGTTTTATGAACATAAATTGAAACGATCCATGTTAAGTCGTAGAATGGCACCTGACACAGAATCCTGTGCCAAATGTTATCATTGCTGAAATTTTCTGTTCCATCTCAGTTTTAGCCTTAGTCAGGCCTCAACGCCAACTATAGTCTCCCACTGGCCACCTCTCTCCACCGAAGAAGGGGCTGTTACCAAGGTACACATTTGTTGTCAGGCATCGTTGTCCTGGTTCCAGGAGGCAGGACTGCCGGGCCACACAGCCCAGCACAGGGACCTTGTAGCAGGAGCGACAGCGAATGCCAGCTGAGAAGACACAAGTCAGGCTGAGGTGCTGGGCTGTGTGGCTCACCTGTGGAGGAGCCAGGCTGTGGGGTAGGGTGGAGAAGAGCCAGTCCAGTAGGTATTCCTACTTATTTGGTCTGGTAGGGACAGAGCAGGTGAGCAGTGCAGAAAAAGTGGAAGTGGCTGAAGGTAGAATTGTTCCTTTGGAAAGAGCCACACCCCAAATGAGGTGAGTCATTTACCCCACCTACTAGGAGGTGAGTCAGGAGAGGCAGAGATACCAACAAACACATACGACTGGAGAGAGATGGAATACGTGGGGAAAGAATGTAGGAGGCAGGGGGGAAGATGAAAGAATTCAGAAGACGTCACAGATGGGAGACTTGAAATAGGAAGAAATATAGAAATAGAAGTCATGGACGTTATAACACTTGCAGAAATGGCTTGGAACTTGAAGCTGGCACGAAAACCACCTGTGGCCAGCTTTAGCAATTTACTCTCACCTCCTGGGACTGCCAAGAACATGGGAAAAGGAACTAGACCTGAACAGGATCCACTCACCCCAGCAGAAAAGAATCTCTGACAGAATATCTGAAAAGAATATCTGGGAGACAGATCATCAGATTCCACCTGAGCACCTTACCAAATGGAGAGGGTGCGTGCAGAAGGTAGCACCCTCAAACATCCTGCCTCAGCTATTCAAGGTTTGGGCATAGAGGTTTGGTGAAAGAGGGGTTTGATACAAGAGTGGAGGACCTGGTGACTGCACCTCAGTGAAACCCACCTGGGGGTAAGCAACTCTGGCAGTCCCCCTCTAAAAGGCTGGGAAATCTTCCTGGTTCCTGGGGAGGTTCTGAGAGGTCACTGGAACCCCCCAGAAAGCTTGTGTCCCTGGGGGTATGTGCCCCAGGCAGAAGTAGGGAGGAACTGGAAAGGTCACTGCTT
Organism: Phataginus tricuspis; assembly: GCA_029783875.1. NCBI lineage: Eukaryota > Metazoa > Chordata > Mammalia > Pholidota > Manidae > Phataginus > Phataginus tricuspis. The sequence continues at coordinate 36,153,200 of JAQQAC010007890.1, read as the reverse complement.
TAGGGACTGAGCACAAAGTCCCTGATGGAATAGACGGAGAGGGTGGGATGCAAAAGAAGCCCCAGGCTGGATGCCCAGTTTCTGGGAGGACCCGGCTGAGTGCTGGTGGTGAGAGAAGAAAGCAGGGAAGCTGGGTCCCAGAAAGTTTTTATTGGAGTGGAGCTGGCAGGGGAACTGGATGTCAGAGTTTCCAAGAAGGGGGCACCTTGTGACCCGGAGCCCCGGCAGGTTAGAAGAGTGGGTCTTGGAGGTGGAGAGGAGTTTGAAGGATGGAGATGAGGGTCCTTGAGAAATGGAGCAAGGACCTTGTCACAAGGAGACCTGGTCCTGGAGGCACAGGAGAGCCACTTGGGGCAGAGGTGGGGGTGGGATCCTGTGTGGTAGCAGTGGCTGGGACAGGGTATAAGTCCTGAATGGGTGAACTAGGTCCTTGGGGCCCCCAGGTGCTCACCTGTGACCCAGCAGAGCAGAGATGACAGGGTGAGCAGCAGAAGGCCTTTCATGGTGATGGTCCTGAGAATGGTAGCAAATGCAGCAGCTGACAGAGTAGGTTTTCAGAGATCCAGCTCTGGGAATTGAGTGGCCTTTTTGGAATTTATAATCCCAGTGGTCCCTCCCTTCCCTGCTAGTGGTGGCCCCACCTTCCCTTTTTATACACAGCAGGTAAAGGAAAAGAGCAATGGTGGGGAGGGGCTAAGCAGGACTAGGTAGGGGAGTAGGGATGGGAAAGAGGCGAGGTTCCCTAGTGGCCAACTCCATTTTGGTTCTTGGTTTCAAGCCAAGACACCCCTCCTGCCCGACACTGGCAGCCCTGCCTGTCCAGTCCTCTGAAGAAGCACCACCAAAGGGCCCTGTGATGGTTCACTGGCCGTGGTGGTAGTGTCTGCTGGCTCCTGGGCAATGGACAATGGGATGTGGCCCAACCTGATTGCCAGATTGGGTCCTTGGGGATATTGGTAGGTGTCTGTGGGCAGAAATTGAGAATTGAAGGGCCCAAATTAATCTGATTCAACCCCCACTTGGTCTTCCGAAGCCCTGCTCAGCCAGGGGATGAGGAAGTAGGGTTTGTGATGTTGCCAACGACTTCTTTGATGTCATAGTTGCAGAGGCATGGGCTCAGGCTGCCTCCTAAGGAGGGGCTGCTTCGGGCCCCTACAGGTTCTTGCAGCCTTGCCCTGGCCTCACTCGGGCTTGGCCTGATCTGGGTTCCTCTGCTCCAGTGAAAGTCATTGAAGCCCTAGGTGTGGGGCTTATGCACCTGCTCCCAAGTGCCACCCCAATCAAAACCTGCCGGTTTGGGTGGGGCACAGCAGGCGGGAAGGACAGCGTGGGCACAGACAGGTGAAGCAGAAGCTAAAATAAGAGTAGAAATGGCAATAACAATGGCAAGCACTTAAATAGTGTTCCTATATGTGTCAGCCATTGTTCCAGATGGTTTACGTATATTACATTTTTTAGTTTTCACAATACTCTAGGAGCAGGTGCTTTGATCCCCATTCTCGTGGAGGAGCAAACAGGCCCAGAGAAGTAAGAGACTTGCTCACATCTTGCAGCTAGTAGATGGCAAAGTCAGAATCTGAGCTTAGTCATCTGGTATCCAGAATTCCTGATGCTCTGGTCACTGCCACACTGCAGGAGTCCCAGTATGTGAAAATGCTTTTTGTAACCTGCCCCACGACCAAGTGAGCATTGTTTGAGGGCTGTGAAGGATCCGCGCAGCCGGTGGCCCCACCCCCGCCTCTTATCGGGGGCCCCCAGACCCGCAGTCGGCCTACCACTTACCCGCTCCAGTTTCCCTCTGGTCTCCTCTGCTGACTCACTCCCCTCCTCTCCCGCCACATCCCAGCCATGGTCCTGGTTCTGCAGCTCCTACTGCTGCTGCTGTGGAGGGCCCAGGGGGACCCCGGGGGTAAGCCATCCCTGGGAACGTCGACGAGGAAAAGGCTGGGGCAGCGCAGGGGGCGACTGGGGGCGTGGGTTGTGTATGAGAACATCCAGGATGGCGGGAGAGCAGAGGAGAGGAGACGGGAATGCGAGTGTTGGGCGGTGTCTCACCCTGCGTACTTGCCCTAACCACGGTCCTCCAACTCCCCGCCTCCCCTAGCTTCACTGGACGGCAGCCCCGGGGACCGGGTGAATCTCTCCTGTGCAGGGGTCTCGCATCCCATCCGCTGGGCCTGGGCGCCTAGCTTTCCGGCCTGCAAGGGCCTGTCCAAAGGACGCCGCCCAATCCTGTGGGCCTCATCAAGCGGGACCCCCACGGTGCCTCCAGTCCAGCCCTTTGCTGGCCGCCTACGCGCCCTGGACCCTGGCATCCGGCGGCTGGAGCTGCTCCTGAGCGCGGGGGACTCAGGCACCTTTTTCTGCAGAGGCCGCCACGAAGACGAGAGCCGTACGGTTCTTCACGTGCTGGGGGACCAGGCCAATTGCAGGGCTCCGGGGCCTATTCACGGTAGGTTGAGGTCTTTGCATATAGGGGGACTTAACTAGGACATACACCCCTGAGAGGGAGCAGGGACCTTGGCTCGGGGTTCCTGAGCCGAAGAGCTAGTTCTCTGTTCTCGAACTCCTGATCTCGGCCTCAACCACCCTTCCTCCACCGCTCCCCCAGGGTCTGTGTATCATGAGCTGCTGATCCTGCTGTCGGTCGCTGGTCTGGCGCTGACACTAGGAGCGTTGGGCGTGGTCTGGTGGCTGCGCAGGTGAGCACGAGGGGCGGGGCCTGGTTTAATGGATCCCGACCAGAGGCAGGAGGCGCAGAATCAGAAGCTTCGCAGACAAAAGCTAGATCTGGGTCGGTGGGGTTTGCTTTAGAGAAGTACAGGGGAGTTAGGAGCGAGGCCACGGTCTGGCGGGTGGAGCCCTGGCTAGGGAAGCGAAGCTACAGCGCAGAGGAGCAGAGTGTGGGCGGGCCTATCTGTGCACGTGGAGCCTAATCCGTTTTGAGGGGTCAGAGGCTGCAAGTTGCTAGGTTATTGTTGGCGCGGCTTGGGGGCCAGGAGAACAAGAGAAAAGACTGGTGGCTCTCAAAGACTCTTCTACATCCCTTACAGGCGATCAACCCCGCACCCGCTTCCACACTCCCCAGATTTGGTGAGACTAATTCCACCCCATTATCCTCCCACCCGCACACTCCCCATCCCTCAACTCCTGGGTCTGAGCCCTTGCTGGGAGCAGACAAGTTGGTCACCTTCTCTCAATCCTTCAGCTCTGTCCCCCCCACAGAGCTCCACTGGTGAGAGCCGAGCCCCAGAGCCCAGTAAAGGAGGAGGAGCCTAAGACTTCAGGGGACCTGGACCAGGAACCTGTAAGGGCCTGGGGGTGGGAAGGGGGCTGGCTAAGAATCCCTGAGGAAAGTGGACCCAGACAGGCCTGGATCCCCAAGGAGTCAGACTTCTGAGACCCTTTTACCTTCCTCCCCACTTTTCAGAGCCTGCTCTACGCAGACCTGGACCACATGGCCCTCAGAAGGCCCCACCGCTTGACCCCAGTGGTCCCTGCTGATGCCGCCACCATCTATGCAGTTGTAGTTTGAAGGGAAGCCCTTACTCCATACCTAACAAACTGGGGATTCCCAGCTCTCCAAACAACCCCTCCCCTTCTTGGCCCCTACCTGGAAAAGGAAGGCACTACAGGATAGAAATGAGCATTGGATTGGGAGTTAGGAGACCCAGGTTCCAGGCAACCTCTGCCGCTGATCTTGCTTCCTCAGTTACCCCATCTTTCATATCACTTCCGCTCTCCCCTATCAGTGTTCTCTCTAAATCTGATCAAGCCCGGTCTCCCCATCTTAAGCCACTGACAACTCCTAGACTGTCACCCTAACTCTTCCCTTCCCTCACCATCAAGCTCTTTGAACCAGGAGCCTACACTTGTCTATTCCATTTTCTTCTCCTTCACTCCACTCTCACCGCTCCTCTGCTCTCCGTGAGGTTGACAGTGATGTCCGAATGGCCACGCCCAGTAGATTTTTTAAGCATTCATCTGGCTTGGCTTTGGATCACTTCTTTCTTTAAACTCTGTTTTTCTTTAATGCTGGTGTCTTCCTTCTGGACTCCTATTTCTTGCTCCCTAACCCCATGGTCTTCCCCACCATTCTAGGTTTGTCCCTTTCTTTATCTGCCTTCCTGTTCTTCTGGAAAGATGTCATCCACAGCCAGTCCTCAGCCCTCACCTTTGTAAATGACTCCCAGACCTCTCTCCAGCTCAGATCTCAGGTATAGGATTTCCAAACCATCCTTTGTACATCCTTGCCTCGGTAAGCCTAGGTGTTTTGCACACAGCCTATCCCAAACCCAAATGATTGTCATCTCCCAAGGCACTCACTTAATCCTCCTCTGCATTCTCTCTTGATCAACCCAGTTGCCCAAACCAGAAAGTGAGAGTCATGCACACCTTCTTCCTCTCACTCCCATACAGTGAACGAAGTCCTATCTTTCTATTTTAATATCACTGTCAAATCTATACCCTTCCTCATGTCCAGTGCTGCCATTTGAATGTAAATTTCCTTATGTCCTCCCTGGATTACACATACCCCACCTCATTCTCCTGCCCTTTCCCTCCTCCCTGAAGCCAGACAGAGCCTCCCCAAACACTAACCAGCTCCTAACAGCCTGTACTCCAGAAATGCAGTATTTCTTTCCTTAACCTTCAGCTCTGGGCTGACAGGCCTTGGCTTTGAGTACCAGGTGCCACAGCACTCTGCCTATTCTCCAGGCTTATCTCTGTCCCTCTACATGCACAATGCCAGGCCCCAAATATGCCTTTGCCCCATGCAATTCCTTCTTTCTGGCTTAACCTTTTCCCTCCCTTCCACTGACTTCTTGGCTAATCTTATTTTTCCTCAGGATTCAGTTCAAGTGCAGCCTTTTCTGCAAAGTCTTTCCTGACCCTCTTTGCCCACTCCTGCCTACATTCTGATGCCCTTGGGAGTCCCTATATTTCTCTTATAGCAACAGTCTCCTGTGAATTGTTCTATCATGGCATGTATGTCAATATGTAAGAAATTTATATGTACTTTGAATTCCCTGATATCAGGAGACTGACCTTTTTTTTTATTACTGCTAAGCTTCAGTAAATGAGTGAATGAAAATGAATGTCCCTGGAAAGCATCATTTCTTCCTAAGTGTGGGCTAGTAATCTACCAGTCTCCGAATCACTGGTGGTCAGTGATCCATCATACTCCCTCTTCTCTGCCCTGTACATGCCCTCCACAATAGAAATTCCATCCTGTTCATTTTGTGGATGGACACCTACAACAGGGTTGGGCAATAAGTCAGTAAGTGCCTAATGAGGGTTTGATGAATGAGCGAGGCCTTCTTCCTAGTACTAACCTCAACCTCAAGTGTCAGCCCTGCCCCTGCCCCTTTGTCCCAGTAAGACACCAGCCACAGCCCAGTCTAAAAGGTCAGTTCTGTTTTATTGTTCTGGGGAAGAGGACTCACCCAGTGGCCTCTATCCTTTTTTCTCCCACACTGTGCCCTCCCCCCATCTTGGGGCCCTTGTCTCACTACTGCCTATTCATCATCCTCTATCTAATCCTCCATCCCCTTCCACTCCCTATGTGGCCCTATCCCTGGCCAGCCAGGACCCCAAGGCCAGGCCTTCAGCTGTGGGGGCGTGTGTTGAGCACCAGGCAGAGGGAACTGAGCCCAGCACCTGCTTTCTCCAGTTCTGAGCAGGACACAGGTACGAGGGTGACATCAGAGAGCTTCTGCAGTGCCTGCAGAGAGGACATGAAGTGAGGAGAGGGGAGTGAGACCCGAAGCCACAGTAGGACCCCCTACTAGCCAGCTCAGAGTGGTCACACCCAGGCTTCCAGAGAAGGTGCCCCTCTTTCCTCCCACTAGCAAGGCCTGAGACTCCTTCCTCTGGGTGGTGGTGGTGGCGGGGCTCCTGCCTCCCCTCACCTCCTGGCTGTTGGGCAGGTCCCCGCCTCCACGGTGCAGGAGGAAAGGGGGCACCCCGGGCAATCCAGGACGCAGAAAGAGACAGTCAGCGGCTGCGTCATCTGGGAGAGTCAGGGAGGCATAGGGGTGATCCGTCAACACTGCCATTGCCTGGGGGAGAGGAAAGAGGATGTGGTCAAGTCTCATGACCTCTTCCCAACTGAGTCTGGCTGCCCTACCACCGCTAAGGGCAGGGGACAGTTACATTTGTGGAATAATAATGATAGCAAGCACATAGCACTTACTGTTGTGAGGCACTGTTCTAAGCACTTTAGTTACCTTTACTAATTTCCACCTCGGAGTCACATGCAGTTCTTCCCACCTGCAGCCCTCTTTTCCCTTTCTCCAGCCCCCACCTTTCAGTACCATCCATCCTTCAGGTCACAGCTTAGTCACTTTTGGGGAGTTTCTTGAAACTCAGAAGATATGTTATTGGACCCTGTTGCACTGTCTCGCAGCGGCCTGTCCCCCTAATGTAACTTGACATTGATAGCTCCACGCAGGTAGGGGTTGGAGCTAATTCTCTGAACCTCTGAGCAACCACCTCCCTGGCCTGGAGCCAACACCCTCTTCAGTGGACTTGCCCCCACCTGCTTCATCCCAGCCCCACCTCTCCTCACCCTGACAGCCTTTTGGGCAGCCTCACTGCTACCTGCCACCACAGTGCGTGGTCCCCCCATGCCACAGAGGCCACGCAGGTGGGAGGGGCTCGAAACCGGGACTGTGGAGACCGCAAAGTCCTAGGGGAAACAAGAGAAAGTATTCAGGGATGCGGGGATGCCCTCAAACACAGGCTGCCCTCATCCTCTCCTCAGCGCCCTTCCCCACGCCAGCCCCTCCATTCCCCATCTGCTCTCCGCTATCCCCGCTCAAGGCTGGTCCCCTCCTTACTCGGAACGTGTCCGCCACGATCTCAGCTCCTCGGTGATTGGTCCACTTAGAGAGGCCTACAAAAAACTCCCGGCCTGAGCCCAGGGAGGCCGCGGAGGTTTGAGGGTAAGAGTGAATTGGAAACAAGGCCTGAGATGGCCCAGTCTCCCAAACTCTGCTCCCCTGTGCCAAGCCCCAGGGGTGCAGACGACCCAACCTCACCGGTGAAGAGCACATCAGTGCCATCCAGCGTTGCATTCTCGTCCCCCATCTCCATAATTCGGAGACCCAGGTCCTGGAGGGCTTTGCGGATTCCATCGATCTTAGGGTGGGAGAAAAGGACGCGGGGCTAAGACATTTTCAACTCCATTTCTTCTCTAAGGACCCCCACGTCCAGCATCTCTTCCCTTACTCCCCCACCTGCGCTCTGCGACTCACCTCCGGCCTGCGGGCGGGGCTCCAGGGCCTCGTGATTAGGGCCGTGTCTCCTTGGATCACGGCGGTGTCACCAAGGAGCGGTCCGAGCGGCAGCGACTCTTCAGGAGGCAGTTCCAGCAGCTGTAGCCCCAATCGCTGCCTCAGTTTACCCCCCAGCACCCCGTGCTCCCTCTGAGCTTTAGCCAGGTCCAGAGCCGGGAGGCCAGCCACCGCACCCTCTCCCGACGCCAGGCTCTCCGGGACCCCCCGGATCAGGGCATGGGTGCAGCGGCCCAGCCCCTCCCCCGGAGTCCCCATCCCATCCACACAGACGCCCCCTCCGGCCGCACTGATTTCTTAGTTTTCTCTTTTTACTTCACCTGTCTGGGAGAAGAGACAGAAGAGGAGAAGGTAGAGAAAGAGACGTGCAGAGAAGGGCGTAGGGGGTTGGTTAAGAGCTCCCGGGTCTTCCTCCTGCCATCTCCGGGCGCCCCTCCCACTCCGCCCCACCCCCTCCAGGCCTCCCTTTCCTGCAGACCCTACTCCATCCCGGACTCTAGCGGATCTGCTGCTTTGGGAGAGTCTGATAAACAAAACTAGATTCCCTAATCTTCAAAACACCTGTTGCCCCTGCTCGGGGGCTTCGTGAGGTCCCTGCAGGGCGCCCCTCTTGGCAGCCGCTAGGATGCGCTCACTACCCAAAAATGCAACGGCCCCGCCCCCTTAACCCTCAGCTGCTTTCTGCCGTAGTGACCCGAAGTGAGACAAGGGACCAGCTGGGTTTATGGGATAGGAGGAGACAGCTGAGGGGAGAGTGGGTATCAGTATCAGGGCCTGAGGGATGGAAGTCGTGGATGTTCGAATGAAAAAGGGAGAGGGGCAAGGAGGGAGGAATTAGATCCTAAAGAGTTAAACATCATCTCTCCACCCCGGCGGGTCACACTGCCCCTAGCGCGACCCAGTAAAAACCCGACCGAATCCCGAAGGACTGGGAGAGGTCTAAAACGAAATCCGAGGGGCGGAGAAACGGGGGGCGTGGTCCCGGGGAGCAGGCGCCACTGTGGGCTCCAGGTTCTGGTCCCCTGATCTCTAGGTCCATCTTCCTCAAAGTCCACCCTGCTCAGCTCCGCACCCAAATCTTGCACGCCCTGCACTCTGTCCGGTGCTGGCATGGACCCGGCAACCCAAATTCCGACCCCCACACGATCCAGGGGACATCTCCCTTCCCAGACTTACCTCCAGCGGCCACCCCCACTCCTGTCGCTCTGTGATCTTGGCTGGGGCCCCACCCCCCCTGAGGACAGAGTTAGTGTAGAAGAGAGCCCTAGTCTTCAAGCGTCGGGGTCTGGAAATCTGGCTTTTGAGGGATCCCTGAGTAGACGAGCTCACGTACTATGGTGGGGCGGGGACGCGACGGTCTGGCGGCTCCAGGGCATTGTCTAAGCGGGACGGGGCGGGGCCCATCGAAGCCACGCCCACTCCGCCCCGCTACACCGCGCCCACTCTACGGGTACTGTGCCCCCCCCTTAATTGAACTCAGTCCCGCCCTGCGAGTGCTGCCCAGGCCCACCCAGATCTGGCCTGCCCTGGCGGCTGGGCTGCAAACGCGACATGGACCACAGACAGCTATGATGGACCAGCACTAAAAACAGTGCTCTACCACAAATATCCCTCTTCCAAATTATCAGCTTCTGCGCTAAGCTCAAGGTCACTGACCCCTCTTCATTCCTTGATACCCACACCCAAGCCCCCTTTGTGTAAAAACAACACTAGATTTTCATTCTGTATTTTATTACTGAAATACATTGTCCTACCCACCCCACCCCACAACAAAAATCTCACGCAGATGCCCCATCCCTTCCCTTCATGCCCCCAGCCAGCTCTGCACAGGTGCTCCAGGATTCTCTGCCCACTGGCTATTTTGGAGTGTGTCCATTGGGTGGCCATGTAGAAACCACCCAGGGAGAAAATGGAAGGGGATGAGGGAGCCCCAAGAGGAACTTATTGGAGAGCCTTAGCCACTTGCTCATAGGCCAGCTCTATCTCCTCATCATCTGGACAGGTGGAGGCAAATTCTTCCCGGGCATAGGAATTGCGCAAATAGCGGTGCACTCCCCGGAACACCTCTGGGATAGAGAATCCACCGTACTTCTTACAGACCACCTGGGGGTGGGGAGAGGAGGGCCCAACAGGTTAGCCTCAGGGACACTACCCTTCTCCCAGAGCCTACACGATAAAATCCAGCTTTCACTTCTAGGTATTCAAAACCTCTGCTATTTGGCTTTTCTTCCTATGATTCTTATCTCCCATCTGAGTCTTCTCCAACAGGCCTTCTAGACTCCTTGCTGTCTTGTAAACTCTTCACTCTTCTTCTCCACTTACTGAAATCCTGGCCATTTATAACCAGCCCCTTTTCAGACCACCCCATTCCATGGTGCTACTTTTCTCCTCTTAATTTTATTGAGATATAGTTTCACAAACCATATAATTCTCCTCTTGAATTTCTAAAGCAACTTCTGTCTCTATTTTTCATTTGACTTTTAATTATGTATTAATAACTTACATGTGAATGTTTCATCTTCTCAGCTAGATTTCAAATCTTTTAGGGCCAGGACCAATCATCATATATATATCTTTGTCTTTCAGGGCCTAGCACACAGATGTGCAATACACAGTTCTGTGGCAGACTGACAGTGGGCCTGTGTTTCACAACCCAAACCATAGCTTTGAGACTATGACAAAAATGTAGGACCCAGCAGCTTTCATCCACAAGAGGAAGTGGGAGAAGGAAGCTATAAAGAGTTAAGGCTTTGATTTAGGACAGTCCTGCTCTGTCTGATCTGGGGATTTGGCAAAGACAGAAACAGGAAGAACATTCTTGAAAGTAATACTGGGTTGTGTTACTCTTGGCCAGTCTGTTTGCACTCATGAGTCTATCATGGAATTCTATCATGGAAGTCTCACCAGGAGTGACTGCTGGGAAGGAATGGGGTGGTGTCTGCTATTGGTAGCAATCTCTAGAAGCTACCCTAAGAAAGAAACCACCTTTGAAGTGGTTGTCATGGGAAGCTTTTGTGGGAGCTCCTTAAAGAACCATCCCAGTGGCCACCCTCTCCTCCTGCAATGACCGCCCACCTGTACTATATGGAGCTTTGGCAACAGGTTGCAGTCAGCCAGGGTGAGCTCATTGCCATCCAGAAACTTCCTCTGAGAGATACCCTCATCTTCAGCACTGGTCTCATCCACTTCTTCTGGAAGGGGAGATGTCAAGTAATTGTCTAAAATTTTCAGGGCTTTCAGAAGCCCCTTCTCCAGATCTGTGTAAGAGAGGGGAATTGGTGAGAACATCAGGAGAAGATCAGCATAGTCCAAGAAGGCCCATGGTGGGCAGGGGTGCATATTAATGGCAAGGCTAATCCAAAATAACAATAGCTAACACTAATGTAGTTTTCTATGTGTACTTAAGCACTTTACATACAAAAACTCATTTAATTCTCACATGGACCCATGAAATAGGGGTTGCTATCCTCACTTTATAGCAAAGTCACATACCTGGCAGGATTTGTATTCAAGTAGTCTGTATCTAAAGCCATTAGTCTTAAGCACAATCCTATGCTGCCAGGAAACAGGCCAGAACCTAACCCAACTAATGTTCCCAGTGAGGCTGGAGAGGCTAGGGAACAAATGAGAGAAGCTTAAAAGTCACAGCCAGTGAGAATGCAAGGGAGTATGAGAGTTGAGCAAAATAAGGCAGTGGGGATAAAGGTTTGCCAACATCTCTATCTCCCTGATATCTGAATTTCTGGGTGACCCTAATACCTCCCAATTCCTGTATCTTCTGCATTCTTCTTAGGACCCAGGCCTCCCACCTACAAGACTCACTATCATTGAGTGCTGGGTTTGAATTCTTGATGTAGGCAGAAAATTTGGCAAATATGTCCAGCCCAGCTGTGTTGGACTCAGGATTCAGAGCTGCCAATTTGGGGTACCTGAAAGAATCCCAATGGGAAAAAAAGGATAAGACATTCTTCCAGGGAAAAGCCTTGGCTCCCCTACCCCAGCTACACCACCACCTCTGTTTTCCATTTCTTCAGCTCCTCTCTTTCCCGGAGTGTCCCAGCTCCCCACCCCATTCTGAGTACCCCTATACCTCGGAGGGCACAGTACTGCCTCCAGAAATTCCTCAATCTTGTTGGTGTCTGTGTGCACTTCAGTGCCATACAGCAGAAATGGGAGCTGCCCTCCTGGGCACAGCTTCTGTACTGTCTCAGTCCTCCTGGAGAAGAGGCCAGGCATCAGGACGGGAAAAGGGGGCCAGGAAGAACCAGAAAGGAGAGATGGAGGGACGTGGGAAGAGAAAGGGGCTCTGGGTGGAAGTAAGTAAGAATAAGGTTCAGTATGGAAAGACTCGGGTGGGTGAGAGGATATGTGCATACATGTGTGCACATGGGGTGTTTAAAGGAACAGAAGTGGGCCCACCTCTTGGTGTCAACGGTGGTGACGTTGAAGGTGACTCCCTTAAGCCAGAGCACCATGAACAGTCTCTGGGAGAAGGGGCAGTTCCCAATCTTGGCCCCATCACTGCCAGCCTGAAAAGCAACCCCCACCCCCCAAGGTTAGGCCTGGTGCATGCCACCCATCCCCAGAACATTCTCTGCATCTTCTACACCCAGACCTAGCTGTTTTCCATCTAGTTATGCCACTTCCGTCTCACCACTAAAAACTTCCCCCCAAAATAAGCTCTCCACCCTGGGGGCTGGGTCAAACCTAGGGCAGATCAAGGGGACATTTTCTGCAAAAATGGGCTTCTGGTTCCCCAGAGAGCTGGGGACAGGTGGGAGACAGACAGAGGGAATGGGTTTTGGAGAACTTGGAGGTTCTGGACACCAGAGAAGAAAGACTAACAGTAATGGAGGTAGTTTTTTGTGTACTATTCTAAGCACTTTACACACAAAAACTCATTTAATTCTCACATCAACCCATGAGATAGTCCCCAGAGAGGGATTCTGGTGAGCCGGAGCTAGAGAATAGAGGCCTGGATTCCTGGGTTCCTGAATGGAGTAGAGCTTGAGGACAAGTAAGGTGGGGAAAGGTTTGGAAGCCAGAGTTTTGGTTCTCTATACTTCCACCCAAGCTGTTGATGGCAGCTGGGCGGGGAGTCAAGAGGCTCAGAGTCTTGCCCTAAAGTAGTGGAGGGCCTTGCAGATGGGGGGATGCCCTCTAATTGGCAAGTAGTGACCTCATCTCCCAAGAAACACCTCCCCCTAGGCTGAGGGTGATTCATCTCACAGTGTCTCTGGGCCTCAGCAGCTTCCTTCCTGGCAAGGAGTGGGGGCAGGGACCTGTGAGGCTGAGGCCTGGGCAGCTAGGGCCACCTCCTTCTTCCTCTACATTGCCTGCCCCGGTCTCCCAGCACACATCTCCAGCACCAAATAATCCTCCTCACACAGGACCCGGGGCCAGAATCTCTGCAGAGCAGCCTCGCCCAGAACTAAAAATAGCCCTTGCGGCGAGTGTGAGTGAGGTGGGGACCACACCTAAGTGGGGTGGACCCAGGCACGCTGGCTGCTGGACTTACACTGGGCACAGGGAGAGAGAATGGTTCCCTGAGAAGCTTAAGCATAAAGAGAGGAGGAAGGCAGGAACACACAAAGCCAAGATGAACAAAAGGGGAGAAGTGGAGAGAAAGGCGACAGGAAAGTGAAGGGTGGGATGAATGTGCGAACAAGAAGACGCAGACAGAGGGACTGCCACCAAATGGAGGGAAGGAGGGGCACAAGAGTGCCACGCTAGTGGGGAGGCGAGCAGGGCAGACACGTTGCCCACCCTGCGGCTTTGATAGCCAAGGCCCCTGGGACCGCTACTCCTCATCCACACCCACAGAGAGAGGAAAGAGTTGGGGTGATTTTCTTTCTCCTGTTTCCACACTCCTCAAGCCCTAAACCTCCTAACTCAGTTCTCCTCCCTTTCTCATCGCTCTCCCCTCTTACCTCTCTGTAGCCACAGCTAAACTCTCATGCGGTCACCTCCCTTTCTCTTGCTTCCCCAAATTCCCAGGACTTGGGTTCTCAACCCATCATCTCTCCAACTCTGCTTCTTGAACTCCACTCCCACTGTCCCATTGCCTTCCACCCCACCAATTCTCCCCGATTGACCTCCTTCCACTCCCAGGCCTCCCACCCAACCCCCCCTTCTTTGAAACCTCCCCCACCACACACACACACCATGAGCACACGCGAGCTCTCCCCACACCCCTCACCTAAGATCTTCTTAGTAGGGCCACAGGTCCTGATGTTTCCCTCTGCTCCTCCCAAACCCAGCTGGGTTCTCGCTGCCCCCTCTCTCCCTGTCTTAACATCAGCTTGTCCCCCTAAACTTTCCCCCAAGTCAATCTTCTCAACTCCAGGGAACCCTCCCTTTTCTCTACCTTCCAGTTCTTAGGCTGCTGGAAACTTGCAGTTTTACAAACTTTTCAGGATTGAGCCTAGCATTCTCATTACACCACACAGGTCAATTGTCTTCCCCTCCAGAACCAGCTGCCTCTTTTCCCTCCCTCCCCACCCAGCACACACACTAAAAACTGCACAGGGAGGAGGGGGGTAGCGTCTAGAAGGGAAGGGATTGGGGAGTTAAGGCTGGAGCTGGGAAAAGGTGAGAGTTGCCTTCCAGGAATTCGGACGATGGCCTAGGAGGGAGAAGGTGTTCTTACCTTCACGAACAATTCGACCTGCGGTTGTTCTTCAGCCATGGTTGCGACGGGGACCAGGAAGCGGCGGGTGCTGGGGGAGCTGGGAGGGGCCGGGGAAGGCGGGTCTCACAACCCGGGATTCTCTCCCCCAGACCGAGTTCTGTCTCTTCAGGTCTCTTCAGCTCAACGCAAGCCCAGTCGGTCTGATTGCTCACTCCTGACGCGACCTCCCCACCAGCCCGGGGTAGCCTACACTTAGCTGCTCCAGCTCTACCCCCACTCGGGATGGATTAGGGAGCGGCTGACTCACAGACCGGCCCCGCCCTGAACCTGGGGAGGGGACAGCAGCGGGGCGGGACTCGACGATCTAGGAGTGGGTCCGAAGGGGATATCCTCTGGTCTCCTAGAGGATCAGGGATGGGAGTGTCAAGGGGAGAAAATCCTGGGAACCTCCTTGTTTCTCCGCCACTCTCCTAAACCATGAGTCTTTTCCTACCTCAGTTTCCCTGCGGCATTAATTAGAGGACACTCCCACTCTGCCTAACAAGAGAAACTTGGCACCAATAGCTTTGGCAAGCCCATTAGGGTCTGGAGAAGGAATTTTAGAACAGAAAGGTGGTCGTTTATTTCTTTTTCCCCATTCCTTTTGGACTCTGATTCAACTTCTGGTTGCTGGGTCTGTGGTCCAGGAGAGGGGCTTGGAAGTGGAAGCTGAGATTGGGGAACGAACACGAGTGGCGAAAAGTAAGGCAGCAGATGGGAAGGGAGACAACCAGGCCTTGTGCTGGAAGAAACAGGAAGCTGAGCCAAGGGGGAGGTCCACTCCTGCTCTGTAGCCTGGTCAGCTTTAATGCCTACACTTCTGCCCCAGTTGGGGCCCCTTCCTGTGCCCCTTGTCCTTTTCTCACTGACAGTTGCCTTGGAGATGGCGTGAAAGGGTGGGGTTTTTGCGGCCCCAGGATAGAGCTGCACTGAGCCTAGAGGGCGGCGGTAGCTGGTCTTATCCTGGGGATTTGAGGGGAAGCAAAGATCAGGACATTGTAAGTGGAGTCCCTTGGGACACAGAGAGGTAGGAAGAAAGGAGGAAGCGAAGCTTGATTTTGGAAGTCCTGTCACACTCTTTATGATCTGCTGAAAAATAGCCCAAGAATATGTCCTCCAAACTGGACATGTTCTAGCCTCTACCTCTGTATCTCAAATCCAACATTCCCTTCTGTTTCTTCCACACCACCCTCTATCTAACAAGAGATCTACAGTTACAGAAAAACGTGGTAGAGTGAAAGGACATAGAAAAATAGAACTTGAAACTTAAAGACAGGGAGAGACTTGGGGGAGGAGTGGGGTGGAGTAAGTGAAGAGCTGCTGGAAACTAGCAGTTGGTGGCTTCCTCTTGTGCTTCTTCTTCTGTGGGTTTTCTCCTCCCTGGGAGCTCCTTAGAGCTCTGGCCAGGCCTATCTCTCACCTCTCCAGAGAGGGGGTTTGCTCCCTTGAATTATAACATTATATATGGATGTAGAATGATTCTATGGGTATGTGTGTGTTGGGAGTGATCTCTCAATGGGTGATCCTCAAAATCTACACATGGGACCCTTCAATTGAGGAAAGGAGGTCAAAGTAGCCCTACTTCCCTGAGTCCTCTTCTGCTCCAGCTGGTCAATGTCCACCAGAGAATCTGCCCTGCCAAAGATCTCCCTTTTGGGAGAAGCCTCAGACAAATGGGGCTAGCCTTGAGCTCAAACAGCCCTGGCAGCTTCTCCCCTGCCTCTCTTTCCTCTCTGACAGCTTTACAGTTAAGAGCTGCCTTGATCATCAATATTGACTTTGGCTGGCTGACATGGCTACCCACAGGGTATTCTGCCTTAATTTCCCGGATGACAGGTAATGCTGCCCTCTCCTGGTAGACAGAAGCCCCCTTGGATTTGCAACCAGATGCACCCCCAAATCCTGCATCAGAGAAGCTCTCTTCCCATCTCATCCCCTTGCCTTTGCTTTTCTCCTATCTCAGTATCTCCTCTTTCCTTCCCAGGGCAGGAAGATTTCTCTTTCCACTCCCTCCTCTTCCCAGGCTTGGTAAACCGGTCTCTAATCTCTTCCCACCCCAGATTGGAAGGTGTGTCCCTCTCCGACAGTCAGAGCTCCTGCCAGGCCTCCTCCAGGTTTCCATAGCTCCATTGCTCAACAATTTGCCAGGGGTAACCATTAACCTAGACCTTAACTCTCACCCTCACCTTTCTTGTTAGAGAGGATTTTCCAATTATTGTTTAGCAGAGCCAGGTTATCCTACCATTTTTCCTAACATCTTGGATGAATCTGCCATCCAAGGCACCCAGAACAAAGCTGTGGAGGAACATGTATTTTAAGGGATATGTTATTTTTGTCTTCCCCATAACCTCCTTGCTTCTCCTCCCCTCACGCGCACATTCAAAAAAGCTTCATGGAGCCTAGACTTAAATTCATTACTTTGCGTCCACCACCTGGGCCAGAATAGGCATTAAACAGTTGCTGAATGAATGAATGACACCCCTCTGTCCTTAAGGATAAGCGTGTGTGCACAGAGGGTTAAGGGCATGTCCCAATAGGGATGCTCTTCTCAGGTCTGCTTCTCTCTGCCAGAATTTGGCATAATTCGAATGCTTCCGCCTCCTCTTGGGGGACCAAAATTATATATTAGGTCTAATAGAGCCCTTGTGGGGGTGGTCATACCCTGCACCCAGAAAACAGGCAAAGGAGGGCTGAGATAGGAATCTTGTTTCTTGTTTCTGCTTATCTCTTTAACACACTCATGTAGCTCTTACCATGTTTGCCAGGCACTGTTCTAAGCTCCTTATTAAATATTAACTCAGAAGGTACAAATATTAACTTGGAGTTGTTGGCACAAGTTGAATTAATGTTGCTTATCTCCACTCTCCAGAAAAAAAAAAAAGAAAGCGTCTCTGGCCCTTTAAGGTAGGCCTCTTGCCCAGATCGCCCGCGGCCTGTTCTAGGGGCCCTGGCCCCAGCTCCGTTTCAGATCTTCTCACAGGCTCCACCCGTGTCAATCAAAGCCCAGAAAGCTTAAGGGCCGGAGGCCCGGGTGCCCAGCAACAGCAGAGGGCGGGAAGTTTGAACGTTCTGGCACCGCCCCATATGTGAATAGACCATTCAGCGCCCAGTCTTCTCTCTGCCGCCTGTCCCCTGCCCCCTCTCACTCGGTTGGGCCTCTAAGCTAGATCTGGGTCTCTCCGACCAATAACGGCTAAGAGAGCGGGAGCGCATGCGCCCCGCCCCGGCGCAATAGCGCCCCTCTGGCAAGGCTTTTAGCTGTTAGTGACGCGGTGTTGCTCAGGTCGCGACCCAGGTGACTGAGAAGGCGGAAAAATACCGGCAGTTGTCCGCTACTGGGGTGAGGAAGGCAAGGGCGTGGGCTGCGATCGTGCGGGCGTGGCTGACAGGAGCGGAGAGGAGACTAGTCCAACTCGCCTCACGGGCCCTTCAGACACGCTCCAGTAAAGTACAATTTCCGCGTGACAAAAATGAGGGTGGGCGGGTGGGGGTTTCCAGTCTGTACTTTAATAAATTACCTGAGAAGTCGTCCCTCAAAAATGCCCCCCAAAAGTTGAAAGCAAAATGTTACCCCAGCTCTCCGCGGCCCTAGGCCTCAGCCCTCTCACAGAAGGTCGCGGTGGGCTTTTGCGCCACCCTACGCCAGCGCCTGCGCGTGAACTCTCGCCCCTGAATCGTCTTCATTTTCCACATCCGCAGGGTCTCCCAGGCTATGGCCTCCTTAGGAGCGACCCCAGGCAGGGCGCCCCAGGCCGCAGGCCTTGGAGAGGCCACGGCCAGCTTTCCCAGCCCCGCCCCGGTGCGGGGACCTGAGGAGGCAGCGGCGGAGGAGGACGAGGAGGAGCCGGCGGAGGTCTGGCGGGCGGCGACGTCGGGAGCTTGAATTGGAAGAGGAGGGGGTTGATTGGAACATCAGGATGTTAGAATAAAAAGGGGCTGGGAAGAGCCGAGCAGGTCACCGCAGCCCAGCGTGTTTCACATTTACTGAATGGGAATGGGGATGCCCAGCTCAGAGGTTTGATGAAATGACTACAATAAGGCATGGCACAGCGCTGCAGTTAGGAGTGGCTCAAATGTCGGCTTCCTTCCTTCCTCTTGGGACAGATCCATCTGAGTGTGCTGTGGAATTCAGGATTCTTGGGCATTGCCTACTATGACACCAGTGACTCTACCATCCACTTTATGCCAGATGCCCCAGACCACGAGAGCCTCAAGCTTCTCCAGAGAGGTGGGGGCAGAACCACGAATTCCTCTACTCCGAGACTGGAAGTATAGTTTACTGTATGTCCCCTCACCTGACTCAATCTGTTTTAATTTATTCCCAGAGGCTCCCTCTGTTGTTTTTTGGAATTCATTTCATTATCAGCAGATATTAGATGTTTGCAATGTATCAGGTGCTGGAGACAGAGTCCTGGGCAAATCAGTCGTGTCTATCCTTCAGAGGTTTACAGTTTGGTAACAGCCTCCAGGGCTCTCCTCGCCTCTCCCATCTTCCTACTCTTTCCTCAATCTCGTGCCTGACTCCTACCTATGCTCCCAATGTGCAGAGCTCTCCCTACTCTTAGAGGAGGAAATAAGGTTTTTGGGGGGTGGGGGGGAGCACAAAGGGAGAACTATGGGATCCCTCTTAGCCAAAGGATAAAGATCCCTTAACTCATTTCATCTTCATTTCTGCTTCCAAGTTCTGGATGAAGTCAATCCCCAGTCTGTTGTTACCAGTGCCAAACAGGATGAAAGCATGACTCAGTTTCTGGGGAAGCTGGGTAAGGACTGGCTAAGGGACAAAGGGAAAATGGGGAAGGAATAAAGTGTGAAATGTCCCAGGAGACTCACGTCCCAGGTCTTGGAGGGAGTTTTAGCAGGAGGCCAGAGTTCGGTGAGAGGAAAGGGGACGGAGGCAGGACTGAGGTGTACAGACTGATGGCCCTTTCTTTGCCTTCCCACAGCCTCCCAGGAGCACAGAGAGCCTAAGAGACCTGAAATCATATTTTTGCCAAGTGTGGATTTTGGTACTTCCTTTTGCTTTGCCTAATTCCCCAGCCCAGTTTCTCAACCCTTTCTCCTAACTCCACCCACATCATCAGCTGTCTCCCCTCAGCCTTATCTCATCCTAAACTTTTGTGTTCTCCAAACCCCATGACCAGTCTCCTCAAGATCTTGCCTGCTCCCTACCCTTTAATAACCTGTAGCCTATTGTGAAACCTCCTCTTAGGCATGTCTAGGGATGAGGGCCTTCCTTGAGAAGAGGGCACAGTGACATTTTTGGGGCAGCTTTGATTGATGGAGTTTTCCCCTTTAAGCCAAAGCCATTTGACACTGACTCAGTGTCTCTGATAGTCTTTAAGTACTTCTGTAACCTTCCCAAGTTTGCAAAAAGGATAGGGAATGTTCTGTCCTAATTAGATATTAGGGCATTAGTATTATTAGCTCATCTGTTAATATGGTCTTTTTAACCAGAAATCCCCAATTCCCTACAGATAGCTTACTTTCCTAAGCCATTTATCTTTCTCAGATAGTGCTCTCAGCCAAATATCTTTGTTATATGTAGAATAAAGAAAGAGTAAGAGTCTGAAATTTTGGTTCTTATTTTGGCTTTCCATTATCTGTGGGAGCTTGGCAAGTCATATCCTCTCTCTTGCTTCTATTATTTCATTCTTAAAATGGAGTGAAATTTTGTGCTACAAGACCTTTCCATCCCATTCTTCTCCCAAAATAGGTCTGGAGATAAGCAAACAGCGTCTCCTTTCTGGGAACTATTCCTTCATCCCAGATTCCATGACTGCCACTGAGAAAATCCTCTTCCTCTCCTCCATTATTCCCTTCGACTGCCTTCTCACGGTGAGATGGTACCTGGGAGATAAGGGCCGGGAGGCAGCAGGTTGGAGAAAAGCCAGAGCACCCCAGTCCTTGAGTTGAATCCTGGGAGGTACTAGCCCAGCCCTGGAAAATAAGAATTTTCTTTGGTGTTACTCAGCCTCCAGGACACTGGGATTTACCCCAGTTCCACTACTGATCCTCTCCAGGTCCGAGCACTTGGAGGGCTGCTCAAGTTTCTGGGTCGAAGAAGAATCGGGATTGAACTGGAAGATCATAATGTCAGCATCCCCATCCTGGGCTTTAAGAAATTTGTGTTGTAGGTGATTTACCCTAACTTCAACCAAAGTAAGGCAGAACTGGGGTGGGAAGTGAGAGTGGGAGTGTTGATGGATGAGCAGTAACCCATCAAGTAAAGTGCTCTAGATACCCAGAGGAACCTGAGGGGATATGGAGCTCTGGGGAGAAGACTGGGACATTATTCAGGAGAAGGGCAAGGGGGATGGAATTTAGGAATGCACTCAGACCTCTTATACCCCAGCCACCTTCTCTTCTGCTTATATTTTGTCCTCAGGACCCATCTGGTGAGCATAGATCAAGATACGTACAGGTAAGGAGATGGAGGCAGGCTGTTGTCTCTAGGGAGGGAGAAGGATTAAGTTTAATGCTCTAATAATCCTAATGAGGCTCGAGTTTCTTTAATCTTGGGGCTATTAAGATCTCTTTCCCTGAAGGAAAGAAGAGGGGGGTGGTGAGGGGGAGAGAGGAAGAAAAGCACAAAGGTTTGAGGCTCCTTTTCTAAAGGGAGAAACTGAGGCAGAAAGAAGTGAGGAACAAGCCTTACATTAATACTTGATTTCAGGAGGATGTTTCTAATCCCCATTCCATTTTCTCAGTTCTCAAAAAAAATACAAGTTACCTCAAACTCCTCCATTTCTCCCTGTCAGTGTTCTGCAGATATTTAAGAGTGAGTCTCACCCCTCGGTATACAAAGTGGCCAGTGGACTGAAGGAAGGGCTCAGCCTCTTTGGTAGGTGTGCCCCATTCCTCATCCCATGCTTGCAAAAGCCTGCCAGAAAAGCAGCTGCCTCCAAAGATGTGTCCCAGCTCTTCTCTTCCCACTTCACTCCCATTGCCACATGTCCCTTCTACTCTAATCCAGCTTTCTTAGCCTCTTTGTACCCTCCCTGAGCCTAAGCATCTCCCCCGACCCTGCAGTAGTCCCATGTCATTTGCTTATCATCTCTTACTTTGCCAATTCCATGTTTGTTCCTTGGGTTTATATGAATGTTTCTACTAGTTGTATACCTGTCTAGGGACTTTTGGAGGCCCTGTGTATAGAGGAGAGTTAAGTAATTGCATAAATGCCCATGTTTGATTTACATAGAGTCTTTATCAGTTGTCTCTGGCTTTAGGCTATATTGGGGACATTGCCTCAACTATCCACATGGTTTCACCATGCATATCTCTGTGGGTTGTGTCTAATATTTACGTGTACATGTTGGGTTCTTTGTGTGAGTCTAACTATGCCTGTGCTGGGTAATTTTCTAGCTGAGTGTTCCTATGAGTGCCCATCCACTCCCCTGAGCCCATTTAAGGTAATCTAGGCTCAGACTGGTGGCCAGGCACGCAACTTTGGGTCCTTTTTCTGGGGAATGCCTCCAGGCCAGCCTGCCCAACATCCAAACCTCTGACACAGGTATCTCAGCTTAGACACATCCACACAGTCCTTTCCCGGCTCCTGCCTTATAACAAGAGCAATCCCTGCTCCCATTGCCCACAGGAATCCTCAACAGATGCCGCTGTAGGTGGGGAGAGAAGCTGCTGAGGTGAGTGAGTCTCCCACACGTGCTACAGGCTAATGCATGGAGTCTACAGACTCACACATGCCACTCCATATAGTACTGATAAAAACAACTGCCCTCTCCCAGACTCCAGGTAAATGCATTTAATCCTTGCAACGACCCTGTGTGATAGCTAGTTATCCTCATTTTACATGGTCAGCACAGATACTCACATTTACTCATTTGATGATACACAGACTTGCAGTCATACAAGCAGTAGAAACACAATCACAAAACACTAATGTACATGGGGTAATAGCTTTAATTTTAAAAACCACGCTTGAAATTTGAGCTATTCTCTGATAACTTTCAAATGTGTATCTCTAGTTCTGGGCTCCATATGTGGAATGCTCATGGCACATCACCACTCTAAGAGAGAGCACCCAAACTGATGCCCACTGGGCCTCTGCCTCTTCCTGAATTCCCTTTTCTGGTTAATGGAATTGCCGGCCATACAGCTTCTCAATCTCAGAACCTTGGATTGATGCTTCACTCTCACCTACACCCCCAGATTCAATTATTCATTAAGGCCTATTGATTCTATCCTGAAATGTCTCTCTCAGCCATATTCCCATCTCCCTCCCTCTTTCTACTGCTCTAATACTGGCCATCAGCATTTCTAACCTGGAGCATTGCATTCACCTTCAAGTTGGTCTCTCTGCTTCTAATCTCTTCTTTTTCTAGTTTATCCTTCATTCTAAACTACCTGTATGAGCCTGAGAGATCTGAGCATGTCACTCTAAAAAATATATACATATGAGGATTCAAGATGGTGGCTTGAGAGGTGAGATGGAGAGCTCCTCCCCAAACCACAAACAGTACAAAAATGTAGTTAATAAATACAACTAACCTTAAGACAGCAACAAGAGAAAAGGCTGAACCAGACTGCATACAGACCTCATGAACAGAGCAGACCTCAAGAAACAGGGTAACCTACGAAAGCCTTAATCTGGAGGGACCCAAGCCCTTCCCCCACCCCAGCTCACAGGCAGGAGGAAGAGAAATGGAGCAGGGGAGGGGGTGGAAGCCTGGGACTGCTGAACACCGAGCCCTGGACATCCGCTTTGTCAGCAGAATCCTATAGTGTGTGGTGCTCTGGATGTTGGGGAGTGCTTGAGAAATTGACATTCCAGCCGTTTGTGGAGGAGGGGATCCACACCCGGAGCTCTGTGTCAGAGGAAAGGCAGGGAGTTTGAGAGGTTTCCTAGCAGTGAGAGGGCTGCTGAAGGGGCGGGGTTTGCACAGAGCTTGCTGTGCGGGAGAAGGGAGAGCTAGACAAGGTTGTCTGGGTGCGCTCTGCCCAGCTGGTTGGGAACTTTGAGGAGCTTCAGGTGCTACATCCCCCTGACTGCCTATTCAGCTCTGAGGCCCCCCACTGTGACACACAGCCTGCCGAGCCTTCCTACTGGCCTGCAGGCACCTGCTTGCAAACCCGCAGTCACTGTGCAGGTGTCAGGCCAGCCAGAGGGAGGCCCCGCCTACAAGACCTAGAGACGCAAAGCACAGAAGTTTACCCATGTGTGCTTGGCCCACTGTCTTTGACACTGGAGACAGTCACCGCAGACAAGGAGCAGGAAACAGATCTTTCCTCCCCCCAGGCACCAGCTCCACTCCCCTACGACCCTCAACCTCACTCTAGGGGCTGAGCAACTCCAGAGACTGGAGTTTCTGCACACTAGAGGGCACCACACAGAAATATGAAACGTTAAAAGAACATGGTTTAAAAACAGCAGCAGACTCACAGAACCCAAGAATGTACTAACAGACACCAAAGGGAAAGGGACTGGGGAGCATGGATGGGAACAGAGGGACATGGGGGAAAAAGGAGCATTACAATTAGCAGACATAATGTGGTGGGGGGGGCACGGGGAGGGCTGTACAACTCAGAGAAGACAAGTAGTGATTCTATAGCATCTCAGTACGCTGATTGACAGTGACTAATGGGGTATATGGGGGGGACTTGATAATATGAGGACTCTAGTAACCATAATGTTGCACATGAAATTGTAGATTAATGATACCAAAAAAAAAAAGAACATGGTTCAGACCAAAATCTAACGAACCCCAGAAAGAGAGCCAAATGAAACTGAACTCACCAATCTTCCTGAAAGAGAGTTCAAAATAAAAATTATAAACATGTTATGGAGTTACAGAAAAATATTCAAGACCTCAGGAAAAATTTAAGATGGAGATTCAATCATTAACAAATACCATATCTGAAATGAAACATACAATGGAAGGATTTAAAAGCAGATTCGATGTAGTAGAAGAGAGGGTAAATGGAATAGAAATTAGAGAAGAGGAATACAAAGAAGCTGAGGCACAGAAAGAAAAAAGGATCTCTAAGAATGAAAGAATATTGAGAGAACTGTGTGACCTATCCAAACGGAACAATATTCACATTATAGGGTACCAGAAGAAGAAGAGAGAGAAAAAGGGATAGAAAGTGTCATTGAGGACGTAATTGCTGAAGACTTCCCCAATCTGGGGAAGGAGATAGTCTCTTAGGCCATGGAGACACACAGATCCCCCAACACAAGGGACTCAAGGAAGACAACATCAAGACATATGATAATTAAAATGGCAAAGATCAAGGATAAAGACAGACTTTTAAAAGCAGCTAGAGAGAGAAAAAAGATCACATACAAAGGAAAACCCATCAGGCTATCATCAGATTTCTCAACAGAAACCTTACAAGCCAGAAGGGAGTGGCATGATGTATTTAAAGCAGAAGGGCCTCAAACCAAGAATACTCTACCCAGCAAGGTTATCACTTAAATTTGAAGGAGGGATTAAACAATTTTCAGATAAGCAAAAGCTGAGAGAATTTACCTCCCACAAACCACCTCTACAGGGCATTTTGGAGGGACTTCTATAGATGGAAGTAATCCTAAGGGTAAACAGATGTCATCCAAGGGAAGACAAAGAGTACAGAATATGATTCATAACATACAAAGAATGGAGGAGGAAGAAAAAGGAGAAAAAAAAAGAATCTTTAGGTTGTGTTTGTAATAGCATATGAAGTGAGTTAAATTAGACTGTTAGATACTAAGGGAATTACCCTTGAACCTTTGATAACCACAAATCAAAAGCCTGCAATGGCAATAAGTACATACCTATCGATAATCACCCTAAATGTAAATAGTCTGGATGCACCAATCAAAAGACCTAGAGTCACTGAATGGATAAAAAAAAACGAGATCCATCTATATGCTGCCTACAAGAGACTCACTTCAAACCCAAAGACATACACAGACTGAAAGAAAGGGATGGAAAAAGATTTCATGCAACTAATAGAAAAAAGCAGGAGTTGCAGTACTTGTATCAGACAAAATAGACTTCAAAACAAAGAAAGTCACAAGAGACAAAGAAGGACATTACATAATGATAAAAGGGTCAGTCCAACAAGAGTGTATAACTATTATAAATATCTATGCACCCAACACAGGATCACCTACATATGTGAAACAAATACTAACAGAATTAAAGGGGAAATAGAATACAATGCATTCATTTTAGGAGACTTCAACACACCACTCACTCCAAAGGACAGATCAATCAGACAGAAAATAAATAGACAGAGGTACTGAGCAACATTAGAACAGATGGACCTAACGGACATCTACAGAACACTCCATCCAAAAGCACATTCTTCTCAAGTGCACATGGAATATTTTCAAGAATAGACCATATACTAGGCCACAAAAAGAACCTCAGTAAATTCAGAAAGATTGAAGTTGTACCAACCAGTTTCTCTGATCACAAAGGTATGAAACTAGAAATAAATTACACAAAGAAAACGAAAAAGCCCACAAACACATGGAGGCTTAATAACATGCTCCTAAATAATCAATGGATCAATGACCAAATAAAAACAGAGATCAAGCAATATATGGAGACAAATGACAACAATAATTCAACACCACAAAATTTGTGGGATGCAGCAAAGGCTGTGCTAAGAGAGAAATATATTGCAATACAGGTTTACCTCAGGAAAGAATAACAATCCCAAATGAACAGTCTGAACTCACAATTAATGAAACTAGAAAAGGAAGAACAAATGAAGCTCAAAGTCAGCAGAAGGAGGGACATAAAAAAAATTTAAAGCAGAAATGAATAAAATTGAGAAGAATAAAACAGTAGAAAGAATCAATGAAAGCAGGAGCTGATTCTTTGAGAAAATAAACAAAATAGATAAACCCCTAGCCAGACTTATCTAGAAAAAAGAGAGTCTACACATATAAATAGAATCAGAAATGAGAAAGGAAAAATCACTACGGATACCACAGAAATACAAAGAATTATGAGAGAATACTATGAAAAATTATATGCTAACAAACTGGATAACCTAGAAGAAATGGACAACTTTCTAGAAAAATACAACCTTCCAAGGCTGACCCAGGAAGAAACAGAAAATCTGAATAGACCAATTACAAGCAAAGAAATTGAATTGGTAATCAAAAAACTACCTAAGAACAAACCTCCTGTACCAGACAGTTTCACTGCTGAATTTTATCAAACATTTAGTGAAGACCTAATACCCATCCTCCTTAAAGTTTTCCAAAAAAGTAGAAGAGGAGGGAATACTCCCAAACTCATTTTACGAGGCCAACATCACTCTAATACCAAAACCAGGCAAAGACACCACAAAAAAAGAAAATTACAGACCAATATCCCTGATGAACATAGATGCCAAAATACTCAACAAAATATACGCAAACCAAATTCAAAAATACATCAAAAAGATCATTCATCATGATCAAGTGGGATTCATCCCAGGGATGCAAGGATGGTACAACATGTGAAAATCCATCAACATCATCCACTACATCAACAAAAAGAAGGACAAACACCACACAATCATCTCCATAGATGCTGAAAAAGTATTCAACAAAATTCAACATCCATTCATGATAAAAACTCTCAACAAAATGGGTATAGAGGGCAAGTACCTCAATATAATAAAGGCCATAGATGACAAACCCACAGCCAACATTATACTTAACAGCAAGAAGCTGAAAGCTTTCCTTTAGGTTTGGGAACAAGACAAGGATGCCCACTCTCCCCACTTTTATTCAACATAGTACTGGAGGTTCTAGGCACAGCAGTCAGACAACACAAAGAAATAAAAGGCATCCAGATCAGCAAGGAAGAACTCAAAACTGTCCTTATTTGCAAATGACATGATATTGTACATAAAAAACCCTAAAGAATCAACTCTAAAACTATTAGATCTAATATCTGAATTCAGCAAAGTTACGGGATACAAAATTAATACACAGAAATCGGTTGCATTCCTATACGCTAACAATGAACTAGCAGAAAGAGAAATCAGAAAAAAATTCCATTCACAATCGCATCCAAAAGAATAAAATATCTCAGAATAAACCTAACCAAGGAAGTGAAAGACCTATACCCTGAAAACTACAAGACACTCTTAAGGGAAATTAAAGAGGACACTAATAAATGGAAATTCATCCCATGCTCTTGGCTAGGAAGAATTGTCAAAATGGCCATCCTGCCTAAAGCAATCTACAGATTCAATGCAATCCCTATCAAAATACCAACAGCATTCTTCAATGAACTAGAGCAAATAGTTCTAAAATTCATATGGAACCACAAAAGACCCCGAATAGCCAAAGAAATCCTGAGAAGGAAGAATAAAGTGGGGGGAATTATGCTCCCTGACTTCAAGCTATACTACAAAGCCACAGTAATCAAGACAATTTGGTACTGGCACAAGAACAGACCCATAGACCAGTGGAACAGAATAGAGAGCCCAGATATAAACTCAAGTATATATGGTCAATTAATATATGGTAAAGGAGCCATGGACATAACAATGGGGAAATGACAGCCTCTTCAACAGCTGGTGTTGGCAAAACTGGACAGCTACATGTAAGAGAATGAAAATGGATTATTGTCTAACCCATTCACAAAAGTAAACTCAAAATGGTTCTAAGGCCTGAATGTAAGCCATGAAACCATAAAACTCTTAGAAAAAAACAGGCAAAAATCTCTTGGACATAAATATGAGCAACTTCTTAATGAACATATCTTCCCAGGCAAGGGAAACAAAAGCAAAAATGAACTAATGGGACTATATCAAACCTAAAAGCTTCTGTATGGCAAACGACATCAATAGAACAAAAAGACATCCTACAGTATGGGAGAATATATTCATAAATGACATATCCGATAAGGGGTTGACATCCAAATTATATAAAGAGCTCATGCACCTCAACAAACAAAAAGCAAATAAGGCAATTAAAAATTGGGCAGAGGAGCTGAACAGACACTTCTCCAAAGAAGAAATTCAGATGGCCAACAGGCACATGAAAAGATGCTCCGCATCTCTAATCATCAGAGAAATGCAAATTAAAACCACAATGAGATATCACCTCACACCAGTTAGGATGGCTGCCATCCAAAAGACAAACAACAACAAATGTTGGCGAGGATGTGGAGAAAGGGGAACCCTCCTACACTGCTGATGGGAATGTAAATTAGTTCAACCATTGTGGAAAGCAGTATGAAGGTTCCTCAAAAAACTCAAAATATAAATACCATTTGACCCAGGAATTCCACTCCTAGGAATTTACCCTAAGAATGCAGCAGCCCTGTTTGAAAAAGACATATGTACCCCTATGTTTATTGCAGCACTATTTACAATAGCCAAGAAATGGAGGCAACCTAAGTGTCCATCAGTAGATGAATGGATAAAGAGAAGTGGTATATATACACAATGGAATATTATTCAGCCGTAAGAAGAAAACAAATCCTACTATTTGCAACAACATGGATGGAGCTAGAGGGTATTATGCTCAGTGAAATAAGCCAGGTGGAGAAAGACAAGTACCAAATGATTTCACTCATATGTGGAGTATAAGAACAAAGAAAAAACTGAAGTAAGAAAACAGCAGCAGACTCACAGAACCCAAGAATGGACTAACAGTTACCAAAGGGAAAGGACTGGTGAAGATGGGTGGGAAGGGAGGGATAAGGGGGAAAAAGAGCTATTACAATTAGTGCACATAATGTAGCAGGGTTGGGGGTGGGGTGGGGGGATACGGGGTAGGCAGTATAACACAAAGAAGACAAGTAGTGATTCTATAACATCCTTCTACACTGATGGACAGTGACTGCAATGGGGATATGTGGTGTGGACTTGATAATAGGGGGAGTCTAGTAACCATAATGTTGCTCATGTAATTGTATATTAATAATAGCAAAATAAAAAAAAACTTAAAAAAAAATATATACATATTAAGTTGAAACAAAAATGACATCAACCTTAGGACTCCACATTACCTGCAGGATGAAGATTAGCATATATAGGGGCCCTGAATGGGCCCCTCCCAGTCAACCCAGTTTTAATCTCCAGGCCCTCCTAAATTCTTTCTTACTTGGATTCACCCTTTATTCCAGTCATTTAGGGCTACTTGTCATCATGGAAACACATTATGCCTGTTGGATATGCTATTCCCTCTGTAAAGTCTTTCCTCTGTTCTCCACCTTCAAAATCTTACGTCTCCTTCAAGGTGCAACCCAACTGTCACCTTTTTGGGAAGCTTTCACAGGCCTCTGCAGGGAGACTGACATGCACCTTCCGGGGTGCTCACAGAGTGCTTGTTTATGTTTTCCAGTTGCACTAACATATCAGGTTGGAATTAGCAGTCGGTGAATCTGCTTTCTGTCATGGCTATGAACTGTGTGCAGCAGCCATTCCTGTTTGCCTCTGTGCCTGACACATGGCCTTGTACACAGCTGCGCTCAGTGAGTGAGCACAGAACATGCATGCGAACGCATGGGTCACATCACCTCTAAAAATGCAGAGCAGACTCTTTGCTAGCTAACAGGTGCACAATCTTTCCCACTTCACCCGCCCCTCAGTGTGTGTCTCTTGGAGGTTATTTCCAGGTCATTGGAGGGGTAATTTAACTACCCACACAGTTCTACAGTGCTTCAGGTGTAGATCCCTAATCTCAACCAAGAATGAGAGCACAGGAATTCTCAGTGGAGAAGAGAACTGAGCTAAAGGTGAGGGAGCAGTGCAGATTCCCCAGGTAGGATCTGGCTGAATGTGGAATCATGCATAACCTGAATGATGAACTCAGGACCCAGCTGGCCTAAAGCTGGACATGGCACCAGGAAGGTGACTAAGTGTCATGGTATGCTCTAAAGATCACTGTCCTAGCAGTCTGGAGACCTGGGTTTGAGGCCCAGCCGTACTTCTCACTAGCAGTATGTCTTTACAAGTTGCTTATCCGCAAAAGGCCTCATTTTCTTAGTTGTAAAATTAGGAAAGTTTGCTTGACTGAGATCTCTCCCAGCACTAGCAGTATATCAGAAAAAGACTAGATATTTCACAAGAAAGTTGGCTTGGTGAGGCTCGTGTGCTATTCAAGGTGGGGATGGGTGTTCATAGACTGGCCAACATTCCACAGGTGGAGCCCTCTGTGGCCAAGGAGCAGAGGTGCCTAAAAGCCACCCTTGAATCCAATTGAGTCCTCCACTTCATTCTAACCTGGGGTGTTCTAACCCAGGGTAACTGGCCATAGACTATAGTGTGAGATACACATGCTCAGGCTCCAGGGTCTCCACAGGCTGACTCATATAAAACGGTTTGCTGTAACGTAGAAAAGAATCTGTGGGCTCACAGGTCCTTACAGATTCATAGCCACACGGAGATAGGGCCACCCAGAATTAGACATACACAGATCTGACATTTATTTCTGTACACTAAATTATTAGGAAATATCTCATACAAAAGTTATAAATAATAATAATAGTATTATAAACCTCTATTTTCACCTGCACATTTAAGAATAAGACAGTGTTATAGAAGGCCCTTAAGTGTCCCTCCCCAGTCTTTTCTTCTCTGCAGAGATGACCATTTTCATGCATGCAACAGTTACGTACTTTCACAGGAAGAACGCAAAAAGACAAACCTCTGTGCTGTTATACTCAGAGACACTTTCAGAGCTAAATACAGATGTCCAAACTCATTCTGACTCACCCTTTCCTATTCAGTCACAGAGAGAGCTGGAGTGTTGGCATACAAATACTTCAACACACAGCTCTCCCTCTAAAATATTGACGAGCTCCATCACATATCCACACAGAATGACACATGGTCCTATCAATTGAAACCATGATAAACAGACACAGGTGTGCTCACATCCAGAGATTTTGCAGTAGATACATGTAAACACACCCACGTGGATACTGTATTGGTAGTACAGATACATATTGCCACAATCCCCAGGGACTGCCAGACACACATTTTCATCAACTGAGATCAAGACAGTGAAGAGAACAGATGTGATAGTTGGTCCCCCACTCCAGCCCTCACTTCCAGGCTATGGTTCACACGTCCAACGCAGGACCTGGAGGAACTAAATTCCCGTCTGGATGTCGTTCAGTTTTTCCTGCTACCTCAGAATCTGGACATGGCTCAGATGCTGCATCGGTTGCTGAGTCATATCAAGAATGTGCCTGTGAGCCCAGGATGGGGGCAGGGAGGTGGGAAGGAGGTATGAGGGCTCATACTGGAACTGGGCTTCTTGGGAGGCATTAGGGTGGTAGAGGGAAAACAGTGACTGTCCCCTTGTCTGACTGTAGCTGATTCTGAAACGTATGAAGTTGTCCCACACCAAGGTCAGCGACTGGCAGGTTCTTTACAAGGTAAGGCCTCCCTTCTTGGATCCCAGAAGTTCAGGTTAAGCCCCTCTGGATGTGTTACAGACTCTCTGTACCCTGTCACTCTGTCCGATTTTATCACATTTTTTTAAACTGTATTTCAGAAATTGTCAAAAAAAATTTAGGGAGAATAATATAATGAACCCCCAGTACCAATATAATGAACCCCCCAGTACCCACAATGCAGCTTCAACACTTTGACTCATACCAATCTTGTTTCATGTATATATTCTCCCACTGTCCCCTCCCTGGATTATTTTGAAGCAATTCCCAGCCATCATATCATTTCACCCATAAATATTTCTGTATGATTTTTTAAATGAAGTTGTTTTTAAAAAGAATAATGATACCATTATAAAAAACAACATAAACCAAAAAACTAATATAATTCTTTAATATCATCAATCATCTGATGTTTAAATTTCTAATCATATCTTTAATGTTGTGATTTTTTTAAATTACAGTTTGTTTAATTAGGATCCAAATATGTTCAACATTTGGCAATGTGATGATGTCTCTTTAAGTGTCCTTTATGGGTTCCTTGTCCATTTCACCATTCTCACTCTCTCTCTTTTTCCCCTTGCAAGTTTTTTGTTGAAGAAGCTGGATTATTTGTCCTATAGAGTTTTCCTTAGCCTGGATTTTGCTGATGATATTCCCTGTGCGTTTCTGACATGTTTATATCTCTTCTGCAATTTCTGTAAATTGTTAGTTGAATCAGGAAGCTTGATCCAGGTTCAAGTTTGATTTTTTTCAATACCACTTCATAATGAAGGGATATGTGTCAGATATGTCTGTCTCTCCTTTTGTGATATTAGTAGCCTTTGATGTTTAATACCCAAACCCATTAGTTCTTTTGGTATTGCAAAGTCATGTTATTCTAAGCCTGTCATTCTTTCTTCATTAATTGATCAGAACATTTGTAAAAAGCAACTTCCTTTCATCTGTTCTTTGGTTACTTAGTGATACTCTTCATATCACAGAAAACTGCTTGATGTTTTTTCCTCTGCCTTTATTTACCAGCTGTGAGCATATAGTAAATTAGTTCCCTAGCATCCTCCAAGGCAGTCAATGAGTCTTTTGTTGTTTTAAAATCATTACAGACTATAGTTTTACACATGTGTTTTAGTCCACTGCATTTTTAATCTTTCTACTTATTCAAATTATTCCATCTTTGCTCATTGGGATCCTTTTTATGTTGGCTTCTGAGTCCTTTAAACATGACCCCAACAGACTCTGATAGCTTCCCCGCTGTCTGGTTCGACAAGATGTACCAGACATATCCTTTTTATCTCCTGGTTCTGACCCAAAACCAGACATTTTTCTAAGGAGCCCTGATTCTTTTTAGTGAGAAATGGCATTTCTGTACCACAGACTGAATGCTGGAGGTGACTCAGCATGTTTTGCTTATTGCTTTCAAGCCTTTTTTTTTTGGACAGATCTAGGAACTTTAAAAAAAATAAAATACATGATAAATCGTTACTGATACCACCAATTTAAATTCAGACCCACAGGTTCTCACCTTGAATATTTTACTTATCCTCTTCAATATTTCCTTCTTTCATACTGGAAATTCTGGTTTTCAGTAACACTAGGAATGATAAAATTATAATATCATTCATTCGCTTTTTCCTACATTACATCCACAACAATCTTAGAATAGCAATACTGGCTTATTACCAACTATATGATTATTGAAAACCATTTAAGATTTTCTGGGAGGAGAAAGTTTATTTTGTCCCCACTAGAGAGATATAGTCAGATTACTGTGTTTAATTGCTTGGGATAGTTTCTCTCTGTATGGTTATGTGACTCTCTGGATATATATTTATGTTCACTTGTTTCATTCTATTTTTGATTTTTAGGAATTGCTTTTTGAATTTTAATTTAATTTTATAATTAAGTAAAATATTTGCACAGTTCCAAAGTCAAGTCTCCCAACCCAGGTATAGTCAACTAATTCTAGCTTCTATCCCTTTCTTGTCTGTACACCTATAAATAACCTTTTTCCCTTAAAAAATTTTAAGATATAGCCTTCTATTGTTTTGTTTTAACCTTTTATTTTTAGAATAATTTAAGACTTAAAGAAAAGTGGCTAGAATTTTACAGAGAATTCTCATATACCTTCCACCTAGCTTCCCCTAATGTTAGCATCTTACATAACCCCAATACAATTATCTCATAAATACTAATTTTATTATTTATATTTAATGCTATTATTGTTTAGTTTTGCTCAAATTTTTCTAGCTTGGCTCATTGGGAGTTCTCTTCAGATTGGCTTTTGATATGCCCTTTGACATGGCCCCAATCCATTTCTAAGCACTTCCTAACTTTCTGCTGCTGTAAGATGCCTCAGGCTTGTCTTCTATTGTTTTTGCCCCAGCCCTGGAATCAACTGCTTTTCCAAGGAGCCCTGGTTACTCTTTGGAGAATGGTATTAGAAACCAAGATCTGCATGCTAAACAAAGATATTGCTACTGGGGTATGTCATTTCTTCTAGGCCTTCACCATAGACAGAGCTAGGAAATATATGTATTATGTACAAAGTATGTATACATCTATATTCCTGAATCTATCCATCTATATGAAAGAATCCATGAGTTCAAAGTCGTACCTTTGATTCCAACCCAATACCACAGAGTTCACTCTAGACTTCTTTCTTTCCTCATTTGTAACTTCTTTCTCTGACACTGGGAAACCTGGTTCTTATTATCTATAATTATTTACTTAACACATAAAGTAGTTTCCATTTTCTTTTAACACGAGCAGATGTGTGTGGCTATTTGTGTATCCCCTTGGCACTATTTAACATTTATCCTCTGCTTCAGCCAAGCCAGGCTCTGCATTCAAGCACCCTGCTTAGGAGACCCACTGCTCAGTATGGTACAGTGGTTAAAAGCCAGACAACTGGGTCCACATCCCAGGTCTTTTATTTATTCTCTGTGGGACCTTGAGCAAAAAATGTTACCTCTTTGTGCTTCAGGTTGCTCATCTGTAAAATGGAAATAATGCTAGTTCCTATTTCCTGGGATTATTTTGAGAAGTGATTGAAATTAACACATGTAAAAAGTTTAGAACATTGCCTGGCACTTAGGAGACATTCAGTAAGTGTTAGCTCT
Source organism: Phataginus tricuspis (assembly GCA_029783875.1). Classification (NCBI taxonomy): domain Eukaryota; kingdom Metazoa; phylum Chordata; class Mammalia; order Pholidota; family Manidae; genus Phataginus; species Phataginus tricuspis. The sequence continues at coordinate 36,118,756 of JAQQAC010007890.1, read as the reverse complement.
TATTCCTACCTCTATTCATTTGCGTATGCTCTTGTCCTCACCCAGAACAGCCTCCTTCCCTTTGAATAGCCTTATTTAAGACCCAGCTCATTTCCTTTTCTCTGCAAAGATATCCCCAACTATTTCAGCCCATGTTAGTCTTATTCTCTAAACTTCCTTAGTAATATTAGTCAACTCCACAATTTGACCAATTTCTTTTGTGGGTAGTCATTTTTCTGCTGCTTGTTCATTTGTTTCTTTCATGGCTAGATTATAAGCCCTTTGACTTACATACTTTATACGTCCTTTACACAAAGTACAGCTCAGTAAATGTCCTATGACTGGGATGGTCCACTCAGTCTAATCCAAGGTTGAGCAGCCACCTGACCTTCATCTCAGGAATGAACTCTCACTAATGCTCACCCTTCCTTTCTTCCTTTCTCTTACCCAGTGCTGTGTCGCCTTTTCTGCTCATTTACTTCTCTGCTTTTCATATCCCTATTTCTCTTTCTCCTTCCACTGTACAAACTTCTCTATCAAGGCACCTGCCACTTTATTTTTAAATTTTCTGGGTGTATTTCTGTCTTCCTCACTGGGAAGGACCTCGCTGGAAGCTCATCTGGAACAAGGACCATAGTTTAGTTGCCTTTGTAGCCTCAGGGTTTAGTGCTGTACCTGGCACAGTTTTACAGATGCCATGCCCTCTCTATTTCTTTTTTGCCTTTGAGATCTGTTTTTGTTATTGTTTTTCCCTGTTGGTCTTTGTTCTCAGTCCATCCTTGTTCCCCTTGCCTCAGCCCAGGCTGGGTGTTGGCCCCCTTCCTCTGCCCATTTCTCCTACAGACTGTGTACAGTGCCCTGGGCCTGAGGGATGCTTGCCGCTCCCTTCCCCAGTCCATCCAGCTCTTTCGGGACATTGCCCAAGAGTTCTCTGATGACCTGCACCACATCGCCAGCCTCATTGGGAAAGTGGTGAGTGGAAGGGAAGAGGCAGAGCCTCTGGTGATGTAGGGGAGAGGAGGGATTGGAGGATGGACAGGCACTGGGCTCTGGGGAGCGTGGTGTGGAAGATGGGGAAGCACGGGAGACACTGAGGTCAGTTGGATGACCAGAGTGGAGCATTGAAGGTGGCAGAACATCCTGGATGTGTGTGGAGGGTTGGGGTTAAAGCAGGGGCTTCAGGGAGAATTGGGGCCCAAGTAGAGGTGAGGACCAGGACCAAGAGATGGTGCTGGGTGATAAGCAACTGCACTTATCTCCTCAGGTGGACTTTGAAGGCAGCCTTGCTGAAAATCGCTTCACAATCCTCCCCAACATAGACCCTGAAATTGATGAGAGTGAGTGTTGTGTGCAGATGGGCCTGTGAGCCTGCCCAGTGATGGGCTGCCTCATCAGTAGGCCACCGCTATAATCGGGGATGACTGTAGCAACCAGGACAGGAACCTTACTTTTGATATCATGTGTCGTATACCCTTCTAGAAAAACGAAGGCTGATGGGACTTCCCAGCTTCCTCACTGAAGTTGCTCGGAAGGAGCTGGAGAATCTGGACTCCCGTATTCCATCATGCAGTGTCATCTACATCCCTCTGGTGAGGACAGGAGGGAGGGTGTAACCTCCAGGGGTCTTTTAAGGGGATTTATTAGGCTTAGGAAGGACACAATGGTAGATAAGAAAACTTCCGGAAAAGTCTGAAGAACATGAACACCTGTGGTGGCTTCAGCCCCACCGAGGGAAGCACTGGGGGTTACAGAGGTCTCTGCCTTCAGTTTGAAGAGAAGGTTCCCAGTATATCAATCTCTGTTTTATCTCTTTACTTTCCTCAGATTGGCTTCCTTCTTTCTATTCCCCGCTTGCCTTCCATGGTGGAGGCCAGTGACTTTGAGATTGAGGGACTGGACTTCATGGTAAGACCTTTGACCTCTCTAGGGGGTGAAGAGGAAAATGGATCAGCAGCTGAGGGGGACGCTACCCCATAAGCACTGCCCAGTATGGGCTCTCTCTCTGATCTTTACCAGCTCGGAGACAAAGGAGAAAGAAGTTGGAGTGGGGACTAGAGGTGGGGTTAGAGAAGAAAAGGACCACGAATGCAAAGCCCACAGCTTTGAATCCTTGTACCCAGTTTCTTTCAGAGGAGAAGCTGCACTATCGTAGTGCTCGAACCAAGGAGCTGGATGCCTTGCTGGGGGACTTGCACTGTGACATCCGGGGTGAGAAGCAGAGGCTGGAGGGGAGAGGGCAGCTTGGACATGATTCTAACAGGCTCCTTTTCTTTCTGCTCTCTCTCATTCTGACTCTGCATCTTCTCCTCTGAATGTCTCAGAATGTCTGCAAACCTGTTTCCAGGTCTCTGTGCTGGCCTCTGTCTCTCCTTAGCTTTCCTCTGGAACTGACCCCCAAATCCTCGCTCCCCATCCCCAGACCAGGAGACCCTGTTGATGTACCAGCTGCAGTGTCAGGTGCTCGCGCGGGCTGCTGTGTTGACCCAGGTGCTGGACCTTGCCTCCCGCCTGGATGTCCTGCTGGCTCTTGCCAGTGCTGCCAGGGATTATGGCTACTCAAGGCCCCACTACACCCCCCAACTCCTTGGGGTCCGAATCCAGAATGGCAGGTGAGAACAGGAAGGGGTGGAGGCATAGACGGTAGGAGCCCAGAGGCCCCATCTTCTGGGACTCCATCCATCTGGAGTCACAGGCCATGTGTGTGGTACCTCTCCACCCTCTGCAGGCATCCCCTGATGGAACTCTGTGCCAGAACCTTTGTGCCCAACTCTGCAGAATGTGGTGGTGACAAGGGGAGGATCAAAGTCATCACGGGACCCAACTCCTCAGGGAAGAGCATATACCTCAAACAGGTCTGGAGAATCCTCCCAGACTGGCCTCTAGTGTCTTCTTCATTGTCTCCATCCCCCACCTGCCAGCCAACCCAGGTCCCTACAGCTCTTCTCTCTCTGTGTTCTGACCCCATGGGTCATGAGAAGACCATAACCCACACCCCTTGTTCCTCTGTCTCCTATGTTCTCATTCCCTACAGGAGAGCCATGCCCAAACAGATCTTTCTGAGGCCTCAACTCCTTTCTCTGCCTCTGCATAGGTCCATCTTTACCAGCTTAGAGACAAAGGAGAAAGAAGTTGGGGTGGGGGCTAGAGAGGATGAGGACCAGGAATGCAAAGCCCACAGCTTTGAACCCTTGTACCCAGTTTTTCTCAGGTCCATGCAATTTTCGGGTGTGCCTCTGTCCACTCTATCCCTCTACTGATTGTAAAGTGAGTGGAAAAGGGCTGTCATCTTCTATTAAACTGTGTCCATCTCTCCTTGATCTGCAATTCACCCCTCAGTTTAGCCTCACCTTCCCCTCAGCCCACACCATCAGGCCCCAGGCGCTGTTTCCCCCCATTCAGGTAGGCTTGATCACATTCATGGCCCTGGTGGGCAGCTTTGTGCCAGCAGAGAAAGCCGAAATCGGAGCAGTAGATGCCATCTTCACCCGAATTCATAGCTGCGAATCCATCTCTCTTGGCCTCTCCACCTTCATGATCGACCTCAACCAGGTCAAAGGGAGCAAAGGGAGGTGGGGCTGGGGGAGGGGATTGATGGGCAAGGAACTCCAACCCTGAAAAATGATCAAAACAGGAAAAACATTCCCTCTGCTGCATACCCTCTGTACCAGGGACAGGGAGCATCCAGTTCCCTCTGCTGCATACCCTGTGAACCAGAGACCGGGAGAATCAATCCTGTGACCCTTTGTGGAACCCTTGCTTCCTGCAAGGGACTGTTGGCAATGAAAGAATTTACAAAACATGCACCTCACCTTTAAAGGACTTGCAGTTCAGTGTTGTGGACACATACGCAAGCAGCTTTAGTCACAGTCTGACTGTGGTCCGTGGTTACAGGCCTCAAATGCTAATGACTCCCTTGTCCACCTGGTGCCCAGCAGGTGGCGAAAGCAGTGAACAATGCCACCGAACAGTCTCTGGTCCTTATTGATGAATTCGGAAAGGGAACCAACACGGTGAGGGGAGAAACTGATGAGGAACTAAGGAGGGGGGGCGGGGGAGGATGAAAGAGCATGAGGGTTAGTATGAGCCTCCGGAAAAGAATAGGGGTGTGAGGGCATAAAAGAAACAGAAAAGTGCGGGATGGGAAAGACCAGGGTGGGTGGAGAGGCACATGGGGCACCCATGATCTGCACACTCGCCCCTGCTCCCTGCACAGGTGGATGGGCTCGCACTTCTGGCCGCTGTGCTCCGACACTGGCTAGCGCTTGGACCCACGTGCCCCCACATCTTTGTGGTCACCAACTTTCTGAGCCTCGTTCAGCTACAGCTGCTGCCACAGGGGCCCCTTGTGCAGTATTTGGTGAGGAAATCGATCCTGCCCCTTAAGCCCCCAGCCAAGCATTTCCCAGAGCTGGGGACTGGCTCCTCCATCATAACAGGGACACCCTGAGCACAGGGACCAGGTCCCTTCCCTTTTCTCACTCTTCACAAGGACTGGCCAAGGGTTTCAGGGCAGGAAACAAGAGTGATTGATGACATGCTATCCCTTTTTATTCTCTTTTAAGACTATGGAGACCTGTGAGGATGGGAACGACCTTGTCTTCTTCTACCAGGTTTGCAAAGGTGTTGCCAGTGCCAGCCATGCCTCCCATACAGCTGCCCAGGCAGGGCTTCCTGAAACACTCATTGCTCGTGGCAAGGAGGTGAGATATGAGCACCAACCACCCGTCAGGGCTCCTTGTCTCTGCTCCTCTCAGGGGCCTGGGTTTCTGGGCCCACGGGATTTCTGAGCCCTGTTTCTTCTCTCACCCACCTTCCCCTAATCCCCTCACCCCCACCTTCTTTATTGTTGTAGGTCTCAGACTTGATCCGCAGTGGAAAACCCATCAAGCCTGTCAAGGAATTGTTAAAGGAGAAGCAAATGGAAAAGTGAGTGTGTGCCCACTATCCTGGTTTTCTGTAGCATGTTCTGCATCTTTCTCCCCCTTCCAGGGATGCAGACAGCCTCTTTGCTCTTCAAAGTCCCACAATTTATTTTGAAAATCCCAAAATGTTCAAGATCCCGGGTTTCCTATGCCGTAGTCTCTTCCCTCTGCTCAGGGACCAGTTATCCATCCTCCCGTAAGTCTCACCATTCTCTCTCCTCTCAGTTGCCAGACACTAGTAGATAAGTTTCTGAACTTGGATTTGGAAGACCCCAACTTGGACCTGGACATGTTCATGAGCCAGGAAGTGCTGCCGGCTGCCATGACCATCCTCTGAGAGTCCTTTCTGGGCCTTCCTCCACATCCCAACACCCCTGTGGGCTGCTGTGCCCTCTGTGTTCCCTTATTTCCTTCAGACCCAGAGTTGTTTCCCTAGAAATTTTGGTTCATATGTGGAATAAAAGTTTATTATGGAGAAAGTTCTTGTTTCCTGAGAACAGCCAGAACAAAACAGGAGAACAGAAAGGAGATGAAACACCAAGCACAATCCCCAGAGGGACCTGCCTGCCTCACTAAAAGCAGTGACACTGCAGTGGGGAGACCCCTGGATTCTGCCCAGAGGGACTTCATGAGAACCAGCCACTTGAACAGACCCTACAGAGATGAGAGGGAAGACAGAGGAGCCCAAGGGAGATGGTTTTCCCCTTAGGTAGGAACACACCAGCCTCAGACACACAGAGGAGGAAGACTCTGCAGGGCTGAAAGGCGAGGTAGGATGGGTGCAAAGCGGGATAAGGGGAGGCACCTGCCAAGCCCCAGTGGGCATGGCCCTTCCCACCTCAGAGCCAGGGGGAGCCAGGGTCCCAGTGGGCCGCCTCCTACATGGTTCTGCTGCTGCCCCTGGGGACAAGCCTGCAGGACCCAGGGGCCCAGAGCTTCTTCCTCTGGGTATTAGTCCAACAGGAGGGCCCAGGGGAAGCCCTCCTCCCCAGATCCGCCCCATACACTCCCACTCAATTTTGAGGCCTCATAAGTCTCCCCCTGTGCTTCCCATGCCCTCCAGGCACTCCGTGGCCAGTCCAGTGTGGGCTCACACTCAGTGGCCAGTGACAGGGGTTGAGAGAAAGGGCATGGCCCAGGGCCCAGCCGTAGAGCGAGTCAGACTGCTTCTTGCCTTTCCCAGCTGCAGAGGATGCAGGCCCTGGAGAGCCGACAGGATGCCCTGTGGCAGGGGCTGGAGCTGCTGGAGCGTGGCCAGGCCTGGCTTGCAGGCCATCTGAGGAGGCACAGCAGGGTGTGTTGTGTCTGGGGCCCTTGGTGAGGTAAGGGCTGTCCCAGTGCATGTGGGCATGTGGGGAGCAAGGGTATGTGGACACAGCCTGACACCACCCTGGAAAGGAGAGTTAATGGTCAGGGATCAGGAACTGGAAGCAGCATTATAATGAGAGATGCCACAAGTGTTAGGTTGGTGTTCGTTGTTGGGACTGGAGGAGGCCAGTCTGCATTCCATTCAGATCACTCCATTCCAATGGGGGAGTGGCCTGGGCTATTCCAATGGCTCAGGGATGGAGAAGGAGGATCCATAAAGAATAGGGAAGGGGGTGCTATGTTATTTGAGGGGGATGGGGAACTGGGCTGTTAAAGAGATGGAGTAGAGAATATTGCCTTGAGGGTATTGGGATGAGGGGATCCAGAAGGAGAGGTATGGCCTGTGGTGACAGGAGAGTGGCAGATGGACCTCAAGTTTTGACCAAGTTGTCAGCCTCTATTTCCTCCTTTAGAATTTTCTAACACATTGACACTCAGAGCCTGTTGGCCCCAGTTAGCCCAGATTCAAAGGGTGAACATCTCTTTGCAGAACCTGATTCAGGGGAAGGTGAGTTTATTTTTAGTTTAGACTTTTGGGATGTGGGAGTAGAGAAGGGACTTGGGACAGCACTGGTATAATGGAAAACAGCAACTCTTCTCCCCCAGTTCTCCCCACATTCCTTGAACAAGGCTAGTCTCTGTTGCTCCCAGGACCAGGAAGGAAGACCAAGGAAGCAGAACTGGCAGAACAGGCAAACTGTAGGAGAGGAGGGGACTGATGGGGAGGCAGGGGGGAGGCGAGGAGGGCGGGAGCCCTGACCCCATAGGGGAGGGAGAAGCACTGGCAGCCCAATTCTTTCTCTCTTCTGCAGGAGTTTTCAAGGCTGCAGAAAGCAATCACTCAGAGAAAGGGGGAGGGGGAGATGGCTCAGCCCTGCGGCCCCAGTGGGCAGAGGGGCCCTACCAGTGTCTAAGGCCTCCTCTTGTTCCCCCCAGTTGGTGGTGAGGGAGGCTGAGTCAGAAACCCTGGCTTCATTCTGCCTCTTGACTCAACGGCTAAATGGCTCCAGGTGGTGGGTCAACTGAAGTCCAAACATCTTGGTGTAAAGTTTCTTCTCTGCTCCTGAGAACTTCCATTTCATCTTGGTGTTTTATGCCCTCACTCTGCCCTACATGATGTGCATAAATGATTTTTCTTTGAAATCCCTCTGGGGAGGAGACATGTTTATTTAAACTGTCCTTCAATTTTAAATACAAAAATAAAATAGAAGCTCTCCAGAATTTCAAATAGAGACAATTCAATAAATAGCACTTTCTGATACCCTCTTAACCCCCTCCCAACCTTAATCTCCTCCTCATATATCTTCTCTACCTCAACTTGGGAGGGTATGAATAAGTAGTGGCATAAAGATGCTACAGAGAAATAGAAAGCAGCTTACTCCAAAAATGAGTCTTTGGTTTGGTTACCACAAGGGTTAGGGAAAGTGCACTGTGGGAAAATCCATTGCCCTCCATCCAAGTCTCGCTTAGAAAGTGAAGAGACAAGTGCATGAGAAGGAAAACCTCCATCCTAGCTGGGAGAGGTAGGTCCCTGAAGCCCAAGTAGCCTAGCCTTCTCACCAATGGGGCAAGGTTAAAAATAGCATTGGAGCCCTCTAGGGGCTGTTGTGTCACCAGGAAACCAGGCCTAACAGGAGCAGCATCCCTCCAACTGTGCCCCACCAGGGGTTGCTCACCAGCCCTCCCCCAGCCCTCCCCCGAGTCGCCAAAGTGGAGGGAAGAATGGCAGGGCTGGAGGTGGTGAGGACGGGTTCAGACGAATGGGCAGGGGCAGCAAGCTGGTCCTGGGGAGAAGGAGAGACAGGGTGTCTGCACCCAAATTACGCCTACCTCGCCTTCCCCTTGCCCTGCCTATCCTGCGATGGGAAGTGGAGCGACTCACCTGCGGGGCCGGTGCCAACACCAGGAGTCGGAGGAAGGCATGAGTTGGGGGCCCTGGGCTGGCTTCTCGACCCGTCGCAGTCACAATCACTGTCACAACGGAGTCCGGGGCGGCTGAGTCAGGGACTTCCAGCCACAGGCTCCCCCAGGCGGACTCATTTGGTTCCAGGCAAACCCTGTCGAGAAGATACGGACCTGTTGCGGAAGTCCCAGGCTCTCAATGGCCCAGAACCAACTGGCGGAACCGAGCGCAGGCGGGGAGGGGAGGAGAATCTGAGGGCCAATCGGAACTGGCAAGGGGCGGGGCTTACACAGCAAGTACCTGACCCAGTGCCCTGAGAATCGAAAGGTGGGGCCACAGGGAGGGGGTGGAGTCGCGGGGTTTCACCTGGAGAGGTTGGAGGTGAGGGCGAAGCTGGGGTTGACAGATGTCCTAAGATCGAGATCCTGAGGGCCCGAGAAGCTGACGATGCGGAGGCTGAGCGGAGCCTTGCTGCCCGGGCCCAGGAAACCCGGGGGGCCATTGAGCTGCAAAGGAGGGCAAGTCAGGGGAGGGGCCGCTCCAGCTCTTTCCATCCCCAGCTGCACCTTCCTCTTGCGTCTCACCTCCAGAAGGACAGGGACCACAGTGCAGGGTTGCGGGGCCGCCCGGTGAAGGCCCCGCCCCCCTCCGTCCTGCCCAATGAGCTCCAGAGAGAAGGGTCCCGCAGCGGACAGAAGCGTGGGCGGTAGCGAAGCAGCGAGGAGACCTCGCTCTCGGTGTCCTACCGGCTCCAAAGGCACCCGGCCCAGCTCGGCACCTTCCCGGAGCCCTCGAAGGACGACGTGGGAGAAATGCGGCAGAGGTTCTCCAGGGTTGCCTCTGGAACGCAGCCCTGTCACTTCTATCAGCAGCTGGGTCTGCAGACCTGGGTCAGGGGAGGAGAGAAGGGGAGAACAATGGCGTGAAATTCGGAGACAGAGGAACGAATGAACAGCTTTGGGGGCTGGGGTTACGTCTGGGGAGTAAGGGTGGGGAAACTGAGGGATATTGATGGGAAAGGAAGGAAGGAGTTCTGGGACGCTGGAAATAATCTAAATCTTGAACTGAGTGATGGGTACATGGGTGTATTATATGAAATCCATCCAGCTGTATACTTAAGTTTAGTGCACATTGTTATATATAAGTTGTACATCAATGAAAAGTTAAATATACATAGAATATGTATATAAATATATATTATTTATATATATGTATGTACACACACACATAAAATTAATGAACAAGTTGGGAGGAGGGGATAGATGTACCTGCAACTGGCTGAATCAGGGGGTAGAGGCCAGGGTGGGGGCCATCCTCCATGGGGATCCCAAAATGGAAGAGGAAATCCAGGGAGGTCTGGGCTGAGGAGGACAAAGGTAGTCAGAGACCTTCCCCAGGTGAACATGACTGATTTACTCTCTGCTCTGCAGTCCCTGCTTCCCTTCCCAGGAATATCTCCCTCCTTACCTTGCACTCTCACCCGGGGGATGCCTTTGGCTGTGACATGGATCTCCCAGGTCCCTGTCTGTGGGGGGTCATTTATGGTAACCATCCAGAACTGCCCAAAGTGGTGGGTGTGACCCAGAGGCCCTTCACCTTCCTCCTGGCCCTGGGAGATCCCTGGGTCGGGGTGGAGGAGCAAGAGATCGTTACATGAAACAATTCCTTACCACAGCCATCACTTCTCATTCTTCATTCTCTAGCCTCCATTCTTCCCTCTGCCTTGAGACAGACTCATGCAAGTACCTGCAGGGTTCTTGATCCAGAAGCTGCTGACCTCTCCATGGACACGGACCGTGACCCTCCGGAGCAGCCCATCCACACTGAACACAAGCGGCCTCCCAGGCACCACAACGGGAGGTTCCAGGGGAAGAGTCACCTTGAGGAATGGGCAGGACCAAGAAATGGGAACAGGCATGGAATGAGGGGGCATCAAAGACAGGAGAAAGGTGGAGATAGAAAGAAACTAAGTCATACACGGAGAAGGGACACCAGTGAATGGGGCACAGGACGAGGGATGAAGTTATGGTCCTTGACAGAGTAGAAGGCAAGGGATTAAGGATGAGGCAGTTACTTCTTGTCCCCCCTTAAAAGAGGCAGGACTCCCTGTGGTAGCCTCAAGGTCGGAATACCGGAGCCCAAGACTTAGAGGACGGGGTGGTACAACGTGGAAGGAGCAGTGGGGAAGGTGGGTAGCCGTGGAAGTCAGAGGGAGACCACTTCTTTCCCGCCCTTCTGACTGGAATGGAAACATAGCAATGAGAGCCCTTCCCTTTCTCCTATGAGAGAAATGCAGTGTCACCCACCCCCTCAGCTCTGAGCTGAAAGCATCGGTCCGTCTGGCCCCATACCTACTCACCCGGTCAGGCGTGCTGTCTCCAATGCTGGCTGCCACGTCCTGAATGTGCTGGTCTTTGGTGAAGATCACCTCCCCTCCTGAGGCCAGGGCCACCACTTCATACGGCTCAAAACGCAAAGGGGACAAGATCTCACGCCTAGCTCGGCCCTGAACCCTTGAGGGATCTTCAGTCACCAGGAATGTGACCTGTGCCCAGAAGAGAGACCAGTGGCTGAGCTGTACAAGTGCCACCTACCCTTGTAAATGAGGATCTCCTGTGTGCAGGCGTTCCACAGAGCTGAAGATTAGCGGTGAGGCTTCTGTCTACCCTCTGGCTGCGGCTGCAGGGTGATCCAGTGACAGGCCTCTGCTTTCGGGCAACAGGTGCCACTCCCTGTAACTGTCATCATATGTCATCCACATAGTGGACTGCTGGCAACTAGATCTCCAGTTCTTCAAATGGTTTATTGGTGGGGCAGATTCAAATATGAATTAAGCATCATTAAGGGTAGGGCTTCACACCCTTTAATATTGTTAAAAGGATCAGGAAATATTACACTCATTGTCCATCTCTCCCACCCCATGCCAAGGCTGGCTGGACCACCACAGCGTGGTGTAAGGAGACGGCTGTCAGAGGGTCTCCCTCATCCTGGCGTGGCCAGCTATGCTCACTCTGCAGCGCCGCTCCTGAGTCAGGGATTCCACGCGGTGGGTGAGAAAGGCATCCTTGGGGGAGGCGTCAGTGAAGACAAAGATGTCTGAGAGTGGAGGTGTGTGCAGCAGGGCCAGCTGGTGGGAGGGAAAGGGCTGGTGTTAAAAAAAAAGGCAGCAGTTGGGGACTGGGTAGAGCAAGAGAGGGCAGAGTAGAAGAAACCCCTGGACCCCTGGAGTGAAACTAATAGAACCAAGCTCTGAAGGTGGAGTAGGGGGTGGGGGTCCCAGGAAGGTTCCAGCTCCCCTTGGTGGTGGGGCCTGGAAAGGAAGGGAGAAGCAGGGGCAGGGGGAGGGGGAAGGTAGACCTCCAGGGCTGACAGGCACATCTCAGGCTCATCTCCACCTCCCAAGGCGTGGATCTCATTGAGTTGTTGCCAGAAGCTGTCAGGGTCACTGGTGGTAAAGACGGGGCCAAACCCTGGGGAGGGAGAAAGGAGGTTGTGATGAATGAGGAGAGGGCTCCCCTCATTCCTACCCAGGACCACCTCCCCGGTCAAGCGGCCTGCTATACTCCTGGGGTGGACAAGTACTAAATAGTAAGTATTCCTGAATGTTCATACGGGCAGGCAGGGCAGGTGCTAGGCACCCTTGGTGAGAAAGTGGACCTCATTTCCTCAACAAAATTGTGGTACTTCCTGTGGTCCTGAGGAGGCCTTTGTTGGGTATGTGCATAAATTAAAAAAAAAATTGGGACCTTAGTTTCCTCACCAGAAAAGCCAGAGAAATACTACTACTTACCTGAGAGGGTTATCGGGAGGACTAAATGAGTTGATTTTGTAAATCTTAGTACAGTGCTCTGACATATAAGTACCAAATTCTTAATTATTCATTTATTCATACCTTCATCAAATATGTGATAAGCCCTATCAAATGCCAGCTATTATGAGATTTAAACAAGCAAATCGGACTCAAACCTTGCCCTTAGTGAATTCTCAGTCCTGTAGGCATTTCATGTGATGGTCATTTCAACCCTGGGAAGTAGGCAGATTAAGGCAAGTATTGACCCATTTTGTGGATGATGAAATTGAGATAGAGAGAGGTTAAATGACAAGTCTGAGGACACAAATTAAGACTGGTCAACTCAGGTCAGACAGTCTGACGTCCAGTTCAGCAGGGAAAGGAATACAATATAACCAGCTGTCTCAGACACTTCACAGAGGCCTGGACCCACCAACCCCCACCTTCATCCCACCCTCTGTCTGTAAGAAATGGAGAAAATTAAAAATGACTTATTGGCATGGAAGTCTAAGAAAGCAGAGGACACCTGCCTGAACACAGATCATGATTAAAGTCGAAGGAAAGTGCTGCCATTTTAGAAACAGTGGAAGAAGTGGCCAATTGTTTCCTATATGCACACTCAGGACCTTAGGAAGTGCCAGCATTTTGTTACGGAAGTGGAGCCATGAGGTCACTTCCCACCAGGGGCATTTACGCCTGTCCTGGACTTTGCTTCCCCCTACTATCCTGGCGAGACCACAGTTACCTGGGTCATGGAAAGGCACCAGGATGTAGTGGACAGGCTCCATGGGGCTGCCCCGCCGCTGCTCCACAATGCGGCGAGCCTGGATTTTGGCAGCATTGATCTCCTCACCCATACTGCCCGTGGTGTCTAGGACGAAGCTCAGGCTGGAGGCTGGGGTGATGTCCAGCAGCCTGGGGAGCAGGTCAGAGATCCAGTGATGGGTGTGCACATTTGTCCCCAGCCCCTGGTTTCTCAGCTCCCCCAGGGAGCATGTGCTCATTAAGGAGCCCATTTCTGGGCGGCCACCCACCTGGAGAAACCCCTGTCTCCCAGGCGGCTTCGCAGGAGGCTGAAGGCCTGGATGGAGGCCAGAAGGGCCAGGTTTGCAGCCTGGAGGTGCAACATGTGGTGGGGGGAGAAGCCTGGGGAGGTGCTATCCTTGTTGATGCCTCCCCGTGGTGGCTGGGAGCTGCTCCGGTCAAAATGGCCCCCGTGGCTACATTTCCCTGGATTGGAGAAAGGGATCCGAAGGGCGGAGGTAAAAACTGCACTGCCTCCTAAGAAAACGAAGCTTTTCTGACTTGGCCTGAGCCCCTCGCACCCCTGAAGAGGATCAGCGGGAAATGATAACATTGTGTAGAGGGAAAAATCCAGAGTAAATCTGGGGGCGTCAGTCACTACAGCACATGGTGGATCCCTGACCCCTCCAGTCAGTCCCCAAAAGCTGCCCGGGGGCAATGGTCTCAGGAGCTGAGCAAGAAGCAGTTCTCTGTCTCCAACAATCACAGCCACCCTGGTGGGCCTCCCTCCACCCACCCCATTCCCACAGCCTCTCCTTCTTCCAGGAAGTGATGCCACCAGAAATGGAACAACGGGCTGAGATCCCTAGAGAGGTGGTCAGGGGAAGGAAGTGACTTTCTCTCTGAGGGATTTCCTGCCGGTACCTGGAGGTTTGGAGGGATGAGTTCCAAAGTAGCCAGAGGTGAGGCGAGTGAAGCCCAGCAAATTCCCAGGGCAGCTCAACTCCCCACAGTCGGAGCAGGTAGGATCGTCCACTGGAAAGAGGGGGCAGTGGTCTAGAACCCAAGATTCTGCCACAACTGACCTTCACCCCTGTCCACCCAAAATTCCTTGGCATTTTCTCCCAGCTGGAATAAGGTGAAAGTCCACAGGTCCCCTCCTAGGCTTTCTGAGTTCATGGACTGGCAAAGAGACTGAATATTTGAGACTAGGACTGTGCCAGGAAACCCAGGTGTGTGGGGGCCGATCCTATGGGGATTGTGCCCTTGGTGAACTGTGGACAGGAAGTGAACTTGTAATGGACAGGAGCTAACTTCTGAGTCACAGTTCGGATGGAAGGCTGAGGGGACTGGAGGAGAAACTCCAAAGATCCATCCTGTGGCGGGGGAGGAAGCCACATGGAAGAGACTCAGCTGAGGTCTGCAAACCTGGTGCTGCCTCTGTCCTCCCCGTGCAACCTTGGGGAAGCCACCTACTGACTTGGCCTCTGGTTGGACTAGGGGATTTCACAGGTTGTTCCAGATCTGAAACAATGTCACATCCTGTGTGACGTGGTGGCAGGCGGGCTGAAAGAGGTAGCTCTGTGGGCTCCCCCCTAACCACTGGGGTCAAGGCCATACCTTGTGCCAGGCTCCTGAGTTCGTGCCTCGGCCAGAGGAGGTGAGGGTGTGGCTGCTGCTTTCCCAGTTCCACCCAGTTGCTGTGACTATAGAAATCCTGGCCCCAGAGGAACAGAGAAGGTGAACAAGGCACTAGTCTGACTGTTCTCCCCACCTCCAGCCCTAGCTCACAGCTCTCTTGAATTCCCCACCAGGAAGGCCTGCTCCTGTCACCACTGCTCCTGTCAGACACCTGGCCCCCTCCATCCCTTCTCCCCACTGCCCAGAGCAGAGCTTTCCTGAAGTGGGCAGCTCCCAATGTTTCTTCCCATCTTACTCAGAGCCCAGCCAAAGGCCTTCAGCAGCCTACAAGGCCCACCTCTCTGGCCCAGCACCTTCCCTCTCACCCTCACTTCTCTCCAGCTGCAATGGCCTCCGGCTATTCCCACAGGAAGTGCTGGAGGCGGGATCTCAAGAACAGCCTCAGGACATTGGCAAGCAGTGCCCCAGTCCCTTCTAGAGTAGGGGAAGGCATGATTAAAAAGGCACCACGAGGAAGTCTCCATCTGAGAGGCAGGAAGAGGAGAGGGGAGGACCCCTCTGTTGGTCATCCCAACCCTGTTCTCACCTGCAAGGCATGAAGCGCAGCCCCAAGACGCTGGCGGGCTAGGGTGTGGTCAAGGGCTCTGGCTGCCACGAGGGTCTCCCGCAGAGCCCCCACGAGGCGTCTGCGCCCCTGGACCAACCGCTCAGCATCAAAGTGCAGGTCAGGGTCATTCTTGGAAGTCGACAGGAAGTCCTGGGCTGCATTGGCACGAGACACCTCACCTAAGGCTGCGCGGAACCGCCGGGAAGGAGACCCAGGTCCAAAGTATGCAGCAAAGAGATCATCGGCAAGGAGAGTGCGGCCCTGGTGAGAGTGGTAAAGGACAGGGGCTCCAAGGAAGCCCCTTGGATTGGACCACTGTCCATATTCCTTCAGGAGCTAGCACTCCAGGCTGAGTGTAGAAGGAATTGAGGGGCCGAGCCTACACAGCAGGATCAATTCTGGACCATTCTCAGGTGGGGGGTAGTGATCCCCCGATTTCAGGACCAGGACTCCAGGGCATTGTTGCTGCAGGGGGCAGAGATGGGAAGAGGGGGGCAGGAGGGTGTCCCTCTTGGCAGACAGGCCCGCAGGAGTAGAGGTCCCAGGAACTGGAGAATCTGGCCGGGCTGTGACAGCGCCTGGGGACGCTCACCAGGAAGTCCTCGAGACGGAGCGGGGGCCGGCCGGGAGGTGGCTGCTCCAGGAAGAGCTGCAGGGTGACGTTGAGTGCCGCCTCCTCGGTCAGGTCCTGGTGAGTGATGGAGCTGGGGGCAGCCAGAAGGCTCCAGATGCTGGGCAGGAAGGAGGCCGCAGGGGCCAGCAGGAGCTGCAGCAGGAGCAGCGTGGGTGCGTCCATGGGGCACGCGGTGGAGACGGGGCCTGCGGGACAGACGCTCTCAGCAGAGAAGGGAGCACTGTGGGCATCCATGGGGCACACGGCGGAGATGGGGCCTGGGGGACAGAGGCTCTCAGCAGAGAAGGGAGCACTGAGGGCGTCCATGGGGCACACGGCGGAGACACGGGCCTGAGGGACAGACGCTCTCAGCAGAGAAGCAGCAGCCATTACAGGGTGGGCCCAGCTACCTGTCACCACAGACACCTGCCTTGGCCCCTTCTGCTTTGCCTCCAGCACCTGTGCGCTCCAGCCCGGCTTCCCTTATCAAGCTAGCAGGGCTGTACACCTGCAGGAGACTGACGCTCCCCCAGCACCCCCTCCCCACGCCTAGGCTGACACACCCGTGTGCAGCAAGCCCGTCTCCCCTCTAGGCCTCTTCCCTACCTGGTTGCTGCGTCTCCGGGCAGGGCCGCTGGGGTGTGGTGCTCACAGGGCACTTAGGTCAGAGTTATAATTAACCTAAGTGGGACTCAGCAGAGGGGGAGGGAGGCCCCGGCAGGACAGGGTCAGGACAGTCAGCCCCTGGACCCTCTACTCAAGACTGCCCAAGGGCCTAAGCGCAGGTGGCATCAGGGCGGGCCTCCCTGGGCTGCAGTGCCGAGAAGAATAGAGAAAAGCCAGGAGGAGGGACTGTGCAGCATGACTCAGGCCTGGCTCAGTGCCAGGTCAGACCCAGACAGAGGCACCTGCCCATCAGGACCCAGGGCCTTGCACCCAGCCTGCAGCACTTCCCACTGCTCACCCGGCCACCTCTGAGGATTCATGAAGCCAGCACCTCGGCGCCCTTCCCTGGCCCCACCACACACACAGACAAAAGATGATTTTGTGGCAAAATATTTTATTGCTTGGTCCCGGTGGTGGACCACTGGGGAGGGACGGAGTTGGATCATTACAGCATCGTCTGAAATAGCGCGATGGCCTCATCCACCTTCCTGAGCTCTGCTTCTGTCTGTTGGAGCTGGCGGTAGAAGGAGGAGCAGGTGAGGGGTGAGGCCCAGGAGTAGGGAGTGATTCAGGGCTGTGTGCTCCCCAGCCTCTCCCTTCTCTTCCACTCCCACTGGCCCCTAGGGTCCTGCCCTCTCCCAGTGTGGCCAGGCCCCACTCAGGCCTCAAAGCCTGTATGCCCCACCCCACAGCCCAGCCCCAAGATGGGCAGGAGAGCACAGTGGTTGCTAAGCAGATACTGGGCCTTCTGGAGTTCTGGTTCTCTGAGGTCTGGAGAACTGAGTGAGACAGCCCTGCTCGGTTGCCCAGGCTCTGTAACCCTCAGCCCCCACTCCTGTTTCTCTCTGCATCCAGGCGTCTTCCCCAGTACCCCGCCCCGGGGGAGGGATCCCAGATGAGCCCGGTGGGCTTCCTGACTGCGTGTGCTCCTGAACCCAGCCCCAGGCACCTGAGACGCCGTATTCTGGGTTCTGGTGGGGTAAGAGGCATGAGGGGTCTGGCAGGGAGGCAGGATACCCGGTTCTAGGTCTGCCTCTGTCAGCTTGCTGCATGGCCCTGGGCTGAGCGCCTGCCCCCAGCCATTCCTC
Source organism: Phataginus tricuspis (assembly GCA_029783875.1). NCBI lineage: Eukaryota > Metazoa > Chordata > Mammalia > Pholidota > Manidae > Phataginus > Phataginus tricuspis. The sequence goes on along the minus strand of JAQQAC010007890.1, from coordinate 36,101,435 downwards.
ACACTTAACAGCAGGGATTACCTGGCCCCACCTGCTCAAGGGGCCTGGAATCCCTGCTTCCCCAGGGACTGCCAGGATGAGGCAGAGAGCAGGGGCAGGACAAGGGTCTGATGATGGAGGGAACAAACGGTGCAGGAAAACGCCCACCCACACCACAAACCTTGGCTTTGTCTGCCTCCTGGACTTCAATGGGCACCTTGACAGGGTAGCCTGAGGCAGCACGGCGCTCCCGCAGACGCTGTGCTTGCCGCTGCGCCTCACCGCGCTTGGCCTGCAGCTTACCCAGCTCCCGGGCTGGGTCCACCAGCCCCTGAAGTTGCAGGTGAACAGAACAGCGGTCAGAGGCCAGGGCCACTGCGCAGCCCTGTGGTGCAGGAGCTCCCAGAGCCAGGACAGCCACCACACCCGCGCTGGCCAGCGCCTGCACGTAGCCTGACACTGCCGATGCCGTGGCGCCTGTAGCCTCATCAGCCACTTCCAGGAAACCTGCCGGGGAAGGCAGCAAAGCGGGATTGCAAAGTGAGGTGTGAGGGGAAACGGAGAAGACGAGACAAGGCAACCACACCAGATACCGGTCCCAGAGTGGGCCAAGAGGACAGCAGGTCAGGGTGAACGTGGGGACCTGAAGCTCACAGTCAGGCCGGATCCGGGTGAGGTTGTAATCGGCACGCAGGGACCGCACAGCTCTTGTGATGCTCAGGGCCAGCTCTATGGTGGCTTCTGCCTCGGTGTCCTTCCAGGAGCACTGTGGGTAGCAGAGGGGGTTAGGGAGTCTGGAGGGCAGGGTGGAGCCTCCCCCCAGGCCATACCCGTACCTCTAAGGGCTCTGGGTAGGGGGTAATGCAGAGGCTAGCGGGAGCCTGTGGTATCCGCCGAGGCAGCCTCTGGAACAGCTCCTCAGTCACAAAGGGCATGAAGGGGGACAGCAGCCTCAGGCCCACGTCCAGGCAGGTGTAGAGGGTCTGGCGGGCACACTCAGCTGCCACCTCATCCACTCCACTCAGCACTGGCTTCAGGCACTCCTAGGGGACAGGGAGGCGCAGGGCTCAGAGCGGAAGAAGGCCTCGCCCCCAGCCCTCACTGTACTGGTGAGGACAAGGGCGTGGTCTCAAGGCCAGCCACAGGCAAAGCGAGGCCCAGGGCTCTGCTGTCCCCTGCCCCAAACTCAGCCGCTCCTTACCAGGTACACATCACAGAGCTCATAGAGCCAGAAGCTGTACTGGGCGGTGGTGACAGCTGGGAAATCATAGGCCTGGAAACCTTGGTTGCTGAGCCTCACAGCCTCGGTCAGCCGGCTGAGGATCCATCGGTCCACCAGGCTCTTGTGGCCTGCAGGCTTGGGCAGAGAGGGGCTCTAAGCCAGGGCCCCCCAGATGCCCGGCGGAGGGAGCCAGCACCCCACAGCGGGAGTGGGGGGAATCACAGCACATCTGCAGTCTAGGTGCCTGAGGGGTCCAAAGCAACCGCCCTGGGTCCAGGATGTCCAGGGTCTGGGGGAGAAGGGACAGGCCCCCACCATCTTGGGGGAGGACCCTGCCCTGGGCTTTCCCTGTAGCTCTCTGTCCCCTCAGCTACATGGAGGCTCCTTGGGGTGGGGGCTGCGATCCTGCCACAGCAAGAGCCACAGGAGATGCCCAAGTGGCAGGCGTGTGGCCTGTGTGGGTACTGCCCACCTTGCCACCTGCCAGACCCTCACCTCGGAGGTGGGTGAGGGCACAAACCCCTTCCCAAGGCCACGGAGGGCAAACTTGGTGGCGTTCCAGAGCTTGTTGCAGAAGTGGCGGTAACCCAGGATCCGGTTCACATCCAGGTTGATGTCACGACCTGGTGGGCATGAAGTGAGGGTCCTTACCATTCTCCCCGCCCCCACCCAGGCCCAGGGCAGACAGGAGGAGTGGGCCTCAGGGAAGGAGGAAGGACACGGCTGACAGAGGTTCTGGGGGCCATACCCTGGGAGGTGTAGGCACACAGGCCAAACCGGAGAGCATCGGTGCCACACTCTGGAATCCCCGCTGGGAAGTCCACCTTCTGTGGGGGGGGAGCAGACGGAGATGTCCTGAGCCGTCCACCCGTTCCCACCCATACGCCAGCCTGGGCCCGCCCTCTGTACCTGCCCTTCCTGGGCCTTCTCCACCTCACCGGGATCCAGGTTGCTGTTCAGCAGCTGCTCGTGAAGGCCCTAAGGGTAAGGTGGGAGGGGTCAGGCAACAGCGGCAACAGCCCCTCTGGCCTTCTGGGCCTGGCACGGTGCCCAGCCCCACCTGCAGGGAGACTCCGTGGATAACATCCAGAGGGTCAATAACATTGCCCAGAGACTTGCTCATCTTCCGGCCATGGGCATCTCGCACAATGGCGTGAAGGTAGACCTGCAAGGCAGGGGAAAGGAAGGCCTGTGAAGATCTCTCCACCCAGACCCCAATGCCTACCCCAGGGCCCTGCATCTGGTCCACCCCTCTGCACCTCAGGCCCCACCAGCACATTCAACACCTCATGTGGTCAAAGGCACTCCCTGCTCAGGAGGCCAGGGCAGGGAATCACTGAGCGGAGTTTGGCTGGCTTTCAGCCCCCACAAATACCCACTGGGCCAGGCCTAAGCTGTGGCACAGGAGGGTGGGTGAAGGTGGGGACTATGGGAGGGGTCTCGGCAGCCTTTATACCTCTCTGAAGGGCAGCCTGCCGGTGAGTTTCAGGCCAAGCATGACCATCCTGGCCACCCAGAAGAAGAGGATGTCATGGCCCGTTTCCAACAGCGTCCCCGGGTAGAAAACACTCAGATCTTCGGACTAGAGGCAGAGCTGGGCATGATGAGAACCAAGCACCCACCTGCAAGACCCCCACCCTACCCTGGGGTGGCTCCAGGAATGTACCTGGTTGGGCCAGCCCAGGATGGAGAAGGGGAAGAGGCCGGAGGAGAACCAGGTGTCCAATACATCCTCATCTGAGGGAGACCAAGGGTCAGCGTCAGAGGGGGCAGAGGCGAGCATCGGGGCCCAGTCTCTGCCCTCCACCTCCAGAGCCCCGCCTCGCCTTGCTGCAGGCCGATCTTGTCTGGGGACACACCAAACTCCTTGGCCGCCTTCTCCCGGGCCTCGGCCTCACTGCGCCCGCTCACCCAGTACCGCCCATCAGGGTCCTGTCACAGGTGGGGTAAGTATGGAGGGGGTGCCTCTGCTTCCCCAGCTCCCCCAGGACCCAACCCACCCACTCCCAGAGATGTGCCAGGCTCCTGCTCTGGCCAGTCCTCACCTCCCCTGGGGGCACAGCTGGGTCGCTGACAGTGACGAAGTAGGCTGGGATACGGTGGCCCCACCACAGCTGCCGGGAGATGCACCAGTCCCTGCAAATGGTTGGGGCAGGGGAAGGAAATCAGGCAGCGGTGGGAGGTGCCCGAGCCTGTGCCCTGCTCAGTCCATCCCTGTCACCCTCCCCATGTCAAGGAGCCTCACGCACCGGATGTTGTCCATCCAGGCATGCCATGTCCTCTGATGGGCCTCAGGCAGGATGCAGAGGTCGCCGCGAGTCACTGCAGCACTGGCAGCCTGGGCCATCTCCCCACAACGCACGTACCACTGCGGCCGCAGCAGAGGCTCCACCACGTCCTTGGAGCGGCTGTAGGTACAGTGTGGAGGACGGTGGTGAGCACCCCGAGGAGCCCTCCCCACCTCCTTACTGGGCTCCCTCCTCACTTGCAAAGCGGCACCACCATGGGGTTGTCCTCCATGCCACGGAACAGTCCCTGCTCCTTCAGTGCTGCCAGCACCGCCTTCCTGGCCTCAAACCTGGGGAGGCCCTGGGCAGGAGACAGGCCCCGTCAGGGCTGTGCCCAGGCACCGCCGTTCCCCACCCAGCCACCACGCCCCAGGCAGTCTCACCAGGAAGGGCGGGGGCACGTTGACAAGGGCCCCTCGGGAGTCCATGATGCTGACGGCCTCCAGCCCATGCCGCTGCCCAACCTCATAGTCATTCTGGTCATGGGCAGGGGTGATCTTCACGGCACCTTGGGTGTTCGTGCGGCACCAGGGTCATTGTGAACTCAGCAGAGTCCCTTTCCACACGTACCCCGTTTTTATGAAGGATGTGCTCCCAGACCACCCTTGTCCCCTACTTCCCGAATACAGTCCCCTGAGACCCAGCCCAAGTCCCGCCTGCTCAAGGGAAGCTCTGCTCTCCTTAGAGAGGGAAGATGAAAGGCTGCACTGCGCCTCATGGGCTCCCTCCTCTCCCCACGGGACAGCCAGTCCCCTGCTCACCTGTGCCGAACTCCATGTCCACAAAATCGTCAAAGACAACAGGGAGGCTCCGCGACAGGAATGGGTGGGTCACACTCTTCCCCTTCAGATGCTAGGGACAGGCGGATGGCAAAAGTGCACAAAGGGCCCGGCCCCACTGCCCCTTCCCACAGCCCTGACTGTCCTGACACCCAAGTGCCAACTTCAGAGCCACAGTGGAGCTGGAAGATGTTTCTAATCCAATTTTCTCTCCTCAGCCAGCATCCTCCCCCAGGTGTAAGCAGCCCGCCCGCCACACCTGGTATCTAGGGTCCTTGGGGTGCACAGCCACTGCTACGTCTCCCAGCATTGTCTCGATGCGAGTCGTCGCCACCACCACCTCCTCAGCACTGTCTGGGGTGACAGGAGGCCTTGTGGTCTCAGCACTGGCTCCTTCCCGGCCTAGGATCCCAGTGCTCCCAGCTCCTACCTGAGCCTTGGACCTTGTAGGCAAAGGAGACGAGGACCCCAAACTCCACCTTCTCCTCATAGCCGGGCACGGAGAGCAGGGTACGACCTGTCAGCTCCTTCTTATCCACCTGTGAGATGGGTATTAAGACAGTTGGTCCAGAGACTGGGGCGGAGATGCAAAAAGCCTGGGGGGGAGGCGCACCTCGATGTCAGAGATGGCTGAGTTGAGGGTGCAGGACCAGTTGACGAGGCGGGTACTGCGGTAGATGACTCCCTCCTCATGGAGCCGGACGAAGGCCTCTGTCACAGCTGCTGAGAGTTTCTAGGGCGAGGCAGTGGGGTCAGAGATGGGCCGAGGGGCCTGGGCAGACCCCCCAAGGCCGTAGGGCCCAGGGGGACCTGGCCTGTCCAGTCCCTCACCCAGCACACAGGCCCCGCTGGGCACTGGAGAGGTAAGTCATTGTCTTGAGGGGGAGAGTGGACTCTGGGAACACAAGGGCAGGCAATGAGCCTAGTGACACTGGAGATGGCAGGGAAGATACTGTCTCCGCTGGGGACAGGTACTGGTGCAGAGAATCCTGGGAGCATGAAACCCCATAATGTGCTGCCTGGAGGAATCAGAGCTCCCAAAATGAGCAACAGGGAACAGAAACGGCCATAACAGGGTGAGGAGTGGGGTTTGCAGCTGAGCCCTTAGTTTCCTGAGTGGGCTCACCTGCTGGGAGAGGCCACACATGTGCTCTCTTCTGCCACTGCCGCCCTGCGGGGAGCCTCCCACTCCCAAGCCAGACCTCAGCGCCATCCTACTCACAGGGTCCATGGTGAAACAGGCTCGACTCCAGTCCAAGGAGCTGCCAAGCTTCCTCAGCTGGTGATAAATGCGGTCACCTTTCCTGGAAGTGGACAGATAGGCCAGGACTGGCACTCAGGCCTGAGCTAGAGGGAGACATAGGGTGGCTGATGGGGCACTGTGGGGGTCACTCATCCCTCTAAGGTTGACTTGGGCACCAGAGCCAGCTGTGCATCTGCCTCTGTGACGAGGTCTGGCCTGCACTTGGGGTCGCGGGATATAGATGTCTCATCTGGATGGGGCAGAGGGCAGGGCTGCAGCACGTACTCTTCCTTCCACTTCCAGACCTCCTGTAGAAAGGCCTCACGGCCCAGCTGGTGCCGGCTCAGCCCTTGCTCCCGCCAGAGTTTCTTTTCCACCACTACCTGGGTGGCAATGCCCGCGTGGTCACAGCCAGGATTCCACAGGGTGGTCTCCCCCCGCATGCGGTGCCTGTGGGAGGAACACGGAGGACCAGAGGTGAGCAGGCACAGGAACAAGGGGGCTTCCAGGCAGGGAGTCACTGGAGTTGTAAAAGCAAGGGGTGGTGGAGAGGGACCCTTGGATCCCAACGGTATAGTCAGAAAGAAACGTCCAAGAACCTCCAAGGCGATTTGGTCAAAGAAAAAGTGGACCTTTGTTTGCCCAACTAGATAGAAAAAACATATGAGTGAGTCACTACATGGGAACAGCAACAAATTCAAGCAAATTTATTATTTGTTAAAGGTGGCATTTCTTATCAGTAGGGAAAGGACAAACTATTCAATAAATTTATTTAAAGCAACTAATCAGCTAATTAGTTGAAAAAAAAAAACCTCCCTACTTCCCACAAAAAGAAATTATAGTCAATTAAAGAACTCAACATAACAAAACTCTGAGAAATGCATTAGAAAAATGACACAGTACTCCCACCCTCACAAAAAAGAAGGAAATATCACAGGGAAAATGTTTATAACTTTGAGGTAGGAGAGGCCTTTAATAAGACCAACAAATAAAGTCAAAGAATGCCGGCAAACAGACTAGGTTAAAATGTAAAATCTTAAAACTACAAAACCTCTAAGTTAAAAAGCAAGTGAGTAAAATTATTAACACAACTCCTGTGAAAGATTTAAATGATATCGACCTCATGACTCTCCCTGAAAAGCAAGTGATAGACTATTTTGGAGAAAATTTCTGGAAGGTAATGTTTTAGGGAATTAATCAAAGATGAATCAGAGAAACAGATAAAGTAACATCATGGGCCTTCACCTACCATTCTCTGGTAGAAATAAATTCAATTACTCTTAAGCTGTATGTTGATGTGGCCCATAAAGCAATAAACTCCAGGGCACTTTTTTGTGACCTTTTAGAATGATAAGGCACATTAAAGTGGGGGAGAGGAAATCATTACAGAAACACAGTCATGCTGTATTCACATGTTATTCTCAGGGTGTCTAATATAACCAAACTAAATCACATGCTCATTACTTTGTAGATCTCTTTATACCTACTATGTTCCGATCTCCTTGGGACAGGGATTGTAGCAACTCCATTTTCTTGTAAGTAATAAATACTCTGAAATGTTGCTTATATGCTGTAATGGATGTGAACATATTTTATGAATGCCAAGATGATGTTAGATATCATATTAAAGAAATGTACAAAAAATGAAGATAAAAATGTTGTTTTACCACAAGTATTTCTTTAGGGGTCATATACACTTGGCAAAAAATAAATCAGTAAAATGTCATGGATATATGTAGAAAAGCACCCTATTCTCTGCTGGAGAGAGAAAAAAGAGAAAAAAATCTAGATACACAACTCATTTTTATTTCATTTTTGTAATGTTTTGGTGGAGATATTTAAGTTTTTATTTCATATATTATTATTTTTTTTAATATGTTGATAAAAATCTATTTCGTTTAAGTAATGGGAGTTCCTAACATTTCATTTAAACTATATTCATTAGAGAAAATGTTGCCACCTTCAGGGTTTTGTATGAAACATTCATTCTTTTCTCCTGCAAATTACTTAACCATTGTATGCTACATATATTTCATATGACTGTGGCTTTCCAGCTTTCAGTTCCTTGCAAAATTCTAAATCTGACGTTGTACCCCCACAGTGCCCAGGGTGGAACTGGCACACAGAGATGTCCAATAAATATTTTTTTGATCAAATTAATTTAGGAGGGAAGAGTTCAGAAAAACCTCTCAAAATTTAAAATATGATAAAACATGGTTTTCAAAGATACATAATTGTTTTTAAAATACTTTTTTAAAGGAATTTGTCATCCAGAATATTAGACTTTGTAGTTGCTAACTAATTAAAATGTTAATAGTTAAGGGGAAGCAAATACTAGAACAGAAGAAAACATTTACAACATCTGTAAGAAACCAAAAAATCAATACCCAGACCACATAAAAAATCTTCCATATCCAGAATGTGTAAAAAAATCTTCCAACAAATCAATTAAAAAAGAACAACAACAAAGGATCAATAGAAAAATGGGCAAATGATAGGAACAGATAATTCACCTACGGGGAAACTGAGCAGCCACGCAACATGAAGAGGCATGTATAGCTTTACCAGTGATTAGAAATAACAAAGGTACCATTTTTTTGCCCATCAGCTTGGCAAATGAACACCAATAACGTCCAGGATCAGAAAGGCATGGGGAGATGAATTCATGGAGGCATAAACTGCTGAAGCCATTTTGGAGGGCAACTTGGCAGCTCCTATTTGTACTTAATATAGGCACGCCCCTCCGACCTAGCAGTTTCACTTCCTGGGAGCTACACCCGAGAAATCCTTCCACGTGTACTTGAGAAGGCACATGCAGGAGTGTGCATTCCAGCAAGGTTTTCAACAGAGAAAAATTACGAACAACCATTAATACGTAAGTAACTCCACTATGGTATAGCCACACTGTAGGATACTACGGAGCAATGAAGGATCTCTAAGGTAAACTGTTAAGTGTAAGAAAAAGTTGTAGAGTAACATGTTTGCTGTTTTATGCTAAAGAGTAGAACAGAAAAACCCACTCAAAAGGGACACTCTAAGTTTCTATGGGTACACGCTTATGTAAATCTGGGGAAGATCTGGAAGTATACATAGCTAAGTGATAACAATGGCTAAATCTTGGGAGATGGTGGCCAAGGAGACTTAAAGCTTTACATTTCTTCCAACAAGAATATATTCACATATTTCTTAATTCGAAATAATGTTATTTTTGTAGCAAGAAAAGGGAGAGCGGCCGTCTCAGGTGGGGGTGTTGGTGACCCGAGGGGAGGATGCCCAGTGATCCCAGAGAGAAGTGGAGCACCACCAGGGGGCAGTGCCGAGGGCCAATATGGAAGAGAAGATGGAGGGCCAGTCAGGGAAGAGGACAGGAGTGGGAACCAGAGAAGGCAAAGGGGACCAGCTGGAGGAGAGGCCAGGAGCTCACCATCGGGTCAGGGAGTCCTGGATGGCATTGGTGAGGGCGTGGCCCAGGTGCAGGGAGCCTGTCACGTTGGGAGGTGGGATGCACATCATGAAGATGCCCCGGGGATTTGGTGCTGACACACTGGAACGCTGATGGGGGAGAAGGATGGTGCGTGCTAAGTCCTCAGGTCACCTCTCCTTCCCTTGCAGGCGGTGTGTCTGTGGGCCCTGCCCTGCTCTGCCCACACTGCCTCCAGGCCTGGGTGGCAGTGCCCACTCACCCCATATTCTGGCTTGAAGAAGCCCTGCTGCTCCCACCAAGGGTACCAGGCAGCCTCCACATACTGAGGACTGTAGGAGTCAGGCATGATGCCACTGACATCTGGGGGGACAGAAGGGGCAGGGTTGGTGCTGAGGCTGGGAGCAGCTGGGAAGGGGATGATGGGCCAGCAGAGAAGGCCCTGGACCTCTCTCAGTTGCTCCCATCACTGAGGGACAGGGGGCTCTCTGCAAATCCTCACCAAGCAAGGTGGTGAGAGCAAGGGCAGAGCAGATAAGGGTAAAAATCAAGCAGCAGCAGCTGAGGAGGGTGGCGTTGAAGGGTACTGCCCCCTGCCAGTACCTTTCTTTTCCCCAGGTGGGGTTGGGAGGTCATAGGTAATGATCCCAGGATCTCTTTTCCCCCTCTTCTCTGGTTTTGTTTTCTTCTGCTTGAGGGAAAAGATACAGGCCCAGCTATCAGCCACATGACCACAGGACCAACGTTCCTTCCAACTCCACTCTCTGCCTCTCACCTCCGCCAGGGGCGGCTGCTGCTGTTGGATCTTTTGCTTCTGCTGGAATTTCTCTAGCTTCTCCCGTTTCTTTGCCTCTTTCTTGAGTTGAGCAGCTGACTTCAGGGGTGCAGGGACCTCAGGGCCTGGAGATAGGCACAGAAATGACAACTTTACCTGCTTGGGACCCTCCGTGAATGGTGCTACTATGTCTCAGATGGGCTATTTGAGCTGCCCGAGGGCTCCCCCACGCTGGCTTCCCACAGGCCTGGGCCCCATCCCTAAGAGAAGAAAGTGAGCAGCATGGAAGGCCCCAGAAGAACCCCTCCCCTCTAGCTCCACCCTTCCTCACCTAGCTGTTGGGAGAGAGGCCTGGCCCCTGAGTACAGCACCACTTCTCCTAGCACGGCCCGGAATTCTGGCTGCTGAACACATGTGATAAACCAGCGAGTCACATTACCCCAGATCCGGCGGGCAGAGGGGTCTAGGAGCTGAGATGGAAGAAATTAAATATCCTTAGTCACCTTGCAGTCAGGTCTGAGGGGAGCTGCCCTCATTATTCTCCAGGCCCCAGTGACTCACGTATCGGAAAGGCAGCAGCAATGCCGTGATAGCCGCCAGGTCAGCCAGAGTAGGGGCCTCCCCAGCCAGGTAGGTGTGCAGCCGAAGCCACTCTTCCAAGGGGCTCAGAGCCTTGCCCAGAGCCCCCAGGGCAGCCTAGCAGGAAGGGGAGGGGGTATGAGACAAGGCTTGGCCCACCTCAACCCCCACCCCGTCCCTTTGGCCCCCTTCTACTCCTACAAATCAACACCTCTGACACCAGAGGTGTAAAAAAGACATCTCTCTTTTACCGAAATGGTCATGATAAAAATACTTCCCACTGGCTCAATGAGTTTCTGCTGAACACTTATGTATCAGATGCAACATATTAAGCACAGGAAGTTAAAGATTACATGAGGCAGCACAGTACTTGCTTCAACAAATATTAAGCTCCTACTATGTGCCAGGCACTTCTCTAAGGAAAGAGGAGACAGCTTGACCAGATGAAGCCCCTGACCTGGTGGACTTTGCGTTCTAGAGATGGAGACAACATGCAAATATATAATGCATTACCCTAGTTTCTCCTTAAGTGCTGTGAAGAAAATTAACCAGGCCAAGGGGGACAGGGAATTCCAGAGAAAGGGCCTCTATTTTAGAAACGCTAATCAGGATAGGAGGAATTGCAAGCCAGGGTCTAAATCACATACTCACTCATTCATCCATTCAAGAAATACTAAGTATCCACCATGTACTCCCTCCCCTGCAAGGAGGGGTGTTATAAGGACCCTAAGGCACTGCTGGGGCTCTGAAAGGACTGGCAGCAACAGTCTGGTGTGGTTCTCTCTCCTTTCCCTGTTCCCCTTCCTCCTCCGTTAATTTCTCCCTCCTCTCCTCCCAGCAACTGTCATCCTTCCCGACCCTGCCTGCCCCCCCCTTTCTCCTTCAGGCAGTCTTTCCCAGAATTCACAGTACTCTCTATCCTCATCAGTTTTAGGCTCATCAAACTTTTACTGGAGACTTTAAAGCTCCTGGCACTAGACTATGTGCTCTGCACATATCTACTCTTTTCAACATATTTCCCAACATGTTCACAAAATGAAAACTTTTTCATAGATATATGAGACCAAGGCTCAGAGAGTTTAAATAACCCGCCCAAGGTTGCCATACCAGGTGGCAAACCGGGATTTGATCAGTCTTGTTACACATCTGACACCCTGGTTATCTTCCTGTTTCATTATCCATTATCCAACCCTTGCTTCCTTCGTCTAAATTTCTCTTCTCCCCTCTTCGCTGCTTCTCTCCACTCACCTGGGGGTCCTGGGCAGAGCTTCGGAGTCCCAAGGCTGGCAGCGTTGCCCCACAAGCAGCTGGTATTAGCTCGGTGTCAGAGTAACTGACCCACTGTTGGACAAGGACCGCCGCCCGGCTTCCCCCCGGGCCCCCCAGGCCCGCTGGCCACAGCAGCTGGGCCACAGCCGTAGCCCCCCATACCGAGAGCCCACCGGGCCCCTGCTCCAGGGCCGGCAGGCGGGGTGGGGGAAAGGGAGTCCTGCTGCTCGGGGGCGGCTGGAGACAGATGCGGGGGTGAGCTCCTCCCCATCCCGGACCCTCCCCGGCCTCCCCGTAGCGCGCAGCAATGAGGGCTCGGAGGCTGGGGAAGGCATCCGGGTGAGGGGAGACGTAGAGGATGGACATGGTTATGCAGGGAATCCGAACGAAATGGAAAAAAACCTAAGGACAAAGGGAGACAAGGGAAGGCTGCAAAGAGGGGACCCTCATGGGGACTCTCCTACCGCAGGCGCCTGAACCCCCCAGAACTGAGGGTCTGATCAGGCTTCAAGAGCCGAAGACCTGTTTCTCAGTGTGGCAGTGGCGGTGACGGACTTCGCCACGATCGCAGGTCTTCGGGGAGTGTGCAAGGTTTGAAGAAGCCCCTTAGCGTCCGGTGGGACGCGGGTTCGGGCCACATGTACGTACTGGAGGCAGGTGGTCAGACTGAGCCGGGCATCCACCCCTCACAGCCGGGCGCCGGCTGAGGCTGGACCGGCCCGGCTGCCTGGGCCGAACAGTCCGGTGGGCGGAGACGGCGGACGGTTCTCCCAGCGACGCTAGCTGTCTGCAACCGCCGCCGGGGCCGTCGGCGCCCACGTGTTCCCCGCTTTGTAACAACACGTGTTTCCGGGCCCTCAGGTCCCGGCGAGGGCAGCCTTGCCCCGCCTGCGTGTGCCGACTCTGCCGCGCCTGACCGTGGCCCAGGGCCGCGCAGACCACAGCGGTTAGCACTCACCAGGAACGGCGCGGGGCGGAGACGCAGAGCGGAGGACGCTCCCCGGGGCCGCGTTCCCATCAGGCGCCGCCGCGGGCACCCCGCGCGGGTCCTCCGGCGGGCCGGGCGGGGCGAGCCTGGCGGAGTGGGGTGGGCGGGGGCCGGCGCCCAAACGGCATGCGGGAAGCCGCCGGGCCGATTCCGGAGGTGGTGCAGCACAGAGGCGGGGGCGGGGGATGTCGGTTTTTACAGGGTCTCGGACGCCCAGCTCTCCGAGGATCATTTCCTCCTACATGAGAAGAGTCACGCTAGATGGCCTCCCCGAACCCTTGGTGCTGAGACCGCTCATCTGTAGCAGGAACTCATTATTTGCTGTTAAGCCAATGAAGAGTTAATTCCAGTCATGACAAAAATCGCGTCACTTGTTCTTATTTCTCTGCTATAAGTATTCAGAAAGAGTGGCTGGGTTGAGGAAGCAATAGTGGCAGCATCAAATGCATCTTGGTGCCTCGCAACATTAACCTTCACATTAATGGAAGGAGAGCTGGAAGGGCAGGAAGCACTTGTAGGTGCAGTATAAGCAAAAGGCCATCGTAAGTAAGGGCATGTTCGGGAAACATGGTGTACCCCAGTTGAGGTATTATATGGTTTTTACCAAGGAGAGGGGTGGCAGATAATCCTGGGAAGTTGGGTTGGATTGTCGGCTGGGGTAATAGAGAGTAGTAACAGTGTTTGGATAAATTCAACATCCCTTTCCCTCCCTCCAGCCTCCTTCCCCAAACACACAGAACCAGAACTCCAATTTGCAACATAAATTTTATTCCCGATGCGGGACAGATTCCTTCCATCCCCAAAATGAATCACACTGCCCTGGAGAAATGTAGGAAATTCTACCACCATCTCCAGGGAAGGAGCGAGAAGGGCAGGTGCTGGGAATAAGGAAGACTTTGCAGTTCCCTACCCTACTTATCCTCCCCTTCCCAACAGAGGATATCTGCTCGCAACTATTATTTCTCTCATCCACTCATTCCTTTAAAAATAAGAAAGCCCTATTTAAAAAAAAACAACAACAAAACAAAAAAAAACCACCTCAAGTACGGGAGATAGGAGGGGTCCTGGGCTGGGACAAGAGGTTACAGGTCAGCAACTGAAGAGGGAGGGGTAGGGATGGAGGAGCCATCACTGTTTCTGCTGCAGGGCCTCCTTCCTTGCTGCGTCCTGCAGTAACTGTGTGTCGACCTCATCTGCCGGCAATTGCACATAGCGGACCACTGAGCCCCGGATGAAGCAGTTCTTCACTGATAACTGAAGACAAAAATAGATAAATATGAAGATCCACTTAAAAATGGCCTCTACTCACCCACAGCCCTCCTACTTTTGGAGGCATCTCCTCTTCTCCACCAACCCCAACTCACCATGTGGGGGTATTTCTCAGGGTCTGTGACACTGATGTCAGTTAGTTTGATGTTGAGATACTAAGACAAGAAGATGAACACCATCATTAGCCCTAGAAACAAGAGGCCCATCCCTTAAGCTCTCCCCTCTTCTTCCCCAAGACCCGATTCTGGGCTCTTGGCATAATCTCACCTGATCCACAGAATGCAGGGTTCCACAGATGCTGTCAGGGGCAGAAGGAGGGAAGAACCAAATTAGCTTACACCAAAGTCACACAGAGTGACTTCAGAGCTGGGATAAGCACAAGTTTAGGGGAAGCGAAGGACTTGAGGAAGCCAGAAAAGGTGGAATCAAAAAGGGGTGTTCCTAAGCCCTGAAGCAAGAAAGACAGTGCTTCTAGAGCACTGTTTAGACTGTACACCTCCTCTCCCAAAACCAACCCACTCTTCACAGCTACCATTAAACAACTGTTATGCACTAGACCTGTGTTCTGCGTGGTATTTGTAACCTTTTACAGCCACTTCACAAGGTAGCTTTTACCATCCAGGGGCTCAGAGAGGTGGTGTAACTTGCCCAAGTTTGGAACAAATAAACAGGGTCTATCTCATATCCAGGACCATATGCTATTTTCAAACATTTGCTTTGGAATCAGCTAGTATTGCCCTTGATGAGACAGGCACAAGGGCTGTCCTCTCCCTTCCCCAATCCTTGAGCTCTCTTGAAATGTTAATAAGGAAGGTTATCAAAACACCAGTGCTCTAAGCCATTCAACCTCTCCCAGTTTTTTTTTTTTCAGTTATTTTCAAAGTTTATTTTTATTTTTAATTAGGCAAAGGAAGCACTCAAAAATAAAGCAGTACTCAGCCAGGAACAGTGTTTGGAAAATAAAATAATGCTCTAGTGTACAAGGTACAAGATCTTAATAGTTGGGCGGGTTTTCCCTTTTCATCCCTTTCCCAGGGTCCTGCACCTTCCACACCCCTCTAACATTAAGACACTTACTGTTCCTGTGGTCTCCAGGGACCTCATTAAGAAATTCATAAAGGCCTAGACTGTGGATACGGAGGGATGCCTCCTGTGCTTGTATGAGATTCTTCTAGAAGACTTGGGCTCTTATGCTACGTGAGAGGTTCCTCCCTCGGACAGAGGCAAAACTCAGAGACTTGCATTCTGCTGCCAGTGGGGTCTCAGTTCATTGAAATGGTAGCAAAAGTAGGGGCAGGGGCACAATACTGCCACCATATAAAAGCCAGTTGATTGTGTGCATTTAAAGCATGTTAAACAAAGAGTGATGATTCAGCAGGGAGCTCTGTGGGAGGAAGGTTCTTTCAGCTGAGTGCATCCTTAGCTGGGCCCAGGCCCTTTGAGTTTTGGTGCTGTCACAAAGTTTCTTTCCATCCTCTCCCAGTTTTTTAAATTTCTGTCAAGGGCTTCAACACTAAATCTCACAACCTCAAATCCTAAGAATTGTACTTCACCACCCTCTACATCCTGTGAATCCCCATCATTTGCTGATGTCTAACATTTCTGTAATTCTGGTTCCAGTCTGACTTCTACAAACCAAGGTCTTGCTACTTTCTTTCTCAATCCAGGACTCCAACATGGCTGCCCTCATCCTAACCTTCCTGCATGGCATCACCAGATTCTACGTTCTTTACAAGTGTGGTTCTCTATATTGACGTGTGCTTTTCAACTTTGAGCCCATGATAAAAAAAAGGAAACACAGTATACCGCGTGTTGAGAGGGTATGTAGGGTGCTAAAGGTTAATACTTCTTTTCCTAAGAATAAGGGCTAATTGCCCTTCCTATTGTTTTCATACTAAAAAAATTCCTTTAATGAAATGATTGCAATACAGTTTAATTTAAAGTGTCCTTATCTTACAAAAATTGAAATTGGTAGTTCTCTGTTGGGCCCCAGTTTTTGTAAAATTCGAAGTCTTGGAAATCCAGTGTCTGAGAACTACTGCCTCAAATGGTGGTGTCACCATGCCTGGGTGCCAGAAAGCCTTTGACAACAGCATCCTTCCACCATCTGCTCAGTGAGGGGGAAATGCATAAGGTGTTGTCATTTCATTCAGCCCCTTGTAAGAATGGGATACAGGACACAAAAGCTGTCTGACAAACAAGCATAAGAGAAAGGTTCTCCCAACCTTCAAATCTGTAAAGTCCTTGGCTTTAGGACCTAGGGCTATAACTTAACAGTTATTCTTGCCATGTGGAAGGCCCAGGAAAGAGAAAAAAGGAAAATAAAAAACAAGTCATCTCATTGAATTGCTCAAGGTGGTTTTGGTTTCCACACTTGTCTCTCTATATGGCTCCAGTCTATACATCATCAATACAATATGCATTGCCAGTGCCATACATGGAAATCTCTGATGTAAAAGGTTCAAGTCCCTCTCCTTATCATTCCTTGCCATGTCAAAGAAATTATTTCACAGAGAAATGTGGAAGACACTGTTGGGAGAGAATACATTGATTCAAACCTTCTAAAGGACAATGAGGTAATAGGTATCAATTATTTTAAATGTAATCAGATGTGTACAAAGATACGTGCATACAGATGTTCACGGCAACAGCATATGTAAAAGCAAAGAAATGGAAATAGCCTAAGTGTCCAACAGCAAGGTCTTGCTCAAATTAATTCCAGCCAGCTAATAAAAATGCCATTTAGGTATTAAGAATATTAAAGACCAACATTATTGACATGAAAAATATCTACAACATCAAGAAAAAAGCAAATTTCACAATTGCATAGAGACTATGAGTCTGTTTTTAATTAAAAAAAAAAAGAGAGCCAGAGTTGGATTTTAGTTCTTCAGCTCTGGCTGTTATTTATTAGTTATATAGAATTGAGAAGTGTCATAACCTATCTCAGCTTCAGTTTCCTCATGTGTAAAACAGCCATAATAGTATGTGTCACGCAAGGGTATTAACAGAATTACTTTAGTAAACACCAACTATTCAGAATAGTGCTTAGTTGATGGGAGGTTCTCAAATGTTAGCTATTTTTCGTTCTTTCAGCACACATTTGTTAAACACCAACTATATACTAGGCCTATGCTAGACATTAGGTACACAATGGTAAGCTTAAACATGCTCCTGGCCCTGTGGAAGGACAGGCCATGAACAGTAAACATATTTCCATGAAAAAACAATTTGAGAAGCACCCACTAGGGAGAAAACAAACTCCATGACAGAGGGGTCTCCTTGGCTAGGACCAGGAAAAGTCTCTCCAAGGATACACCACTTAATCCCATTAAAGATGGGGAAGATGATGACTAGGAGCTAATGATACAAAGTGGAATGGGATGTAAAAGCAGTAGACAGAAGGGACTACACTGGTCTTGTTTATCCTCAACATTTTCTTTAACAGAAGAGAGATTATGATATATACTACCCTGCAACAGTTTTCCTTATTACTACATCTCATTTCTATGTAACAGCTGTATAACATGGAAGTACCACAATTTAATTAACCCATTTCCTCTTGGTTTGTTTCCAACTTTTGCTGTCGCAAATAAAGCTACAAACATCTTTGCAAACCTGTTCCTTTTGTAATAAATGTTGATTCCTCTGCCCCCTCTCTAGTACTTACTCTAAGCCTAAGACACAAGTTGTTTGTTTCTTCCCTCTCCCTTCCACCTCATTCAGACCTCAAATAATACTTGTCCAACGAAGGAGGCTCCAGGGCCTCGGAAACACCCCACAGACTTGTGGGAATGGATACCTACCTCAGGTCATTCTTGAGTTCCACGACCACATCCTTGCCCACGAGGGACTTGAAAAAGGAATAGAAGAGCTATTGGACGAAAAAAGAAAAACCGCATTGGAAGGGACACAACAAGAAGGATGTTCCCTTGCCAGTACTACCAAATACTAGTATTGTGATCCCTGCCGCATCTCTGGCAGTTACCGAATCTTCACAGGAAAGAAAACTGGGTGACGGGGATGAACGGCTGGAGCCTAAATAAGTCTGCACATTTCGCCGAGCCAGAGAGGCATCTGCCAGGCACACTTCGGGCTCTCTGGGCCGGTCTCAATCGACTACCTCTCCTGGGGTCCTGCCCATGCCTCCCGGTGAACTGCGGAAGGCATCCCACCTGAACCCTCCCGAAGCCTGGTCTCGGTCAGAGAAATGCTCCTTGAGGTCTAGTTTTTCTCTCTTCTGTGGTCCCCGCCGACTCTCTCGGGTTTTATTTCCCTCATAAGGGACAAAAAAAAAAAAATCCCATTTGCTCCCAGGTATCTCCTCCAAGAATTCTGAGGCGCAGGAACTGGGGATGTAGGGAAAACGCCGGGACCGCCCCCACCAAACCCCGCGTCCCCAACCGTCCGATCCGCCCGCGCTAGTGAGGGCGCCCCTTTGTGACGTCACGGTGCCTACCATGGTGGCTCGCGCGCCGGGCTGCGGAACGGACCGAGATGGCGAGGGCCCGGGGCCGCAGGGGCGGGCGGGAACTGGACTGCGAGCCCGCGCGTGGAGCGGAGCGGAGTGGCGCGGCGCGGGGCGGTGCAGGCGCAGCGGCGAGCGCCGCGGAACCTCCCAGAGCCGAAGGAGAGCGCGCGGCCGGCTCGCGGGTCCAAGAAAGCAGGCAAGGGGAGGCCTAGCGGACGCGAAAGCCCAGAGAGGGGCGGGGCTTCCTGCCTTCCAACTTCCTACCCCAGCGGCGGGCTCCCAGCACGCAGGCGCGCGCCCCAGCTGTTGCCCGGGGTCGGAGAGGCTCCTGACTCCCAGAGTTATTGTTCTTTCCCGTGGCAGTGAGCGATTTGCTCTCACCCTATAGACACTCCCTATTGAAAAGTTGTTGGGGAGTTTGTGAAAAGTCATCATGATTTGTACACTTCTCTATATGTGTTACACTTTGATTTAAAAAGTTTAAAAAATAAAAATGAGTCACCAAGATCAAGAGCCTGAGCACAAATTTTGATTTTATCAAAAGTTCCCAGTAAACAGTTCTCCCAAGGACCCAACTTCAGTCCATATTTCTTATACACTTTTTACCTAGGGCTGTCCTATAAATGACTGAGTAAAAACAGACTGGCTAGGGGATAGAAATACCCATTCTACTATTTCACTTCCAAATATCCCACCTCAAACACAAAGGGACACAAATACAGTGACATATGCTTCCATACTCGTCCCCAAGGTTTTTTACAAATATGCGTTATCATGACCCAACAGGTGAAAATATTTTTTTCAATGAATAAGACTATACTATATTCTTTCTCATCTTGCAGAAAAGTACCTATTTGTCAGGTGTAGAGAAAATGGAAGTTCCATGGCCAGGATTTTCACCTGACCTTGGTCTGCTTGCCCACTGCACACAGGCAATGCTCGCAGGTGCAGGTTTGCACACTTGCGGGCAATAAGTTATTGACTCCACCCAGGGCTTGGGGGCTGCAAGGTGGCGGAGAGGCCCAGAGGCAGCGACCGGCTTGCTGCATGCCAGACTTGCCCTGAGGTGGATGGGCAGTTCTAGTGCTTGAGCTGCCACCACAAGAATAAAGCTGGGTATAAACCCTCTTACCTGTGACGTTCCATTTTCATTTTTCAGACTCAATGAATCCAGAGTGAACTTGCCCAGGGCGGAAACCCTCAGGCGAGACACAGGAGTTTAATGTAGAAATGTTTTCTGCATGTAAAGGATGTAATAACGCACTCTGTGAGAGCACAGACACTGAAACACACACCTTAAGTGACATAAGGACATCAAGCATAAGTTTGCCCAGGCCCTGACCCCTCACAGCTGAACCCGAATACCTAAGCCAGTCTCACTGAATATAAGCAGTAACTAATAGTTAGCAATTGCTGTAGCTGGGGCTCAGGGTGCCTAATGATAAAGTTATTTTCCTGCTTGAAACAATTAGCTGATGAAAATTCAAGTACTTTGCCCTTACCAGCTTCATCATTCACAATCAGCTCTCAATCAGACCACACGTGCTTTGTATGAACTCTCCTCTTCCTTACTTTTCAAGATACACTCATAGTCTAAAAACATCAGAAATAATTCGTTTTAGGAACAAATTTACTGAGGGACAACCACACTGGACAAAGCAAGCTGGGGAGACTAGAAATAAATAACAGACATTCAAAATCATCAAATGGTTCAAAGAGGACGTAGTTTTCCTAAGAGTCTCCTTCCAGAATCAGAAACAGAATTTTGGAGTGTGAAAAGATGGTATGATATCTGATGCCCCTCCACCAGAATCCCAAAGGGATGGTAACTTAGGTTCAGGTGCAGTCACTTCAAGAATCATATCGATGTTTGAAGATGGAGGGGCACACTTCACCTTAGCGGCACCCTAGGATCTTCCAGCTTCAGGTAAGATTAATCAACTTCTTCAATGGTGGGCCCTGTGGCAGCCCCTCCAGGTGTATACCCTGTTCCACATGCAGGCCCAATGCATCCTGCCTGGTAGAGTTTTGTGATGACTGGGTTACACACATTCTCCAATTCCTTTCTCTTATGATCAAACTCATCTTTCTCTACCAGTTGACTAGCCTCCAGCCATGAAAGGACCTCATTACGTTTATCCAGTATTTTCTTTTTATCAGAGTCACTAATCTTGCCTTTCAAGCCTTCATCACTCACAACACTCTTCATGTTAAATGCATAGGATTCTAAGGCATTTTTTGCAGAGACTTTCTCTCTCTGGATCTCATCCTCAGGTTTATATTTCTCAGCATCCAGAACCATATGCTCGATCTCCTTGGTCAGCCAGCCCTTGTCATTGGTGATGGTGATCTTGCTGGCCTTACCAGTACTCTTGTCCATGGCCGTTACACTGAGAATACCATTGGCATCAATGTAATCTGAGGAACTCCCCTGGGGGCAGAAAGGATCCCAGTCAGGTAAAAGCGCCCCAGCAAGTTATTGTCCCGCGTCATGGCCCTCTCACCCTCGAACACCTGGATCAGCACCCCAGGCTGGTTATCTGAATAGGTGGTAAAGATCTGCATCTGCTTGGTGGGGATGGTGGAATTGCGCTTGATCAGGATAGTCATCGCGCCCCCGGCCGTCTCCAACCCTAGGGACAGAGGAGCTACATCCAACAAAAGCAGGTCGTGTACCTTTTCAGACTTGTCCCCCATCAAAATGGCAGCCTGTACTGCAGCCCTGCAGGCCACTACCTCATCGGGGTTGATGCTCTTGTTGAGATCACGGCCGTTAAAGTAATCCTGCAGCAGCTTCTGAATCTTAGGGATGCGGGTGGAGCCCCCCACTAAAACAATATCATGGATTTTAGCCTTATCCATCTTGGCATCCTGAAGAGACTTCTCCACAGGCTCCAGGGTGCCCCTAAACAGGTCTACACACAAGTCTTCAAACTGGGCTCTGGTGATGGATGTCTAGAAGTCAATCCCTTCATAAAGTGAATCAATTTCTAAATTGGCCTGGGTGCTGGACGACAGGGTCCTCTTGGCCCTCTCGCAGGCCGTGCGCAGCCGCCTCACGGCCCGCTTGTTCTGGCTGATGTCCTTCTTCTGCTTCCTCTTGAACTCCTCCACGAAGTGGCTCACTAGCCTATTGTCAAAGTCCTCTCCAGCCAGATGGGTGTCCCCAGCTGTGGCCTTTACCTCAAAAATCCCATCATCTATGGTGAGGATGGACACATCAAATGTACCTCCACCAAGGTCAAAGATCAGGACATGTCGCTCTCCCTGACCGGCTTTATCTAAGCCATAGGCAATGGCAGCAGCTGTGGGTTCATTGATAATTCTCTGCACACTGAGACCTGCAATCACTCCTGCATCCTTAGTTACCTGTCATTGAGAGTCACTGAAATAGGCTGCCACAGTGATCACAGAATTGGTGATAGGGTGGCCCAAAAAAGCCTAAGCAGTCTCCTTCATCTTAGTCAGTACCATGGAAGAGATTTCCTCAGGATAGAAAGCTTTTTTCTCCCCTTTATAGGACACCAGTACCTTGGGCTTGCTTCCTTCATTGATTACTTGAAAAGGCCAAAGTTTCATATCTGATTGCACTACAGGATCATTAAATTTCCTGCTGATCAGACGTTTGGCATCAAAGACAGTGTTCTGGGGATTCATGGCTACCTGGTTCTTGGCTGCTTCCCCGATGAGCTGCTCGGTGTCGGTGAACGCCACGTAGCTGGGGGTGGTAGGGTTGCCCTGCTCGTTGGCAATGATCTCCACCTTGCCGTGCTGGAATACCCCCACACACGAGTAGGTGGTGCCCAGGTCGATGCCGATAGCCATTCCTTTAGCAGCAGCCATGGTTTTCCAAGGCCTGTGGAGAAAGAATGAGAAAGTTTTGGCAGACTGTTTTATTTCATTTACTTATTATTTCTAAGTATGGTAAATACACATAACATGAAATTCACCATCTTAGTAAGTGTACAGTTCAGTAGTAAGCTTATTCACATTATTGTCCAATCCATCTATAGAACTTTTATCTTGCAAAACTGAAATTCTGTTATACAACTCTTCATTCCAGAACCCAAGACCCACTGTTCTACTTTCTGTTTCTATGAATTCAATTATTCTAGTACCTCATATTAATGAAATTATGCATTATTTTTTGTGTGTGACTGGGTTATTTTACTTAGCATAATATCCTTAAAGTTCATCTATGTTATATCATGCATCAGAATTTCCTTCCTTTTTAAGGCTAAACAATATTGATTGTATGTATATCCATTTTGTTTATTCGTTTATTCTTTTTGTGGACACTAGGGCTGCTTCCACCTTACGGCTATTACAAATAATGTTGCCATGAATACAAGTACCATTATCTTTTTGGTGTACAAATTACCTCTTCCATACTCTGCTTTTTGGACAATGTAGACAAATATTCTTCCTCAACAAGTGAGAGGACAGTAGGTATGTATTGTTTTCAATTTCTCAAGAGGACCTACTCAGCTGTCTTTTCCTATGTCTGTGTCATATTTTACTCAGATTGTACCTGTCATCTGCTGAAATAAGATTATTTTACCTTCTGGTCTTCTCACAAGGCATTAATATCCATACTTGGGTTTAGCTGCCTCCCTTAGCTACTGTACCCTCTATTAGATATTTGTGGGAGTAAATCTGGGCCAGTCTAAAGATGGCTGCTAGGAACCCAGTGAAGCCCTCACAAGTTTTCTCAGGAGTGGTGGAGCACTCCAAGTAGTCTCTTCCTCTAACCTTCTTCCAAATATAACTCCAGTTATCTGGACACACTAACAGACCGGATACTCCACCTCTTCGCTGCAGCTATGACTAATCCCAGCCACCATAACGCTTCCAAAGGATTCCCCCTTCTCTGGTAGGCCGACGCCACCACATCTTAGGGCTCAAACTAGAGGATTTTCCAGCACTTTCTAAAACAAGAAGCTACTAGTTTGCCTATTGCCACCCCATTGCGATCAGAGTCCTCTAAGCTCACCTATATTCCCGCCGCCTTCGATCCAATTTGGTAATGTTCAGACTGCGGAGACCTTCTGGGTCGGGGCTCCCTCAGTAGCAAACTGCGCACCGGTATCCCCCCGCCCCCCCCCCCCCCCCCCCCTACAACATTGATTTGACTCCTGTCCTAATATGCCGATTTTATACTAGCCGTTGAGGTCAGACGCTGTACCTCCATTGTAACGTCACGCCGGGAGCTGCATCAACAACACGCTACGCCCCCTGGGATCGTCGGCACCCGGCCCCTGCCTCTGAGAGCGTCACCATCTGGCCCCGCCCTCTCCTGACTGGCCTGCGCCTCCTACCCACTCCTTTCACCTAACCTCTCAGTAGCCGTGCCAACCAAGCAAGTCACAGAAGAGTCTGGAGAGATCTGGGAGAGGCGGCACCACCCAGGACGCTGATTGGTCCCCGCAAGCCCAGCGGCAGTACGCAAAGAGAAACCTCTAGAAAATTCCGGACCCCGCGGCCCCCCTGAGCTCGCTGATTGGCTGAGAGGAAAAGGCGGGGCTCGCCGGAGCACTATAAATACAGAGCCGCGGCGGCGGGGAGAAAACAGCCATCCCGAGGACGGGCAGTCTCTGCTGTGATTCGGCTGCGCAAATCCCGCAATCTCATTGCCTTTGGGCTCCCGCGCTTTCAGTTAACAGCCTCAGACAAGACCCAGCTCCTGCTTGACTCCGGATCCCGTCCGCCGATTTCAGACCTGAGCCTCCGCGCAGAGCGAGAGCAGGACAACAACATGGCTAAGTCCACGGCCATCGGCATCGACCTGGGCACCACCTACTCGTGCGTGGGGGTGTTCCAGCACGGCAAGGTGGAGATCATCGCCAACGACCAGGGCAACCGCACCACCCCCAGCTACGTGGCGTTCACCGACACCGAGCGGCTGATCGGAGACGCGGCCAAGAACCAGGTGGCGCTGAACCCGCAGAACACCGTGTTCGACGCGAAGCGGCTGATCGGCCGCAAGTTCGGTGACCCCGTGGTGCAGTCAGACATGAAGCACTGGCCTTTCCTGGTGGTGAACGACGGGGACAAACCGAAGGTACAAGTGAGCTACAAGGGGGACACCAAGGCGTTCTACCCCGAGGAGATCTCGTCCATGGTGCTGACCAAGATGAAGGAGATCGCCGAGGCGTACCTGGGCCGCCCGGTGACCAACGCGGTGATCACCGTGCCGGCCTACTTCAACGACTCGCAGCGCCAGGCCACGAAGGATGCGGGGGTGATCGCGGGACTGAACGTGCTGAGGATCATAAACGAGCCCACGGCCGCCGCCATCGCCTACGGCCTGGACAGGACCGGCAAGGGGGAGCGCAACGTACTCATCTTTGACCTGGGCGGGGGCACCTTCGACGTGTCCATCTTGACCATCGACGATGGCATCTTCGAGGTGAAGGCCACGGCCGGGGACACTCACCTGGGTGGGGAGGACTTCGACAACAGGCTGGTGAACCACTTCGTGGAAGAGTTCAAGAGGAAGCACAAGAAAGACATCAGCCAGAACAAGCGGGCCGTGAGGCGGCTGCGCACGGCTTGCGAGAGGGCCAAGAGGACCCTGTCGTCCAGCACCCAGGCCAGCCTGGAGATCGACTCGTTGTTCGAGGGCGTCGACTTCTACACGTCCATCACCCGGGCGCGGTTCGAGGAGCTGTGCTCGGACCTGTTCCGGAGCACGCTGGAGCCCGTGGAGAAGGCCCTGCGCGACGCCAAACTGGACAAGGCGCAGATCCACGACCTGGTCCTGGTGGGGGGCTCCACCCGCATCCCCAAGGTGCAGAAGCTGTTGCAGGACTTCTTCAATGGGCGCGACCTCAACAAGAGTATCAACCCCGACGAGGCGGTGGCCTATGGGGCGGCGGTGCAGGCGGCCATCCTGATGGGCGACAAGTCGGAGAACGTGCAGGACCTGCTGCTGCTGGACGTGGCTCCCCTGTCGCTGGGGCTGGAGACGGCCGGGGGCGTGATGACCGCCCTGATCAAGCGCAACTCCACCATCCCCACCAAGCAGACGCAGATCTTCACCACCTACTCGGACAACCAGCCTGGGGTGCTGATCCAGGTGTTCGAGGGTGAGAGGGCCATGACGCGGGACAACAACCTGCTGGGGCGCTTCGAGCTGAGCGGCATCCCGCCGGCTCCCAGGGGCGTGCCTCAGATCGAGGTGACCTTTGACATCGACGCCAATGGCATCCTGAACGTCACGGCCACGGACAAGAGCACAGGCAAAGCCAACAAGATCACCATCACCAACGACAAGGGCCGGCTGAGCAAGGAGGAGATCGAGCGCATGGTGCAGGAGGCGGAGAAGTACAAAGCCGAAGACGAGGTCCAGCGCGAGCGGGTGTCTGCCAAGAACGCCCTGGAGTCGTACGCGTTCAACATGAAGAGCGCCGTGGAGGATGAGGGCCTCAAAGGCAAGATCAGCGAGGCGGACAAGAAGAAGGTGCTGGACAAGTGCCAGGAGGTGATTTCGTGGCTGGACGCCAACACCTTGGCCGAGAAGGACGAGTTTGAGCACAAGAGGAAGGAGCTGGAGCAGGTGTGTAACCCCATCATCAGCGGACTGTACCAGGGGGCGGGTGGCCCCGGCCCTGGCGGTTTTGGGGCGCAGGCCCCCAAGGGCGGTTCCGGGTCTGGCCCCACCATTGAGGAGGTTGATTAGGACTCTGTTTCTAACGTTATGGAGACGGTTGGGCTTGGAGATTTTTCCATTGCTTTACTTACCTGTTTTCATCAGGTCTGAATTTTACAATAAGTTTATGAAGTTGTCTTTTGGAGGAAGTTATGAAGTTGCTTTTTTTTCCCCCGGAGTCTAAATGTAGAATTTATACTGCAGTTGCTTATTCCCCTTTTCATATATATATATATTTTATATATTAAAATCATACCAAACTTTGCCTGCCTTTTTTTAAATGTTTACTTCAGAGTAAATAAACTCGAAATAAAGAGAAGTCTTTTGTCTGCGTATTTTATTTTGGGATCAGAAGTGTTCATAGGTTGTCTTGTTCTAGGATTGAATGGCAATTTGCCTCTTGGGTAAGGTCAGTGATCTGGAAAAATGTATTGCATTGTCATTTACTTTTAGGCAAATTGTATCCTTTGGAAAACTGGTTATTTTGAGTCGGTTGCCTCTGGGTCCAAAAAGTTAAAAGGCTACTGGCATAGTGACTTAAAGTGGGTGACAGGGTTTTTTAACCCTGAGTAAGGGTGGCTTCAAAGGAGGTTGGGGTGTGTGGGGGTGTTCCTATTCCTGGAGAAGTAGTGAAAAAGGCAAAGCAGATGGGGAAGGTAATGGCTGACTACTCATTCCTCTAAGTACACCTGCTATTAGTCCTGATAATCTGGACTCAGCAGGGAAGAGAAATTAGTCCAAGTGAAGATGGGAGTTCAAGCACTGGTTTGCCAGTTATAAGCAAGTGCATTAGTCACTGATTTATAGTTCTTCAATTTAAAACAAAAGGGTTTGGCTTGATGCCTTAGCCTGTAATTATTTCTGAAAGAATGCTTATATAGAAATAATATAGAAATAATTTCTCTCAAAAAAACCTCTAGCAGTGGTTATACATTTTAAGTACCCCAGTGCCTTTGGGAGGTGTCAGTGGTGCCCCAGTGGAAACCAGGCACTGTCCTGGGGCTTATTATGTGTTTATTAATCTTCATTCCACCACACTGAGCTTGGGTAGTGTTTGACTTTCACAGGTGAACAATGGGGAAGACTTTAAAATTACTGGCTCAAGCAAAAGTTAAAAAGTATCACCAGTTCAACAAAGGTGTTGAACTTGGACTCCAGCTCAGGTTTTATCGGTCTTGCTATGCTACCCCAAGTCTGCAGGGGTTTTGTTTGTGCCTGTTTGGTCTTGGGTTGTTTCCACCCTTAGGCTTCATGAAATGTACCCCTTTTGCCTTTCCTTGATAATCCTTAATTAATTTTAGTATTTAGAAGGGCGATGAAGAAAACTGCAGCCCTGTACCTGGATCTACTTCAGGCTTCCTTCCCATGCACTTCATTTTGAGGTGCTTCATGCTGTAGCTGCTAGCATCTAGAAAAAAATCCCTTCCACACCCTCCTTGTTGGAAAAGGCCTGGCACAGTCCACAAAGCTTGGGGATAAGCACATGTCAAAGTTTATTGCACCTGGGAGGGGGTCACAAAATGTTTTAGAACTACATCGAGGTAATGGTTGGTTGCACAACATTGAATGCCCTGATGCCTTGAATTGTACCCTTTAAAGTGGTTAATTTTATTTGGTTAATGTGATTTTCACTTAAGCAGTTTAAAAAATCCCATTGTATCAACATCCATTACACCACTTTGTGAGTTCATGTGTATCTTAAAGCCCACCAAGCTTTTCACTATAAAAACTTTCCTTTGAAGAAAATCGTGTGGGAATGGCACATAAAGGTAGAACCTTGCTCTGGAAGTTTGGAAATAGATATCGAAGAGATGCTTAGGCTTCCAGGCCAGCTTATAAAAGCACATTTAATCCTCAAGGTTGTAAAAATGTAGCACTGGACTCTAGCCACAATGTCAATTTTCAGGGACATATGGAATTTGCTACTAGATCTCCTCACCTTAGCCACAGTAGCATTAGTGACTCAGCTGCAGATAATACAGTGACTTTTCAAGCCAGCAGCCACTACTTGGGAGGGAGGTGGCAGGCAATGGGGAAGGTGGATGGAAAAGAGTTTAGATTGGGAAGGACCTACTAACCGCTTTTGAAAATAGAGGTTACAGAAATCTCCAGAAATAACCTTGGAGAAAATAAGAGTTCCTAGGCTAGATCAGTCAAGATCATTGAGTGGTGTTTTATTAATATGTAACTGCCTGCATACCCTTGCACAGAGTAGTTTAAAAATAGTCACTTTGTAAGCTCAAAGAGATCAGTGAGGGCATTGTAGAATTAGCAAAGAGGATGCCAGTGCCATGCCTGGAGAAGTGATGGGAATAGCAGAAAGAACTGTGGGGGAAGGAAGGTGCGTGGAGGAAAAACTAAGCTGTAGAGGAGGAAAGAGTATTTTAACTTTGAATACCTTCCTTGATTCCAATCCACATCCTATCTTCCTATTCCAGCCTTTAGATGGCAGGTGAGAATGGGCCTGATTGCATATGCGTTTTGAAACCAAGGTGCTTTATTAGTAATATTTTATTCCTGGTGTTTAACAGGGTTCTGTCATCAAAAAATGAAAAAGACAGCAAAGCAAAAATTCTACAGTTTGCTAAATGTGAGAAGTCGGCGGGAACATGGGGTTATTTCGGGTGAAGGGCCAATGTTGGAGATTACTGAGGCGGTGATCTTTGAGGCAGGGGTAAGAAACAGTAACTGACATCATCCTTTAATCACCCTAAGTCCGTACCCTTGGTAACCCCCTAGGGTATATCCGGTGCAATTCAGTGGGACAGCAACCCCACACGTCCCACGACCTCTCCTAGCACCGCTCATTAAGACATTAAGGGATCCGGCAGTGGAGCGAATTCAGGCCGCGCAGTAAACATGCCCCACCTTGGCGGCCCCTGTAATGCCCAGTCCAGAATGGGAGGAGAGGACACAACGGGAGCAGCGGGCAGGCCCACAGGTTGGGAAGACGGGGTAGTTCTGAAGACAAGAATCACTGCCCAGCGTCTTCGACCTTTCTGCCATTCCAAACGTCCCTCCCGGAACGAAGGACGGGAGCCGGGCAGAAAGAAGGACGCCGGTAGGCTCCTATCTGCCACCTTGGCTGCGGGGACCTTCCCTTCTCCCGGCTGGCCACCCGGTTCACATGTGGCTTGGTTGTGAGTTCCAAAACTTTCCAATGTCTTCTTTTAATAAATTAGCTAGTGTGAGAGAAACTCTAAAGGTCTCTCCTTTTACTCCATTGACGGTTTGAAAATAAAATCGCCGCACGCCGGCGGGGTCAGGCAGCTCCCCGGCCACCCCGCCCCAGGCCCCGCCCCTCCGACTCCCGCTGGCTCTGGCCTCCTGGTCCTATTTTGGGCTATGCCAGGAACTTTCTGGAGTTTTCTGGGTTTGAAGGCGGGGACCGATTCGTGGAAACACTCCTCAACAAACTGCCCCATCCAAGTCACCCTACCCACCCCCAACGCCACCCTAGAACATCAAGCTTAGTCACAGCTCTAATTTCCAGAAGACTGTGTGAACGGTGCCAGCCTACCAATAGTAACCCCCTGGTTCTGGTCCTCTCTTTCCGACCGAGCAGACTAGTATGAAGGGAAGGAGAGGCGGAGCTGAGAGAAGCTGGAAGAATGGGAAAGATCAGAGTTTGTGTGTGGCAGGGGGTGGTTGTGAGTCTGAGGCGGCAGCAGGGGAAGTCCGGGGCTGGTCACATACCCACCATGGTTCCCCTAAGGTGCACAGAGCCCTGGCATTCACTCTTCATTCCCTTCTGTGGCCATTTGTCTTTCCCTTTTTAGAAAATGAACCCGTACAATCCCTGTGCCAGTATTAGGAGGAGTCCAAAATACCGAGTATGAGGACATGGAGGTTCAGTTACAGGTTCTGTGATTACCTGACTGGATGACCAGACCAAGCCACTGAACCTCTGATCCTTTGTGCTCATCTCTGAGAATGAACAGGTATGGCTGAATGCCCTCTGCCTAAAAATTTTAAGATAGTTTCTGCAGTAAACTGACAGTAATGTCTAAACCCTGGTGGTAGTACCCAACCCTGTCAGTGCTTCAGTAAGAGTGAAAGGTCAGACCTGAAAGTATGCGACCCCAACAAAAGAAGGGAGCAAACTTTTGAAGCACTACTTTGTCAGGCACTCTGAGACCTTATAAGTACTACTCTAGTAATCCTTAGCATCCTGTGAAATAGTAGTTCTATTTTAGAGATACAGAGACTTGTGTAATTCACTTACAAATACTTCATTGGAAAGAAAGAGAGAAAGGAAGAAAAAGAGCCTCAATAATGAAGTAAAGAGCAGACGCAAACCCAGGTCTTCCTATTCCCAGGCTTTTTTAAATGCTGTTGGGAGATCTGCAGGGTTCCCAGGTCATTGAAATCTTTGCCATTCGGTTGTTAAAAACGCACGGCTCTAGGTTTCATATCTAGGTGTTATCGCGTTTGCTTTTTTCTGGATAAACTTAGAATTATGACATCTTTTAAAACAAAGAGAATTGAGAAGATGGTGTAGGGGTAGGAAAGTTTTCCCTTCTTCCCTTCTAGGTTCTTTGGCTGGTCTTACAATTAAATTGATACAGGACAGACTAACAGGAGAAAAACAGAAAAGTTTTAAGAACATGTATACCTCCTGTATACAAGGGGGGGACCCAGGAAAACGGAATAACTCTCCCAAATGGCCAAAGCCATCACCTTAAATACCATCTTCAGCTAAAACTTGCATGTTAGAGATTGGGAGTCAGTTATGGGAGGTTACCAGGAAAAGCAGGGTAAACAAGAGAAAGATTGTTATGCAGATTTAAGTCATGGCCTTCTGCTTTGTTAAGTTTCAGGAGTTAGATACCCTTCTCTGCCTGGTACAGACCCTTATAAATGTCAATATTTCTTACAAAAGGGTAACTTTTATTCCATTTTCAGAACCTGTGTCTGCTGTTTCTTAAAAAAAAAAAACAGGTTAAAATAACCAATATGTCAGAAAGGCTTATTTTGGGGTGTGTATTTTGTTCCCCTTCAATAGTACTGTTTGAGGAACTACAGGAGAATGGAGAGGGAAGAAAAGAGATCCTGGAGCTTTGGGGTGAGGAAAGCTCCCCTCCCCACCCTTCCTGCCCCCTGCAGCGTTCTCGGCGCTCCCTCTCCAGGCCACTCCACTTAAAAGTTCCTGGCAGCCCTGAGCCTTGAGCTTTCCAAACACCAAATCCAAGAAAAATCTAATTTCAAAATTAATCAAATTAAAGTTCTGGAAACCCTCTTGGGGTTCTTATAGTCACTTTAGACACCAAGTAAACCTGTGACTGGGTTTCTGTCTTGGGAAATGTTAAAAAGGAAACCAGAAGCCCAAAATGGGGTCACTTCTGCGAGGTCAAGTCATCAAAGCAGGGCTTAATACCTAACCTAACTACAAGTCCAGCCTCACCCAGAAATGTAGTCTTAACATGTCAGGAATTTTCCTTTCAGCACCTGTAAGTAAACAGTCACATGGACCCTCTTTGTCCCCCAAAGTTATTACACCTAATAAGACCCCAGCTCTTTCCCCAAAGGGAAAGTGACCTTGCATGAAACAATAATTTCTTTTGCCAATTGTCCCACCCCTTTTTTGCCTATAAAAGCTTTCCATTTTTGTACAGCTCCTCAAAGCTCCCCTCTACTTGCTAGATGGGATGCTTCCAGATTCATTAATGGATTAATAAAGTCAATTAGATCAAAATTTGCTTGGTTGAAATTTTGTATTTAACAGAAGTGTCCAGTGTAAAAGGAAAGACAAAATTCAGGAGACCCTCTCCTCAGGAAATGGAAAAGGAATATAGATGTTTAGGTTTCCAGGCCAGCTCATGATGCCGGGGTTCTTGTTCGCGGAGCCAAAGAATGAATTTCACAAACACTCAAGGTAGGAGTGCAAGGCAGAGGCTTTATTTAGAGAGAAAGCCAGAGGACAGAGCCCCTGGCTCAAGGCAGGAGGGGACAACAGTCCTGGGGTGGTGTGTTGTCAGGGGTTTTATAGGCAGTTGAGAGACAAAGGACTAGGGATATACACCTGCTAAGTGGTCCTGAAATGTTTACCTTTGAAGAAACACTAAGTTTCTTATTAGTCTTCCTGGTTATTTACAAGAATTTTACTGCTTTGATTTCCTCCCAGGATAGCACCTTCCTGGTCTGGAAGCATATCACTCAAGACTGCCTACTTTCCTCCCAAGCTGGGCTGAGTTATTGTCTGTTAAAGAGTATGGTATGTTAGTAAAGTTACCTTTTAACAAATTGGGTTTTAAAATGCAATCTAATTTTCAAGATGGCATCCATCCTATTTTTACCACATTGTTTTGGGCTTGCTTGCTACATTGACCAGGTTGCAAATAATTTGTTTAGGGCTGGAGGAAGAAAATCAGCACCCGGGTCAAGTCCGAAAAACACCCTGGGCCCCCCAGCAGGCTAAAGCAAATCTCACAATGGATCGATTATCTTGCTTTGTTTTTTTCCGGAGGCTCTCACCCTACTCATGGGCCTGTCTCCCTCAGACAGTGAGATTTAACTCAAAAGGTAGGTCAACTATGGTGTGTAGCTGACTGATTCATGTAAAACAGTATTTCTGGTGGACCTTTCTCTGCAACCCAAGCAGCAGCAAAATTGGGGGCCCTGTCATCATGTCTACCTGCCAGGCAATGGAGACAGGATGCCCTTCGCTTCAATCCAATGAGAACTATTCTGAATAGTATATTTGAAGAGAAGGAAGCAGTGGATCTAGAACTGCTCCCAGTAGCAGCTGATGGTGAAGAAACGTCCAGAGGGTGGGGGTGAGGCTGAGGGTCTCTAGAGGTGTTGATGCACTGGGCAACTAAGATGGAAGTCTGGGGACTCCCCAGCCAGATTACATAAGGGAATGGAAAGTTACTGAAGTTTGACCAGTTTGACTAGATTAAGGAGGTGATTCATAAGGGAGTTACATCTGAATGTAAAAAAAGTTATCACCTACCTGCACGCACACACACAAGATTGTTAAAGCAATATTTTTGCAACATCAG
>JAQQAC010007890.1:35945049-36063497 GCA_029783875.1 Phataginus tricuspis | reverse complement strand
CAAGGGCGGTTCCGGGTCTGGCCCCACCATTGAGGAGGTTGATTAGGGGCCCAGGGACCTTCGTTTTTAACGATTCTCTGATACGAAATACCCAAAGATTTTTCTTGACTTAGATATTTCTGTATTTTCTGTTCTCTATTGTGTCAGTTAATTCTGAAGTTAGATTGTATTGTGATAATTACCTTGTTTTCATATTTGTGGTATAACCAGTATGTTGACATCCTGAGTTGGTACTAAAGGTATCTTTTATTTTTTAATGAATCAACACTGCCACCCTCTGTTCGTTTTTGCCTTGTAAACACACCAAAAAGTCAATTTTTAAAAAATTTGTATACTTTAAAAGAAAAAATAAAATGTTAAAAGCGAGTGTATTTTCATTTGAGGAGGGATAATGGACTCTTCCTGGAATGCCTGAGTTCCATAGATGTAGGAAAGGGAAAATACTCCTGAATGGGAAGGAAGGTAGGCATTCGATGTTAAACCTCTCGTCATTTTTGTTAGGATTTGATTTTAAGTGGTAAATGACATGTGGGTTAGAAAACAAAAAATTCTGGATGCCTGTTTTGAGTAAGGTGGGGCTTGTTCTAGAGAGAAGTTGGAGCAGGAGCTGACCAAAGGTTTTTGGGAGGAGAAGTTGATGTAGGTTTGCCTTACTGTTGGGAGGGAGGAGAGAGTTCATGGGTCCTTAATCTAAACCGCACTTCGTTTGCACAGAGCCTTTCATTTCTCACTTGTGGCCTGTGAATCTTCCAGCCTTTTACTTGTTATAAATGAATTTGGGGGTGGAAGAAAGCAAAATTGAGGTGGATTCACAATCTGATTCAACAGCTGGGTGGCCAAGTGCAAAATAGTTTCAGCTTGCTTTTTTTGCTTACTTACTTCTTGTAAAACAAAGCATTTTGAAGGGCTTCATTTCCAAAGTTTACATTTCAAGGGAAATGTGTTGTAGGCAAATATTTTAAGTCATGTCTTCCTAAGTGCCATCAGTCAAGTGATATTCTGGAGGAGTGAGATAAGGAGAGGCCAGGGGTGGGAACGTGGTGATCGAGGGAGGGGCCAGGTACTGTACAATGCTCTTTGTGTCACCCCAATAATGCTCAATCCATCCCACCGCCTGCTTTGTCAGGTATTTGAATGATTTTTTTTATGGGTCAGTATGTGGAGGTGGTCATTTCAATTATATGTAGGGCAAAATTATAGAATAACAAGTGATAGGGGACCAGGATTTCTTCCACATTGCCCGAACACTGTTGGCAGTTGGTTCCTGTCTGTGACAGTTGTACCCCAGTTCTATTAACCAGTAGCTTTGTCTTTTTATGGACAGTCCCAAAACTATAGCAATTTAAAGTAATAGCAAATTTATCTCCTCTTTCTTCATAATTGAAGCTGTACAGCATTGAGCCGGGCCTTACCTAGGGGAGTTCTTCCTTCCACAGCAGTTAGATACCACTAACACTATCTTTTACATGATGGAATTCCAACCTCATTCCTCTGAAAAGCTGAGCCTGAAAGTACCTAATCCAAAATTAAAGTTACATGGTACATTTTTCCAAAAGTGTTCACCAGCTAGGGAAATTAAACATTTTAGGAATGACACAGTATGTAGGAAATATATGGCTCCTTGGAAGCTTGTGAAGTAGTATGGTAAGAATTCTTCAGTTCCTGCCCCAGGTTTCAAAAGGCCTGTTTTACTCCCAAAATAGGTGAGCCATAGTGTTACCACCTCTGATCAGAGCATATTGTAGATGCAGTTTAACTCTTGCCACAGGAACTGGGGGCTTTCTTACCTTAAAAATTTTTTAAAGCTTGCCAGGCAGTAGAGGGAGTAAGTATTCAAGTTCAAGCTGTTGGAGCCATGGTTCCCCAACCAAGTGGTATATTAAAGTCATTTGGATAAGCTAAAAAATACTGATGTCAGGCTGCCCTTCGGGAGTCAGAATCTCGGGGAGTGGGCTAAGGTATTGTGCAGAATTAAAGCAACCTGGGTATTCCTAATGTGCTGCCAAAGTTGAGAAAAAACCCTGCCCTGGAGGCTACTCCTGATTATGTATTTAGATAGGGTCATGGGAGAGAGGGAGTACAGGAAGGTGTCATTGCTTCCACAAGCAGTGACTTGTGTTAAGGTACTTTCTGCTGTGAATGAGAGCAGAAGGCTTGAAAGGTCTTAAGGTGTTGATGCACTGGCTGCAGCAGCAACAATAGAGGTTAGGGAACCCCCAGCAACAGTGTAAGGGGCCAAAAAAGAATTCCTGATGCTGGTGCAGTTAATTCATGACTCCCTCATGAGGGAAGTGCTTCATTAGGAAGCAGCATCAGAATGTCATCCGTTACCTATATATATACACATCTCAGAACTTAAAGCAAAATCACTTTGCAACATCAACCACAGGTGAAGCTCAGCTCCTGGGAGCTGGGAAATGTATTGAACAAATGAATACTGTAGGATTCTTGGAAGAGCTATTTTGTTGGAAAGCTGAAACCTTGGGAGAAGGGAGGGTAGGTAGATAATTTCAGGAGAAGAAAGTAAAAGGGTATATTTTCTGCACCCCAATAGCCTTCCAAATTTTACTTTAAGCTCAAGCTTATCAAAATAATGTGACTCAATTAGAAGACTGATTTTGTATGATTTGCCACCCCCAATTATCTGTTTTATGTGGCTTTCTCACAGAAGATGAAGATGCCAACATATATGGCCAAACACTATCTGCATTTATAAATGAGGGGGTACAGAAGGGCCCAGGAAGGTGGGATTTGGATTAATATTTGAGTTGATCCAGTAAAGGCCAAGAGCAAATTACTAGATTTCTGAGGAAGGGAAAACTTGGGAAAGAATAGGGCTTGGCTGTTGCCACCATACCCCAATTTGCTTCCAACCTCCCTGAGAGATATAGTGCTACTCAGAGTGTACTAGCACACTTTCATCGTTTCCGGCCAACTCCCAGGCCACACACACTGCTCAAAAAGGACAAGAAGAATGGGGAAATGGGAGGAGTTAACGGCTATCAGTTGTTTTGCAAAATGAAAAAGTTCTGGAGACCGGCTGCACAACTATGTGAATATACTTTACTGAATCGTATACTTTAAAAAGGTTAGATCGGTTTTTAAAAACTAAACAACTGTATATTTAAATATCGGTTGTTTGTCAATTACACCGTAATAAAGTTCTTTTTAAAAAAAGACATTAAGGTTAATGACAGGACCCCGGGCTCCAGTGGGGTTGCGAATTCAGATTTCAATGACTAGGTGGAGTGGGGTGACAGTCTCTGGGAGTGACCTGGCTTCCAAGCAAGCACGGGTGAAGAAGCAGGAAAAGTCCACGGCGTACTAACGCAGAGGGTAGGCCAAAGAAGATCTCTCACTGCGCACGCGTCTGGCAGCCCCGGGGACTCTCTAAGGCCTAGCCAATCAGGTCACCTGTTTGTTTTTCAAAATTCACAAAAAATTCCCGAATATTTGCCAAGAAGAGTGTGAAACATTCACTCGTGGCCTCTCTTTCCCTTTGGCTGATTCCTTTTTGGATGAATGATGGGACAAAAACCGCGGGTTGAGCCAGGCATCCAAGAAGACAGCCATGCCCATCAGGCCCCCGAACCTACGTCGCCATAAATAACCCTGGCGCGCAGGCGTTGTTCTCTTTGTGCGATGAAGTCGAGGCAAGGTGAGGTGTCCTGTGGTGTGCCTGGCGACTGCTGCCGCAAAACCTTCCTCTACCCAGAGGGAATGGCCCTGAGTCAGCTTTGCACAGCCGCATGCATACAGGTACCTCGGGGCCCTGCTGGGTGAGGGGTCCTCAAGTCTCGGGCTGGGCGGGATGAACTACCACTACAGACTAGAGTTTCTGATGTGTCCGTGACGCCACTGCTTGAAACTGACCCAGCCCGGGACCGGGGGCTCCGCTGGAGTCGCCCCGGCCTCTCCTGACTTACTGGTTTGTCCCCAGGCCCCTGTTCTCCGCAGGCAGGGCCACAGCACTACGAGGGTGAGTAGGTTGTGCGAGGTGGAGTGGTTGGTGGTCGCCCTGGGGAAGGACGGGGGGTGATGATGACCCCAGGTGATTCTGAGTGTCTTCGCTGACGCCATCACCGCAGCGCGCTGACCACCTCTCACCCCCGGGCGGGACTTCCTAGTACCTGGGCTCAGGGAGAAGTTGATGTCCAGAAACACGTGGTAATGGTTTGTTCCTGCGTTTCCTTTCTCTGTTAAGGGTTTAAAGACTTCCACTGTTATCCTTGGATAAAGGTGAGTATTAGTTGTCTCTCAGAGATCTGCCTGTTTTTTTTAATGAACATGTGGAATAATGCAAACAATTGGTGATTTTCCAAGGACCACTTTTTGGTTTATCTTTTTCTTGTGACTTTTTTATAAACCTTGGAACTCCCCATATTTGTCTAAGTCTGGTTGAAACTTGCTTACACCCATTTTCCTACTGTAAAATTATTGTTGTGCTGGACCTCCCCAATGGAGGTATTTTCTGCAGTTCTGTTTTCTACCCGCTTACTTCTCCCAAATTTCTTATCTCTGAACTCTGCTAGATCCTTACGTTGGGGACATTGTTTCTGAGTGTACTAAATAGATGGCTTTCCTTCATCCAGGTTTCCCTAAATTGAGAGTGATGATTTTTCAGACTAGAGTCTCTGACGTTCGTCCTGATGTCAAAAATTAAGTTCTGACTCATTTGGGGAACTGCATGCTCCGTCTGAGAAGCGCCAATAGCGGAATCACTGTACCTCGGCTTGTCTTTCTAATTTGTTGTCCTGTTTTCATTTTTCTAGCATGAGAGCTCTGAAAGCCCAACCAGGGGCAGTGCCCCTTCTCAGATGGGGCACTAACCTGGCAACTGAAGGGCTAAGGCTTCGTGTTTGCCTTCGGAGAAGTGCTGCTGAGATGGCTGAATTGCCTAGGTCATGGTTTCTGCCACATCTATAGGCTGTGACAAGAAGTGAAGAGCCACGCCCCTTCTCCCTGGCTACTATAGTGAGTTTTCCAGTTTTTCTTCAGCCCCAGAGTGGTAATGATGACCTGGTTGGACTAGAGTCTCTGAAGATTTTTCTGAGGATCTTTTAAACCACCTGATCCACTCCTGTGCGTCCCTTGCCTACCCAGATGAATGTTTTGATTCCAGTTGTGCATGGTTCTAATACATATTCTTTTTATGAAATTTCAGGATTTTCGTGACACAAAGGACGTACTGGCTGTGGTGAGCAGAGTCTACATCTTTCCTGCATTAACCTGTGTGAGCAATTGTCAACTTCCTGGGGGAGAAACTGCCTAGAAACACAAGTACTTGATTTTGTCAAAAGGATTCCAATAAAATATCTTAAAGCAAGTAAAAATACAGATCGGTCTCGGTGAAAATAAGATTGTACAAAAGGTTGAGAGGTGTGAAAAGTAAACTTGAGTGTCATAGTGGTTAGCTGTGCTTCTTTACAGTGAAGTACAAAATAATAAAAGTAGATGGCACCACACGTCAACACTAATATTAAGGGTTTCTAGATTGACTACCATAGTATTCTAAGGTACTAGGTGTTAACAAGTTTTTAGGTTTCTGTGACATAAACCTGAATAATAACAGAGGAATATAATTTGTCTTTTGATGGATCGGTGAAAATATGTGTTGTCCAGATAAATTTTCTAAAAATGTAATACTGGTAGTTGCCAGGGAATGGGGATTTGAGGGAATATAAAATTTCAGTTTTACGTAATGAAAAGAAGGTAAGTGGTAGTAACGGTTGTCCAGTATTCGTGTATTTAATACCACTGAACTACTATACTTAAAAATGGTGAAATTTTATGTGTATTTCACAACAAAAAAGATGGGGATGGGGAGGCATATCCATACTCTTTTTTTTTTTTTTTTTTTTTGTCACTCTCCCAAAGGTGGTTCCCCACCAGCATATACAGATTTATGCTGCTGTAAGACTATAAATTTCCCAGTTGCTGGTAGGGGTCATTTAGGTTTCTGTGTGCCAGTGTTGATACTTGGGCCCATTTGACGTGTTGTAGATACATTTCCAGAAAAAGTTTCAGAGTCAAAGGATTTAGGCGTCTAAAACTTGATGCATAGTGCTTTCATAAAGTTACACCAGTGTCTACTCTTCAGCGTCAGTGTCATCTGAAGATACCTGTTTTTCTAGTACCTGCCATCACTGCTCCATGTGTTAATACTTTGAGCAGAAGTTTGTGTACCTGTTAACTTAAATACATTTCTTCATCTATTTTCCTACTGAACATTTCCAGCTTGGTCCCCATCAATTGAACTCATCAGCAAAGATTTTTTTCCCAGTGTTTATTTTCCTTAATCACCTTTGCTATTTATCCCCCCTTGAAATTACCCTTTGTGGTATTCCTAGAAGATAAGGTCACCTGTTCCCATTGCTGTTCTCCCATTTAGGATTTGAGATTTGGCCCAAAACTTAAGGATTAGCCCTGTTTAAAAGGAGCTTGTTCTCTAAACTTGGATTCAAATAGACAGCATTTTTTTATTAGAGCTCTTAAAATTCTTCAGTTGGGCTTCCTATTTATTCTTATAACAAAAACCAAACTAATCTGTTTCCAGTTAAAGTTAACTTTTGCAGAGAGAATTGGGACTGGGATGGAGTGGTGGTAGGAGGAGATTTGGGCTTTATCCTCCTTGGGTTTCTCAGTTGTTGCCACTAAGAGCGTACTGTTTTATTATGGAAGGTCCCATACATATAATACAATTATTTTTGGTTCTTGGGCATAAATTCATTTACCCCACTTTATAGGCAAGGAGAGGAAGGCTCAGGGATGTTAAGTAATTTGCTTAAGATCAGATATATGGGGTATCTGGATACAAATGCCTGCCTCCAGTGTTCCCTTAGAACATTACCAATAACAGAAGCAAACTTTGCTTTTGATTCAGTTTCCTTTCTTCTCCCTCCCAGTCAGAGGAAACCACTTAGCTGGACTGTGGCTGTTAAACTCCCTGGCTTTTCTTTATAATTTTACTCTGCATCCCTGAACAAATATATATATATATATATATATTTTTTTTTTTTCCCTGAACAAATATATTTAGTATCTTTTTGAACTTCATAAATACGGATTAATTCATGTAATCCTGCAACTTTTTGTTCATGTATTTTCCTGTAAATTTAGATTTCCACCCTTCCATACATGTTTCTGTGTTTTTTTTAGGTCGATGGGTGTCCCTGTGTAGTAGACTTCTGTTTGTAAGTGCATTTTTCTAGGGTGACACAGAACTGGTGGAGTTTCTGGAGCCAGACTGAACTGTTAATAGCTATTTAACTTTGGCTAAGTTACTTAGCCAGTTTCACAATTTCCTCATTTGTAAATGGATAAAAGAGTACATATGCTTACCAGTTGTTAATTAAATATATGTAAATGTATGTAAAACTGCCTAGCACTTAGGCCTATTTACGTAATAGCTACAATTGTGTTATTCCAAATAGCTTAGTCATAGCTACAATTGTGTTATTCCAAATAGCTTAGTCATTAACTTGATCTAGTCAGCCCCTCACCCCTCCTTCCAAATCGGTCAGTGCTATTAGGTGGCCAACTTGACCTTGACCCTAGGGTCTCTTCTGTTATCTCTTACCCTTATTTGTATGGTGCAAGTCCTCCCTTGGTTGGAGATCCTTCTTCCTGTGCCAGCCCCAGGTTTAGTGTATAAGACTGAGCTACAATTATGGTAAAATGGTTACTTTATTCTAGTCATGGAAATAACTTTCCAGTCTTCTACATCAAGCCCCACAGCCTTGCCCCAAAGTGGTAGCGGTGATTTGGTAAAACCTCTCCCCCAAAATACTATCTTTTCTTCACCCTGCTAGACTCCAGGACTGGAGCAACTACAGAAGTAACCAATTCTTCCTCCTAACCCTGTAGTTGACTTGGAGCATAGATGGGCCTGCTATCTCAGCTACTGTAGACAGTGAGCTCCCAGGCCTCTCAGCCCTGGAATAGCAACCAGCCCAATGTGTTAGCCCCTCCAGGTGACCTTGCCAGTTGCTCATGCTAGAACCCTTTGAGTCTTTCAGACTCCTGTTCTCATACACTGTATCCAGTCTGTCAACAAATGCTGTCAATACCTTAGAAATAAAAGTCTGCCTGCCATCTCACACCACTGCTACTGTACTCGGGTGGAGACTGCTAGCCCACCTAGACAGCTTACCTACATGACTGCAACAGCCTCCTAACAGTTCTGGCTTCCATCTTTACGCCATTTCCATCTATGTCCAACAGCAGCCAGAAGCTTCCTCCCAAATCATGACTTGGTCTTGTCCCTCCCCTGCTCAAATCAGGCAGTGGCTTCCATTTCACTGAGTAAAAGCTGAAGTCTTTACAAGGACCATCCAACAAGGTCCCCTCAGCTCTGTTATCTCTGGTCTCATCTACTCACCTCACCGCTCCAGCCATATGGCATAAAGCTAGGAGCTGGTGGGTGCCCTTCTGTCAATATTTAGGCAGTGGAGTTTTTACCTGTCAGCTGGGGTCACAACCTTATGCCTTGGCCTGTGGAGTAGACCCAACCTTGTGCTAACAGAATCTGGATGAAATTTGGGTGGTGAGGAAATCGAGTCAAGAACTAAACTTAAAAAGGTTTTGGGACATGGCTTGTGGGAAGGTAACTTTACATAATCCCTTTGGAGAACAGTTTGATAATACCTACTAGTGGCCATATTGTCTTCAACCCAGCACTTCAACTCATGGTAACAGCATAAACAAACTTATTTGTGTACATAAGGATTAATGTACACAAAAGTCCTTGGTGATATTGTTTGTAATGGGAAAAGAAAACCCAAATGCTCTGAAACAGGAAAATGGGTAAATTACGGTATATTCTTAAAAAAACAGTACCACAGAGCAGCGGGTGTGATTGTGCAGCAGTGGTATGACTAACATACCAGCACAGATTAACCTAAGTGTGAAGAAGAAAGGCAAGTCAGAAGAATACATATATAGTATGCAATGTTTAAAAACATTTACAGCCAAATAATACACATTTCAGAGTTTAATATAGTAAAAGCAGAGAGAAATGTACAGGATTGCAATTGCTGCATTCAAGACAGTAGTTCCCTGGGCTATTATTACAAGAAGGTGGGTAGGGAGAGTGATGCAGTCCAGGAGGTGGACACGGGGGCTCCATGAGAGCACATTGTATCATTTTTTTCATATTTTTGTACATCTGAACTATTAGAAACATGGTTTGTGACCTGTGAATCCCCAAAGCAAAAGCTCAGTCATTCCATGGGGACACCTGCAGACTCCAGCTCAGATGGAGCACTCTTGGGAGACAGCCAAAGTCTGCAGGCATAATAACAGGTGACTTTACAGCTTAGAAACTCAGGTAACAGGATGCTAGAGTCTGAAGATGTTTCTAGGGAGAGGGAAGGCCTTTGATGCACTGGGCATGACAGAGCATTAAAAAGATTAGGTGGATTAAAAAAACATAAAATGTAGAAATTCAACCAAGAAGCACAATAAACAGGCCAAATAACAAACCTACTGAATAGAGAGTGAATTGGAGGAAGAAATCATCCCTATGTGGAGCAGTGAAAACATGGAGTACTATGAGAAGGAAAGTAGCAAGGATGAAAGCAAATGCTCCAACCTCTGGCAGTGTTAGCGCTGTCCTTGCCTTGCTGGGTCGTCATGCTGCTGCCACACGGCCACAGGCACCATCTCTAGCTCTGCCTAGTGGCAAGTGGGGTCACCCAGCTTTGAGCAGCTCAAAGCCATCTGTTAGTCTGGTTATTGTAGTACTTTCTCATCTATTAACATCCTTCTTTCCCATGATTATCTTTTAATTGTTGTGTTATCTCCCAAAGAGTAAGGGAACAGATTATCCTAAGGGTTAAAGTATCTGCTGACTCTTAAATTGTTAACTGTTATTGCCTCCAGACAGGTGAACCTCAGGTGGAAGTGCGTCACATTCTAGGCAGGCTATTGCCTGCAATGTCAGTAAACCTTTAAATTCCGAAGAATGTAGTGAAGACAGAGATGTCAGCCAATAATCCCCAGTTAATAGCTGATATCAGGTAGTGAACTGGGTGTGGGGAGCTGTCCCTAACGGCCTGGCAACAATGGAAGGTACCCCCGCATCAAGAAGCCTGTCATTTCCTAGCAGCACACAAGAAGTGGCTGTGCTTCGCCATGGGTTGGTTTCTAAAGGAGGTTGAGCAACTGTTAAAAAATTACTTCAAGCTTTTTATTATGAAACAAAACAGGGAGAATAGTATAAAGAGCACCTATATGCCTGCCACCTAAATCCAACAATGTCAACATTTTTCCGTATTTGAGAATATGGGAAAATACATGGTAAGTTATATGTGTGTGTATATATACATTTGGCAGGCTCATTTCAAAGTGAATTACAGAGATAATAACATTTTTGTCACAAAATACTTCAACATGCATGTCTACAATATAAGGACATTGACTTACTTACCACAATACTATTAGCATACCAAAGAGAATGAATAGAAAATCTTAATATTACTTAATGCTTAATTTTATTAAAAAAATTTAAACTGTTCCCAAACTTTTATGGTACTTGTTTTTTAAAAAGACCCAGTAGCCAGTTGAGGACCAAGCACTTGATTTTACTGTTACATCTTATTATGTCTTTTAATTCTAGGACATCCTCCTTTATTTCTTGTTTCTGTGATGTTGCCCTTTTCTTTTGTTGATACAATCTTATATTAGTTTCAGGTATACAACACAGTGGTTCAACAGTTACCCATACTATTAAATCCTCACCCCCACTAGTGCAGTTACTGTCAACATGGGAAGATGTTACAGAATCATTGGCTATATTCTCCGTGCTGTACTACTATCCCCGTGACAAACTTATATCATTGAATTTTTGTGCCCCTTTATCCCCCTCTCCATCTCCACCCCAACCCCTCCCCTATATGATACTGCTCTTTTGAAGAGACTAGGCCAGTTGTAGAATGTTCCATATGTTGGCTTCATCAAACCGTGTCATGTTCTTAACTTTTTCCTCAGTCTTCTGCATTTTTTTATTGAAGTATAGTTGATATACAATATATTGGTTTCAAGTATACAGCAGAGTGATTCAACAGTTACGCACATTATTCAGTTCTCACCCTAACTAGTGCAGTTCCTGTCTGTCAACAGAAAGAAACTGGAGATATACCTAATTAGATTCTGGTTACATCGTTTGGGCAAGACCATTTCATGAATGACACTATGTATTAGTTACCTGTGGATATTGTAAAAAATTGCTACAAACTTGGTGTTTTAAAACAACAGATGTTTGTCACCTAGCTGTTACTGATGCTAGAAGTGGAGAAGAGTTTCACTGGGCCAAAAAGCCCCTCCAGCTGTACTAGGAGAGAATCCATTCCTTGTCTCTTCCAGCTTCTGGTGGCAGCTGGCATTGCTGACTTGTGGTCACATTGCTCCATCCTCTGCTGTTGAGTCATGTTACCTCCTCTTCACTGTGTGCCAATCTTCTGCCTCCCTTTTGTAAGGCCATATGTGATTGCATTTAGGGCCCGCCTGGATAACCCAGGATAATCTCCCCATCTCAAAAGCTTTAATTTAATCTCTTCTTCAAAGACCCTCTTTTTCCCTACATAAGGTAACATTCAGGTGCCAAGGATTAGGATATGGCTATCTTTTAGGAAATAATTTTCGGTCTACCAAGTGCTATGTACGTCACAGGGCCTCATGTCGGGGGGATCATAATGTCTACTTGTCCTATTCTTGATTTGTTTG
Organism: Phataginus tricuspis; assembly: GCA_029783875.1. Taxonomy (NCBI): domain Eukaryota; kingdom Metazoa; phylum Chordata; class Mammalia; order Pholidota; family Manidae; genus Phataginus; species Phataginus tricuspis. The sequence goes on along the minus strand of JAQQAC010007890.1, from coordinate 36,051,773 downwards.
AGCACCTGGTTAAAGTGTTAAACCCCGCGACCCCCTCCCAGATCTCTATTGTAGAGATACTTTCCCCACATGTGAATTAATATCCAGTTCCCCATCAACCTTTAACCTAATGATTTTTAGCATCCATTGATGATCTTTGTGTAGGAGTAGAAAAAGTTTTCCTTAACCCTCTTAGGGTCCCTGGCTAGGTCTGAAAATTAACCCGACAGACAGATGAACAGCAGAAAAGCATACGCATTTATTTAAGTTTTACAGGACACAAGAACTATTATAAGGAAATGATGCAAAGTAATACTGAATGTTTTATGTACAGCTGAACAGAGGCAATTGCGGAAAAGTGACTAAGCGGTATGGGGAGGCTAAAGAAAATCAGAACTGTTTTAACAAGGTCTGTTTGTATAGAGTTTTCTTGGTCTCAACTTCTCTTCCTTGAAAAGAGCAGTATCTTCCTTTCTCCTGGTACAGGGAGGACACCTTTCACGGGAGGCTTTGTCTCCTGCTTTCAGGAAGAAAAAGGAGGGTCAAAGTGACCTCCTTTCACTGCCTGTTTCTCAAGTGCTTTAACTCAAAATAACATGCCAGAGAAGCATGTTTTGGGGTGACATGTTCTGAACTCCTTCACTTGAGTTATTTCAAGTTTGCAAAGTGATGATTTTCTAATTTGGTTATTCCTCCTACAGTTATTTGCTGACATTCTTCTGTAAAATAAGTATAACTCATCAACTGGTACTTTGCCTAACCTTAATTACTGGTTCTACAGCAAAGGTAGGATTAATGATTCGTTTACAGTATTGCGTGCATAAGGAGTCAGAGTAAAAGCCCCCTCCAATGGTGGCAAGTGAATTTTGCTGCCATCGAAAATGAAAGAAACCTCTCTTTTGTACATAGGTCCAGGAAATGTCCCTGTGGTCCCTTTGACCTTATCAAATGCCTTGCTGAGACACTGGCCTTCCTCTGATCTCTCCTTTTAGAACTGTGGCCAAGGAGCTGCCTCTGCAGTTGGCGTGACATCCTGGTGACCCCATGTTAGTACTGGGTGTCGCTCTCTACCAGGCTCCCGCCTCCACTAGAAAGGACATCTCAACACCTCCAGGGAACCAAAATAGCAGAACCAAGCTTGGTGGAGGTTGAACAACACAAGTCCCTTAAATTTAGCAAAATTAGTGGGGCTTAAAATACTGAAGCCCAAGGCTGATTCAGTATCTTTACCCCTCCCTCCAACCTCACCCTCTCTTGGTGCAGGCTGAGATCATTCATTCTGGGCACCACCTTTCTTGTGGCCCTACTGTTGCCTAGTTACCCCGAAGTCTCCACTTATTGTTTTTTCCACCTGTTTTGTTTGTTGTGAAGTATATAATGTATACAGAAACAAAAAGCTTAAAATCTGGTACTGCTGAACCTGTGGCTTACAAATTTGTAGGCCACAAGAAATGTGACTTCTGGCCCTAATAACCCCACAGGACTGTGAACTTTTGTTAGGAATTTTCCAGGTACTTTTCTTTCTCATCTTTTTTCTTTCTTGCTCCATCCAGAACAAAGATGGAGGTCTGTTCACCCACTGGAAATGTAGCCTTTTGTACTTTATATACAAAGAGAGGCAGCCAGCCTGTGAGCTGTAGTTTGCCAATTTGATGTTTTAAAATAGTTCAGTATTAAATATTTAGTAAATATTAAATATTAAAATATCATTTACCTTGATTCCTCAGTTTTTGGTATTCCCATAAATTTTGCACCCAAAATGCAGGCCTATTTTGTTGAGCGTAGGTGGGGGAAAACACTGTGATTTGACATCCAGGCCTTCTCAGGCCCCTGGCTTTATCTCCTGACGGCAGATGTATGACCCATTGAAATATGATTCGTGCACTGAGTATTGGATGATATGCCAGGGGCAAATGCCAGTTCTAGGTCTTACTTGTTTTTCTGGATTCTTGCTTTCTATTATTTATGTTTTTGAAATTTTCCTTTCCTGCCAGCTAAGCCTTACACTAAAAATGTGTTTTTAAAAGTATTGTATCCAAAATATTAGGAAAGGGAAGACCTATCCTTTCATTGTGGTAACGTGAGTGTTTTTAAGTTTGTTTTTCTCTGATCGAAAAATAGTGCAAGATCTTGTCTTATATCTTTCTTCCTAATCCTTTTTTGAGCAAGACTGAAATCCTGCTCCTTCCTGGTAATGACTTCTGGTTGTGGGGACTGAATTGTGAAAAGCGTAACTGATCCCTGGTCCCTGGTATTTGCTGCTCAGAATTTGTGGTTGTGATCTCTTTGCATTGTTCGATGGCTGCCTGTATTACAGGGAGAGAGAGCTCACACCAGGTTCAGCCTGAGCCAGGGGGCTGGGTGAGAAGAGTGTGAGGGGAGAAGGCCCTGAGCTAAGATCTGGTCCTGCTGCGGCTCCAGGCTAGATAGCATTTGGCTGCTAGTCCTGGCGGCACTCACCAGGCTAGTCTTCAAAGTCCCCTGTCCCCTTTATACAAATAAGCGCTATTCTTTCCCCTTTCAGTCTCCTGCCATGCCTCCCAATATCCCCTTTATATTAAAAGAAAAAAGCAAAGAAACAAACAAGAAGATCTTCACCTCTTCTGCACCCCAGACTTTTTTAACCCTCGTTTTCAAACTTGAATATGCAACAGAGCCCCCTGGCGGGTTTGTTAGCACACTAATTGCTGGGCCCTACCCCTAGAGCATCTACTTTGGTAGGTCTGGTAGGTCTGGGGTGGGGTGGGGGTAGAGGGGAGGGCCAGCATTTCTAACTTGTTCCCAGGGAGTGCTGCCAGCACCCACCCGGAAGCACCCTCGGAACCGTTGGCCCAGCTCCTCCCCGTCCTGGGCCTGTCTTCCCTCTGGTACTGGGCACCCACCATGTGCTCTGTGGCAGCCATTGAAGATGTTTAGGTTTGGTCCCTGCCCGCCCTTTTGGTTATGGTTTCTTTAGACATGAATTCTTCCTGTTGAGTTTCTCTTTTGAGATCTTTTATCAGGTTTGAAATCTATTCTCCCTAAGTTGAGGCTGAATGTCTAAGGCAAGTTTCTCCAAGTACAGTCCAAGGCTTCCAGCATTTGACTCTCCTGTTTCTATTCACAATGTCAAGTCCTGGACTGATTCCAGAGCTACTGAACCAGCAGGTTGGGCGGGGAGGTGGGCAGAGCTTTATGATGAGCTCCATCCTACTCCTCCTGGGACGGAGGTCTTTCCTTCAGGATCTTCTCATTTAGCAGAGGGTTCTTGGCCATGAAGAAAGAACATGGTCACTTCCTCGCAAGCCTCCTGCCATGTCTGTTTCAGAACGCAGTACCTTATGGGTCAGAAATTCGTGGTATTATTTCCTCTCTTTCCTCTGCTTTCTGCTAAACACAGTTGTCAGCAAGACTTCGTCAGATGTGCAGTTTTTGGTGGTATTAGCAGACGTCCATGTGCTCCATATGCCACCCCCATCATTCTTTGCGGCACATGTATTTCGTGATGTTAGAAAAGCAGATCCCCACAACCACGCCACCTGTACTGTTCTCTTTCCGTCCTTCTTCCCTCAATGTACCCTCCCCCCACCAGCCGCCTCCTCCTGCAGGCCCAGAGATTCTGCCTCTGGCTCTTCCGTGTGGCAACAATGTGGTTTACTGATCAAGGCAAAGTATTACATCAGTTTACTCTAAGAACTGGCAATTAAAGGGAGAGAATTTAGAATTTATCCTGCCTGTCTCATGCAAACCATGCTTTAGGGGAACCCAACAGTCTTGATGAAGGAAAGTTCTTCTTTTACTGAACTATTCCAGCTAATAAATGAGGACAAGATAATAGGATTTAAAAATCAACATTTCATAACCCCTCATGAGATAATTGAATCAGGCAAAACTCATCTGTGGATGAAATTGTCAGTTGGAAGGTTGATGGTGGAACCTTACAAAAGAGGGGTCGGGGTAGGGCCATCTGAACCCACAGCTCGATCTCAGCTTTACTCAGAGAGGGACCAGCAGACAGTATTGCCCCCTGAGGATGCACACAGCTCCTGTGAAGGGCACTTGTCCCCTTCCTCCTCAAATGGAACCCGAATCCAATCAAACCTCTGCTAATTGAATAGGCAAGTGATGGTGGGAAAAAAATGACGCTCTGAGAAAGCAAACTGATGAATCCAGAGCAGAATGTTCTACAGGACAAATAACCCTATTTCTGTGTAGATGGTATTTTAAAAGAACAGAGAAGGTGGGGCTACTGTAGATTAAAAGAGACTTATAAGACATCAAAATGCAATGTGTAGATTTTCTTTGGATCCTGATTTGAACAAATCAACTATAAATCAGATAGTTTTGAGACATTTGATGAAATTTGAACACTGGGTATTGACGATACTAAAGTTTATTGCTAATGCTTTGGGTGTGCAATGGCATTTTGGTTATATAATAAAATGCCCCATTTTAAACAATGAGGTGCTTACTTATGCATGTAGGGGTAAAAACCATGAGGTCTGGTTTAAAATACTTCAGCAAAGGAAAAGAAAAAAGAATCAGAAGAAGCAAATGTGGCAACATCTTGATAACTGTTGAAAGTGGATGTTGGGTACATAGGTTGTACATGGGGTTCATTAAGCTATTTTCTCTTCTTCAGTGTTTTTAAACATGTCTGTAAGTGAAAAAATTGATCATATATTATGGATAAAATATAAAACTACACATCTCTTCACAGAGAGTGGGATTACTTCACTTCTTCCATCAAATAAATAATCCTAACATTTCTTAGAAAAGCAGTTAAAACCGACTCTGACTGCAAACGACTGTGGCCCTCACCCCTCAGTTGTTACCATCTTTGCCATGTTGTCCAGGCACTGTGTTTTCTTCCCATGTGGAGGGAAGCTTGGCCGTCCCCCTCACATGCGGGCTGCCCACCTTCTTCTTACAGCATCTGCCTTCGGCTGATGCTATTTTTTCACAGCCTGTCACTGTGCTTACTTCTCTGTGGGGCCGGCCTGCACGAGGCTTCCCATCCACATTTTACACGCCTGCCCCCCCCCCCCGCTTCACAGGGATAGTACGCACACCCTCTTAGAAATATAAAGCAGAGTAGATTTTTAACTGATGGGGCTCCTTCTCCTATGCCTCATTACGCCTCTGAAGATGGATCTGTTTTTCTGTGATAAGGAGGAATGTGAAAGGGAAAGGAAGATCTGATTTGCTAAGGTCAGGTTTTCATGGGCAGTAAGCCTACCAGCTTACTGGGAAGCTTACTCCCATTCCACAGGGACATGAGGACAGCAGACACGAAGAGATACATTGAGGGAACCACAGAGACTATAAATGTTCATTCTCTTTCATTAAAAACGTGAAGTTACGAACATTTTGATTCATAAATAGTCAAGCTGCACACAGTCCTTTACCCTGAAATGAATTATCCTGCCCTTCAGGGATATTCACCAACCCTCTCCAAAGCCAATATCCTTCCCCAAAGAGGAAGCCCAGGCTCCCCCAATTCCCTGAGTTCACATTTATTCAATTCCCTAGGCTGCTCCCAGCTCTGCCCCAGAAAAGGACCAATCACTGTCTTGGGAGGGCAGAAAGGATAGGGGCCAAACCCAGAGATGTGGAAGGGAGGTGCTCCCAGGTGAGGGCAGGACTTCCCATGTGGGAGAAGCCAGGTTTTTAGTCCTAACAGATTTCCCTGTCAAAAAGAAGTGGGTTTCACAACAGGTTCGAGTCTACTTGAAGTGGACCTATCTCTGAGGCATCTCCAGCCAGCCCTCTGCAGACCCATGATCCTGAAGACTGAGTCCAGGGCCTTCTACCCTGTGGCAGGTATACAGATCAGAGTGTCCCGTAGACGCTGACTTTGGCCATGGAGATGCTCTCTGTGTACTGCTTTCGGCCTTTCTCATACAGGATGTAGAGTTGAGGGGCCTGGTCCTCCCCAGCCATGCTGCCCTCCAGGGTTGCCAGTGATGAATAGCCACTGGGACCTGGCCACAGCTGGATCATCTCTTTCTGCCATGAGGTGCCATTGCTGAAGCTCCAGCGCAGGGTCAGGTTCACTCCTTGGGAGAACAGCAGAATCAGAGAAAGGAGGGTCTCTGCCCAGGCCTCCCCTAGATAGTAGTGGCTCCTCCACTGACCCCATCCAGTAGATACTCACGGAACTCTGGGTGGGATGGATTGGAAAAGAAGACAATGCCAGAGCTGGTGGCGATAGCTCCTGCAGCTACCACTGGGTCCACGAGTTCAGGGTCGAAGGTCACATCACGGGGCCTCAGAGTATCACAGGCATCGTAGCTGCGGAGGACAATTCGGCAACGACAATGGTAGTTGTTCTGGTTCCGGGCGTTGATGACGACTGAGCCATCTGGGAGCTCATAGGGCTGAGGAGAAATAACAGGGCTCCAGGAACACCCAGGGAGAGAGCAAGGCTGGGTGGCATGGAGCTGGGCAGCTAGACCCTCTATCTGTGAGTAAAATGGTGCCCCAGAGGACAGGGCAGGCGCAGTGGGTGCGGAATGGCCCATGGTTTCCTGACCTGGCACTCATCAGGGTTGAAATCATTTGCTTGCTTGCTCTGGCCATAGGGGATCCCTCTGATCCCATTCCCATAGCGCCAGGTGGCTCCGTGATCATCACTAAGGAGGCAGAAGACCCCATCCCGCTCCAGCGTCCCATGGCCACACACGATGAGGCGGCCCTTCTGCGGCTCCCACTGTTTCTGTGGGAAAGGGAGCTGGGTGTCACAGAAGGAAACACTGGGGGTGCTCAGAGGCAGGCCAACTCCAAGTATGAAGACACACCTGGTCCCCTTCAGTTCTATCCTTGCTTACTGAGGGTCACAGAAGGATCCTATAAACACCCACTGCCTGAGTTAAGAAGCTTTTTGCATAATAAACTCCTTCAGGACATCCAGAGTGTATGCTGGACAGGTTGCACCCAGGACAAGACAAGGGGGCCCAGCCACAGGGATGCATGGCTTAAAGCACCTGTGCTCACTCACCAAGCTGGGCACCATGGTACAGGCTTGTGTCTGCTCAAAGGAGGGGGTGCCTTTTCTGCACAGGTACCACATGGACTAGACAACCCCCAAATGGGAAGCCAGTGGCAAAGTTCCACTTTCTTCTGGTAGGATGTTCCTCCTAGGACATCCCTTTCTTCAAAGGAATCCCAACTAAGACAGAAAGTCTGACTTCACAGGACCTTCTCCTTGGAAGGAATCCACTTTGGGGCATCTCCCAGGCTCTCCACAAGGCAACCCCACCACTCATCTCAGGACAGAGACCTGAATGCCTGAGCCTGGTCCAGGGGCAAACACCTCAGTGCCGATATCCAAGGAGAGGTTCCGGGGCAGGCTCCAGGAAACACCATCATCCTTGCTCCACACCAACATGGTGGAGGCCACCTGGCAGCCGGTCTTGTGAGCACAGAGGGAATAGAAAAGGAACACCACTCCTGTCTCATTATCGCTCACCACTGCCCCCAGGTTCAGCCCATCTCTGGTCTCCCCGTCGTCTACAATGAAGTGTGTAGGAGACCACGTGCTGCCTGAAGAAAAAAAAATAAGAAAGCCAGAGTGAGCAGCACTCTGGAGGTGCCCTTTCCATCACGTGCTATTAACTTCCTCTTCCTGCTAGGGACCCACGGCCTTGGAATGGACCTAGATCCTCACACCTGCCCCTCTTCACCTCTGAACTTATCTATTCCACCCTTGTTTACTCCATCTTGCCACACGAGATCTTTTCCATTCCTCAAATACTTTTCTGTCTTAAACTTGGCATAGGCTTGTGACATCTGCCTCCAGGCTCCCACTTTCCCCTCTGAGCCTTTGCTCAAATATCACCTATTTAAAATTCCTACCAAACTCCGGCACTCCCCAAAGCTCTTGTCCTGTTTTATTTTTCTCCATGTGTTTATCACCTTCCAACACAAAAAATAAATGTTCTTATTTATTATTTTTATTGCCTCTCTCCACACAACAGAATATAAGCCCTGTGAGGACGGAAATTCTTAATCTGCTTTGTTCATAACTTTGTTCACAGAACCCAGAACCATACATGGTATATTATAGGTCCTCAATACATATTTAATGAATGTTCAAGGCCTATGTGATCCCAATTTCCAGATCACTGCCCTGAATGACTTCCCTCCTTAAATTCCCTCCAAATTCCCTTATCCTTAGGGCCTTTGGGCAGGTCAGGATTCCCACTCATCCAACCTAAGCACCAGGACCGGCGACCTTTATACCTTGGTCCACGGACCTCCGCAGAGCGATGAATTTGGCGCCCTCATCCGATGAGGACATTTTTCTGGCCTCAGTGAAGGCAAGGAGAGTCCCCCGAGGAGTGGCTGTGATGAGTGGGATGCGGAAGGTGTCCACTGAGCCGATCTTCCTCCCGCTCACCCATAGCAGTTGCTCCATGGTCACCAGCGGCTGAACCTGCGAAGGGAGGAGAAAGGGTCAATGAGGGAAAATTTAACTTGGGGTTTTAGGACAGACGAATAGCTGCTCAGAGTCGAGTTTCCCTAGGAGAGACAGGGTATTGGTGATCCTGAGTGGCGGTGGAGGTCCCGGGAAAAGGAACGGGAACCCAGCGTCCTTTGGAGCGAAGCTGGAAGCTCAATGAAGAGGGGACTCGGAGAGGAGGACAGAAATCAGAAGAGAGAATTGGAAGTGGATGGAGGGAACAGGGTCTGGGAGCGGGGGTAGAGTCCTGCGGAGGAGAGGGGGCTCAGCAGCTAGTGTACCGGGGAACACGGGGCATAGATGGCCCACTTGGGCCGCGGATGGGCCTATACGACTCACCAGACTGAAGTCCTTCTCTGCTCTTGCCCCGAATCCTGCCAGAGACAACTGCAGCAGGAAGGTCACGGCAAATACCTGAACCCTATAGCCCTCCCAGGACCCCAGCATCCGCGGTCCCCTGGGTCTGACCAGGAGCACTGTGCCCGGTCGCTCCGCCATCATCTCTTCCCCGCGGCGGACGCAGACCTGCATCCCAGGACAGTACGCGGGTTGGAAGCGGTCTGCTGACCCACGCTCTTTAAATGCTCAAGCGTCTCTCACACACACACACATACACACACACCCCTCCCAAACCCGCCCCAAGCCTTGCGTGCGGCAGCGCTTCCGCAGCTCAATTGGCCCTCAACACGCCAATCCCCACGTGACGCCAGCGCCCCGGAACTAGCCTTCGCCGTCGGCCCTCTTTGGAGCCCGGAGCGCGTGACCCGGCGGGGAGGCGCATTGGCTGCGGAGCGCATGAGGCGGGCGTTAGAGCACAGGAGCCTTTCGATTGGCCGCGGCCCTTGGGACCTGTTTTAAGGAGCGAGGCGGAGAAAAAGGGCTACGTGTTGTCCTGAAGAGAATAAAAGTTTTCGATTTTGCGAAAACAAGGTATCAATCTTTAATAAAATTATTTTAACACAAAATCGAGATCTGGAAGTCGGGGTGGGGCGGGGAGGCTGTACAGTCGGGGTGCAGCCCTGGGTCACGGCTGCGGGTTTCACTTCTTCCCCTTTTTGTTTCCCGGAGGCGCCTCGTTCTTCTTGCCCAGAATCTTCAGCAGGGACTTGGACATGTAGTAGGGCCGGTCCAGGGAGCCGTCGTTCCGCTCCAGGTCTTCCACTGAGCCGCAACAGAGACCCGTTGGAGAGGACCCACGGGCCCACTCCCTCTCCCCGGGAGAATCAGAGGCTAAGAAACAAACTGCCTGGATTCCAGGCTGCACCACCCCGGCTTTTTTTTTTTTTTTTTCCAGTTAGGTTTGTAACCTACTGGGTATCTTACATAATCTTAAATTTACTCATCTGTAAACTGGAGTCAGTACTACTATAATTCATAGCGTGAAAGGATTAACGAAAAAAATGTCAATCGCTTAGCGCAGAGCCTGGTACATACTAAACCTTGAATGATTGTATGTATACGGTAGGGTAAGAAAATCCCCACACACTACAGCCACCTGCTGGGAAGTCTATTGTGGCAAACTTCTACCTTGGTTTTCTAGGAGAGGATACCTGAGGCCTCTCCTCTGGAATGCACTCTTGGGAGTTCCCCCCAGCCTAGGAGCTCACTTGCTAAACCCCTGGCGTGAGGTCAGAAGAGGCTCTCTCTGGCTCTGTCTTCTTTAACAAAGTTGCTGTTTTTAGACACAAAGTCTCCATATAAGTGAATAATCTGGTGTCTTGAAGTCGGGATGGGGTGGGGTGAACCGTGGGGATGTCACTCACAGAAACAGAGGAAGAGTGTGTCCACGCACATGCCAAAAACGCTGAAGAAGCCACTGGCGATGACGTAGGCCCCCAGGATGGAGGTCTGGAAGACACGAGGCCCGTTAGGGCTCCTTTGGAGAGTTGGAGGGTGAGGCAGAGATGGGGAGTCACTTACCATGATGGGCAGCCAGTAATAGTTGAGTTGGGGGTTCTCAAAGTCTTTACCCAGGCCCTGGATGCGACCAGTGAAAAAAAAGAAGGACAAGACCCCTGTGGGTGAGGTCTGGAGGTCAGTGTCACTGCTCTGAGGTCACCTCTTCAGCTGCCCTGCAGCCCTGTCCTCTGTCCCTGTATGCAGACTTTTGGCCCTGGTCCTTACCGACGCATCCAACCACCAGCAGCTTCCCGAAGAACAGCAGCAGATCTGTGACTTTGTCCAGGACAACCACCCTGTTGGGAGAAGGCTGGGGGTGAGAGCCTGGCAGGGCTAGGGTTGGGAACAGAATTGGCTGTATGATTTGCTGTGACAGATGCAAAATTGTTCACATTTCAAGATGGAAGGAGGGGAACATGAAACCAAGCTCATTGCCATTCTGAGCACAGCATACCCATGAAGCCTGCCTTAGAGAACAGATCACCGGGAGTGTGGGTTGGGTAGAGGTGGGAGTGTAGAGGATAGCCTGACCTGATAATATTTCGCATAAGCAGCATGAAGGCATTTTTGGCTGAGACGCAGAAATTCTTGCCATAGATGGCGATCTGGGTGAGGTAGACAGGTCAGTTACTAGGCTTGTCATGAGCTTTCCTGGGGTGGGGCGGGAGGAGGTGGCAGCACCTAGGCCAAGAAGGCTGGCAACAAGGGGTTGCTGGGCAGTGGGGCTCACCATTATGTATGCATTGCGATTCAGGAACTTGATAAATTTCTCCAGACACCAGAGGCAGCACTTGAAGCAGCACATGAGGCAGCGGGTTACAGGGTTCTGGGCTCCTGAGAGTGAGCAGGGCTCCTGTTTGCTCACTGGCCCCTGAGAGCCGCTCCTCAAGAATCTTGCTGCTCAGCCTGGACTTCCTAGCCCCTGGCCTTGGCTCACCTCTCAGTTTGTGGTCAATGTACTCCAAGATGATCCTGGCTATCTGCACAAGGGTCAGGATGAGGGCTCCGAAGGCTAGTGACCCGGTGTGGTAACTGCAGGAGGACTAGGTAGTCAGAGGCAGCCCCAGGACCCCGGGAACCCCAGGCTCGTGATCGCCAGCCCCCTGCCTCTGGCTTACCGGAGTGTGCGGATGAAGGCAGAGCTCAGGGGGAAGGTGGGGATGTCCTTGGGCTTGTTTAAAGCCCAGTAGAAGGAGGCAAAGGCCCCGGCCAGGACACACTGGCCTAGGGCCAGTACCCAGTTGAGGGTCCAGAATAGCCCCAGGATCCCGTAGATTTGCAAGTTGAAGAGAGTGCGTTGTACCAGGCCTGTGGACGTGTAGTCCTGGAAGACGCACATCAGCCCTGGACACGAGGAGTTCACAGGCTGGGCCTGGTGAGGACAGAGTAGGCTCAGTTCCCAGCCAGCGCCTGCCTTCTCAGTAGGGAAGGAAGTAGCTGCCTCTGTGTGTTGGGGAAGCTGGTTCCTTCCAGGAGATCCATCTCCAGGTTCAAACTGGGGTCAGCTTGCTTACTGTGAGTGTGATTAGCTTCCTTCAGTCTCTGGATGGGCACAAGACCTCCCAGCCCTGTGTGGGTCAAGCCTTAAAGGTGCCAGGGGCCTTGTGACCCATGCCTGGCTCTCCCTCGCACTCAGTAAGCAATCCCCTCCCTGGGCAGGGCAGCCTCTGCGACTTCAACCAAAATGCTTTCCAGCAAAATTGACAGTCTGAGTATTAGATGGTATTAGGGTGTGATAACAGTATAATGGTTATGCTTTTTAAAAGTCCTTATCTGTTGAGATCCATCCTGACGTATTTATAGGTGAAATGGCACCATGTCCAGAATTTGCCTTAAAAATACTCCAGAAAAAAAATGCAGGTGAGGGAGAATGGGGAGTTAGATGCGGAAAGGTGAAGGCGGTGAAATCTGGGTACAGGGATTCTCTGTGTGTGTTTAAAAATTTCCATGATAAAAAGTAAAAAAACGTGGAAATTAAAAAAAAAAACACCCTTTCCAGCAAATGTGACAAAAATCTTGATAATTGCTGAAACTTAGTGTATGTTTGAAATTTTACAGTAAAACAAACCACTTTCCATTTCATTTGTGGTTGTGGGTTTGAGTCCATCTCCACTGCTAGCTCCTGAGCAAGGTGAAAGCAGGAACCAGGTCATCTGGGGCTTTGCACACCCAGTGCCTGGCACACAGGGGGTCTTCCCTAAATGTGAATGAGCCTCCCTTTCCTTTTAGAGTTGACTAACACCTGTAGGCACAGCCCCATGGTCCCAGCTCAGAAGACATGGCCACTTGAGAACTTTGAGGACAGTAAATACCCTGCAGTCCAGGGCCACTCCCTGGAAACCTCAAGAGTATGGAGAGGCAGCCCCTCCTCCAGCACCCCCAGGGAGTCCCACCTATTCCCCAGGGCACTGTGTTATGAGGGAGGAAGACTTAAAAAAACTAAACAAAACTCTAGTTATTGGCTCTTACTTGGTGCCAGGCATGGTACTAAACACTTTACTGCCCCATATCATTTAATCCTCTCAACCCCCACTCCACCTCCCAGGGACAGGTATTACGATTATCTCCATTTTACAGGTGCCTGGAGGGTGAGGGGCTAAGGGTCCTCCAGGCAGAGGAGTGTTGGGGGAGGGGTGGGGAACTTTGGTAGCCAGCCACCCCAGGGGCCTGGCACTGCCCTCAGGCATGGTGTACCTCCTCTTCCAGCCTCTGCTGGGGGCCTGTTGTGTGACCCTGAGTCAGCTCCTTGTCTCTCTGGTCCTTAGTCTCCTTTGCACAATCAGGGATTTTGGCCAATCACCCCCTGTTGGTGCCCCCTCCGTGTCCACCCCCAGTCCTCTCACCGTGGGATCACATGACTTATTCACCGGCACTTTCGTACACTCGGGCAGGCTGTCATTGGGTGCCCAGAAGACATACTGGGGTTGTCCTGATGTGGCCAGATACCCAGAGGGGTGTCAAGGAAGGCATGGTGACAGTGACGCGGGAGGGGGACCCACAGGGCCCCCCTCCTCAGGGACCTCATCTCAGGTGCTTGAGCGGGTTGTTCCCTGCACAAGGGGCTGGAAGTCAGCCTGGACCCGCTCTTTCCACTGTGCCCGCCCCGAGGAAGGGGCACCTTCTTCCAGTCGCATTACAGCGCTGTGCAGGCAAGTATGCCCTGTCCCGCCACCCCTCCAGCTCTGCCCCACGCACTCCCGGAGGGCCCGCCGTGTGGGAAAAGGATACAGAGCAGTCATGGCCCAGTAGGCAATGCAGATAAGCAAGAGGACAAAGGTGACCAGTGGGTAGAACATGGCGGACATCATGTGTCCCACAGCCCTGCAGGGAGAGGAGAGCTGTCCACCGCATGGCCCAACTCCCCTCCCACCCGTAGCCGCTCATGGGGCGGAACTTGGCAAGGGCCCCACCTCCACCCCGCTCCACCCCCAGGCTGGGCACACAGTAGGTGTTCACTGAATGAACTGAGCTGAATGGTCAGGCTGAAGGGACTGTCAGAGGAAACTAGAGTCACAGAGAAGCCACCTGGGACAGCTTCAGGGGAAGCAAGGGAAAAGAGTCCTCAATTATGGTCTCTTGACCAGTTTGGCCTGTAGGTCCTGGTTGGGATCAAGCTCTGGCTTCCTTCCCCAGCCTGGATCCCTGCCTTTCTGGCACCACCACCACCACCACCACCCCCACCATGAGGAGCAGTGTCAGCCCTTACAGAGGGCCTGCTTCACGTTTCAGGCAGTGGACAAGACACCAACTCATTTCACCCTCGCGACACCACCACAAGGTAGGAACTACTATTACCCCTGTTTTTAGAGATAGGTAAACTGAGGCTTAGAAGGGCTAAGTCACACAGCAGTGTTAACCACTGCACTATTCTGCCCTTCTTTTCCAGGGCTCCCTGCCACGTTCCCAGCACCCCTATCCTGGGCCCGCATCCCTGCCCTTTGCCCCCTCTCCCTCCCAGACAGGCCCTGACTTGCTGGCCTCCTTCAGGAGGGCAATGGCGATGCGAATCCGCTGCCGCAGGAAGATGAGCACCAGGAGCAGGATGCCTTCAAGCACAGCCAGCACGATCACTGGGGGCGGACAGGGAGGAGAGGGTCCTGGGTTAGGGCCAGGCATGGTTCTGGGCAGAGCCCCCACCCCGGGTGGCTGATGGTTCAATGGTGGGCAGGGCACTCACAGGCTGCCAGCCAGGTCTCCTGGACGCTGCCATAGGCACTGAGGTTTGTCATGAACTGCAGCTGGGTGATGGTGGCCCCCTTGTCCCGCAGCACTTGGTATTCCTTCCAGCAGTGGTAGATGCCATATGCTAACACCCCCAGCACCCCCAGGATCAGCCCCAGCACCAGGGGTCCGGCCACCAGGCGCAGAAGCAGGATGAACAGCAGGCTCAGGACCAGAGCCACACCTAGGGCACTGTGGGCAGGGCGAGGGTCACCTCTGGTCCCCTAAATCTTTCCACTTTCAGAGGCCCCAGCTGCATTTCCTCGCACCCACAGTGCACCCAGATTAGACCCCCCTTTCTCATAAATCCTGTTGGGCTTGGGTCCATTCGAGCTCTGGCTCTTTCTCCCCTGTTCAAAGTCTTTATTTCAGGCATTAGGTGAGGGGGTAACAGGGGAGAAGGGAGACTAGAGTAGGGGAATCTGGTGACTCACACAAGTATCCAATACCAGGATTGGGCAAAATCCTCAAAGATCTTCACACTGATATCACGGGCATTGAGGCTATCAAGAAGACCACTGTTGGAAAGAGACAGAGTTGGATGGGGCTGCGGGCGGGAAGGGGCAGCGACAGGGGTGTGGGGGCAGGGAGATGCGCACCTGATCCCCTGCGAGGTGTTGCCGGCGATCCCCGGGAGCTCAGGTGGAGTGCTGTTGGACCACGGAAAACAACGCCCCAGAGCTGGAGGGGGAGACCCGGGCCACTGGATGAGAAAGCCAGAGCTTCTGCCTTGTAAGTCTCTGGTTCCCACCCGAGCCCACAGGGCCCTTGGGGAAGGGAGAAGAGAAGGGCTCTGGCCCCATCAGATGGGCTGCTCTTGATTCCACAGCCAAAGGGGGAGCTCCAGTCCAGGCTGCCTTCACCGTCTCTTACACCCCTTTCCTCCCCTCCCCGCCCTGCCTGGCTTCACACCCTCGCTCCTGTGCCTGACTCTTTCAAGTCCCCACCCCAGCCTTGCTACCCTTCAATCCACCCTCTGCATGAGGGCCAGGGAGACCGCAGCCCAGCCCGGTCCTCGTCCTTCCTGTGTGCTAGCTCACTCTGCTGCTCAGACGCCTCCGGGGGCTCTGTCCTGGGTAGTGCCCAGGTCCCTGGCCAGGCCTCAAGCCCACTGCCCCTCACCTCTGTCCCTTTGCTCTTCCTGAGCCTCTCTCGGACTGCTCTCCCTCCTCCAGAATCCCATCCATTACTCCCTGTTCAGCTCCATTTCCATCTCACCTCCTCCAGGAAGCCTCCTCACTTCACCCCCATCCCCACGGCACCTATCATGTACCTACAGGGCCATTTATCACCATTTGTGAGGTAGGCTTGCTTTGGTATTTACATTCTAAAGATAAGGAAATCAGGCTCAGAGAGGTTGAGTAACTGGCTCAAGACCACACAGCTGGAAAGCACTGGAATGTAAATCCAGATCTATCTGACTTTGGAGCATTCATTTGCAATGCTTTCTATTGTACTTGTATTAAGGAATGAATGTCTTTTCTCGTGCTATAGTTAAAATACATTTTTCTATTAAAAAATTAACATTTACTGTTGGAGAGAAGTACAGAAAAAAGCCCCAATATCCAGCCACATTCACTGGTAACGTTTGGATGACCATCCTTCCGGTCTGTTTCCTATGCACATACACAATGTGTGTATGGATGCATTCGCCCATGTGTGTTTTTATGGCATTCTCATGCAGTCTCTTGGTGAACACCTCTGATTTCTCCACCTCGAAAGTAGCTCAAATAGGGAGCTGTTTCATCTTCCCTGAGTATCCCCAGTGCCTGGCACACAGCAAGCACACAATAACTGCTGAGGCTCTGACTGCAGGGTCATGCAGCAGAGAGAAAAATGAAGACCTGATGCTAATACCAATTTTGCCACAGATGAGCTGTGTGACTTTACTATCTCTGGACCTGGTTTCCTCATTTGAGCATTAAAAATAGAGGACTAGATGACGCCTGAGGAAGGAATGCGCATCTCACCTGGAGTGGAAGGGAGGAGAAAACTGGGACAGAGCTCCTGTTTCAGGCTTTGGAGCACTGGCTGGATGGAGGAGGACAGACAGACACAGAGACAGAGCATCATGAAGGAGCGAGCCCCCTCACCACCACCACCATCACCATAGTCGTCATCCACCCATATCCCTCTCCCACCCCCACCCACGTGGCACCTCCTCCCCAACAGCAAGGATGTGGGGGCAGCGCTCACCATATCCCAGGGCACCCCTGGTTGACAGAAGTTCCTGTTTTCAGTGTAGAAGACCTCCCCGACCAGCTTCGAGTACTGGTCCACTTGCACGGTCCATGCGGCCTCTGGGCAGGAGGACACACACACCTGGGAGCAGAGAGCATGCGGAGGGGCTGGCACCCAGCCCCTGGGGGTGATCTGGGCAGAGGCAGGCTCCAGGCTCTGACCTGGGGTGTGGGGCACTGTAGGCCATCTGTGGCAACTGTGATGATGTTGGTGGCCAGGATGCAGCTGAAGATGTTGAAGTATAGGAGATACGGTTTATCTCTGCAGGGGAGGAAGCATGTGCAACAGGGCCTGGTCAGTCTTTGGAGGAGGGAAGGGACTGCCAGGGCCATGTCCCAAGAGTGCAATGGGCCCAGCATCGGCAAGGCATGGACCACCCAGCTTCTGGTCTCAGCTCAGTCCAGGTGAGAGAGTGCAAGAGACACCCTGAAGATTTCCCAGAGTAGTTGAGCATTGAAACTGTAGCAAATGGTTAAGAGCTTGAACTCTGGAGCCAAATCACCACCCAGCTTTACAACTTTGAGAAAGTCACTTAACTGCTCACTGCTTCATTACATCATGTGTAATATAATAGTAGCTATTTCATAGGGTTTAAATGAGTTTGTGTATAAAGTACACTGCCTGGAACATAGTAAATGCCATATAAATGTTAGAGGTTTTATTATTCATAGAACATTTCCTGCATGTGGGAACTGATAGTATTGCTTTTGAAATCATCCTTGTGTTTCAGATGTGGAAATTAAAGCTCAGAGAGGTTGAGTACCTTGCCCTAGGCCACACAGCCAGACCTTACTTAGCCCAGTAGGGGATTCAAACAACAATCTCTGGACTCTGAAATCCAGTACTTAACCATGACTCTATAATTCTGGGGCAACTTAGAAGCCAACTGTCCAGCAATGGAGGCTGCTCAATATAGCTGCATGGTGAGATGCAGGGGAGGCTGAGGTAGGGGGGAATCGGTGGGAACAACAGGGAAGGGTCAGAGCCTGGGGGTTCTTTGCGGGGATGGGGGGGAGGGTGGTCCTCTCGCCCATCTCCCATCTCACCTCCCTCCTACCCCCCTTCCTGCCTTGGTACTCACTTGTTCGCCCCCAGCCCGCAGTAGGCCCCTGTAGAGTTCCTGGGGTAGAGAACTTGCCGGGGATCTCCATACAGCCAGGCTGGGGCCAGACACATAGATGAAACCACCAGAAGACCAGGACATTGAAGGGGGCGGCCCTGGGTATGGTCCCTCCCCAGGTCATTGCCCTCAGCTACCACCCCTGCTCGACAAAGCTGGAAACTCACCCACGAGCCCCACCACGATGTAACCCAGAATGAAGAGAAGGAAGAGGACACAGCAGATGATATCTGTGCAGCCCCTGGGAGAGAAATGGAGGAAGCCTTTGGGGAGGAGATGCAGGGGTCTGGTCTGGAGGAGTCCTGGGTTGGAGAGCTGGGGGAGGCCAGAGAGTGGGCATCGATAGATTTATCTTATTTTTCTTAAGGAAACCTTTTTCTGGGTGGATAAACTTTCTTCTGAAGTAGAATACAGAAAATTGCCCAACTCATAAATACTCAGTTGGTTGAATTTTTCCAAAGGGTACAGGCCTCCGTGGCCAGCCCCCAGATCAAGAAACAGATCACCAGCACACCAGCGCCCCCTCGCGCCCCCTCCGGACACAACAATCCCCTCAAGGGTACCGCTCTCCTGGGGCAGTTTTATTCCAAACTTCTTACCAATATTTCAGCAAATATAAAAAAGCAAGGCCCCCACTCCACCCCCTGGTCAGCGCCCAGAACTCACCTGTTCTTGATGGGGCCTCGAAAGGAGGGGTCATATCTGACTGGTTTCCCTGAGGGGCACGAGGAGTATGGAGTGAGAGTCTCCCCACTCCTCTGAAGCAGGGTCCCGCCCTGCCACCCAGCCCAAGCCCTCAGCAGTTTGTCGGGGAGATGGACCAGGCCGGGCTCGCAGGAGGGGAAATGGAGGAACAGGAAAGGTAGGGTCAAGGACCAGAAGGAGGAGAAATGGGGACCTTCAGGGGCCGTTTCTGGCTCACACCTTAAGGCTGGGAAACAGCCTTTGCCTTCTGTCCCCACCCTGGCCGTTCCTCCTGCGTTTCAGTCCAGCTGGAACTTGGGGTTCTGAGTCCAGCCATCTCAGTGCCTCTCATGCCCCAATTCTTATCCTTCTTCCGGCCCTGTGCCCTGCCTAGAGTGGGCACAGATCTGGAGGCCCTCAGGCAGGTCAGAGCCCCTCTCCTTATCTGCTCCTGGCCCTACGTCCACCCTCTGGACTACGGCTACGGGGAAATAAATGGGAGCCAAAGGCATCGCCTCCTGCAGAGCCTGGGGAGGGTGGGGGCCCCCGGAGACCCCCACCCGAGGGACCCCAGGCCGCCGCCGTCTTTGGGAGAGCCGTCAGGGTAACACCTGAGCCTGGCAGGTGAGACTGTGGCCGCATCCTGTTCCTGGTCCACCCTAAGTACACACAGGGAGGAGGTGGGGCCCGGCAGCCAGGGTCCCCTGTGGGCGCCGAGGAGGGAGGGCAGAAGGCTGGGCAGGAATGTGCGAAGGGGCGGGCTCCTTTCTCCCCGGGCGCCCTGGACTCTGTCCTGCCAAGGCTTTCTGGACAGATCAATGATTGACCCAAAGCTGCCCCAGGAAGTCTCCCGGGACGCCTCATCGCTCCCTCCCCCAGCCCCCTTTGCCTCTGGGAGGCCCCTCCTGCACACCAGGAGCTCGGCCCCCAGGCCCCAGAGGGCAGGCCCATCAGTCCTTACTGCTCACAGGTGCTCCAGAGGCTGGTCCCGCCCCTTCTCCCCTCAGACTCCCCCAGCTCCTAACCCTAGGGACAGGCTGCCTGCCGTTCCCCACCAAGATTCTGCAGACAGGCTGCCTGCTCCTTCTCTCCTCAGGCCTTGCGCTTCACAGGAAGCCCTGAAAAGCCCTGCCCCTGTTCCTCAAAGTACCTCAAGACAGGCGTCCACTCCTCACGGCGACCCTGGAGGTAGCCCCAGCTCCTCACAAGGACCCCAGCACACCACACACCGAGATGCTGGCAGCAGACTCCCTGCACCATTACCCATAGGGCCCCCGCGTCCCGGCTGGAACTTGTCCTCACAGGGACTGTAGCCTTTCCTCCCGATGACCACAGACCCCGGCCTCCCCTGGCGAGCTCTGTGGCCCTCCCAGCTGCCCAGCCCCATCCCCTAGCTCAGGCTTCCGGTGCCCTGCCCTGAGGGACCCAAATCCCAGGCCTGAAATCCCACCCCTCCCGGGGACTCCAGCCCTAACTCCTCATGGAGACCCCAGCTTCACTCCCCAAAGGTTCTCTAGCAACGACCCCCAGGAGCTAGACTCTGTCCTCCTCCCAGGACCCTGACTTTGCCTCCTTCCATTAGCTGTTCCTGGGCCCTCCCCTCAGAGAGCCAGGACCCCTTAGCGCCTCTCCCTGGGACCAGCACCAGCCACCACCCTTGGCAGGTTCCTGGGCCTCCGCCCCAGCCTCACCGTGGGCCTCGTCTCCGTCCTGCTTTCCCCCCATGGCTCAGTCTCCAGAGTGATTGGAACCTGGGAGACCTGGCGACTCACCTGCTGCCGCCTGCCCCGCCCCACCCGCCCTCACGTCAGAGCCCCACCTCCGCCTGTGGTCCTGACACACTCTAGTTCCTCCTTCCCAACCACTTGCTAGAGGACAGCAAGGTGGAGCCTGGGACTGGGAATCCGGGCTGCTTGCTGAGGGCCCCGTGGACCACGACCTGAAGGACTTGGCATGCTGTTAAGATGAACTCCTGAGATTTTGCAAATTACCTCAACTGTGATACACTCCATGCCCACAAACTCCAACCAAAGATTAAATGTTGAGATTGCCTTTTAGCCCCTGACCAAGCTCTGTCCACAGTGGTTGCCCACAACTCCCCTCCTCCAGGAGGCTGTCCACACCAGCCGCACCTGTGCAGCCTGCTTCCCATCCTGCTCTGCCCCTTGAACCGCACTTCCGCTGGCTAAGTGTGCTTCCTCCCTGACCACTCCTTCCCCAGCAATCACCCAGGCTGTTTATTACCAAACCCAACATTTACTGAGAACAAAGGAAAAAGTTTGCAAAGAGTCCCGATTTCAATTCATCAAACTTCAGCTAAGGATGGGAACAGGTGGGTAGCCAGCCCTGAAGTCACTCTCCCAGGGAGGAACCAGCTCTGGGAGGGCGGGGCTGTCAGACCTCCAGGGCCTGGCCAGGGTCTCTGTCGAGGAATGTGAGAAGGGGCAGGGCAGAGAGGACGGAGGCACTCCCAGGTGTGGGCCGCGAGCTGAGCTGGTGGCCATCCAGGGGCAGGGGGGGATGCGTGGTCCGCTCTCAGGGGTTGACAGGGGGCAGGGAGCTGAGCTCAGGCAGCAACTCAGGGTGGGGATCCAGGCGGGCCAGGCGGCTCTGCTCCAGGGCAATGGCCTCGGCCGAGTGCTTGCACTTCTCAGAGCCACACTGGCAGGTGAAATACTTGCTTTTGATGTCCCAGAAGCGGTCACCATAGTCAAACCTGTCAGAGGAGCACAGGAGGCTTGCAGGACCCAGACCCAGCTGCCAGGCCCACCCCAGAGCAGCCACACCCATCTTCTGACAGGCTCCAAGTCCTCATATATTTTATGAACTTTCAGTACCAGAACCGCCTGGAAGCTTGTTAAAAATGTAGACTCGGGAACCCTGTTCCCAAACTACTGAATCAAAATCTGCGTGGCTCAGGCTCGGGCCTGTTCAAACTGATGTCTGAGCAGCTCTACTCTAATAGGTGCCTGGTCTCAGCCCGCCACACTTCCCGCACATCCCACACCGCTGGCCCTGCCGCGGCCTCACCCCAGCTCCTCCCCAGTCCGGATGTCTCGGGAACTGAAGAAGGCAATGCGTGGGAACCGCAGGTCCTGGTGCAGCATGAAGACCCGGACGGGGATGATGTTGGGGTCACACAGGTGGTTGATGAAGCGGCTGATGTTGCCATAGTAACGGGCATCAATGCAGTACACCTCTCCATCCTGCGGGGGAGGGTCTTCCCATTTACCACCACCCAGCTTGCCAGGCCCCCTCCCCAGGTTTCAATCTGCTGACTGGGAGTAGGGACAGTGGGGGTTCCTGCCCACCTTGTTGTCTAAGTCAAAGAGATAAGAATCATCCTCTCTCACATCAGCCTCAGCATCGGAGATCAGTTCTCCCACATACCTGTTGGGCAAGAAGTGGTGGTTCTGAAGGTGAGTGGGGGTTGTCAGGAGCTGGCTCCAGACCCTTCTCCCCTCCCAACCCCATGAATCCTCCTCCACTCTTGGTCAGCTGACCCAGACAGTATGTGTGAATCTCACAGATCCGCACGGCTGGCCTGGGTCGGGGAGCCAGAGCACAGTGGGCCCAGGGCAGGGAGGGCTGACAGCCCCTCCGCCCCAGAGCCAGCACATCACCTGGCTGGGGGAAATGGGTGGCTCCCCTCTGGAGGAGGGGTCAGGAAGAGGAACACGGGTACACAGGCATGTGAGGGAACACAGGGCACACTCCTGCCAGTTGGGGTACCCCCTGGACAGCTGGACAACAGGCAGGACTGGTAGATGTGGGCAAAGTCCAGCAGCTGGTGGGCCAGGGATGAGCTGGAGGAGCAGCAGTGGGAAAGTCAAAGGGAAGGGCCCAGGCCGTGCTGAGCCACTCGGCGGGCATGAAGATGCCAAGCCTTTGTGGGTAAGGGGGTCAGTATCTTTGGGCAGTTGGCTTGAGTGGGAAATTGTTCAGGTTTAGATGCTTGGAGATTTGTGGACTAGGAATCACCAGCAGGTGGTGATGCCCGGTGCAAGGACAGGCCAGGAGTCAGGGCTGCAGAAAGGGATGGGGCCACAGCAGCTGGGTGTGAGCACACCTACATTTGGAAAGCAGAGGCAGAGGAGCTGGCAGAGGAAGGATGGGTGTGTTGGAGGTGAGGTTGGCATGATGGAGCCAGAGCAAGGGGGTGGCAGATGCCAAGAGAACAATGACTGAAACATTTGAGGCTGGGTGGGGGCACGGTCTAGAGGCAGTATCAACAGAGGGGTGAGGGCAAAGGCAGATGTTGGTATGGTGAGCCGTGAGTGAATGGTGGGGAAACTGAGGCCTAGGAAGCCGAGGAGGACAGGACGTTTGTGTGAGTAATGTGAAGAAATGACATGATGGAGAGAAAATGGATTGTCCCTTGAACAGGCATATGGGCTGCATTTTTTTTTTTTTTAAAGGAGATCCAGATTAAGTGTGATGGCCACGGAGTAGGATCCAGGGCCTGGGGAGGCTACAGATGCTGGAAGAGAAAGCGCTGATGGAGATGGATGAGGTCCCTGAAGAGGTGGATAGAAAGGCAGCACCATTATCTCCTGTTTTGCAGACAAGAAAAATGAGTCTCAGAGGTTAAGTAACTTGGCCAAGGATGCCCAGAGGTTGCAGAGGTGGGTGTGGGGGTGCTCAAGTCCAGGTCTGTCTCCGAACCTGGCACTTTCCCCAGTTCAGAAAGGCAGGAGAAGGTGTGTAAGGCTCAGATATACACCCATGGGGAAGAGGAGGGGAGGAGAAGTGAGAGCAGCTGATGGACAGACCTGCGGTGTGGGCCTGGGCCGAGGGGGGAAGGTGTGGTACCTCGCTGTGGGGATGGAGATCAGAGCAGACTGGCAGAAGATGGGAGCAGTGAGAATTGCGACTACCAGGGAGGAGGGCAGAGGGGGTGCTGTGCACTCATCCCCCAATCCTCAGTGGACCCTCACCCCCACTCACTCGCAGATGAAGGTCCCCTGGGGGATGGTCTGCAGGGCGCGGACCCCCCAGCCCATCTTGGCTGTTCGGTAGAGCTGCAGTCGCACCCTGGGGGTGGGAGAAAGGGTGATATTGGGGGGCGGACCTGGAAAGCCCTGTGGAAGGGGAGATGGGAGTGAGGTGGGGGCGGGGCCTCACTTGATTCCACTCTGTACGACCCGGTTCTTGCAGTTTCTCCAACAGGAGCATGCCTGGTTACACTCAAAAATCAGTGGAGGCTCGATCTTGTTGAATTCCTGGAGCAGCCGCCCGTCCTGGGGTTAAGCCAGGGGAGGGAGGACAGGTGGTTTCCGTGTGATGTCCACTTCAGCTGCCCAACACTCCCAAAGACTCCCCAGAAAAATCCACTGCTGACCCCATCCCAAAGTCAGGGAAGATGGGCTAAGGGTGGCCACACATTCTTTGAGATCGGAGCAGAGCAAACACACAACCAACCCCCTGGATTTGCATGTGCCTGGGCACAGGCCCATCTCTATCCTGGCAGTGACCCAGGAGTCCCAGGGCTCGCCCTGCCCTCTGTGCCACTTCCCCCACAGGGAGGAGGTGAGGGACAAGGCCGCAGGGTGTCAGCTGGAGGCCAGCTTCTCTAAAGCCGTGGACAAGCATCCAGCCAGGGCAAGGGTACGCACCTTGTCATACCAGCAGCGAATGCTCAGCTGGCCGCACAGGCAGTTGGAGCTGGAGCAGTCATCCACACACGTGCAGTGCTGGGGGCAGGAGGCGGCTGTCAGCTCGACCCCAAGGGCGGCCTTGCCCCTTGGCCCCCTGTGCGCCCCGCCCCCCGGGTGCTACCCCTTCTCTAGGGTCTGTGTTTTAGGGTCATGAGCAGTAATGGCCCCAGGGTGAGGGGGAATCAAGATGTTGCTGATGGGGCGTTCCCAGGGCTACCACAAGCCCTGTGTTATCTTCATGCATCCTAGCAAAAGGGCCTCTTCCATAGGTGGAGGCAAGCCCACACCAGAGCTCCCTTTCAGCCTCTACTCCTTTGTCCAGGTGTCCGTGTGGGCCCACAACTTGTCCAACTGTACTCAGCAGCTCTGGGTGTCCCTTTGGGAAAGCCCAGGCACCCCATTCACCTGCAGGTGGGTGATGTTGCGGTCAATGTTCATGGTAGACGTCTCACAGTTCTCCGAGATGTACTTGTAATCCTCAGGGCAGGGCTCCCCGTCCACGCCATTGACACAGGGAATGGGCACATTCTCATAGCCTCGAGCCACGTCCCTGGCAGAAGGGAAATGGGGGTGGGGGGCTTGGGCATGGGGTAAGGGGGCTCCTCAAGGTGCAAAAGAGGGCTGGGAGGTTCCTGGGGCATAGGGAGCAGGCTGCAGGAGAGAAGGGGCTGGTTCTGGAGGTCCACTGGAGTGTGGGGAGTAAGGCTGCCAGATAAACTGCAGGACACCCAGTGAAATTTGGATTTCAGATAAATAAATGATTGTCCCAAATACTGCATGAGACACACTTAGTCTAAAAAAGTATGCCTTGTCTCTGCATCTGAATTTTTAATTTAACTTGATGTCTTCTATTATTTACTTACCTGGCAGCCCTGGCCCAGGGTTGGGGGTGGGGGGCAGGGGCGTGGCTGCAGGTGGTTCTGGGACTCAGTGGCACCTGGGGAAGGGCTGGGAGGGAGTTCTGGGTGCAGAGGGCCCAGGGCTCACCGGCAGATGATCTTCTCAGTACGGATGGCCCTGTTTCCCACCCCGAGTCGAAGCTTGCGGTTGAGCTGGAGTGCAAACCACACATCAGAGCGCTCAGGAGTCAGGTCCCATGCTGTGTCCCCTTCCTTGTTCCGCAGCTCAGGGTTTGCTCCGCGTGACAGGAACAACCTGGGAAGGAACAGGAAGCCTGTGGGGTCTGGGGCTACAAGAAGTGCTGGTGGGGTGTCCTGGTGGGACAGGCGGAGGGCTCACAGCACACAGTCATGGTAGCTCTCCCGGGCGGCAATGTGCAGGGGCGTGTCCCCGTGGTAGTTGACGGCATGGAGGTCACAGCGAGCATTCAGGAGGACCTCGGCGATGGCCGCGCTGCCAGTGAAGGAGGCCCAGTGCAGGCAGATGTTCTCCTCCTGTGGAGGTGGGTTGGGGGAGGGATGGGTGCAGGCAGTGGAGCCCTGGAACCGAGCCTCCACCTTGTGCAGGGCCGTCCCATCCAGACTGAACTCTCACGCACGTTGTCGGTGAGGGTGACATCGGCGCCCCGGGTCAGCAGCATGCGGATCACCTCGATGTGCTTATGCTCTGCGGCCCAGATGATGGGCGTCCATCCCCCACTGTCCTGTGGTCGGGAGGGAGGAGTGAAGGCGGGGCCCGGCGGCCAGCTCTGTCATCAGAGCAGCATATGGTCAAGAGCACAGGCTCTGGGGTCAGACCCCGCGTGAGTCCCAGCTCCGCCACTCCATGCCGCAGGGCCCTGGACACGTCACTTAACGTCTCTGGGTCTCAGTTTCCTCAACTACAAAATGGGACTGAATGTGTCTATTGTGTAAGACTGTGGAATAATTTTTCTCTTTCTAAAAAATAAAGTATTTCTAGGTCTGCCCACTCAAAAGTCCTAGAAGCAGTGACCCAAATAGCAACCACCACCCTAGGTACACAGATTGCAGTCTCTAAAAAACATGTCCCATTGAAAAGAACCAGAGTTTTTTAGAGAATTGGTAGATTCTGAGTCTGGGGCATGAAACGTGCTGAAAGGTAAGGATGCTCTTAAGAGCTACTGGCTCATATTAAGAGACACAGGAGCTTAGTTCTCCTCTTGGGTGAAGGATGGAAAGATTCAAAGAATGAGAATAACACTAATAGACGACAACACATCCAATATATGAAGAATTAAAATAAAGATTATCATCAGACACTTCCAGAGATTAAGACAGCAACTCACTATACTGAAAACTGGAAAAGGGAAAGAAGAAAGAGAAAAAAGTGAAGACAAAAATATAAATGAAGAGGGAAAAAGTGATGGGACAGAATGGAGCAGCATGAGATTCTGGGAAAGGGGGAGAGGTCAGCTGAGGTGGAAAGGGGGTTCACAGCCCGAGGCTGAGCCCAGGATCTTGAGGTAGGCTGGGCAGGCAGCCAAGCCGCTGACCTGGGCATTGACGTCCACCTGTCCCGTGCTGAGCAGCAGGCTGACCATCTCCAAGTTCCCAATTTTGGCTGCGTGGTGGAGGCAAGTGGAGCCGTCCTCCTCCTGAGGGAGATGTGGGCAGACGAGTTGCAGCTAGCACCTCAACCCCAGCCCCTGACCTCCAGCCCTGTCCCACAGAGGCACCGCACCTTGCTGTAGACGCAGCCGCCACGCTGCACCATGTAGCGTGCCACCTCCAGGTGGTTGTTGACCACAGCTTCCATCAGTGGCGTCCGCTGCTGCTTATCCACTGCATTGATGTTGGCCCCAGCCTACAAGGAGGGGGCACGAGGGCTGGCACCTGGGGAGGGTTGGGGAGGGGAGGGGGTCCAAGGGCATGTCAATGAGGCAGAGGGCCAGCCCATGCTGACCTGCAGCAGCACGTGGCAGATCTCCACGGAGCCCTTCTGGGCGGCCGCGTGCAATGGTGTACGCTTGCTCTGCTGGTCGCTCTGGAAGTTGGGGTCCAGGTTGTCCACTGCGGGGAGAGCCCACCACACAAGGAGAGGGCGGGACAAGTGGTAAGGAACTAGGAGGCGGGTGGTACCTCCTCTAGGAAGGCTTCTCAGGGCCCCCACCTGGGCCTTCTCTGTGCGTGCCTCCACCATGCCACGTATCCCAAGAATAAGTAGTTACAGGCACCGGCTCTGCTAGACTACTGGGCCCTGGGCAAAGTGGCTGGCTGCCTGGGCCTCTGCGGGGAAGGCTTACGGGAGTGACTGGGTGTAAGTACTCAGAGCGGGGCATGTGCCTCTGAGCGGGCCGTCACCCCCGTCCCCGTGTTCATGGGTCATCAGGGTCTCTCTTCCCCCCATGCTTAGGGCTTCGGGGCCAGTACAGTGACCTTCACTACTGCTCTCCCGGCCCGGAGCCCCGTGCTGGGTATACAACAGGTGCGAGCCAAGGTTTCCTGAACCAGTGCACGGGGTACTCACACAGCATGAGGATCACCTTCTGCAGCTCCCCCTGCTTCACCGACAGGTACAACTGCCGAGGGTGGAAACGGAGTTTCTTCCGCCTGCCATGGTTTGGGGGAGGTCCTCAGATCTAAACATCAGCAAAGATCCGCCCTTCCAGCCCCAGCCCTGATTTCTCTGCCCACTCACCTCTCTGACTCTTGGATGACCAGGGCCTTCTCCAGGGCCTCACGGCCTGGCCCAGGTGGCAGCCCCACGGCTGAGAGGCAGCCCCCATTGGGCAGGGTCAGGGAGGGCCCCGAGCTGTCAATGGTGTCAGCCAGGGGGTCACAGGGTGGGCGCCGGGGCTCCCCATGACCCCGCATCCGGGCGCTGTGGAGCAGAAGGTACTCATGTCTAGGGGCGATGAGGACGGGGCGAGGAACAGACAGTAGGGAAGGCGGGTGCAAATACCTGGGCTGGGAAGTGTCCGCTCTCCCAGGGGCATCCTGGGCCAGGGGTGGGGGGACAGGAGCTGCAGCGCCGGCTGGTGGGGTCACCCCATCCCCACGGGGAATGGTCACCTCCTGGGCCTCAGACGCATCCTCCCCACAGTGGGGACAGAAGACCATCCCATTCAGCTGGGACACACAGGCCTTGTGGAAGCGGTGGGCCACACGGAAGTCGGGGTGGCACTCCAGAAAGGTGCCCTGGGAGCCAGGAAACAAGGTGCTCAGGAGCCCCTTCCCCTGTGGGGCACGCCACCTGTCTGCTCCACGGGTCACTCACCGCCGTACAGAAGTAGCCACAGCCCGGGCAGCAGTGGTGTTTGACCATGCGGGCGCGGTGGGTCTCACAGAGCACCATCAGCGCCACGCGGCTTGATGGCCTCATGGTCTCCCGCTTGAGGATGGCAGCACTACAGCCTGACAGCTGTGGCAGTGAGGATGGGGGAGAAGAGGGTGAGGTCGGGCCTGGGGCCGACCCCCCCAGCACCTCTCCCACCGGCTCGCGGGCCCACCTCTCCATCCACGCTCTCCGTGGCCATGCACTTGTGCCCCGCTCTCTCGCTGATGCGGTCAATCTTGGGTGCCTCCATGCGGCAGCTGCAGAGGGGCAACTCCTCAAACCCGCGCTCTGTCTCCAGAGAAGATGTGTCGTTGGACACCCCTTGGACAAAGGAAAAAGAGCTGAGGGAGGCCCCGCCCCTCACCCATGGGGACCCCTGGTGGGGCCTTTCACCCCCACCCTATTTTTCTCTTCCTGCTCCAGAATCCCAAAGCCTGGCCATGGACACCCCAGCTCCGGTGGGGTCCCCCTCCTCCCCGTTCCCTTTGGCTCTGAGGCCTCCCCCTAGTAGCCTGCTATCCCGGCAATGGGCAATTACCAGCGTGGTTGGGGGAGAGGGTCCCCTCGCTGGGCAGCTCCAGGGACCCCAGAGGGACCTCCATGTACTCACTGGGGCCTGAGGAGCCCACACCATTCACTCCTGACACAGAGACAGAGAGAGTGAGAGTGCGGGCTCATGGGTGCCTGGGCACGAGTACATGCAGGTGCACACGAGCGTGTGTCATGCGCGCTCTCTGGGGGGTGGGGGGCGGGAGGAAGGAACCCCAAAGCAGAGGAGCCTCCTCACCTCGTGGCTCCTTGGCCCTTGGAGGCTCCCGCTTCCTCCGTTTCCGTGACGGCTTCACCCACGGGCTGTCCTTCCGCCATTTCTTCTTGGCCTTGCGCCGGCCACTGGAACCACTCTGAGGAGGAGGAGGAGGCAGAGAGCCTGGTGCCCACCCCTCCTGAGGACTAAGACCTCTGGCCTCCAGCCCTGCTCTTCTGGGAATGCCAGCCTCTGGCTCTTACTCTATCAGACTGATTGCCGGATTCCTCGTCTTCCTCTTCTTCTTCCTCTTCCTCCTCCTCCTCCTCCTCTTCCTCCTCCTCCTCCTCCTCCTCCTCCTCTTCCTCACTCAGTTGTTCAGCCAGAGCTTCAACCTCAGACTGGGAGAGAGGCAAAGTGGGGCTGGGGAAACAGCAGTCTGCAGGCCACAGCTCTCTCCTGGAGGGAACTTGGGTGGGAGAGGCAGAGCAGGACCCATCCAACCCCAGGGTACAGTGAGGTGGGATGAACACCGCCAACTGCAACCCAGGGTGGCTCTCTGATGTGGGCAGAAAAGGAGGGAAAGGGCTACAGAGAGGTGGGTGTGGAGTATCATACTGTAGTGAAAACGAGTGCTACAGTTATGTATAACGTGTGTGCACCTTGGCAACACAACACTAAACAAAAAAAGGTTAGTTCCAGAAAATAAACGTAGCATGATACTCTATTTATAAATAAGCAAGATTACTAGTGGCTGCCAAAACACTGGATGAGAAGCTAATAAGCAACTTTATTACCAGGATAGGCTAATATCACCTGAATTCACTGATCGATCTTAACATTACTAATAAAAGGCCAAATGTTCTATAGCTTCTGATACCATGAAACAAGCTCACACACCAGTCAAGCCTTCTCATCCAAGAAAAAAAAGGCACCTAAAGCTGATCATGCTTCTAGATCTATTAGTTTACAAGAAATATTGAGGAGACAGGAATGTGACAATCCCCCCTGCCCCCTGCCCCACCAAACCAGGCAATTCCTCAATGTAAGGAATTCTGCAGGACAACTGATCTGGGTTCTTCCATTAAAAAATGGCAAGAAAAAACAGTTTTTAGAAAATGAAGTAACCTATACATCAAGAAAGACCTGGACAAATGTCAATCAAATCAATGCAGGGTGCTCACCTGAGTCTGGACAAGAACCTATTTATGAACAGCTGAGGAAATATGAACATTGACTAGCAAGGTGACGGCATTAAAGAGTCATCTGTTCATTTTTTGAGTGTGAAAATAGTAATGTAGTGATGTTAAAAAAACAAAGAGACCTTATGTTTAGAGATATGCATGGAAAGATTTGTAGATAAAATGGTATGATGTCCAAGATATGCTTTAAAATAATCTAGTAGGTATGTGTGTTGGGGGAGTCAAGATAGGCTGTGTACTGAAAATTGCTGGAGCTGGGTGACGGCTACATGCGGCTTAGTATTCTATTCTTTTGTGTGTATTGCACGTGGTGTTGAAAGTTTCCATGATAAGAGGTTAAATGAAAAGCAATGCATGCAAGACTAAGCATTATATTGCATAGGCAAACACCAAACCAGGAGCAAAGGAATAAATAAGCATACAAACAACAAATAACAAAATAGGATTTTAAACCCAAAGTCCAGGATGGTGGTTGCAGGGCAAGGGGATGGACTGGGGTGGAGCACACACCAGAAATATATTATAGATGGGGTGGGACAGTGAACTAGTGAGTGGTCAGAAGAGAGAAAAGGGGGCAGAAAAGGCTGGAGTGAGCCCTGGAGGGGCCGGGGCATGCTGGCTGGGGGGCAGGCCAGCTCCCTCTCACCTTGCTGTCAGAATCCACACGCTCATCCACAGAGTAGGAGTCATAGTAGAGACTGAAGTCATCCCCTACCACTGTCTCCCATTCCTCCAAGGACCTGGGGTCCCCCTTCTCCAGGGTCACCTCTCCCGACCTCCGGGCAGAACTCAACTCCTCAGGCTACAAAAAGATCCGAAAGGTCAAAGCTGCTGGCACTCCCCCTCCAACTGCCTACTTCCCCGGTGGGCAGGATGCAGCCCTGGCCCTAGGGCTCCCTTGGAGCAGCCCCCCAGGTGGAGGGACCCCTGTTCCCTGATTCCCCAGGCTCACCAGGCCACCGGCAGAGTTCAGCTTCCTCCTTTTGGCCACATCTGAAAGGAGAGAAAGAGAGGAGTGAGGCTCCTACTCCAAACCCTCAGGACAGGCCTTGTCAAGCCTTAGGGGGGTAGAGGGCGGGACTGACCTGAGGTCACCTTCCCCAGCGAGTGCACGTCATCACTCATGCGGAAATGCTGCACTTCAGGGGGCCGCTTCTCAGGGACTGGGGGCTGGGGGCCGAGAGGGAGCATACTTAGGGTCAGGGAGCATCTAGGGTTCTGTCTGGATTAGCCCGGAGCCCCAGATGGGGGTGGGACGGTGAACTACACCCTCAAAAACACCATCTGAAGGTCCAGTAACCATAACAGGGCACTAACAAGAAGAGCTGTTTCCCAAGAATAAGTGTGTCAAGCACATCCCACACCTAACATTTCTCTCTTCAAGCACACACAGAAGCAGAGCCCTTTCCCCCCATTTTACAGATGAAAAAACAAAGGCTAAAAAACCTTGACCAAAGCTACCCTAACCGCACCCAGAACAAAATAATACCAGGAGCCCTGGAAACGTTGTCATAACACTCCTTAGGTTCTAGGGTCTTTGCCATTTCCCCCATGTCCTTCTCTGCAGGGATTTGCAGTAAAACCTTTAAAAATGGAGCCAAGGCAGTTTCAGAGAAGGGAGGGAAACGTTCCCTTGAGGCTTGCTTTGGGGTAGAAAGAAAGAGTGATTTGAAGGTTCTTTATGTAGTCATTACCATAATAATCATAAAGACACTCACTACTAACCCTTTAACATGTCTCTTCTACTCCCCTCTCCCCAAGAATCTAAACTCCAGGAAGACAGAACCTGTTTGTTCACAGATTAAGCCCCAGCCCAGAATCTGACACACAGTAGCCCATTGGTAAGTATATGAAGCCACGAATGGATTAGAAAAGGCCTGAAGCTAAACCGTAAAAAAAATCCACAAGAGGTTTACAGTTCATTATCACTGTCTCACCAGGTTGCCCTCAACCTCACACAAGCCTTCTCCCTAATCCTCACCTGTCCATTTCCTGGTTTGGACATGGTTTTCCTGGCTCGGTGGACCTTGGGTTGCCCCTCCGGACTGGTTGTGGTGGGAGGGGGTTCAGGCCCTCCTGCTGCTGTTCCCTGGGCTCCCGGCATACTCAGCAGCCTCATAGCCAAACTCTGAACCGATGGGGGTGATTTTCCGGCCCCTGTCATTGACATCTTGGCTCGGCTGGGACAGGCACCCCCCTTGGTGGGGGAAGACGGGAATGACTTTGTGGCATGACCTGGAAAACAGGCCGGCAGGCAGAGGCAAGGTAAGAGGATAGGCAGAGCCAGAGGGTACCCCGCTCACCCCCAGACTCCCCAATCTCTCACCCAGCAGGAGGCGGCCCCCATGGAGGTCCCCATCTCCCTCCAGATTCTCAGGTTCATCCCCAACGAGAGGTGTGGCCCCTACAGGGGTATCAGCCCTCTCATCGCCTACAGTGACAGTGACAGAGGCTGGGGATGAGGGGCCAGCAGGCTCCAGAGAGTCAGGGTTGGCCTTGGGCAAGGTCTCCTCACTCCGAGGGGTGTCTCCCAAAGAGCCATGAACTGTAAGGGAAGAGAAAAGTTGAGGGCTAAGGGCTCAGGGAACCCTGTGGTGGGGGAGATGAAGGTCCAGCTGGGCCTATTTCTGCTGCACTCACCTCTCTCAGCGGCTCCTCGGGGCTCCTTCTCCAGCACCAGCGCCCCCATCTCAGTGGGGGCCTCCCCCTGGGAGGGGACACAAGGGATAGGAGGGCTGGTCAGCCCAGTAGGAAGTTGGGGGGCCCAGGATGCCTGGGCCCTGGGAAGAGAGAGCAGGCTCCGGGGCCTACCTCTTCCTCTATGGAGACCCCCCCTCCCGCGGCCTCGGCTGCCTGGAGGGGCCGCTCGACCTCTCCCCCGGGCCCGCATCAGCCCCCTCCCTCTCGGTAGACCCCGCATATCAGAGACCGAGAAGAGAGGAGGGGGAGGGGGCGGGGCCTCAGCGCCCCGGCCCCGCCCCCTCCTCCCGGCTGCACGCGCCGCTCCCCCTTTGTCCCCCAGGCCGCGGGGACCCCGGGCACCAACCCCTCCAGCGCCCGCTGACCCCCAGCCCGGTGGACGGCCCCTAGTGCCCCTCGCGCGTGCTCCTGGGGCTCCGGCGCCCGCCGCCCACTCGGGGGCAACCGGCGGCTGCAAGCGCGTCTCCGTGCCCACTCCCCCCACCTCCCACCCCCTGGTCCCCTCATCCGCCCCCGGTGCTGGCCCTCCGGATTGCTGCAAGTCCCGCCCGGGCCCCCCGGCCCCGTTGCACCCCCGGAGCATTGCACGGGCGCGCGCTTCCCCCGGGCGCGCGCGCGGGCATGCACCCGCCTCTCCCCCTCCCCTTCCGCACCTCGGCGGCCGCCGCCGCTGCAGCTCCCGCCGCCGCCGCCATCGCCGCTTGCGCTGGGGCCGAGCCGGCGCGCGGCCGCCCCGGGTCACGTGGGCGGGGGAGGGAGAGATAGGCGGAGCCTTAAAGGAACCACTACGCGCTTTCTGGCCATTTTTCCCCGAGAGCGGTCTCGTAGATGGCAGTGGGTGTCCTAAACTGGGGGATGTAGAGGAGAAATCCTGCCATTCCTGGCCTCAGTTCGGCGGGGAACCAAAGGCGAGGCTCGCCTGGGGCCCGGTGTGGCTTCTGCATCCCCACCTGGTTTTAGGTAACGAGCGGAGCGTGTGAGACTCCCAGCTCTCTGCCGGGGCTCTATTTCCAATCCGGTCCACGTATGCTTCTCCCGCCCCTGGTTGCGTTCTAGTTTGTGGGTCACCAGATGGAAGATTCAGTCTTAATTTTGGCCTTGCTTCTCTAACGAGCAAGACGGAGGCGATAAGGACGCGCGGAGGAAACCTTTACAGTCGGCTGTTCCTGGCATGCTGCTTCATATGAAGTGCCTTGGAGCAGTGTCCGTCCCCTTTTGAAAAACTGGGGCTGAATGTCTCTTCTATTTATGTCAGACATGTTACGTCACCACGTGTACTAGAGATCCAGGTAAGTCCCGAGCAGCTCAAGCGTCATGACTGGTGACCCTCTAGTAAGTAGTTTTTTGCCAAACACTTCACAACCATAGGCTCCATGGGTCATAATCCAGCTGAAAATGAAGTATGACTTATATTACACCAAGATACACAACCTTGGCAGCAGTATTTAGGGTACCATCCCTTTAGGTATTACATTCTGGTCTAAGTTTGGGAAATATCTGTGTGATTTCACACGCAGCATCTGACACAGACAGGTGGTGGTTGGGGTGTATGGCAACTGAGGCCATTTCAAGGCCTTCTGGGAACTGTAGTTCTCTTTGGTTAAAAACTATTCCAGAGCTTTCTGGGAATTGTAGTCTTGCCCATACCCTAATTCAAGCATTGTTTTTCCCCAACCCAAAACGCCCAAGCACAAGTTTCTGCTTACAATTTCAGTGGGCACAGTGATCACACCTATAGCCCATCCCTGACCCAGATACTAAACTCCTCAAATATAGGCCTTGTGTTACCACTGCCAGTGATGGAACACTGGTGCTGTGAGGTATCTGCCAGGTGTTGAGGTTGCAGAAATGGGAGGGTCCTTGGCCAGAGGAACCCTCGTGTCCCCTATCAAAGCTCCTTCACTCATGGGACCACATGAATTGTGACCTCCAGGTTGAGCAAATGGCATCAGAGGGAGAGGCTGTCTAGTGTGAGAGAGTCAAATACACGCAGTTGTCAGACAGTATAAAGAAAAAAAGTTTTTTTTTTATTTTGTGGAAAACAAAAGCAGAAAAACTAAAACCCCAAACTCCAGAAAAAATCCTAAAAAATACGTTTTGTTTTCTTAAAAAATACTGTATAAGTCTCTACTCATCCCCCCACCCTCAAACAGCCCTTCTTGTGTCCTTTCCTCTAAGTGCCCTACCCTCCCACCCCCACCACTAGTCATTGTTCTTGCTATTGTACCCCACTTCCCAATATCTACCCAAGATGCTCACCCTTATGTTCTCTTACCTGGCACCTGATTTTGTCCTCCCTAGAATTTCAGCGAGCCCTGTTCCCAC
Source organism: Phataginus tricuspis (assembly GCA_029783875.1). Lineage (NCBI taxonomy): Eukaryota > Metazoa > Chordata > Mammalia > Pholidota > Manidae > Phataginus > Phataginus tricuspis. Next base: position 36,016,360 of record JAQQAC010007890.1, on the reverse strand, counting down.
AGTCCCGCCCCTCAGCATGCAAGAACCGTCTCCCCCTTCTTTTTCTGGGATTCGATGATCCCTTCCCCCCACCACTCCCTCTCCCAAGGATCTATTCTATGCAGGAGCATGTAAGCTGCTGCCTGCCAGTTCCCTCCCAATTCCCACCCACCCACCCTCTACCTCAAGAAATGTCAAAACCTCTCCCTGGGCAGCCTTAGCCAGGAATAAATCATTTTCCAGTCTTTTTTCTTCCTCATTTTATAAGACCCGTTCCCTGCCTCCACATATCCATGCACTTCTAAGAAAATCTTTCTCAGGGAGCCAGTATTCCCTTGGCCTTCTCAAAGAACCCTTACCCTCTCCATCCTTTTCTTCTGAAGAAGCAGTCTTCTCTCCAAGGAATCTTCGGCCCCCCCTCCAGCCTGTTCCCAACTCCCCACCCCCCTATTCTCCTGGGCCAGGAGCCCCATTCCCACCCAGCCCAGGGACCCCTGCCTCCTGGCCTCTGCACCTTCCCTGCTAGCGGATGAGGACGTTGATCTCGGCCACGCTGGCCTCCAGCACGTTCTCAGCGGTGGTCTTGCCGTGCTGCTCCTTGAGGTGACGCCGAATGGCAGGCTTGTGGGCGAAGCGCACGTCGCAGTAGGAGCAGCGATAGGGCCTCGCTCCCGAGTGCAGGTTGAGGTGGTCATGCAGCGTGGACTTCTGCGTGAAGCACTTGCCGCAGATGCCACACGAATGCGACTTGACGCCGCGGTGCACATTCATGTGGCGATTGAGGTTGCTGCTGTGGTTAAACTGCTTGCCACAGCGCGGGCACATGAAGATGAAGTGCTGTGCCCGCATGTGGAAGACTAGCTTCTCCACGCCCTGGAACACTTCCGGGCACTTGGTGCACTTGATGTTCTTCAGGGGGTTTCCGCTGGAAAAGCCCCCCGGCAGGGGTCCTCGGCTGCCCCCCGCCCCCAGGCTGCCCCCCACCCCCCGGGCAGCCATGGCCACCGCTGCTGCCTCCACCAGGCCTGAGGTGGCCCCCACACTGGCCCGGCCTCCCGGGATCAACAGTAGGCCCTCTCCTTCTGCGTCCTCAGACAGGCTGTAGCAGGCTTTCACCACACCCTGCGGTGGGGCCACAGTGCTGGGGGGCACGCTGCTCTGGGCCAGCTCCCCAAGGTGGCTGCCCACAGAACCCCCTATGCCCAGACCTCCTCCCAGGCCTCCGGGAGGTTTGAGCCGGTGTGCCACCTCCAGGGCCGACTCCACCTTGACGATGCAGATGTCAGACACATCCTCGTCCTCATCCTCATCCTCTTCCTCGGCCTTCAGCTCCAGGTCCTCATCCAGAGGGAACTCCAGCTTCACAGGCCGCAGAAGTGGAGGGGGTAGAGGGGGTGGGGGTGGGGGCTTGGGGGCTGGCTTTGGGGTCCTGGCAGGAGGGAGGAGGGACTTGGTGGCACTGACACTGCTCACAAGGCTGGCATCGCTGACCCCATCCTCTTTGAGGCCTATTTTGGGCTCAATGAACTGGCTGAGAGCATTCCGGCATTTCTCTACCACGTGCTCCATCTGTAGGTAGGAGGCTGCCGTCAGGTAGTTGACTATGTCCCTGACGGCAAATTCCAGGGCGCCAGTGTAGCAGGAGAGGAGCAGGTCGGCCACAATACGTGCACTGTGCATCAGTGAGACCTGCAGCTCTGAGCTGGGGTTCAGCAGGAACTGGTCCCGCAGGAAAGGCGAGCAGGCAGCCAGGATGACCTTGTGGCCGCGGAACTTGAGGCTGTCCGCCACAATGGTCACGTCGCAGAACCGCTCCTCTGCGCGGAGCTGGTTCATGTTCCGCAGCGTAGCGGCCTCGTGGCCAGGCAGCTGGAAGCGCAGGACTTCCACTCCAGAGGCCATTGTGGCGGGGGTGGGCAACCCTGGTTGGGAAGGAAACCAGTCAGAGACAAAGGTCTGTGGCTCTCCTAAGCCAAGGTTCCAGGACCCTCGCCCCCATTCTTGCTTGACCCCCCCAGTTTCAGAGCTTCCAGTCTTCAAACCTCTTCCTCAGTTTCCCCAGCCCCCGAGAGGCGCTGTCTCTCCAGAAGATGGAGGCGTGGTTCCCGGGGGCGGGGCAGCGGCGTCCACACCCCCCAGCCCGAATGCCTACGAGGATGGGGCAAACTCGCGCCTCCAAAGGGGAAGGTTGGAGGAAGGGGGAGCAAAAGCCTGGAGCTCCGGGGTGATCCGGGTTGCAGCCTCTTCTCACTCCACCTCCTTTACCCGCTGCCTCATTCCTCCGCCCCTCCCCGCACGTTTGCACGTCCTCCCTCCCCCCCGCCGCCTGCACGCATCGTGCACGCCTCCCCCAACGTTCAGACCTCCGTGGCACGCCCCCCCAGCCCCACGACCCTGAGTGTACGCGCCTCTCACCTGACTGGGTTCCGCGCGCTGTTTTTTCCCTCCCTATTTCCCCCACCACCCCCGGGGCCGCAGCGCCCCACACACGGGCAGGGCCTGGGCAGCGCGCAGGCGCGGGGGTGCTCGGGGCGCGCGCGCGGGGCTGGCTCCGCGTGGGCGCGAGGGGGGAGGGGCGGGGGCGGCTCGTGCCGTGTGTTCCAGGCCCCGCGCGCGGCGGTGTCGGCGAGGACTCGGGGTGGAGGAAGAGGGGAGGGAATTAAAGGAGCAGGATTCCCCCTTCCCGACCCCCCTTTCTTCACCAGCCCCCCCCCCCCCCCACACACACACACGGTTAAAGGGCCGGACGGCCTGGCCTCCTCTTTGGCCGGTATTATTTGTCCGCCAGAGCGGAAATACGTTCCACACCCCCTCTTTCTCGCTCCCCCTCCTCTGTGCCTCTGGGCTCCGCGGCCCGTCTGCGCGTGCGTGCCAAGTGCCGCGCAGAAGCCCGCTTGCTCCGCCAGGCCCCCAGCTCTCCGCCTCTCCCGGCGGCCGGAGGCGCCGCCCGCTCCGCGTCCCCCAGTGCGCGCCCCCGCCCCCCTGGCACCTGACTCTGGCCCTGTCCCGGAGGGTGGTGCTGCCACCTGCTCCCGGGGGTGGTGCGGCTCTGGCCCAGCTGTGTAGAGCGGAACCTTTACAGCCGCGGCCCCTTCCAGGGTCCCAGGCCGCCCCGCGGCTATTAGAGCAGTTGATCGCTGTTGTCCACGAGTGCATCTCCCCTGGAGTGTGTTCACCGTTCCTCCAGCCACAGCTCCAGACTTTCCAACTCTTCTAAAGCTAGTAACCATCCTAGCCCTCCTGGCCTAAAAGATGTTTTAACTTCGTATAAACAATCCAGTACCCTCAACTTTCCTCTTTTCTGTATCACAATCGTGTAAAGTCACACCCATCGTCTCCTCGCCCCTATTCTCCGGAGTGATCCCAACTTCTTGCCAAGGCAGGCGTTCTCCACTTGTGCTGTAGATGACCTTGCCCATTTCACCCTGGCTATATAATTAGCTCTAGTACTAATTCTTCTAATTATGCGGTTATTATATTAGTAAGATTCTACTATCTAATTTTTGCAACTGCAACTGTCCCCCTGACCCCGCCCCTCTACCATACTGACAAGGTCAGAACTCCGCAGCCCTAAACAAAACCTCCCCTCAACCCTTTACCTCTGCCTTCTCTTTCTCTGTCACTGCCAGACTAAGCTGCCCTCTCCACAGCTTCACCACCAGCGTTTATTAGCGCCTTGAACATGGGCTTCCTTCCCTCCATTTTCCTTGAACCTCTCATACCCACACTCACTTCCCCATCTAACTCCAGATGAAGAAGACCCCATTTCCTGACAATTGCATTTGTTTATTACATCCTCTGGGGGACTAAGAACATTTTCCTTACACATCAATTTTGATGAAACTGCTTGTTATGTAATACTTTCAGTATTTGGTTTCTCCATAAGATTGTAAACTTCTTGATGGCAGAAATGGTGTCATGGATTATGTTTTGCAATTAAAAGCCATGTAATAAATGACTGGTGAAGTCATACTTCTTCAGTGCAACCAGGATCCATCCATAAAATGTTTCTGACTTAAACTGACTTCCTGAACTCAAGGGATAGATACCCTTTGGAGAGGGAGTGGGGTTAGTGTTTAGGTGGTGCCTTGACTCCTTGCCTTTCCCTTTTAAATTCTCTGACTTTCATGCCTCCATCCACCCAGTTCTTATTCTAAATGCCCTCTTTGTAGAAATCTCCTTTGAAGTCAGCCCATGTGGATTTGAGAAAGAACATTAGCTTTTGTGTCAGACACACCTAGGCTCAAGGCTTTACTCCACCCTACTAAGAGAGGGCCCTTGGGCAAGTTACTTAATGCACAGCATCTTTATCTTTGTTTTTTTATTTTTTTGCGATGATTATTTTTTTTTTTTTTACAATTTATTTTAGTATCATTAACCTACAATTACATGAGCAATATTGTGATGATTAAACTACCCCCTTCATCCGGTCCCTCCCACCAACCCCACCACAGTCACTGTCCATCAGTGCATCTTTATCTTTGAATTGGAGGCCCTGATTCCTCACTGGGCTACTTGTGAGGTTTAAGTGAGCCAAGCAAACAGTAGGTGCTGAATTAGTGATAGCTCCTTTCCCCTTTGCCTGATTGGGAGATAGACTACTACATTTTTAAAAGAACTTTAACAAAATATTCTGTTTCTTGGTCTCATCTCTTCTCTTCCTTGTTGCCAAACTTCTCAAGAGAATAGTACACACTCCAGTGAGAGCAGACATACAAAAAACTGTCAAGGAAAGAATTTAAGTTTGTAAAGTTTTTGTATCCTGTCCCCTTCTTACTACTTCTCTTTTCTGGGAGTGAGACTGGGACAGGGGATGAGGGGTGGGGGTGCTAATCTCAGCATTTAAGACAGCTAGTCCTTGGTGGCAGGGAGAGTTGAGAACTGATGAGTCCTTCAGGTACCCAGCCCACCCACTTACAGTGTTAAGTGCGAACAGTCATGCCCAAGGCTGTCTTTTCCTGTACAGTCTTGGGGGAGATGTTGTAGGGCTGTTTTCCTACATACCCCACTTAGGGTAGCTAGAGTTTTGTTGCTTGGTTTCCAACTTCTGCTAGTGTGGAATGAGGGGCTCTCATGTCTTTGGCTGACAGTACTAAATACCCTGGTGTAGCTTCAAGAACAGGTACATTTGGGATTCCTAGTGGGCTTTAGAAATAAAATCTGACTAGGAAATAAGGAACAATTAGGAGACAGAAAGTCTAGGTTCTAGTACAGGTTTGAAGTTATCAAGGCTCCAGAGGTGTCAGTATTCTCTTCAATGAGATGGAGGGATTGTCCTCTGAAGTCTTTTCCAGCCCTGTGAGTCCATAAAAGTTCAATGTGAAAAGGGCTGTGTGTAGTTTTGTGTCTATGTCTGGGAGAAGTGGTCAAGGACTAGCTAGCTTGTGACAAGCAATACTCTTGGTTACTGATTGGAGGTGAGCTGTGTGGCCTAGATCATTCACAAATGGTAGAAAAGTTAGACATTTCTCTGAAGCATTCAAAGTATTTTCGATAGCGGGTTTACTTTTGCAATGTGCTTAGCCCAGATGAATAACATATTCCTTGCGCAACCAGTAGGAAAGGAGGAGGGGAGTCAGCCTGGATTTTTTAATCCATAGGCTGATAAAGCTTTTCCTGTATTACAGCAAAACCTTCAACTTCTCCCCCTTTCTCCTTTGACCCGCACTCAGCTCTAGCATTACTGTAGGAACCCTGGTGAAAACTGCTGTTGGCTCAGGCGATGGCAACAGGGGCTCACAGCTTGAGAAAAAAAACCGTATGAAAACAAAGGGCCTGCACTGCTGCCATCTGTTTGCAAAACCACCTCTCCTAAACTCCTATCCAGCCCCTGCAAAGTACTCCCTTCCCGGACCACTCCTTCAAGCTGGCTCCTTCTCTTGCGTTGTAACTCAGGTTCCCCTGGCTCCTGGAACCTCCTCACGGCCTCTGCCTCCTGACTTAGGCTTCCCGCCTTCTCCTGCCTTAGATGGAATTTAGTTCTCCCTGCAGCCCACTACCTCCCCTCCTCTGATCCCCGACACCCTCCCTCCCATGCTCTACACTGGTCTGGGGAAACGATGGCCAATTCTCCCAGCTCCTTGTTAGTCCCCAGAATGGGACTCTTCCACGTCATGCAAATGTGCTTCTCTCCCAGCCCTGCTCGGTCACTCCTTCCTCTCCTTGATGCCCCAAGCAGCTGACTCCATGCCTGCAGTGCCTGGCCCAGGCCACCTTTCCCAGGCCTGTCTGTGACGTGCAAACGACCTAAGGTACACCCCAATTAAGAAAAAATTGTCCGTTTATTTTATGTGTATGTGTGGTTTTTTTTAGAGAATCATTTGTATGGTTCAAAATTAAGAAAGTGTGAGACGGTACACAGTGAAGGACCTCCCGCCCGTCCCAACCCGTTCCCCGTCCCTTCGGCAACCGATAGTACTGGTTTCTTCCAAGCTTCTTGACCTCCTTCCAGCAATTTTTATCTTGACTCCATTTCATCCACTCTTTTCCCAGAATCACACTCTGCTGATTATCAGCATCTGGAACTTCATCCTCTCTCAGATTTGAAAGCCAGCACACTATTCTCTGAGTAGCCCTCAGATAGCTCCGTCCTGGGGCAGCGAATATAACTGCTCCACCCCCAAGGGAGACCTCCAGTCACCCAGTCCTCCCTTTTCTTTCAAACCTCCTCTCTCCCTCCCTCCCTGTCCAGCCAAGACACCACTCAGAGGCATCACTCAGCGGCTCCAGGGCCCCTGCAACTCCGGGCACCTGGGAGAGCCCTCTCCCCTCCATGGCTCCTTGCAACCTTGTCCACTCTCAGGAGTCCCCTTCCCCACTCCCAATCCTCCTCTGTCAGTAGACGTGTCTCTGGTTGAGGCTCCGGTGCCCTCCTTCACACCTCCCCAACGTCTTTCTTTACCTGGCCTTACTTCCCCTTCCTTAGTTCCAGAGCCCGCCGAAATCCAATCCTTCCTTCCTCCCTGCCTCTCCTGACCTTGCTCCATTTCCTGTCCTAGGCTTTACACTTACCCCCTTTACTTTAAACCCAGACAAGTCTTTGCTATGTTAAAAAATTTTTTTCAATCTGGTCCCTCTCTGACTCCATCTCACCTTCTCCCTTCGGAGCACAGCCAGCCTTCCTAGCGTTCACCCTTCACTCTCTTCACCCTTATCCTCTCTCCTAAAATTTTCATTGTGAGTGTATTATACACGTAGAAGAACATATTAAATGAGCATGTATAATTAAAGACAATTAAACAGAGTGCCTGGTAAGCTGAAGAAACAAATTCCTGGGATCTTATATGTCCCTCACTCCACACTGACTACATCCCTCTCCCTCCCTGCAGGGTGATCTCTACCCCGAATTTCTTTTCTTTTTTTTAAATTAAAGTATCATTGATATACAATCTTGTATTGGTTACAAATGTACAACACAGTGGTTCAACAGTTATCCATATTAAATCCTTACCCCCTCTAGTGTGGTTACTATCTATCCATCAACAGAGAAAGATGTTACAGAATCATTGACTATATTCTCCATGTTGTGCTACCATCCCCGTGACCAGCTTATATTGCGATAGTAAATGACTTTGCCCCTTTATCCTCCTCCCCTTTCCCCCACTTATCCCAACCCCTCCCCCTTGGTAACCACTAGTCACTGCTGTTTTGTTTTATTTTTATATTCCACAAACAAGTGAAATCATATGGTATTTTTCTCTGCCTGGCTTATTTCACTGAGCATAATACCCTCTAGCTCCATCCATATTGTTGCAAATGGTAGGATTTCTTTTCTTTTTATGGCTGAATAATATTCCATTGTGTATATGTGCCACATCTTCTTTATCCATTCATATATTGATGGACACTGGTTGCTTCCATATCTTGGCTATTGCAAATAGTGCAGCAATAGACATAAGGGTGCATATGTCTTCGAATCAGGGATGTTGTTTTCTTCAAGTGAATTCCTACAAGTGGAATTACTGGATTGAATGGTATTTCTATTTTTAGTTTTTTTCCATGGCAGTTGCACCAATTTACATTCCCACTAACAGTGTAGGAGAGTTCCCACTTCTCCGTGTCCTCGCCAACATTAGCTATTTCTTGTCTTTTGGATGTTGGCCATTCTAACTGGTGTGAGATGATAATCTCATGTGGCTTTAATTTGCATTTCCTTGATGATTAGCGATGTGAAGTATCTTTTCATGCACCTGTTGGCCATCTATATTTCTTCTTTGGAGAAGTGTCTGTTTAGATCCTCTGCCCATTTTTTAATCAGGTTATTTGTTTTTTGGGTGTTGAGGCATATGAGTTCTTTGTATATTTTGGATTTTAACCCCTTATCAGATAAATCATTTATGAATATATTATCCCATTCTGTAGGATGCCTTTTTGTTCTATTGATGGTGTCCTTTGCTGTACAGAAGCTTTTTAGTTTGATGTAGTCTTACTTGTTCATTTTTTATGTGGTTTCCCTTGCCCAAGGAGATGTGTCCAGGAAAAAATTGCTCATACTTATGTTCAAGAGATTTTTCGCTATTTTCTTCTAAGAGTCTTATGGTTTCATGACTTACCTTCAGGTCTTTGATCCATTTCAGGTTTACTTTTGTGTATGGAGTTAGACAATAATCCAGTTTCATTCCCTTCCATGTAGCTGTCCAGTTTTCCCAGCACTAGTTGTTGAAGAGGCTGTTTTTTCTCCATTGCATAGTCATGGCTCCTTTATTGTATATTAATTGACCATATATGCGTGGGTTTATATCTGGGCTCTCTGTTTTGTTCCCCTGATCTCTGGGTCTGTTCTTGTGCCAGTACAAAACTGTTTTGATAACTGTAGGTTTGTAGTAGAGCTTGAAGTCAGGGAGTGTAATCCCCCCAGCTTTGTTCTTCTTTCTCAGATTGCTTTGGCTATTTGGGGTCTTTTGTGGTTCCATATAAATTTTAGAACTATTTGTTGTAGTTCATTGAAAAATCCTATTGTATTTTGACAGGGATTACATTGAATCTGTAAATTGCTTTGGGCATGATGGAGATTTTGACAATATTAATTCTTCCTGTCCATGAGCACGGGATAGATTTCCATTTATTGGTGTCTTCTTTCATTTTCCTCATGAGTGTCTTACAGTTTTCAAAATATATGTTTTTCACCTCCTTGGTTAAGTTTATTCCTAGGTATTTTATTCTTTTTGATGCAATTGTAAATAGTGTTTTCCTGATTTCTCTTTCTGCTAGTTTGTTAGTATATAGGAATGCAACAGACTTCTGTGTATTTATTTTGTATCCTGTAAATTTGCTGAGTTCAAGTATTAGTTCTAATAGTTTTTTGATGGAGTCTTTAGGGTTTTCTATGTATAATATCATGTCATCTGCAAATAGTGACAGTTTAATTTCTTCCTTACCAATTTGGATGACTCTTATCTCTGTGTTTTGTCTGATTGCCATAGCGAGGACCTCCAGTACTATGTTGAATGCTGAATTTCTTACATATACTTCCTTTGCTTATCTTTGTAGTTTCACATCCCATGACTGTGGTAGATATTCCTAGATATCATACTGTTTAGTTTTGCCTGTTTGATCTCCACATAGATGGCTTCTTACTCTATGCGTTATTCCAGGGCTGGTTTTTTTAACTTAACAATATGATTTTGTCGACTTCCGTAGCTGTAATTTATTCACTTTCTATTGCATGCTTATGCCACAATTTACTAATCTTTTGCCCTGTTGATGGGCATTTGCTTTGTTTAAACTGGTGTTTATCATCACAATGCTCCTGTAAGCTCTCTTTTCTGAATGCCATGTGTAAGCTTCTGGGGGTAGCAGTCTTCAAACCTGTGGTGCGAGAGGACTGTCCAAGGAAAGGTGGTCCTGGATAGATGTAAGGGAACCATTCTCAGACCTGACATTCCTAGTTAATGTGGGGACGCTGATGGACCTGAGAGGGTCCCTGTGAAGGAGGAGCAGGTGTCCCTTATCCCTCCCATTGTCCAATCCTCCCTACTCCAGAAAGCAGGCCCAACGGGGAATTCAGGAGGGTGGAAACAACAGGGCACCGAAGAGACAGTTCCAAAATTCATGTTGGTTCTGAGAAACTGCAGGACCTAGTGACTTCATTCTTTGAGTCATACACCTCCTTTTTCTTCTAACAAAGTTGAGGGAGGTCTCACTGAGTGTCAGTTGATTGATTGTTTTAACCTTTTTGTTTGTTGAGGTGAAATTCATGTAAGATGAAAACCATTTTCGGAGAAAGACAAGTGCCAAATGATTTCCCTCATTTGTGGAGTATAACAATGAAGCAAAACTGAAGGAACAAAACAGCAGCAGACTTAGAGACTCCAAGAAGGAACTAGTGTTACCAAAGGGGAGGGGTGTGGGAGGGCCAGTGGGGAGGGAGGGAGAAGGGGATTGAGGGGTATTATGTTTAGTACACATGGTGAGGGGGATCACGAGGAAAACAGTGTAGCCCAGAGAAGGCAAATAGTGAATCTGTGGCATCTTACTACACTGAAGGACAGTGACTGCATTGGGGTGTGGGTGGGGACTTGATAATATGGGTAAATGTAGTAACCACATTGTTTTTTCATGTGAAACCTTCATAAGAGTATATATCAATAATACCTTAATAAAAAAAAGAAAACCATTTTGAAGTGCAATGCAATGGTGTTTTGTACATTCACAATGGTGTGCAACCACCACATCTATCTAATTTCAAACCATTTTCAACACCCCGAAAGAAAACCTTGTACCCATTAAACAGCTGCTCCCTATTCCCCTCCTCCCTCCATTTCTGGCAACCACCAATATGTGTTCTCTTTCTTTGGATTTAGTGATTCTGGATATTTTGTGTAAATGGAATCATATACTATGTGGCTTTTATTTTTTTATTTTGCTATTATTAATGTACAATTACATGAGCAACATTATGGTTACTAGACTCCCCCTATTATCAAGTCCCCACCACATACTGCATTACAGTCACTGTCCATCAGCGTAGTAAGATGCTGTAGAATCACTACTTGTCTTCTCTGTTATACTGCCTTCCCCGTATACCCACCCCTGCTACATTATGTGTGCTAATCGTAATACCCATTTCCCCCCTTATCCCTCCCTTCCCACCCATCTTTCCCAGTCCCTTTCCCTTTGGCCACTGTTGTCCATTCTTGGGTTCTGTGGGTCTGCTGCTGTTTTGCTCCTTCAGTTTTTTCTTGGTTCTTACACCCCAGAAATGAGTGAAATCATTAATTGACCATATATGCTTGGGTTTATATCTGGGCTCTCTAGTCTGTTCCATTGGTCTATGGGTCTGATCTTGTGCCAGTACCAAATTGTCTTGATTACTGTGGCTTTGTAGTATAGCTTGAAGTCAGGGAGCGTAATTCCCCCCACTTTATTCTTCCTTCTCAAGATTGCTTTGTCTATTCGGGGTCTTTTGTGGTTCCATATGAATTTTAGAACTATTTGCTCTAGTTTGTTGAAGAATACTGTTTGTATTTTGATAGGAATTGCATTGAATCTGTAGATTGCTTTAGGCAAGATGGCCATTTTAACAATATTAATTCTTCTATCCATGAGCGCAGGCTGTGTTTCCATTTATTGGTATCTTCCTCAATTCCTATCATGAGTGTCTTGTAGTTTTCTGAGTATAAGTCTTTCACTTCCTTGGTTAGGTTTATTTCTAGGTGTTTTATTCTTTTGGATGCAATTGTGAATGGAATTGTTTTCCTGATTTCTCTTTCTGCTAGTTCATCGTTAGTGTATAGGAATGCAACAGATTTCTGTGTATTAATTTTGTATCCTGCAACTTTACTGAATTCAGATATTAGAACTCATAGTTTTGGAGTGGATTTTTTTAGGGTTTTTTATGTACAATATCATGTCATCTGCAAACAGGGACAGTTTGACTTCTTCCTTGCCAATCTGGATGCCTTTTATTTCTTTGTGTTGTCTGATTGCCATAGCTAGGACCTCCAGTACTATGTTGAATAACAGTGGGGAGAGTTGACATCCTTGTCTTGTTCCCGATCTTAAAGGAAAAGCTTTCAGCTTCTTGCTGTTAAGTATAATGTTGGCTGTGGGTTTGTCATATATGGCCTTTATTATGTTGAGGTACTTGCCCTCTATACCCATTTTGTTGAGAGTTTTTATCATGAGTGGATGTTGAATTTTGTTGAATGCTTTTTCAGCATCTATGGAGATGATTGTGTGGTGTTTGTCCTTCTTTTTGTTGATGTAGTGGATGATTTTGATGGGTTTTCGAATGTTATACCATCCTTGCATACCTGGGATGAATCCCACTTGATCATGATGGATGATATTTTTGATGTATTTTTGAATTCAGTTTGCTAATATTTTCTTGGGTATTTTTGCATCCATGGTCAACAGGAATATCGGTCTGTAATTTTCTTTTTTTTTTGTGGTGTCTTTGCCTGGTTTTGATATTAGAGTGATGCTGGCCTCATAGGATGAGTTTGGGAGTATTCCCTCTTCTTCTACTATTTGGAAAACTTTAAGGAGGATGGGTATTCATTCTTCACTAAATGTTTGAGCGAATTCAGTGGTAAAGCCATCTGATCCAGGAGTTTTGTTCTTAGGTAGTTTTTTTTTTTATTACCAATTCAATTTCTTTGCTGTAATTGGTCTATTCAGATTTTCTGTTTCTTCCTGAGTCCACCTTGGAACGTTGTATTTTTCTAGAAAGTTGTTCATTTCTTCTAGGTTATCCAGTTGTTAACACATAATTTTTCATAGTATTCTCTCATAATTCTTTGTATTTGTGTGGTGTCCATAGTGATTTCTCCTTTCTCATTTCTGATTCGGCTTATATGTGCTGACTCTCTTTTCTCTTGTAAGTCTGGCTAGGGGTTTATCTATTTTGTTTATTTTATCGAAAAACCAGCTTCTGTTTTATTCTTCTCAATTTTATTTGTTTCTGCTTTAATCTTTATTATGTCCCTCCTTCTACTGACTTTGGGCCTCATTTGTTCTTCCTTTTCTAGTTTCATTAATTGTGAGTTTAGACTGTTCATTTGGGATTGTTCTTCTTTCCTGAGGTAGGCCTGTATTGCAATATATTTCCCTCTCAGCACGGCCTTCACTGCGTCCCACAGATTTTGTGTTGTTGAATTATTGTTGTCATTTGTCTCCATATATTGCTTGATCTGTTTTTATGTGGTCATTGATCCATTGATTATTTAGGAGCATGTTATTAAGCCTCCATGTGTTTGTGGGCTTTTCGTTTTCTTTGTGTAATTTATTTCTAGTTTCATACCTTTGTGATCTGAGAAACTGGTTGGTACAATTTCAATCTTTTTGAATTTACTGAGGTTCTTTTTGTGGCCTAATATATGATCTATTCTTGAAAATGTTCCATGTGCACTTGAGAAGAATGTGTATCCTGTTGCTTTTGGATGGAGTGTTCTGTAGATGTCAGTTAGGTCCATCTGTTCTAATACATTGTTCAGTGCCTCTGTCTCTTTATTTATTTTCTGTCTGGTTGATCTGTCCTTTGGAGTGAGTGGTGTGTTGAATTCTCCCACAATGAATGCATTGCATTCTATTTCCACCTTTAATTCTGTTAGTATTTGTTTCACATATGAAGGTGCTCCTGTATTGGGTACATAACTATTTATAATAGTTATATCCTCTTGTTGGGCAACCCCTTTATCATTATGTAATGTACTTCTTTGTCTCTTGTTACTTTCTTTGTTTTGAAGTCTATTTTGTCTGATACAAGTACTGCAACTCCTGCTTTTTTCTCCCTATTAGTTGCATGAAATATCTTTTTCCATCCCTTTACTTTCAGTCTGTGTATGTGTGTGGGTTTGAAGTGAGTCTCTTGTAGGCAACATATGGTTGGGTTGGGTCTTTTTATCCGTTCAGTGACTCTACATCTTTTGATTGGTGCATTCAGACGACTTACATTTAGGATGATTATCGATAGATAAGTACTTCTTGCCATTGCAGGCTTTAGATTCGTGGCTACCAAAGGTTCGAGGGTAATTCCCTTACTATCTAACAGTCTAATTTAAGTTACTTTGTATGCTATTACAAACACAACCTAAAGATTCTTTTTTTCCTTCTTTTTCTTCCTCCTCCATTCTTTGTATGTTATGAATCATATTCTGTCTATCCCTTGGGTGACATCTATTTAATATTAGGAATACTTCCACCTATAGGAGTCCCTCCAAAATGTACTGTAGAGGTGGTTTGTGGGAGGTAAATTCTCTCAGCTTTTGCTTAACTGAAAATTGTTTAATCTGTCCTTCAAATTTAAATGATAACTTTGTCGGGTAGAGTATTCTTAGTTTGAGACCCTTCTGCTTCATTGCATTAAATACATCATGCCACTCCCTTCTGGCCGGTAAGGATTCTGTTGAGAAATCTAATGATAGCCTGATGGGTTTTCCTTTGTATGTGATCTTTTTTCTCTCTCTAGCTGCTTTTAAAAGTCTGTCTCTGTCCTTGATCTTTGCCATTTTAATTATTATATGTCTTGATGTTGCCTTCCTTGGGTCCCTTGTGTTGGGAAATCTGTGTGTCTCCATGGCCTAAGAGACTATCTCCTTCCCCAGATTGGGGACGTTTTCAGCAATTACCTCCTCAGTGACATTTCTATCCCTTTTTCTCTCTTCCTCTTCTGGTACCCGTGTAATGTGAGTATTGTTCCATTTGGATTGGTCACACAGTTCTTGCAATATTCTTTCATTCTTAGAGATTCTTTTTTCTCTCTGTGCCTCAGCTTCTTTGTATTCCTCTTCTCTAATTTCTATTCCATTTACCATCTCTTCTACTACATCTAATCTGCTTTTAAATTCCTCCATTATATGGTTCATTTCAGATATGGAATTTTGTAATGATTGAATCTCCATCTTAAAATTGTTCCTGAGTTCTTGAGTATTTTTCTGTACCTCCATAAATGTGTTTATGATATTTATTTTGAACTCTCTTTCAGGAAGATTGGTGAGTTTAGTTTCATTTGGGCCTTTTTCTGGGGTTTGTGAGATTTTGGTTTGAACCATGTTCTTTTGATGTTTCATATTTCTGTGTGGTGCCCTCTAGTGCCCAGAAGCTCCTGTCTCTGGAGCTGCTCAGGCCGTAGAGTGAGGTTGGGGGTCGTAGGGGAGTGGAGCTGGTGCCTGGTGGGAGGAAAGATCTGTTTCCTGATTCCCATCTGCCATGCCCGTCTCCTGTATCAGAGCCAGTGGGCCAACTACACAGGTGTAAGCCTCTGTGCTTTGCGTCTCTAGCTGTTGTAGGCAGGGCCTCCCTCTTACTGGCCTGACGCCAGTGCAGTGACTGCTGGTTTGTGAGCAGGTGCCATCAGGCCGGGAGGCAGGGTTGGCCAGCTGCATATCCTGGTGGGGGGCCTCGGAGCTGAGCACCCAGCCAGGGGGGGTGGAGTGCCTGAAGCTCCTCAAAGTTCCCAATCTGCTGGGTAGAGTGTGCCCAGACAACCTTGTCCCCCTATCCCTCCTCTCGGGCAGCAAGCTCCGTGTAAACCCCGCTCCTTCAGCAGCCCTCTTGCTGCTAGGAAGCCTGTCAGATCGCCTGCCTTTCTTTAGTCCCAGAGCAGCCAGGTGTGGATCCCGTACTCCACAAACAGCCGGAATCTGTCTCCCAAGCACTCCGCCTGCCCCAGCTCCCCATCCTCCAGCGTACCACACAATGTAGGTTTCTGCTCACAAAGCAGATCTCCAGGTCTAGGTGTTCAGCAGTCCCAGGCTTCCACCCCGTCCCTGCTCTGTTTCTCTTCCTCCCCACAATGAGCTGGGTTGGGGGAGGGGCTTGGGTCCCGCCAGATCGAGGCTTTCATACATTACCCTGTTTCGTGAGGTCTGCTCTGTTCGTAAGGTCTGTATGCAGTCTGGTGCAGCCTCCTTTCCTGTTGCTGTTTTAGGGTTAGTTGTATTAACTATATTTTCACACTATCTGTGTTTTTGGGAGGAGTTCTCTGTCTCACCTCTCATGCCGCCATCTTGAATCCTTCCAATATGTGGCTTTTTGTGTTTGGTTTCTTTCACAAGCAAAATGCCTTTGTGGTTCATCTATGTTATAGCATGTATCAGTACTACAGTCTTTTTTCAGGCTGGATAGTATTCCGATGTATGCAACTACTACAATTTGTTTATTCATTTTTCTGTTGGTGGCTATTGTGAATAGTGCTGCTATGTGCACATATGTATATGCACATGTTGAGTACCTGTTTTCAGTTTTTTTTTTAATGTATATATCTAGGAGTTGAATTTCTGGGTAATTTGGTAATTCTTTATTTAACTTTTGAGGAAGCACCAAACTGTTTTCCATAGCAGCTGAACCACTTTACATTCCCACCAGCACATTTGTAAAAGGGTTTCGATATCTCCATTTCCTAGCCAACACTTGTTTCTTTCCCTTTCTTCCCCTCCCTCCCTTCCTCTTCTCTCTCTTTTTCTTTCTGCCTGCCCTCTCTCTTAGCTGTCCTAGTGGGTGTGAAGTGGAACTGGTTTTTGCTGGCACCTCCCTGAATATCTTTTCATGTGCTTGTTGCCGCCATTTGTGTTATCTTCTCTGGAAAATGTCTGTCAAAATCCTTTTGCCTG
Source organism: Phataginus tricuspis (assembly GCA_029783875.1). Lineage (NCBI taxonomy): Eukaryota > Metazoa > Chordata > Mammalia > Pholidota > Manidae > Phataginus > Phataginus tricuspis. The sequence goes on along the minus strand of JAQQAC010007890.1, from coordinate 35,999,828 downwards.
TTTTAAAACTGAGTTTTTTGCCTTTTTGTTGTTGAGTTGTAAGAGTTCTTTATATGTTCTGGATACTAGGTCCTTCTAAGATATATAATTTGCAAATATTTTCTCCCATTCTGTAGGTTGTCTTTTTCACTTTCTTGATAGAATGTCCTTTGATGCACAAAAATTGTTAATGTTGATTCAAATCTAATTTATCTATTTTTTCTTTTGATGTGTGTTTTTGGTGACATATTAAAAATCCATTGCCAAATCAAAGAGCATCAAGATTTACTCTTATGTTTTCTTCTAACAGTTTTAGTGGTTTAAGCTCTTATATTTAGGTTGTTGATCCATTCTGGGTTAATTTTTATACAATGTGAAGTAGGAGTCCAACTTTATTCTTTTGCATGTGGATATCCAGTTTTCTCAGAACTATTTGTTGAGTAGACCAGCTGATTGATTTTTGATGACAGAGCACTGTATTTTGGCATATAACTTCATGTGATTTCAAAGAACTTAGTGACATTGCTATGACAAAACTATTTCCATCTATATATTTATGGGAACAAAATTTTCAGTTCTTATGTCTACAAAGATGACTTCATGCTGAATCCTAATTCCAGGAATAAATAATGTTCATCCATAAATATGTGAACTAAATGAAAAGAAGGTGACCCAACCATCTTATTTAGAATTGCACTTCTAATGCAATTTTATTTTTTATGCTTAACCACTATTTAGCAAAAATTTTAATACATTCATGTTGTTTTGATCAACTACTTATTAATGGTAATAATAATAATTACTTAATCAAGAAGAAAAAGTTTACCACTTAGAGTCTTAAGGCCACAGGAAATTCTAAAAATTCTATTTTAATTAATATACATATTTTTGTTGGAGAGAATAAAAGACCTTCAAACATAAAATATATTAGGATAATGTTTGGGAGGTAGAAGAAGAAATAAGAATTCAGAAGAAGTGGAACAATGTGGTAATTCTTACTGTTAAAGAAGAATGTGGCCACGTACATTTTAATGAATCATAGAGGGTATCATTAGAAGAGTGAAATAACACTTTTTCAAAAAAGGTCAATGTTTACAACACAGTGGAAATTATGTCCTTTTGCAACTATTTAAACATTGGAGGGGAATTTTAGATATCAGCACCAAAATGTGCCAGGGGCACATAGTTTGCAAAGTTTTTTAAACATGAACGAAAAGTTTGAAGACCAAGTGCTTCTCAGACTTCACTGTGCACATGAGTCATTTGGAGATTTGTTTAGAGGCAGATTCTGAGTATGTCTACTTGGGTCCTGGAATTCTGCATTTTGACATGCTCTTGGTGCTGCTGGGGCTGCCGGTGGGCGGACCACACCTTGAATAACACGCATCAGTATCTCCCTAAGAGCGGAATTGCTGGCTAGTGGCGTCTGCACAGGGTCAGCTGCCCTGACTGATGCTGATGTAGTGTCGGCAGCACTTGCACATATGTACACCCCCACCAGCACTGGGACTGATGCTCCTGTAAAAAGGTCTGTGTCACCTCGAGCAGATGGCCTCCATGAGCTACTTCTGAATTCCTGCCCCATGGGCCCTGTGAGGGATAATAAATGCTTGCTGTTGTTTCAAAAAAAAAAAAAAGATCTCTATCAGCTGCCGGATTGTCGGTCCTCATCTCACCTACTGCAGCGTGTGGCTCCTTGGACCACACTTGCTTGATACACTGCTTTCCTGGACTCTCTTTCACTGGGTTCCCTTTTTCTACAATCTCAGCCTCTTTTGTAACCCTCACTGTCTTCCTTTATCCACCTTTTAACTGTTGGTGTCCTTGGCCTTAATCTTTTCCTCCCTGGGTGACACCATGTGCTCTTAAGAGGTCATCACCACCCTGATGACTCTGTAATGGTTAATCTTATGTGTCCACCTGGGGAGGCTTTGGTGTCCAGTTGTTTAGTCAAACACCAGTTTGGATGTTTCTGTGGAGGTATTTGGTAGATATGATTAATATCTATATTCAGCTGACGAAGTAAAGGGGACTGTCACCTTTGATAAGTAGGTGGACCTCATCCGATCAGTTAAGGCGTTAGGAGAAAAAAACTGTGTCCTGGAGAGGGAATTCTGCCTCACAGCTGATATTCTGACTCAGTTCCTGGCCTGCCAGCCTGCTCTACAAGTTCAAACTCAAGACTACATCAGCTCTTCCCTGAGTTTCCGGCCTGCTGGCTGTATTTTGGACTTGCCAGCCCCCACAATTGCATGAGCCAATTCCTTAAAACAAATCTCTTTATATATCTCCTATTGGTTCTATTTTTCTGAAAACCCTCACTGGTACAGACTCCCATGCTTCTGTCTCCCACCAGACGTCCCTCCTGTTTCTAGTCTAGAATATCCATCTCCTCCTGTGTGTCACACACAATATGTCCTGGACAGAATCTGTTCTTTTTCTCCTCAAACCTGTTTCTCCTCCTACAGTCACAGGTGGTGGCGCCATCATCCATCCTATCACCAAAATCAGAAACATGCAAATCAATATAGAATTCTCTTTTCCCCTCATCCCTCATATCTACTTAGCTACCAAATCCTTTACCCATTCATTAATAAATACGAGTTCCTACAGTGTGTCAACCCTGAGCTATTGCTGGTGGTAAAAGAGAGTAAGACACTCTTATTTGAGGATGTGGAGAAATTGAAACCCTTGTACCTTGTTGGTGGGAATGTAAAGTGGTGCAGCTGCTATGAAAGTAGCATGGCAGTTCCTCAAGAAAATAAAAAATAGAATTACTGTACGATCTAGAAATTCCACTTATGTGTATTTATCTGAAAGAATTGAAAGCAGGGTCTCCAAGAGATATTCACACAACCATGTTCACAGTAGCATCATTCACAGTAGCTAAAATGTGGAAGCAACCCAAGTATCCATCAACAGAGGAACAGGTAAACAAAATGTGGTCTAGACATACAATGGAATATTTATTCAGCCTTAAAAAGGAAGGAAATTCTGACACATACTACAACATGGATGAACCTTGAGAATATTATGCTGAGGGAAATAATCTAGGCACAAAAGGACAAATATTGTATGATTCCATTTATATGAGATACTTAGAGCTGTCAAAATCATAGGCCTAGAAGGGTGGTTGTGGGTGTTTGTGGGGAGGGAGAAGGAGGAGTTATCATTTAATGGGTACTGAGTTTCAGTTTTACAAGATGAAACAGACTATAGAGATGGATGGTGGTGATGGTTGCCCATTATGAATTTAATACCACTGAAATGTACCCTTAAAAATGGTTAAGGTGGTAAATCTTATTATGTGTATTTTACCACAAAAAAACCTATTTAAAAAAAAGAAATGAGGAATTGTTCTAATAGTGAACAATCATTTTAATATGGAAAATTGTCCTGTTAAATATAACTCTTGACAAAGAAGCCTATCTCTTTAGAAGCTAAATACACCTATCTATTTATTGGACGCATTTTACTTCTTTTGTTCAAGTCTGTTTCCCAGGAAGCCAAAACCTCTCTCAGATTTCACGACCTTTTAAATTGAAAAATAAAATGTAAACTTGTAAAAAAAAAATGCATATTTTCTACCCTTAAGAAGACTATCGGTAATAAATAGGCCGCCATAGGACACTGGGATAAGTGCTGAAATGGGGGCAACTCGGCCATTATGACAGCCCAGGGAGCGCTCAGAGGGGCCTCTGTGTCTCCTTATACTGTTCTGCTGTCCTTCCCCATTTCTCTGCTTGCTTTTAGCCCCAGTCTCTTGCCAGGAGTACGAAGTCTCCTAACTGGTCTGCAGGCTCCTCCAATTAATGGTCCACACTGATTCCGGGATAACATTTTTGAAATGCTAATCATATCACTTCCTTATCTAAAATGCCACATAACTACAGTTGACCCTTGAACAACACAGGTTTGAGTCCTCTTATGATGGAAAATTTTTTTGAAATTTGTGACAGTTTTGAAAAACATTTTTTTCCTCTGGCTTACGTTATTGTAAGATACGATATGTAATACATATAACATGCAAAATAGGTGTTCATCAATGGTTTATGTTACTGGTAAGGCTCCAGTCAGTAGTAGGCCGTTAGTAGTTAAGTTTTTGAGGAGTCCAAAGTTACAGGCAGATTTTCCACTGCCTGATGTGGGGGTGGGGGAGTTGGTGCCCCAACTCCTGTGTTGTTCAAGGTCAACTGTAACTGCCTTACAAGCTAGCGACCTTGGCTCCTGAGTAGGGCACCCTCTCCTCCAGGTCCTGTCTTTCTGTGGCCTCCCTTTCCCTCTTCCACCCTAAAACTTCCCCAACTACCTGCAGTTCCCTTAAAGGCTCTGCTCACATGGATTGCTTTGCCTGGATCGCCCTCTCTCTTCCTTGTCGGGTAGTTGAACACTCATCTTTGAAGGCTTATCTCCAGCTCTTCTGTGAAGTCTTTCTGAGCCTCTGGAGAGACCTGATTCTTTGTGTCCCTGTGAATTTAATATGCAGTTCCTATCTCAGCGGGTGTCAGTCAGCATGGCTAAGTAATGCAGTAACAACAAGCCTGCTAGCTCAGTAGCTTGACACATCAATTTCATTTCTCCCTGAGCCTACCTGCTGGGTCAGTGGAATGGTGTGGGGGCACCCTGGTCATAATCACTCTGGGGCCCAGGTTAAAGGAGGCTCCATCCAAAGAGGGCGTTGCAGAGTATTACGCTGCCTTGGCAATTAGCACTTCTTCCTGGAAAAACATAACACATGGAGCTTGGGCTCACCTTTCACTGGTGAAAGTAAGCCATGTGGTTATGCCTAGCTTCCAGAGCACTGAGAAATTCCATCCCTCCATGTTCCTGGATAGCAGGAAATGGGAAAATTGGTGAACAGCCTCAGTGACTACTGCAGTGCTGACTGACTGACATCTCTGCCCCGCTGGACACTGGGGGATCCCAAACATGTCACAGAAAGGTCTCTGTCCTCAAGCAATTTGTGCTGCAGGAATGTGGACAGACCAGTAAATTGATGGATTATACATCTGTGTTGATGTTACAGTCTAGGTGTGACTGGGGTGTTGGTGGGGGAGAGCCCATGGTACAGGAGCAATGGCTTTTGGGAGAGGAGGATGGGAGAGGGGCTATCGGAGTTGCGTGTCCCTGAGATATAGGTAAAGGCAGGTAACTCAGGTGAGTCCAGAAAGCAGGGGTGAGGGAGTGGGAGATCATGAAGGAGGAAAGGCCAACTCAGGAGAGTGTGTGTGATGGGTGTTCAATTCTGCTGGAACTTCCTGAAGAGAGAAACTGAATGTCTCCAGAAGGAGTCCACCTGAAGGACAGGAGGCAGGAGCCTCTACCCACCAATTTCCGTTCCCTGATTGGCTGCAGGTCGACTCTGGGGCCTTCCCCGCTTGTACTTGCCCACTGGGCACTGAGGTGCTGGACTGGGCACAAGGTGAGTCTGAGCGCCTAAGAACCACCCCGTGCAGCCACAGCTAGACCAGAGGTGGGTGGGGAGATGCAGGGGGCCGGGAGCGGCTGCTCCTGGTGAAATGCTACCTGTCAGCTGCTGTGCTAGGTGTTAATTTGGGTGCCTTACCCCCATTTAGTACAGCTACCTTACAAGGGAGGCTTTATGGCAATTTATAGAATGATAACAGCATGTCACTTGGGGAAGGATGGCAGGTGGCTCCAAAGGGTGGCTTTACCTTTATGTGGCCATTTTTCAAAAAGTCTTGCTCTTGGCTATATGAACTCAGAAATGAGATTTTAAAAATACAGAAATAACCGGGCCCCAAAGAACTGACTCATGCTAATAAAACACCCAAAAGACGATTGCGTAAGTGGCTCTTTTATTAATTTCAGTGGTAGATGTAACTTGCAAAATGATTCAGTACTTATGTTCCCTGAGTTTTATCACTTACGCATTCAATTTTGTTTGTTTGTTTCTCTGTAAAGGTTTTGCTCTACACAGCGGGTGGGGGTTCAGTCCTTGGCTTCCAGGGTGCTGCTCAGCTCCTCTCTGACATGGGAGTGGGGTCCCACCCTTTCTGGAATGAGTTTGAGGGTTTGCTTGTCCCTGGAGACCTCGAGGCGCTCTGTGGCACACTGCTTATATGGGGTGAAGCCGCACGCTTCTCGGATCACGGCCTGCATGAACATAGCTGCGGTGGCGGCTGCACCTTGGCTTGCGCACGTCCTTGGTTACCTTGTGGCCCTGGCTGAGGCCCAGGCCGTGGGGGTAGTGCAGAGCCATGGCTGCTGCTTGTCACTATTTGTGACAATGCCATTGTGGGCCAGCGTCTTGATGTCTTGTCCAGTCTTTTTACTCGTTTGTTTGATCTGAGTCACTTAATGGTCAAAGAGGGTTAAAATATACTATTTTAAAACTTTTTATTATGGAAACTTTCAAATATACACAAAAGTTGTGAGCATTGTATACAGAACTCACACGTATGCATCACCCAGCATCAACAATTTTCAGTAGTTTGCTACCCTTGTTTAATCGGGCCTCCCCCTCCCACCAGAAAATTTTAAAACAAATGCCTTTTTTAGAAATCATATAAGTTCATCTCTAAATACTGCTGTTTGTACACTTTATACCATAATCACACCTAATAAAATCTACCATAATCCATAATCTCACCTGCTACGTGGTCTATTCGAACTTTCCTGATTGTCTCAGAAATGTCCTTTTACAGTTGGTTTGTTAGAATCGAGAGCCAAGCAAGGGCCACACCTTGCATTTGGTTGCTATGACTCTTAATTAATTAAATCTTTAACAATTCCTCTTCCATTTTCCCAAGACAATTATTTGCAAGAGAAGCCGACCCTTTGTTCTGCTATCTCGTCTACTTTAAAAAACGGAATAAAATTCGAATTCAGAGAACAATTAAATGTTTTATACATTTATAGCTCAAACGTGGCATTTCATTTGGGAAAAGCTGAAAAGTGGAAGAGAAATAGTTTAAGAGACACGAAAGATTTGAGTTTTCACATAAAAATTTTATAATGAAATTACATTGTACAATTAACTTGGGGGCAGAAATGGGCAATGACTGGAAGGGGCACGCGAATGCCTTCTGGGGGTGGGGAGCATTCCATATCCTGATCTGAGCTGTGGTTACTCTAGTGAGCTGTACACCTGGAGCTTGTGCACTTTGTGTGCGTCACATTTCAGTGACGGAAGAGATAATGCAACGTGGTTGGTCACATGTACAGTGTCACATGTTACCAAAAATAGATTTACCCTTTCATCTAGGTTTTCCAGTTTGTTGGCATACGCTTGCTTATAGTGCTCGAAACCCTTTGTATTTCTATAGAATCAGGAATGATGTCCTCACTTGGCATTTCTGATTCTAGTAATTTGAGTCTTCTCTCTCTTTTTGTTCTCTTAGTCCATCTAGCTAAAGGTTCGCCAATTTTGTTGAACGGTACCCCCAGGACACATGGCACACCCAGGCCTGGCTGATCCCATGGGCTGAGTTTCCATCTGAAAGAGATGTGGCCCCTTATAGGAAGTCAGGGACAGGCCTGTTTCTTGGGAGGTTCCCACTCCACCCTTGATGCCTCGTTGAATCTCAGAGATTGTTTGTGCCATGGATGGGGGAAGGGAGGGGCTTCAGTATCCCCACTCAGAGTCTGGGCCTGCAGGGTGGCCTCTGGGACCCAGGGTCCTGGAGGAGCCTGTGGAGTAGGGCGGGGCCAGAGGGTGGGCAGAACCCTTTTCTGAGGCCCCCAGGGTGATTTCTGCAGAGGCTTCTCAAGGTTACTGTTGAGCAGTTGGTTCGATGCAAGTAAAGCAGGTGACTGCATGTGGGATGTGGGTGGCGATGCACCTAGTGTGCTGGCAGTCACTTCTTAGAGGAAGTAGGTGGGTCTGACTCAATGTAAATATTTTTATTAAAAAAGAAATGGAAGGAAAAGAAGCCAAAGACACTTTGTTGCTGATCTGAAGGACACTGTTTACTTGGAGGGAGAATACGCCGGGGAGGGGCCTCTGCGGGTGTAACACTCTTGAGTCTGGCATGGCCATGAGCCTGGCCTTCCTCACAGAGCTCACTGTTTCAGTCCTTCCTCTGGGGGAGCTGAGATAAGCACGCAAGTAACTAGAAGGCAGTGCATCCTGTGGACAAGTCCTTCAGGAATGGGAGACAGAGCCTCCCGGAGGGTGAGGGGTTGGAGAAGAAGGCAGAAGGCCTCACAGGAAGGAATAGCAAGAGGCAGTGCCCGGGGTAGAGGGCGCGGGTGACGGGCTGGGACTGGGCCTGGGGGAGCTCAGGAGGCCCAGCAGAGCCGCGTCAGGGATGTTAGGAAGTCACTACAGCCTGGGGACTACAGTGCAGACTCAGATGTCATGCTGCCTGGGTTTGATCCCACCTCTGCCACTTAGTACCTGTGTGATTCTGGGGCAGGTCATTTAGGATGCCTCAGCTTCCTCATCTGTAAAGTGGGGATAATGATAATACATGTGTCATAGTCTTATTCTAAGTATTAAGTGAGCTCCTACATATAAAGGGTTTAGAAAAGTATCTGGCACATAGTACTTCCTGTTAATATGAGGTCTTCTTCCCCTAGAAGCACTCTTGAGACATGGATTTGAGTATAAATAGTGCTCATTATAGGTCCTATCATCTCCAAATATAGTCACATTGGGGATTAGGGCTTCAATATATGAAATTTGCAGCGATGCAATTCAGCCTATTAGCAGCGGCTTAAAGAGGGCACCCCAAATTCCACGGTTTAACTATTCAGTCAGGTGAGGATTCGTTGTGTCCTGGTAACAAACAACCCCCAAGTCTTGGTTGCCATAGTGGTTTGCAAATATGGCCAGACAGCTCTCCTATTCTGGTGTGCATGCCTTTTTGCGATGTGACCTTGCCACTCCTCCTCCATCATGGGGTCAAGTTTCCCCCCCACATAAGTCTTGACTGGCCTTGTGATCTGCTGTTGCCAATAGAACATGGCGGAAGTGATGTTATGTGACTCTGAAGACAGGCCTCGAGAGATCTTGCAGCTTATGCTTTGGGTCTCATAGAACGCTGTCCTGAGAAGGCCATGCCCTGAGGGGGTAGGGACAAAGCACAGGGTAGGGACATCCAGCTGTCCCATCATCCCCCTGAGCTCAGCCTGCAGCCGACCGCAGCTGCAGGAGTGAGCCCACGAGGACCGGCCCGAGGACCACCTGGCCGACCCACAGAATCATGAGAAAGAATAAGTCATTTTTTAAGCCCCTACATTTTGGGTAGTATTATTGTTTTGTTTTGTTTTTCTTTTTTCCACAGCTATGGTAATACAGTGGATTAGAACAACAAAGGTTTGTTTTTTACTCATTTGCTCACATTACAAATCTGCTGAGGGTCAGCACGGGTTCTACTCTTGGTGTCGCCCAGGGATCTGGGCTGATGGAGCAGCTACCATCTCCAGTGCGGCTATACAAAGGGAAAGAACATGGTGAAGACCGCAGTCCCCTATATCGCTTCACTGGAGGTGGTATATGTTATCTTACATTTCATTGGCCAAAGCAAGCGGATGGGGAAGTTCTATCCTACTTTGTGACTGGAAGGAGACAAAACCAGAATATTTGTGATCATCTCTAATACCCAGCACCTTGAAGGTGGCTTATTTCTCTTGTAACAGTCCTAGTGGGTGGGCAGGGCTGGTCTGACATCAGTACTGTGCCGGGGACCCAGGCTCCTGTCTGTTTGCTCTGTCATCCGCAGGATGTTGCTGCCAAGTGCCCGTCAGGTTTATACTCCAGCTCATGGGAAAGGGAGTGCACACTCCCTTTATTTATAACTCAAAAGTTACACACATCAGTTCTACTCACATCCTATTGGCCAGAACCATGTCACCTGGCCACCTAGCAGCAAGGGAAACTGGGAGATAAAGTCTTTAGCTGGGTGACTGTGTGCCCTGCTAAACATCTCAGAGAACAAATACTGGGATGTGGGGGGCACCAGCAGCCCAGCCACAGCAGTAGCTTTAAGACCCCCAGCACCCGGGAGTCACTGTCTTCCTGCATTTTATTAGTTCTGTCCAAGGTGAACCCCACTTTATGTATGTATGCTTCTGAGAAGTTATTCGCCAATCAAAAGCATTTTCACAAACTTGAACGGTCAATTCAAAGATGTTTCATCTTCATTTTTGATTGATCTTATTTATTTATATTTTCACATTGTTTGACAAAATATTAAAGAGACTTCTGTGGGATGGGGAGGCTAACATATTAGCTCGCAGTTTCTTTGCTTCCTGCATTTCATACAAATGCAGGTTGTAATATAAAGGCACATCCCAAATCCAAAAATACTTTTATTCCTTTGGGTAACCAACCCCAGACTTATTTATTTTATAAATTGGGAATTTTACCTACTAGACTTCCCATAAAAAGTTTCTAAACATATTTCCAATCTCCAAAAACTAAGTGTTGATTTTGTGTTTATTCCTAGATTCTCTCTGGGGCAGGGCTGTGGGGAAGAAAAAGATTGTGAATCTTTCTGTGTATCAAGAATTTCTAAGAAAATGGGTCTCAACCTCTCGGAGGTTAATGTTTAAGGAGACAATACTATGCCAGGCTCTCAGGAATTAAAACCCACTTGGAAAAACCCAAAAGAAAATAGAAACTTTACATAAATAAATGGTTTTGCAATATCTTGGATGGCTTGTGGGTTTGTGTGCTTTAGACTATTCCTGTAAGAGTGTGAGCGCGCATGTGTGTGCGGCGGGGCTGCGGGGGCGCTGGGAGCAGGGAGCCGAGCCGCGGTGGACGTCAACTGACTCTGGACGCACTGGGATTAGGGAGACAGGGTAAAGGTTTCATCCCCTCGGCTCAGTCCCCACTCCCTGGTGACTTTTTCCTAACCACAGAACGTCCCCCCTGCCACTCCCTAGTTGCTCTTCTCTGGCAGCAAACGAAGCAGCTGCTGAGCCAGCCCTGGGTTTCGGGAAGTCAGGTGACCTCTCCCTGTCCCGGCTCTCTGCCTCTCTCTGCCCCTGCCGTGGACACCATGGACCTACTGACGGCACTCCTTTGCCTGCTGTCCCTGTGCCCAGGTAGGAGCAGGGGACGGGGTGTCAGGGTCCTGCAGGCCAAGCTGGGACTACCCAGGTTGGGTTCCCACGGGTGGAAGGGACAGTCTTCTGCTTTCCTTTCCTCATCTGTGCCTTCCTTCTTTTCCCCACTTCTGTGTCCTGTGCCCGTGCCCACAGGCTTCGCTGCAGCCACTCCCTCGTGCCCTCAGAACGTGAACATCTCCGGCGGCGGCACTTTCACGCTCAGCCGTGGCTGGGCCCCTGGGAGCGTCCTCACCTACTCCTGCCCCCTGGGCCACTACCCGTTCCCCGCATCACGGCTGTGCAAGAGCAACGGGCAGTGGCAGACCCTGAGGTCCACCCGGCTGACAAGGGCGGTCTGCAAACGTGAGGCCGCCTGTGGGCTTGGATCAGGGCGCCCTGCCAGTGGCAACCCCAGGACTTTGATTTAGGAGTCGGTCTGGGTGGGGCTGAACCTGACTAGATGGTATGGCAGGGATGGCAAAGCCAGTTTTCCAAAGGGCTTTTCAAAATGGTGAGAACATATCAGTTGCCTATAGCGAGGCATGTGAGGCAGGCTGGGATGGGGAGGGTGAGGTACCAAAGCCAGGGACGATTTTTGAAATACTTAACAACTGGCTACACAGCACTGACTATTCACAGTAGACGCTGGATGGTCCTAGGGTCCCCTGTTGTGCCAGGCGTTACTCCTTTAGTTACCCACTTGTGGGACACCCAGGACCCAAGGGGAGGGGCTGGGGTGGCCATGGCCCTCAGGGGCTGAGAGAAGTGGCTAGTTATCAATCTATTAGCTTGAACTGTGTGAAATTGCCAATATTTAACCAATTGATACATTTCACATGCACCAACTTAATATTTTGACAACAGGTTGCCTGTTCCCTTGCATTCAGGCTAAACATCACCCACTTGATGCCAGGCCCAGGTGTCATCTCTCCATCCCTCTATCCTCATGCCCTTCTGTCCCTCCAGCTGTTCGCTGTCCAGCCCCAGTTTCCTTTGAGAACGGCATGTACACCCCACGGCTGGGGTCCCACCCCGTGGGCGGCAACCTGAGCTTTGAGTGTGAGGATGGCTTCATCCTGCGGGGCTCACCCGTACGGCAATGTCGTCCTAACGGCGTGTGGGATGGGGAGACAGCCGTGTGCGACAACGGCGGTGAGTGACCAACAGATGGCTGCAAAGGTTCTGGGTCTTCTGGGAACCCTGGAGCCAGATGTGTGCTCAGGGGGGTTTCTGTCGGGGCCGAGGCCTGGTGTTTCTGGTGCCAAAATAATATTCCTGGATTTTGGTGGATTGAGATCTCCAGGTCAAACATCACCCGCTTGCAGGGAGCCTGGGGCGGTTGGTGCTAAGCTGCAGACCCAACATAAAGCCTCTCCAGGCTCTGTCCAGCTTTCCCAAATGCCTCAAAGCAAGACTGGTGTTTTGGCCCTCCTGGACTATTACAGGGATGATATGCTTAGAGAGAGTCGAGGGTTTGGCTTAAGTCCCTTGCCTCTGGAGCCAGTTTGGGGTCCAAGCCTGGCTCTGACTTTTGAGAGCCTTTGGGTAGGTTATTTAACCTCTACGCCTCAGTTTTCCCATCTGCAAAATGGTGACAGCAAGAGTGCTGACTGCATGGGGTTACTGCGTGGGTTAAGTCAGCTTATGTTCTTAAGCATCTAGAACAGTCCCCGGAATCTACTGAATGCCACATTTACTATTGTTATGGTTATTGCTGCACCTCTGAATAGTGAGGGTCTCTGCTTGACAGAAGTGGGGCTCCCAGGATTCCCCAGAGCCACTCCCCAATTTGTCTGTGGGTTTTGGGAACTTTGTGGACCGCAGTTCTGAGTACATAACACAGAAGATGAAAAGTCCCCAGGACTGCAGAACCTTGCCCTCACCTGGCAGCCCAGCCACTGGTTCTGTGCCGGTGTCCTTGACTCTGCCAAATATCCATTTATGCAGACATAAATGTAATTTATTTGAAAATTGCGGTATAATCTACCTACAGTAACGTGTGCAATCTTAAGCGTCCAGCTTGAATTTTTACACGTGTGTACCCCCGTGTAATCCGCAGCCAAGACAGAGAGCACATCCAGCATCGCAGGAAGCTCCCTCCTGCCCCTTCCCCAAGTAACTAACGACTCTCCTGACTTCTGTCTCCACATATTTGTTTAGCTTGTTCTTATGCCTCATAAAATGGAATCATACAGACCATACTTTTTTGCATCTGGCTTCCTTTATTCAACATTCTGCTTATGAGATTTATCCATGTTGTCCTGTGTATCAGCAGTTTGTTTGTTTGTTTGTTTTTACTGCTCTGTAGTTCCATTATGTGACTATATTAAATTTATTTATGCATTCTCCTGTTGATGGGAACTTGGGTTATTTGCAGTTTTGGGTTATTGTGAGTAAATCTCTATGAACGTTCTCGTATGTGACTTTGGTGCACATATGCGTTTGTTTCTGTTGAGCATATTATCTAGGAGTGGAGTCACTGGGTCTTAGGCGGGCACGTGGTTTGTTTTAGTAGAGGCTGGCAACGTTTCCTGATTGACTTTCTAGCAACGTACAGAGTTCTGGTTGCCACACATCCTCTTCAACACTTGGAATTATCCATCTTTTCAGTTTTAGCCATTCTGGTGGGTGTGTAATGATGGCTCATTGTGGTTTATGAATTACACATATTCTCTGTGGAGGCAGGCCTCTTCAGCCAGCATCTCGCCTGGGGCTCTGGGATGTATGCAGGCTGAGTCTCTGGGCTGGGAATGGGCTGCTCTAGCTGGCTTCAGGCCACCGAGTTCTAAATATTTCACCCTATTTAAGGGTTTCCATCCACACTCCTGGGAAACACAGTTACGGTGTCTCCTAAGGGGAAGGCCGGAGGACCCACAGCCACTCTGAGGGTCTGGAGAGGAGGGAGAGCCTGGAGGGAGGGGGAGGGCGAGCAGGGCCGGGGGGCAGAGGCTGAGGGGGCAGGTCTCCACTCACCCCCATCTTCCTCTGTTGGCTCACAGCTGGCCACTGCCCCAGCCCCGGCATCCCACTGGGCTCTGTGCGGACGGGGTCCCGCTTTGGTCTTGGGGACAAGGTCAGCTACCGCTGCTCCTCGAATTTGGTTCTGACGGGGTCTGCAGAGCGAGAGTGCCAGGGCAGTGGGGTCTGGAGCGGGACGGAGCCCATCTGCCGCCGTGAGTAGATTCCCTGACCCTCCCGAGACTCCTGTGTGCCCCAGCCTCTGGCCCTGGCTGACCCAGTGGCTCTTTCCCCAGAGCCTTACTCTTATGACTTCCCTGAGGATGTGGCCCCCGCCCTGGGGACCTCCTTGTCCCACCTGCTTGGAGCCACAAATCCCACCCAGAAGAAAAAGGGTGAGTGCTTGAGGTGGGGGCAGTGGGGTGGTCCTGGGCCTGGGCCAGAGCAGGGGAGGGGCAGGTTTCCCAGAGGCTAGGAGCCTTGGTAGGTTTCGGGGGGCTACACCCGAGGGAGGCGGGCAGGGAGGCCTGGCCCCCTTGGCAGGAGAGCAGATAGGAGGTGGGTACCTGAAACTTGCCCTTCCATATTTCTCCCAGAGAACTTGGGCCGCAAAATCCAAATCCAGCGCTCGGGTCACCTGAACCTGTACCTGCTCCTGGATGCGTCTCAGAGCGTCGCGGAGACTGATTTCCACATCTTCAAGCAGAGCGCCTCTATCATGGTGGACAGGGTCAGGAAACAGGAGCCTGCACATCGAAGAGGCCTTCCTGCGCCCTGTCTCTTTCCCCTCCTCAGAATCCCACTCACAGCCCATCTCCTCCAAGAAGTCTTCCCAGATTATACGCATGCCACACAGGAATCATGGATTCAATTATAAGATACTAATTTTCCTTCCACAAATGCTGTTGGGGCACCTGCTGTGTGTCAGGCACTGTGCTGGTACTGGGTGCTGGGGGATACCAAAGATGAGCAAGGCTGAGGGCCTGCTTTCCAGGAATTCATCATCTAGACCAGCGGTCTCCACAGAGGGATACACAAAATAATCCCCAGGGGTAGGGCAGAAAAATACTGGTATCCCTGTTGAATAATTTTAATTTAAATTAAATCAGGAATTTAGTATTTAATGATTTCCTTTTAAATTTCAACATTCTGTGTATGTTTAAAAATGTGTATACTTGAATAGCAATGCACTTTATAAATACGAGTGTTTTTATGTATACCTGTATTGGGGTATGTGCTCGAAATGTTTCACTGACCACACGCGCACACAGAAGAGTTTGGAAGCCACTGATTTAGATTTCTTGCCAGCACTTTGCTTGGTAATTATGCTTCTCACATCGTTTATGGAGATACATGATTTTCCTCCTGGCTCCATTTTAAAGACGGCAGTTTTCATGCTCCTTAGAGTCTCTCTTAAGACTTAAAGTTAAGTATGTCCCTAAGCCAGGAGGTGGCAAAATGCGGCAGTGACAGAAATGCTTCAGAGTGGTGCTGACACATTCGAATCCTGCCTCCATCTCCCCCCGGCGGGGTGGTCTGGAGTGAGCTGACAGGGCTCAATTTCCTTATCTATGCAACAGGGACCATCGTGACCCCTTACGGAGCTGATGTGAGGATTAAATGAGGAATCAGCTTTTATCAAAGAGAGTAGATGGTCAACAGATGTCAGTTTCCTAGCTTCCTCCAAGCGGCAGTTTCTTAGAAAGTGACTTGACCCATGGGCCTTGTCTCTGCCAGTCTCAGTCCAGGCGGTCTGCCTCCTCTAGGGCCCTTTGGTCTCGTACCCTCTCCTCTTGGGTTTTGGGACCCCTTACATCACCTCTCACTTGCCCTTCACAGATCTTCAGCTTTGAGATCAATGTTAGTGTCGCTATCGTCACCTTTGCATCAAAGCCCAAAATCATCATGTCTGTCCTGAACGACAACTCCCGGGATGTGACTGAAGTGGTCAGCAGTCTGGACAATGCCAGCTATAGAGGTATGGGTGTCATCAAATGAAGGCGATGGGGAGGCGGGTGGTGGTGGTGGTGATGAGCTCTCTGTGCTGGCAGACAGGTCCCGGACAAGTTAGAGATAGAATGAGGCCTCCTGGTGGCATTCAAGTCCCAATCTTGGGACTCTAGAGGGTCTCCAGTGGGCTTATGCAGTGAGCATTTCTAAGGATAAAGGCTTTTAATGTTTGAACAGGGCAATGATGCCAATTCTCTACCTGAACAGCAAAGGTCTGTGTTTGCCAAACCAGCTGATCAAGGCATTTCCAGTGGTTGGTGGGCTAGAGCGACTCCCTCCTCCTAGGTGGTATGTGAGAAGCTTCTAAGAGAGTCCTTTTTCCTTGCATATTCCAGACCATGAAAATGGAACTGGAACCAATACCTATGAGGCCCTAAATACCGTCTATATCATGATGAATAACCAGATGCAGCGCCTCGGTATGAACACGGTGGCCTGGCAGGAGATCCGACACGCCATCATCCTTCTGACAGATGGTGGGTATTGCTGGTCTGCGAACGGGCCTGGCGTAGTGGAAGGGGCGCCAATATGGGGTCACGGGACCTGCATTCTGGCTCTCCTTCTGCCACTTTGGCTCTCAGTTTCTTATTTATGAAGTAGGAATAGTGGTGATGACGATGATGATGGCAATAACAGTGATGACGTGGTCACCAGCCTCCCCTCCTTATACAGTTCTCATGGAGATTGATTTAAGTAGTGTGTGTAAAAGTGGTTTGTGATGATAACTGTTAGGTATTGTCACCACCTGGGAGGTGACCTAGGCGTGAACTAGATGGGAGCCCTGGCTCTGGAGCAGTGATGTCAAGGTGCTTGGGCGGAAGGGTGACTCTTTGCTGGACCTCTGCTACGTCATTTATCTATTGGTTTTTCCAAATGATGTAACACCTCTAAAACTCATTTTTCTTGCTTATAAAATGAGGACACTCACCCTTCTTGGGGTTTCATGAGAATTAAATGGGATAAACTATATACATGTAGCTCCTGGCCCAGTACTCGGCATGTAGAGAATTTCAGTAAAGAAGACATCTTGAAGCTCATGTGGGAAGTGTAAGTGTCGTGGGTCCTAGGGTGACTGCCTCCCACCTCCTCCAGAGCTGTGGGGAATCCTGATATGCCCGCCCAGACAGGCAATTCTTTCTCTCCCATCTAGGAAAGTCCAATATGGGAGGCTCTCCCAAGCTGGCTGTAGACAATATCAAAGAGATCTTGAACATCAACCAGAAGAGGAACGACTATCTGGGTGAGTGTCGGTCCCCAGCCCCCAGCCGGGCTGCCCCTGCAGGGGCAGGAGGCCTGCAGCCAGGGCTCCAGACGCTTGGATTTACTTACAAAGGCAGCTGAGTGTCACGCTGGAGAGTCTGCAGTCAGACTGCCCATGGTTTCAACTTTGGCTTCCTCTGCAGTCAGCTGTGGCTGTGGGCGATTTCTTCACTTGTAAGAGGGGGACTGTACCAGGACCTGCCTGAGAAGCTGAGAGGGGCGATTGCCTGGCACAGAGAAACACGGTCTATGTTGGTAGCCACCGTCGTCGTCATTGATTCGACGCTGGCATTATTCAACGTCCTATGTTCTTCAAACCTTTCCAGGAAGAAAAGGCCTGATATCCTTGTAGGGACTGCCCCTGGCCTGTCCCCTGTTAGCAGTGCAGGTGACTAACTAAGGCTTTGGCAGGTGCGGCTTCCAAAAGAACAATTCCTCAGTTTCAGACTAAACGCAAAGCACACTGATCTTTGACCAGAAAATAATTTCAAAGCAGCGCTCCAGTAAGGGAGTCGCAGCAGGTTCTGAACCCCCAAGTTTCACTTTTCCTTTGGGTCCTCTTTTTTATGTTCATGCCACCCCACCCCACCTGCCCTTGGAGGCAAGCAGATTCTCTTTAAAACTCTAGCCTAAGGAAGGCAAAACCTAACTCCACTCCTTAGCTCCTTATCATCACTGGGCCAGGGCTAAATGCACAGAAACACTTTATTTCAAAGAAGCAGGACTGAAGGGAAAGTCAAACAAATAGGCAGGGTGCCATAAGTGTCCAGCGTCCACAGTAGCTGCTTCTGTTCAGGCCAGGGCTAGGGGACTTCCTGGTGAAGCCCTCTCTTTCAGGCTATCTTAGCATCTCACTCCTTGCACACAGCACAGGGCCCTCTGGAAGCCAAAAGGGGCCCCGAGGGTGGAAAAGGACTGGACAGTGTGGCCAGCCCAGGTCAGCTCCAACAGTATCCATACTCACTGTGAGGCCAGGCATGGATGGTTGTGTGGCCCAGGCTCTCTGGGTGAAGAGATGGCACTAGGTTCCTTTCTCAGAGGAGGACCAGATCTGAAGTTTCACCTCCATGCTTCATTTATGAGTTCCTTTGGTTCATGTAGTCGGTCAGAGTACTTACTGATGGCCTCTCCTGGGCTAGGCGTGGTTCTAAGGATGCAGCTGTGAATGAAACACACAAAAATGCATGCTTCCATGGGGATGTCATTCTGGAGGGGGCAATGCATTAGTTTCCTAAGACTGCCACAATAAATCATGCACACTTGGGTGGCCTAACCCAACAGAAATGTATTCTCTCATCTTCAGGAGGCTAGAAGTCCAAATCAAGTTATCAGCAGGGCCCTGCTCCCTCTGGAGCCTCTTGGAAAGAACACTTTATCGCTTCTTTCAGCTGGTGGCCCCAGGCATTCCTTAGCTAGTAGCAGAATAACCCAATCTCTGCCTCTATCTTCATATCACCCTCTTGCCTGAGTGCATCTCTTGTCAGACATGATATTGTCTGTGTGTGTCTGTGTCCAAATTTCCTTCTTAATAAGGTTGCCAGCCATCATATTAGGGCCCTACTCCAGTATGATGTCATCTTAGCTTGTTCACATCTGCCAAGATCCTACTTCCAAATAAGATCACATTCCCAGGTACCAGGGTTGAACATATCCTTTTAGGGGACACACAATTTTTCCCATGATAGGCATTCAACAAGATAAATAAGGACATGTGCTAAGGTATAAACTGAAGCAGGGAGGGAATATAAATGTCTGGGGCATTGCAGGTTTAGAAAAGGAGACCAGGGAAGGCTTTGCTGAGATGGTGACATCTGAGACAAGACTTAAAAAGGTAAGGCAGTCTGGGAGAAGGGCAAACCAGATGGCAGAGCAACTTGTGCAAAGGGCCTGAGGTAAGAGTGTGACTACAAATTTGAGGCCAGGTGTTGGGAGGAAGTGAAGGGCAATGGGCGGTAGGAGATGAGGTCAAATAGGTGTCAGGGGAGGGGGTCCAGCTCACCTAGGGTTGTAGGACACTGAATTCCAAATGACAGTCTCCTACTTCATATAGTAGCTCCTTAGCCACAAGATTCTGGTGATTTCTTCCTCCCCATCAGACATCTATGCCATTGGGGTGGGCAAGCTGGATGTGGACTGGAGAGAACTGAATGAGTTGGGGTCCAAAAAGGATGGTGAGAGGCATGCCTTCATTCTGCAGGACACAGAGGCTCTGCACCAGGTCTTTGAGCACATGCTGGGTGAGTAAGCTTCGCCCCTTTGGAGAGGGCTGGGCGGTGAGGAGCCAGCTGGGGGTCCAGGCCGGGAACCTGCTCACAGTGCTCCTCACCGGCGTCCTTCCCCGTCTGCCCCTCATGCCCACAGATGTCTCCCAGCTCATAGACACCATCTGTGGGGTGGGAAACATGTCTGCCAATGCCTCGGCCCAGGAGAGGACACCCTGGCATGTCACTATTAAGGTACCAGGAAGGAGGGATGGGGCTTGGGTCCCAGAGCTGAAAGAGGCCATGGGCCAGAAGCACAGAAGTCCCTGAAGATCACCTGTTTCCCTGCAGCCCAAGAGCCAGGAGACCTGCAGGGGGTCCCTCATCTCAGACCAATGGGTCCTGACAGCTGCCCACTGCTTCCACAGGGCTGATGAGCGCTCCCTATGGAGGGTCAGTGTGGGTAAGGCAGAGCCCGCACCAGGTTCCTGACCCCATGGCCTGGACCTCCACCCCTTGTCCCCAGCCTCTGACTCCTTCAGGAGTCATGGCCTAGTCAAATCAACCATATTGTTCCCAGGGGATCCCAAGTCCCAGTGGGGCAAAGACTTCCACATTGAGACAGTGGTGATCTCCTCGGGGTTCAACGTCTCTGCCAAAAAGCACCAGGGAATCCTGGAGTTCTACGGTGATGACATCGCCCTGCTGAAGCTGGCCCAGAAAGTGAAGATGTCCACCCACGCTAGGTGCCAGAGTCGAGGATGGGAGGGTGCCTGGGATGAGGAAAGTGTTCTGAGGAGCCCCTGAGGGGGAGCCCCTGGGGATGGGCCTGTGTTACCCTGGTCCTTCTCCCCAGGCCCATCTGCCTTCCCTGCACGGTGGGGGCCAATCTGGCGCTGCGGAGACCGCCAGGCAGCAACTGCCGAGACCACGGTGAGCGCTGGGGCTTGGGGTGCACAGGATGCTGGGGAAAGGGCTCAGAGCTCACAGCACGAGGTGTGCGGTAGTCCCCAAGTCGGGAGTCGGGACCCTGGGTAAAGGGATCTGCATCGACGCCCCCTTTTCCTTGACTGCAGAGACCGAACTTCTGAACAAACTGAGCATTCCTGCTCATTTTGTGGCCTTGAATGGGAGCAGACTGAACATTAACCTCAAGACGGGGACAGAGGTGAGTGTCTCAGGTCCCCCGTAGCAGCTCCCAGAAGGTCTCTCTTCCTCTAGGTCCGGCTGCTTTCTCTGTCTAACCCTGAGTCACTCCTCCATCCAGGCCAAGCTGGACTGCCAGGTGCTCCTGGGACTGCCCATTCCATCCTTCTCTACTATTCTGTTCCTCCCCTACTGCAGTGGACAAGCTGTATCAAGGATGTCACCCAAGACAAAACCATGTTCAATTTGTCAGATGTCAGAGAGGTGGTGACAGACCAGTTCCTGTGCAGTGGGATGCAGGAAGATGACAATCCCTGCAAGGGTGAGCCCCCGGCCCCGATTCCCAAGGAGAAGACCGCCTGTGTCCCTGCAGCCAGCATGCAGGCCAGGACATGGGTGCATTGCCCCAGTGACAGGGGGTCAGGGTGAGGATCAGGATGACAGTCTCTTGTCCCTCTTTCTGGCAGGAGAATCTGGAGGAGCAGTTTTCCTCGAGCGGAGATACAGGTTTTTTCAGGTGAGGAGAGAAGGGAGAGGCTTGCAGGTCTGGGGTTACAGGATCTTGGCCTCACAGGGGACCAGGGAGGCCTCTGAAGGAACCAGGGAGGTTGGGGCTTGGAGCTGGGTCTGCAGCAGCCTCCCACCCCATTCTCTGTTTCTCCCAGGTGGGCCTGGTGAGCTGGGGTCTCTACAATCCCTGTGGCAGCACCAATAAAAACTCCCGCAAAAAGGCCCCCCACGGCAGGATCCCTCCGCCACGAGACTTCCACATCAGCCTCTTCCGCCTGCAGCCCTGGCTGAGGCAGCACTTGGAGGGCGTCCTGAACTTTTTGCCCCTCTAATCATGGCCACGGGCCCTTTTGCTGTCCTGCTGGGATCTGCCAACTCTCTGGTCTCCTATCTCTGAACTTCCTCCCTCAGACCCACAGCCCCCCCTCACTCCCAGCCCTGAGTAAATCCCAGCCTGCAGGGATCCTGAGGCGGCACCTCCCATCCTCGAATCCTGGCACTCCTGCCAGCACCAGCCCACCTCCTGCTTTATCAACTCACTCTCCTTTCCTTTTCAAGAGGAATTTCCCAGTTATGAAATTAATAAAAATCAGAGATTTTCACATCTGTCTGCGCCTCTGCCTAGGGCCTGACCTGGGGGAAGAGAAAGGCAGAAACGGTTACAGGAACCACAGGAGAGCAGGTCAGAGACCCTGCTGGACAAACAGTGGCTGGACTCTGCTCCATAACAGAGTCAACAGGGCAGTGAGCTGAGGGCTTATTTCTGGTCCTTGAGGGGGCGGTTTGGGCTTGCTAGTGAAGAACTGGGGCTGAGAGGTGTTGAAGGGGAGAGTCCTGAATCATGGGCAGCAAAGGGTGGGGCTTGTGCAGTTTCTATTTCCTTGACTGGTGGCTCAGTGGGGCCCTCCCGCTTGGACATTCCGGAAAGTGATGTGGGTAGGGCAGGCTGGGTGAGCTGCAGGTGCCAGAACACATTGCATAAAAGGCTGGAGGTTGCTGGGGGCAGGGGAAGGGAGTGCGACCAGGCCCAGATCTGGAGTTTCAGCTTGAACACTGAGCCAACCAGACATGCAGTGCAAGCCCGGGTCGGCCATCAGGCCCCCAGCCCCAGCCTCCCTCCTGCCTTTCATCGCCATGAGGAACAATCTCAAGTCCCGACTCTGCCTGGTACCCTTGGTCCTGGGCCTCTTGTTTGGAGGTAAGCGAGGTTAACTGTCCCCATCCTGATGCCCCCAATATCCCTCGTTGGCCTTATGAGGCTGGTCTTCATTAGCCTTTCTCCTTAGGTGTGAGCTCAACACCATTGCCTGTGGCTGGGCCCCAAGGCCTCTGTTCTCTGGAGGGCGTAGAGATCAAAGGTGGCTCCTTCCGGCTTTTCAAAGAGGGCCAGGCACTGGAGTACGTGTGTCCCTCTGGCTTCTACCCGTACCCTGTGCAAGCTCGCACCTGCAGAGCCACAGGGTCCTGGAGCTCCCTGCAGACCCAGGACCAAAAGATGGTCAAGAAGGCAGAATGCAGAGGTTGGAGGGCAGTGAGGGTGGGCATGGGCCAGCGGAGGGACAGAGCAGACGGTGGCCAAAGTCCAGATTAGGGTGAGATTAGAGTTGTATTGAGACCAAGCAGACTAGGAGTTGGGCTGCGTGAGAGTAGGAGCCATGTAGGGTTGGGGAAGGAGGGAGGAGGAGAGGGAGCTACCTTAACTGAGCACTTACCCAGTGCCAGGCAGCCCTGGCAGTTAGAAGAACACTCGGAAAGAGGGAGGGAGGAGCAGCGGAACTCTGCACAGCTTGAGGGACCCTCCATGGACAGAGGTTAGATGCTGCTCCTGTGGGGCCAAGAAGTCACTGTTTCTTTGAAACTGGATCCCTAAGACCAGGAGGGACACCCTAAAGGGCAGCCCTTCCCTCTCAGTAATTTGTATTTGTCCCCCTACCCCAAAGCAATTCGCTGCCCAAGACCACAGGATTTTGAGAACGGGGAGTACTGGCCCCGGGCCCCCTACTACAACCTGAGTGATGAGATCTCTTTCCACTGCTATGATGGTTACACTCTCCGGGGCTCTGCCAATCGTACCTGTCAAGAGAATGGTCGCTGGGATGGGCAAACGGCCATTTGTGATGACGGAGGTGAGAAGCGTGCCCTCCATCCACATTGGAACCCGCCCCTGACCACACTCCAGCCCGGGAACTGGCACGGTGACTCTGGTGTTCTGCCTTGTCTACTCGGCCTCGGGCTCGGCCCTCACCTCCATGTCTCACACCTGCAGCGGGGTACTGCCCCAACCCAGGCATCCCCATTGGCACAAGGAAGGTGGGCAACCAGTACCGCCTTGAAGACCGCGTCACCTACTACTGTAGCCGAGGCCTCACCCTGCGTGGCTCTCAGCAGCGAACATGCCAAGAAGGTGGCTCTTGGAGTGGAACGGAGCCTTCCTGCCAAGGTGACCCTTGCCCTGTGTGCTCAGATCAGATCCTGCTCTACCATCCTCAAGTCCCCACCCAGGGACTGTCTGCTTCCTTTACTGCAATCCAGATCCTTCCTCATTTCTAAACCTTCCTCCTCACTTCTGAGACCCTCCCACCCTGGAAACCCACCATCCATCTCTCTGATCGCTGTGTCCCTGATCCTTCCAGACATTTGACCTGATTTTTTATCTGTCCCAGACTCCTTTATGTACGACACTCCCGGAGAAGTGGCAGAAGCCTTCCTGTCTTCCCTGACAGAGACCATAGAAGGAGTTGATGCTGAGGATGGGCACAGCCCAGGTTTGAATGCAGAGAGGGGAGGTGGGGCAGGGAACTGTGGGAGGGTGAAGAAGGGGCGGGACAACCATGCATGCTGGAGCCTGAGACTCTCTGGTGGCATCTAGGGGAACAACAGAAGAGGAAGATTGTCCTGGACCCCTCGGGCTCCATGAACATCTACATGGTGCTGGATGGATCAGATAGCATTGGGGCCCGCAACTTCACGGGGGCCAAGAATTGTCTCAGAGACTTCATTGAGAAGGTGGGGCCCTCTCCTCCTGAATGTGGGGACCCTGAAGGGACTTAACTGCCCTACCAAGACTAGTGCTCCCAGACTCTCTGAGCCACAAGGTCCCAGAAAATTTCCAGATCCTATTCTGTCCCTTTTACTTGAAGCAGTTTCCTGACCTTTAACCTAGACTCCTCTATGATCCTCACGGTGACCAGTCATCCCTGAGTCTCTTACTATGACCTTCCTGTCCCAGCAAAGCTGCTGAATTTTCCCAGCCGTAGTGTTCTTTCAGTGCCATGACCCCTTCTTTGCTCCCCTCACCCACAGGTGGCAAGTTATGGGGTGAAGCCAAAATATGGTCTAGTGACATATGCCACAGTCCCCAAAGTTTTGATCAGAGTGTCTGAACAAAAGAGCAGCGATGCAGACTGGGTCACAGAGAAGCTCAACCAAATCAGCTATGAAGGTCAGAGGTCAGGGAAGGGACTGGTGGGAGGTTCACTTTGGCGTCAGAGGGGTCAGGAGATTAGGGTGTTGTGGGGTGTGAGACCACATGGCAGGGCAGGGAGACCACTCTGTAATCCACGGTTGGACAGCAGGTCATTAGGAATGTGGTTTAGTGGGAACTTGTTGGGGGCCGAGAGGGTCACTTTGTGGTCATGAGCAGTGGGGTCAAAAAGCTAAAAGATACGGGATTTCAGGAGCTGGTAGGCATCTGGGGTTCAAGAATGCTTGGGAGACCAGGTGAAATGACGTCTTCCCTTTCCACAGATCACAAGTTGAAGACAGGGACCAATACCAAGAAGGCCCTCCAGGCAGTGTACAGTATGATGAGCTGGGCAGGAGACAGCCCCCCTGAAGGCTGGAATCGTACCCGCCATGTCATCATCCTCATGACTGATGGTCAGATGGGATCTTTCTCCTGCCCAGACTCCCTCCCCCAATACCAGCATGTGGCCACATGTAACGTGTAACACTTGATTTTACCTGTGACCCTTTGCAAGGAGGAACTCTACTTGTTAAAGCTCTCTGTAATCTGTTACTTCCATCCCCTCCCCTACCTGCTTACCCAGCCATGTGTGTCACTACTTCTACCCCGTTGATAGTCCTCGATCATCTGTCTTCCTTGCCTCCCACCTTCGCAGTCCCTGTCTCTTCTGCAGGCTTGCACAACATGGGAGGGGACCCAGTCTCTGTAATTCATGAGATCCGGGACTTGCTGGACATTGGGAGGGATCGCAAAAATCCAAGGGAGGATTATCTGGGTGAGTTTTATTGCCCAGGACCCAACACCCCACTTTCTCAGCAACTTCCCCTCAGGGCCTGGACACTCACTCTCCCCTTTTCTCCCTCAGACGTCTATGTGTTTGGGGTTGGGCCTCTGGTGAACCAAGAAAACATCAATGCTTTGGCTTCCAAGAAGGATAAAGAACAACATGTGTTCAAAGTCAAGGACATGGAAAACCTGGAGGATGTTTTCATCCAAATGCTTGGTAGGAAGATATCGGATGTAAGATGGTCAGGAAAGTCAGCTCTCCCCACACCCCCAAAGGTCATTCATTCTTCTTCTCCTCCCGAAGCCCTGGCAGCCTGGAAGTCTTTCTCATACCTCCTCCTTTACTTCAGCATCACTATTCTTGTTTCCTGGCACTGTCCCACTCCCTGGGCTTAGAATCACAGAGCTCTGAACATTAGAGATCTTTCCCAGTCCCTTGTTTTACACATGTGGAAATTGATGCTAAAAGAGATCTAGGGACAGCGAGCTAGTAAAAGTTGGGCCTGTGAACAGCCAGGTCTCTGATCTCTTAGTCCCAAATTCTTTTCATTGTACTCCAACAGTTCCTCGCCCTCAACATAGGGAAGCAAGGGCCCCTGCCTTTCCTTTCCTCCTCATGGTCCCGACATGTAGGTCAACCTCCCCAAAAGGTTATTGCTATTTGGAAATGAAGTGCCCCGGCTTTGGTTTTTCTTGCCAGATGAAACCCGGACCTTGGGTCTCTGTGGCATGGTTTGGGAGCACAAGAAAGGTACTGATTACCACAAGCAACCATGGCAAGCCAAGATCTCAGTCACTGTAAGCATAGTGCTCTGGTGGTGGGGACTCGTGGGAGGTGAGGTGAGGTGAGGGTGGAATAGGGGCACGGGAAGTGCAAAATCTTCTTAGATTGTGGGCCTTGTGGAAATCGAGCTTTCCCCCTCTGCCGTTCTGTTCCCAGCGCCCTTCGAAGGGACATGAGAACTGTATGGGGGCTGTGGTGTCTGAGTACTTCGTGCTGACAGCGGCACACTGTTTCACGGTGGAGGACCAGAAACACTGGATCAAGGTCAGCGTGGGTAAGGATGCCAGCGAATCAATCCTGAGCTCCAGCCATGCTCTCCCAGCAACTCTGCCACTTCAAGAGCCACAGTCCACCGGCTCTCCAGGCAGCTCGTTCCCTTGCACGCTGGGCCAGTTAGGGATGGGGACTTGGGAGTTAGGGATGGCAGGGGGCCAGGGGCAGGAGGCTGCCCACAGAGAAGTGTGTGGTCCAGAGATACCTACTTTCTTCTTGCCTCAGGAGGGAAGAAGCAGGATTTGGAGATAGAAGAAGTTCTGTTTCACCCCAACTACAACATCAATGAGAAAAAAGCGGAAGGAATCTCTGAATTTTATGACTATGATGTGGCCCTGATCAAGCTCAGTAAGAAGTTGAAATATGACCAGACTATCAGGTGAGCCACCTGGATTCCCAAGAGGCTGAGAAAGGTGGGGCTGG
Organism: Phataginus tricuspis; assembly: GCA_029783875.1. Lineage (NCBI taxonomy): Eukaryota > Metazoa > Chordata > Mammalia > Pholidota > Manidae > Phataginus > Phataginus tricuspis. Next base: position 35,973,010 of record JAQQAC010007890.1, on the reverse strand, counting down.
AGGACTGCAGGCCTAGCCTGCCATCCCTGTTTCCCCAATTCTCCTTAACAGGCCCATCTGTCTGCCCTGCACTGAGGGAACAAATCAAGCTTTGAGGCTTCCACGGACAACCACTTGCCAGCAACAGAGTGAGACATATTCAGGACAAGCAGCGCAAGGGGGAGATTCCAAACGGGGCAGGAGCAGATGGATGGCTAGCCTAGTCCCTAGCTCACAGGAAGGGGCTGAGGGATATCTGCTGATGAGCAAAGGCAATGGAGAGATGGTGGGGGGAGGGAGTGCTGGAATGACCCGCTCTGTTCATTTGCCCAGTGGAAGAGCTGCTTCCTGCAAAGGATATCAAAGCTCTGTTTGTGTCAGAGGTGCCTAAAGATAATAAGAAGGTGCTGGTTCGGAAGGAGGTCTACATCAAGAATGGGGAAAAGGTGAGGAATGTGGAGGCCTAAGGAGGTCCTCTAAGGTGAAAGAAATTCTTCCTAAGCAAGCTTTGTTCATCACCCCTATCTCCTTAATGCTTCCCAATTCACCTATAGAAAGCTGCCTGTGAAAGAGATGCTCAACATGCCCCAGGCTATGGGAAAGTCAAGGACATTTCTGAGGTGGTCACCCCTAGGTTCCTTTGCACTGGAGGGGTGAATCCCTATGCTGACCCCAACACTTGCAAAGGTGAGAAGCAGCTTTCCGGTTTTTACACATTCCTGGGGCCCAAGTCTTTTTCCTTATAGCTTCTCTTCCCTGTAGGTGATTCTGGTGGGCCCCTGATTATTCACAAGAGGAGTCGCTTCATTCAAGTGAGTTTCACCTTTCCTATCTGTGGGGAGACACCAAGCGGTCAGCACGGGCCCCAAAGCAGGAAAGTTCAATGCATGTAGCTGGAAAGCGGAGCGCAGAGTCTGCTGAACTTAGGACTATTTCTTGAAGTGGCCAGCCTAGGGCCATGTCTCTGGCCTGTGTGCTAAAAAGGATAGGACTGAGCCAGGTCCCTAGTCTAATTCTTCCAGGTCAGTTTAGATGCAGCTGGAGCAGTCAAGCTTCCTGGGACTAGGAAGGAATTCTACCAAATGATCAATGGCACCCCTGGCCCTCTCCAGGTCGGCGTGATCAGCTGGGGTGTAGTGGACGTCTGCAAGGACCAGAGGCGGTTACAGCAGGTGCCTGCTTACGCCCGAGACTTTCATATCAATCTTTTCCAAGTGCTGCCCTGGCTCAAGGAGAAACTGCAAGAAGAGGACCTGGGTTTTTTATAATGGGTTTCCCGCTGGAAAGGGGCATGAGATCAAATTAAAACAGCTGCGACAGTGCCTGTGTTCAAGATCCTTTTGGAGTGAGGGAGTGGGGAGCGTGCACTGCCATGTTGTTGCAACTGAGATAGAATCCAACAGCCGTTTTTAAAGGCTCCACCCCAATCCCGAGTGCTGAAAAACCAGAGGCTGAGGGAGATGTGTGACCTTCCACCTCAGTGTTTTACTGAGACCAGTGTTGGGGCAGATGAGGCACAAGGAATCCAGCTCCATTTCCTAGAAGCCATCCACAAGGTTTTCCTTGTAGACATCATCACTGTAGACAATTTGGGTCCTCTTGTCCCGGTGGCAACCCTTAGGGCTGTTCTGGACAGCTAGGGAGGGAGGAAAGGGCTTGTTAAGATCTGAAGGAGAGCCCTGGTAAGAACAGCTCAATCCAGACGTCTGGCCCTTGGCAGACCAGTTCCCATGCTGACCTCTGGTGGCTAGGATGGCCTGTCTCCCTGTAGCCTCCCAGGCGGTGGCTGCCAACCCATCAGGATGGCAAGCAGTGCATCTGGCACAGTGGTGCATGTGGATACTGTATGAGTATTTTGTTCTTAGAAACATCCCAAATGCTATTCACATAAGACATGTGAATGATGTTAACCCACTACTTTTAATCAGTACATCAAAAATTAAAAATGAGAAAATCTCTATAGCCCTTTGTTGACATGTTGGTCATTTCTGGTTCTTCCTTTTGTCTGGGAATCCCTCTTTCTGCCCACTCCTTTGCCAGGAAAATCTATCTCAGGCAAAATGGGTTATTCATACTGAGAAATGCTACTCACCCTACCAGGAGAATTCATTCCTGGTATAACTTTGCACCTAACCATTCTCCCTTGAGCTGTTCCTTCACATCCTCTTTCCTCCCTATACCCGTTATGTCCCTGTCTTCACCTCATCTCCAGGAATTCCAACCGTTCCACTCTGGGGCTAGAGTGAATCCCACACATACACCAGCCCCTTGTTCTCGGATCTTTGTTATCTTGACACTGCTGACCATTCCCTCCTTCTCAAAGCATGTGTCCTTTGGCTTCAATGACCCGGGCCCCTTCCAGCCCTCTGGCCCTTCCTTCTGTCTCCTTTTTGCACCCTCCACTTCAGTCTAACATGTCAGGAGGGCTGGGATGTGTGAGGCATGAGGCCCTGCCTCCTAACATAGTCCCTGAATAGTTCCCAAGTGCAGTCCTGGGTCACTTTTTCTCCAAATTGTTTCCTCTGATGATACTGCTATTGTGTAGCCACCTTATGATACAGATGACACTGATCTATGGTTTCATTTCCTACCTCACACCTGAGTTCCAAATCCTCAATTTCAAATACTTATTTTATGAAACCAACTACGCTCCATCTCAAAATGCACAAAGCCACATGAGATGCTCATCTTCCTCACCAACCTGACTTTTCCTCTTTGTTCCAGTTACTGCCTTGGGAATTATTTTCAATCCTTTCTTTTTCTTTTCCTCCTACCTCTGACAGAAGACCTAACAAATCCAGACCTCTGTCACCTTCAGGGAACCCAGGGACATGCTGGGGAACAAAAAGAAGGGGTGCACTGTGGGAGACAGGCTGGGGGAGGAAGACTCCTGTTCTTACCGAGGGAGCCCCAGACAGACTTGCCAGTGGCAGCATCCAGCATGGGCTGTTTGCGGGCAATGCTGACCTTGAGCTGTATGGACTCCACCTGGGTCCCGTTGAGCTGAGGCAGAAGAGGGGAGGGAACAGAGGAGGAGTGGAAACATTACAGACAAAGCAGAGGAGGAGTTCCAGGAGTTGCCATCCTAGGAGTAGTCTGAGTAAAGATCTGAGAACATAAGGTTTCCTATGTGAATAGGGAGAGGCTTTCTCTGTCAAGAGGAATGATTTCCTCCTGGCTTCCAATTATTTTAAAGAGAAAACATGAGGATGGCACAAGGGATGGGAAGAACAGATCTGGGAGTTCCAACCTCAGCAACGGCCTGATCTGCTGACTCCATCTTTTCATAGGTGACGAAGGCACAGCTGGAATGAGAGAAAACAGGGTCAGTAGAGGGCTTATGGGCTCTTCTGGACCCAACCAAACCCAGTGTTTATAGGCCACAAGGCCCCCTGGGCTTCCTCCCCAGGTCCTCCCAGGATTTATCATCTTGCCCCACTGACGTCCTTACTTTCTGGGCGGGTCCATGGAGAGGTCAATGATGTTTCCGAAGGGAGAGAAGGCCCCGCGGAGGAGGGTGGGCGTCATGTCTTCTCCATACACGTAGAGAGTATTCCCCTTCCGAGGGGCCCTGCGTTCAGGGAATGAGTCCGACCCTATGGGATCAAGAAGAACAATAACTGATCTAGCCCACCTCACCCTCTTTAGAAAGATCCACCTAGACCCCATCTGAAGTCACTTTCCCAGCAGCCAAGATCACGCACTGCGGAAAGGGCCCTCTCGGTCTCGATCCCGCTCCCGGTCTCGATCGCGGTCTCTGTCCCGTTCCCGGTCTCGGTCACGGTCCCGTTCTCTGTCTCGATCTCGATCCCGATCTCGGTCTCTGTCTCGGTTCCGCTCATGACTCTGGTCCCGGCTGCGGCTTCGGGGAGGGGAGGCTGAGGATCGGGCACCACCACGTTCTTCATAGCCCCAGTCAAAGTTTCGAGGGGGGCCATCACCAGCCCCTGGGCCTTCTGCCTCTTCCCCATTTGGCCCCAGTTCCCGAAGCCGATCACTGGAAGACACAAAGCTGGGGAGAGGCCAACAATGAGCATCAAAGGGGGGCTTTTAACTCATCTTCCCAAACTCTTCCAGACTCAATCTCCCTCTGCAACCCCAGTTCCTTCCATTCCAGGCCCAAACCTCCCAAGGATCCAGACAATCTGTCCCCACTCCCCTGCTGGGACCCAGTCCTATCTCTAACTTTCTGACCTCTCATACAGAGACTTCCTCTGGGGACGTCTGGATGACTGAAAAAGAGACCAAGGACACAGTTAACACAATTCCTTGTTGCTGGCATGCAGCCCCCAAAATGTAGGTCTCTCATCTTCCTCAATCCCTAGCCCCTCAGGAACAGAGAACTGGGAACCATTACCTCCTGCAGATCATCGTCAGCAGATATGCTCCTCTGGAACGGCTGGAAAGTTGGGACTGGCCCCTTCTCAGGGTCCTGGGAGGTGGGAGAGACCTACTTCAATGTGGGAGCAGGAAGCTGCCTAATCATGAGACAGAGGGGGTTCCTCTTCTCGGCTTCTACTAGCCTATCTTTTTTTCCTTTTAATTCCTTTGTACGTTTCTTATCTGATTATGTGTTTTTTAAATAAGTGACCTAGCATACACTTAAAAGTATTTAGTTTAAACATTTCTTGAACATGATGACATTTTCTGTCTGTTCATCTCTTCAGAGGAACACAATTCAAGAGCTCTAACAGACAGATTAGAGCTGTAGAATGTGTAAAATGCAGAAGAGTTTAGAAGTCATCCAGTTTCTTCATTTTACAGTAAGAAACCTGGAACTCAGAATGGTACAGCAATTTGTCCATGACTGAACAGGCCATTATTAAACCTACCTCTGTTCCAACTTGGGAAGGATGCCCTTTGAAGTCAAGGGTCCTCTGAACAATCTCCTGCTTGTGCTCACCTTTAACTTCCCCTCTAGGGTTCGAGAACGTTTGAAGCCCGAGTTCTTGGTCTCGGCCTTGATGGCACTGATGGCTCCGGACTTCACCAGCTGCTTTGCCTGCTCTGTTGCTGTGGCTGTGTCCACCACAGGCTGCTCTGATAGTGCTGGAGTGGCAAGGGAAAGAGGCATTGTGTTGGCCAGGCTTTGACACAGATCAGTCCGTGCCACCCACTTCCAGTCTGTCCCCATTTCCCCCGTTACTCACAGCGTTTCACACCACCTTGGCTGGCGGTATTGCTACTACTTTGTTTCTTCAGTGCCAGCAATGCCTTTTTCTGGGAACAAGAGTGAGAAGAGATGGGTGGGTGAGGGGCAGCCCCAGCCCCCTCTGGGCACATCACTCAAGGGAACACCTTTCTCAGAGAAAACAATACAAATGGTGCCCCTGGAGTGGTACATTGAGCAGCTCTGCTTCTTGCATACAATCCTCCAGATCACCTATAGTGCCAGGGATACCTAATCTAGCCAAACCCTGGTCTCCAGAGGCTTTCCACAGTTTCATATTTTTCAAGTTGAAGATAAGGAATTCAATCATGGCCCAGAACCCCAGGATATAAGCTTCAAGTAAGTATAAGCCTTTCTTGGAGGCTTCATCCATCCACCCCCTATATATTTAATGAGGACATGCCATTACTTTGCAACAGAGATATACCAAGTATGAGAAGTTCCTCCCCTCAAGAAGTTTACAGTCTGAGAAATAAAATGACTAGATTGAATTGTCAAGAATGACGATAACAGGTGCAAACTACTTGCTGCTGAGAGCAAATAAAATTTTCTGATACTGAGTGGCTATTAAATGGGGCCCTGGGTAGAATCTACAAATTGGGAGGAAAGGGCATTTTAGACAAAAGAAACAGGGTGGCAAAGATGCAGAGATAAGAAGGCTTTGGGAATGCATATTTCGGGACTAGTGAATAGTTCTACCTGATCAGAAAGGGATGCCAAGTTAAAGTTTTGTTCCATAGACAACATGAAGCCACTTACAGGTTTTGAGAAAAAGAAGGACAGAGTTTTGTATTTTCAATGGATCACTTTAATGGGAGTGAAGAAGTCTGTCCAAAAAAACCACTGAGACATTAGTTGAGAGACCATCACAACAGTCTAGGTGACCGTCAGCAAAGACCTGATTTACTGAATACACAGGAAAATATAAATGGGAAAAACTACTTCAAAGCAAGAATTGAGAAGACTTGGCAAATATTAGGCTCTGCAAATAGTGGAGAAGTCAGAGATGAGATTTTGATTCCAAACACATGGGCGAACTGGATGTGGTCAGTCCTATTTGGAAGATCAAGAAAAGAAACTAGATTGGAATAGCTAGGAAGATGATAGCTTTAATTTTGGATATCTTAAGACAATCAGTGAGACACTGGATGGAACCAGAAAAACCAACCTGGAGACAACCAGTTCTTAGGTGGTACTAAAAGCCATGGGAGACAACCCTATGGCAGACTGCACAGAAAAGAGAGAAGGTACATACCAAGACTTGAGAAAAGTCACCTCTGAAGCTACACTGAGAGGTGGTATGTATGAGCTAGAAGAACCCCCCCTCCCAAATCCCCTCACTCACCCAAGGTGTTCTCAAGAGCGTAGAGTCTGTGAAAGGTTGGGCCATGCCCCCACACACTCCCTCACCTTTTTCTTGAGTTTGTTGAATTTCTTCTGCAGAGCCTCCTCCTCCTCGCTCAGTCCGGGGGGTATCACCAACATGGTGGCTCCTGGTTCAGGGGCAGGGCCCAAGACATCTTTCTCCACTGTCACCGCCCAGGGTTCACACATCGTCCACACTGTACCCAACCCCACCCCTCCAGGCTTGCCTACTCCTGTCTTTTCCTCTCCCTACCCCTTGCTTAAACCAGGCTGCCGTCCAAGACCCCACTCGCATCAACCAGGACTCCCTTTTCTTCCAGTAATCACGGACGCCAGCGCGTGGGGGTACCACGTAGTCCGGGGAGGGAGAAACACCCGGTCAGTCGCCAAGACCACGGCACCAGACCCCCCTATCCCTGCTGGGGTTAGTATGACAACCACGGGGTCTGAACGGCTGAGGAGGCAGTGGAACCCGCTTAGCGCTCTCAGAGCAACGACAAGGGGTTAGAAGTGAGGAGGAGCTCGGAAAAAAGGGGCGAAAGGTAGAAGGAGAAGGCCTTACCTGAGGGGGCGGCAACCGGGGGTCCCACGGTCTCGGGCGGCGCCCGCGCGCGCAGCGGGTATCAGGCTCAGAGCGATGACGTAGCGAGGCGCGCAGAACGCGGTAACCAAGGCGGCCCAAGCCGCAGATACTTCCGCCCGGCCTTCCACCCTCTCAGGTCAGCCCCTTCGTAGCTCCCATTCACGCCCCCGGGGGGTTGTGTGCCGGAAGTCGCTTCCACGTCCGCCCGTCCAGGGGCGGGGCTTACCGCTCCACTTCCGGACTGTCCGGCGGCGGCGGCGGTAGCCCCAGGATGATGGAAACGGAGCGCCTTGGTGAGGGGAGAGCAGGTGGAACGAAGGAGTAGTCTAGGAATGACCCTTGACGCCTTACTTCTCTCCCCTTCCCCATAGTGCTACCTCCCCCTGATCCTCTGGACCTGCCCCTTCGGGCCCTGGAGCTGGGATGTACAGGGCGCTGGGAGCTGCTGAATGTGCCCGGGGCTCCAGAGAGCACCGTGAGTGACTTTTGACCTTAACCGTTGACCCTCATTGATCTTAAAACTTCCATCCTCCTCATGCTAGGACCTAGCATGACCTCGTTCTCCTGTCTCTGGACACCTGTTATCCGGGCTGGACTGGTGCTGGGCAGACCCCAGCCAGTGGACCTTCTGTGGGTCAAGGCCCCTGTGAGGACAGAGCAGGGAGTTCTGGGGGATTCCTAAGCTCTGAGAACTGCTCTTTCAAATGTGTCTCTCCTCCTTGGATTCCTTGATACCAAAGCACCAGGGCACTTGGTGGTGGCTGAAATGCTAGCCTTTGAGTCCCTGCCTCTTCATTAGGTCTGGGATCCCTTTTCCAGCTAGTGATACTCAAATTTATGTGTAGCTCATGATTAGTAGGGGAACTTTTTAAAAATACAGGTTCCTGGGTTCAGCCCCAGATATCCTGAACTTGTGTTTTGTATTGAATTGTAATGTATCAATGGCTGGTGGCCCAGGTAATCAGTAGAGGTAGTTTGTCCTGTAAATAGGGTGATCTTTGGAGAATATAACTTTAACCGCACGGTCCTAGTTTGTCCAGGACCTCTTTCATTTCTGACCTAAACATGAAATCCCATCTCCTTGTGTATCTGTTTCTTACTCCCTTCCCTTACCTGATGCCTCTCATTTTGCCCTTGTTCCAGCTTCCCCACGGCCTCCCACCCTGTGCCCCAGATTTGCAGAAAGAAGCAGAGCAGTTGTTCCTGTCATCTCCAGCCTGGCTGCCTCTGCATGGTGTGGAGCACTCAGCCCGGTGAGGGGCCTGGAGGGGCCTAGACTGGGGAGATGGGTCCTAGAAGGAAGTTGGAAGAAAGGAGAACGACCTGAAATTTATTTACCTTCTCTGTAGAAAATGGCAGAGGAAGATGGATCCCTGGGCTCTCCTGAACACATTGGGTGCCCCAGTCCCCTCCGACCTGCAGGCCCAAAGACACCCAACCACAGGTCAAATACTTGGTTACAAGGAGGTAAGAGGTCAGGGATTATGAGAAGCAGAGTTGGGGAGTTGGGGAAAAAGGGGTTCAGAGGCAAGCTCAGCCTCACTGCAGCTCTGATCTCTTGTCTCAGGTCCTGTTGGAGAATACGAACCTGTCTGCCACAACCTCCTTGTCTCTTCGTCGGCCCCCAGGGCCTGTCTACCAGTCCCTGTGGGGGAATCCAACACAGTACCCTTTCTGGCCAGGTGACTCGTGGAAATGGGATGGTAGGAGAGGAAGCCATCAGTCTCCATCCCCTATCACTCCATGAATCCCCCTGTTTGTCCATCCTTTCCCCAGGTGGAATGGATGAGCCCACCATAACAGATCTGAGCACTCGGGAGGAGGCTGAGGAGGAGATAGACTTTGAGAAAGGTGAGGTGGTGCCAGGACTGACCGTTGGGAGGGCCTCTGAATTTGGGCTTCGAGGAAGAGGGGCCCAGGCCTGTCACTGGGCTGCTGCTAGCCCTTCCATGCCTTTGAGAAAATTAGGAAAAGGTATTCTTTCTGTAACAACCTTTGCTGTTGTCTGTTTAAAAGTGTCACAACAAATGTCGCCATGTACAACTTGTCTGTGTCCTTTAGGTTTGTGTAACATGTGATTTGCTCAACAGTGTGCAGTAGCCCTGGTTCTCTTTGTCTCTATGCTTCAGATCTTCTTACTGTCCCACCTGGTTTTAAGAAAGGTGTGGACTTTGCACCAAAGGGTGAGTTTTGGTTTTGAGCTGGGGGCGTAGAAGTGATGCCTTTCTCCTATAGTTCAGAGTTGGGCGTGACCAGGTCTCCTTTTTCACCTTGCTCTGCAGATCGCCCAGCTCCAGCCTTGGGGTTGCTCAGCCTCAGCCGTTTGCTGGAGCCCCTGGATTTGGGTGGGGACTATGAGGATGAGAGTGAGGCAGTGAAACAGCCAGGCAGCCCCACAGGGAACACTGTTTCAGCCTCTCCCTGCAGTGCTCCCCTGGCCCGAGCAAGCAGCTTGGAGGACCTAGTGTTGAAGGTTGGTGGTTCTAGGCAGTCAAGGCAGGAAAGAAGGGAGGGTGGGTTGACTTGGGTGGGTCTAGGGTGAAGGCTGGAGCATGTTTTGCAGAGCTGGTAGCAGAGAGCTCTCTGGTTATATCTTCATCACCTCTATCCCTGGCTTTTCTAGGAAGCATCCACAGTTGTATCCCCCTCCGAGCCTCCCAAACCCCCACCTCAGGAACGGTGGGCCATTTCTGTGGATGTCACCTCCCCTGTTGGTGATTTCTACCGCCTCATTCCCCAGCCAGCCTTCCAGGTAGTGTGGCCCAGTCCTTACATGCTCCTCCACCGCCTCCCAGCCCACTCTCTTGTCTCCTTTCCCACCAGAGGCCAGGTACCTTCCAGGCCAGTCTTGGACCTCAGGCCAGCCTTACCTCCCTCTGGCCTTCTCTGCACTGCCCTGCATGTCCCAGGAGCCAGAGGTATGAAGGCCTCTCTCCCTTCTTCAGCTGCCATCCATTTCTTTCTCCCACAGTGGGCCTTTGAGCCGGATGTGTTTCAGAAACAGGCCATCCTGCACTTGGAACGGCACGACTCAGTCTTTGTCGCGGCTCACACGTCTGCGGGGAAGACAGTTGTGGCTGAATACGCCATTGCCCTTGCCCAGAAACATATGACGCGGTACAGGGCCCCTCCCCAAACTCCACTTCACCAGCCAGTTGTTTTCTCCCTGACCTTGCCAGGCGTCATCTTTTTTCCACCTATCTCATTCTTCAGATGAAAGGTTCTGGGGAGAAACTGAGACAGAGGCCCAGGAAGAAATGGGAAGGTGTGGGGAGGAGAGAGGTTAGATGAATGACCTGTGTTAATTTAGAAAGGGGTTGGAGGCAGAGTTTTTGTGGGGTCATATCATGAAGGAGAATGTGGGGGCAATTTGGGTGAAGAAGGGAACACCTGAGCTCTGGGGCGAGCTTCTGAAGGGCTCGGGGGGAGAGAAGGGGCTGATTGTGAGTCTGTGAAGGGATTGGCTGACTTCATGCCCTCTTCCCAGCACCATCTACACCTCACCCATCAAGGCTCTGAGCAACCAGAAGTTCCGAGACTTCCGAAACACATTTGGGGATGTGGGATTGCTCACAGGGGATGTGCAGTTGCATCCAGAAGCCTCCTGCCTCATTATGACAACTGAGATCCTTCGGTGAGAGATGGACCCTCATCTTGGGTGGGTTTTGGTCAGGAAGGTCAGGCTGCTCTGGAGAGCATGTTGGCGGAGGAGAGGGTGGAGACAGGAGCCCCTGGGGAGTCAGGCTTCGGCCTCTTCTCCCCAGCTCCATGCTGTACAGTGGCTCAGATGTCATCCGGGACCTGGAGTGGGTCATCTTTGATGAGGTTCATTACATCAATGATGCAGAGGTAAGGGTGATGGGTCCCCAGATCCTGGCAGTGCTCTCCTGTGGGACTAGTTCAGCAGCTCTCCTCTCCTGCACACCCTGTAGACTTTACTGCCTTCCTTGCCCCCAAGTGGAACCGTGTGCCACTACCCTAGGGGCAGAGGAGCAGCCACCTCTGAGCTGTGGGTGACTTTATCTTCCCTCTCTGCCCAGCGTGGGGTCGTGTGGGAGGAGGTGCTCATTATGCTTCCTGACCATGTCTCCATCATCCTCCTGAGTGCTACTGTCCCCAATGCCCTTGAGTTTGCTGACTGGATCGGGTGAGACGTGTGTCCTGGGGTGGTGGTGGGAGGGAAGGCCACCCCAGCAAAGAGAGCAGTCAGGCTTTGGGGGTGGGACAGGGGAACACGTCTGACTTGGGCAGCTGAGGGATCCCACTTGGGCCCAGATCACTCTGCTTGTTGAAGGATGGGATGATGGGGCAGCTGTGCAGTCTGGCACCCAGAAAAGTCTGGGTGAGGCCAGAGCAGGGAAGGTGGTGGGGACGAGGGCTCCTTCCTGCACTCCCACCCCTGACCTGGTGTCCTCTCCCCCCTCAGGCGACTGAAGCGTCGCCAAATCTACGTGATCAGCACTGTTGCCCGCCCTGTCCCCCTGGAGCATTATCTTTTCACGGGGAACAGCCCCAAGACCCAGGGGGAGCTCTTCCTGTTGCTGGACTCCCGGGGCGCCTTCCACACGAAGGGGTAAGCCTGAACTGGGGAAGAGCCATGGCTGGGCCCACTGGATGTGACTGTGATCGCTGCCCCTCCCACGCCCAGGTACTATGCAGCTGTTGAGGCCAAGAAGGAGCGGATGAGCAAACATGCCCAGACCTTTGGGGCCAAGCAGCCCACGCACCAGGGGGGACCTGCACAGGTGGGAACTTCCACCACCTGTTTCTCCCCTGTCCTTTCTTCCCTCATCCCCCATGGGTTTAGACTGAGCTTGGAGAACCGCCCGACTTGACACTCGTTTATCACCCTGTGCTTTGGCACTCACTGGTTCAGGGACACAAACTCCAACCTTTCCGCCTCCTTCCCCAGGATCGAGGTGTGTACCTGTCCCTCCTGGCCTCCCTCCGTACTCGTGCACAGCTACCCGTGGTGGTGTTCACCTTCTCCCGGGGCCGCTGTGACGAGCAGGCCTCGGGCCTCACCTCCCTCGACCTTACCACAAGTTCAGAGAAGAGTGAGATTCACCTCTTCCTGCAGCGCTGCCTTGCTCGCCTCCGCGGCTCTGATCGCCAGCTACCCCAGGTGTGGAGGGGTGCCTTGGAGACCAATGGGGGAGAGTGCTCCACCACCCCATCCCTGACCATGGCCTCGGCCCCCCCAGGTCCTGCACATGTCGGAGCTCCTGCACCGCGGCCTGGGTGTGCACCACAGTGGTATTCTGCCCATCCTCAAGGAGATTGTGGAGATGCTCTTCAGCCGTGGCCTGGTCAAGGCACGCACAGTGGTGGGGGAGGGATTCCCTGGGACACTCATTGCTGCCTTAGGGACTGCCCGGAGGGTGGAGGGCCTGGGATGAAGAACTTGGGCCCTGGATCCAGACAGCCTGGGTATGAATCCCAGCTCCACCATTTACTGTATGACCTTCGGTAAATTAGTTAACCTTCCTGAACTTTAGGTTTCCTATCTTAAAATGGGGATGCAGAAGACACAAACAGGTAGTATTCAGAAGAGAATCCCAAAAAGCGAGTAAGCATATGAAAAGTTATTAGTCAACAGAAAAATGCAGATTGAAATACTCACAAAACATGACTTTACAGCTATCAGCCTGGTAAAATTTAGGAAACTGGCTAATACTAAGTGTTGCCAAAGACATAGGAGTCTGTAGAATTATGGGACTCCTCATACAGGTGTAGCCAGTCTGGAAGGCACCCTGGCACTCTTGAGGCAAAAATAAGTACAACTCTTTGACCCTAAATTCTATTCCAGTGTATATACGGCAAAGCAGTTCTTACCCTGGCCTGTGGGGGTCTGCTCTCCCTTTGTTGGCTGTGACCTTGTGGCAGGGTAGTGGTCGTGCCAAGGTGCTCTTCCCTGCGACAGCAGATAGGTGACTGGAGGGAATGCCCTCCACAGAGTGTTTTGCAGCAGCTGGAAGCAATGGATTAGATATAACCACAGGAACATGGATGTATGCTGAAAACACAATGTGGAGGAAAAGAAGAAAACAGAATGAGATATATACCTGCTTTAATGTGAATTGTAAATTGTATGCACACCAAACAAGACCCAATCTGCAAGAAAGTGTTCACACAAAAACATACTCATTAAATACATTGGGATGATTGGATGGATAGGAGTGAGATATGGGGGTACAAGGAAGGAAATAGGTAGCTAAATGAATAAAATGCAGAAAATGATAGTACGCACTCGGTAGATTTGCTTGTGAGTTAAATGAGGTCCTGCGAGTTAATCATCTGGGACTGTGCCAGGTGCCTCCTTAGCCTTGGCTACAAAGGTGCGCCTGGCCAGGGCTAGGTGTGTGTGTATGGGCCCTTTGCTGATCCTCTCTTCCCCCACCCCAGGTCTTGTTTGCCACAGAGACCTTTGCCATGGGTGTAAACATGCCAGCCCGGACAGTGGTGTTTGACTCCATGCGCAAGCATGATGGCTCCACCTTCCGAGACCTGCTCCCTGGGGAGTATGTGCAAATGGCAGGCCGGGCGGGGCGGAGGGGCCTGGACCCCACAGGCACTGTCATCCTGCTCTGTAAGGGCCGTGTGCCCGAGATGGCGGACCTGCATCGCATGATGATGGTGAGCTGGGACAGCATGAGACCAGACTGGGAGGTCCCCAGCTTGGGGCACCTGCTGGATCCTCTCTTCCAACCCTCTTCCCCTCTCCTTTCTGCTTTTTTTTACTTTTGTCTGGGAGAAACCAAGGTGGAGTGAACAAATGGAAGGATGAGATTGGATCTTATCTCCTCTAGTCTTTTCCCTCTGATGATGGAGCTAGATAGGACCTTTCAGAGTCTCTTTACCTAGTTTTGCTCCCTTATTTTGCTGAGGAGGTGAGCAAGCATTTGTTTGGGGTCCCCTGGTTGCAAGCTGGGATTCGATCTGCAGGGAGCAGGGTCAGTCCCTGGAGGGCCGGCTGGAGTATAGCAGGCCCCCCAATCTCACTGGCTTCTCTGATACGGCCCAGGGGAAGCCATCCCAGCTGCAGTCCCAGTTCCGCCTCACGTACACCATGATCCTCAACCTGCTGCGGGTGGACGCCCTCAGGGTGGAGGACATGATGAAGAGAAGCTTCTCTGAGTTTCCATCCCGCAAGGACAGCAAGGTAAGGAGGATGGGATGGACAGTAACCTGGGCAGGATGTTGGCAGGGGAAGCCAGCCCTGGAAGAAGTGGGCATCTAGAGGCTAGCAGGGTAAAGGTGGAGGGTGTGGCATATTGGGTCTGGGGACTGTTGTTTTACACACACACCCACTACTTCTGCCCAGGCCCACGAACAGGCTCTAGCTGAACTGAACAAAAGGCTGGGGGCCTTGGAGGAGCCTGACACAACTGGCCAACTGGTCGACTTGCCTGAATATTACAGCTGGGGGGAGGAACTGACAGAAGCCCAGAACTTGGTCCAGGTGGGTGAGTGTTGGGGGGTGATAGAGGAAGGGAGGAAGGGAATGTGACACTCAGGGTGCTCCTGAACCTAATTCAGTGTCCCTGTGACGCTTCCTCCTTTATCCCCTTTGTGCATGTCCCCACTCTTTAGCGATGCATCATAGAATCTGTGAATGGGCTGAAATCTCTCTCAGTGGGAAGGGTAGTGGTTGTGAAGAATCAGGAGCATCACAGCACACTGGGTGTGATCCTGCAGGTGAGGGCAGTGGGAATATGGGCCCAGAGGTTGGGAGGGAGAAGTGAGCCCCATCCCCGCCTTCCTCATGTGGCTGGGGGCAGGTTGCAGTCACCGCTGGGTTCTCATTTTTCCTTCTTGCCCTGCTTTCCTTCCCATCACCATCACTTCATGTTCCTCGTTCCCCTGACCCCTGGAAGTCTGCTCTGATTGCTTTACTTGGCTGCAGGTCCTTACTGGTGGGCTCTGCATGGTTGCTCCATGATAGCAGCCTGAGGGTGGGATCTACCTTCTGAAGTCCACTCCTCACATCACCCTGGCTTGGCCTCCCCACCTCCCCTAGGTCTCCTCGAACTCCAACAGCAGAGTATTTACAACCCTGATCTTGTGTGATAAGCCTGTGTCTGAGTACCCACAGGAGAGGGGGCCGGCCACCCCACATGTGCCCTATCCAGATGACCTTGTGGGATTCAAGCTGCTCCTGCCTGAAGGTGAGAGTGGGGCAGATGTCCTGGTTCCTGACAACAGTGCAGGTGGGATGCCTGGGGCCCTGGTGAAGTCTTACCTTGCTCTGTGTCACAGGGCCCTGTGACCACACTGTGGCCAAGCTCCAGCCGGGAGACGTGGCTGCCATCGCCACCAAAGTGCTCCGGGTGAACGGGGAGAAGATCCTGGAGGACTTCAGCAAGAGGCAGCAACCGAAATTCAAGTTAGAGTTAATGGCGAGGCCCATTTCCTGGGGAGGGATTATGTAATGGGGGACAGTAGGGAGGTGTGGTCAGGAAGCTCCCCAAGCCTGAGGGGCCTCCTTCGGAAGAGAAGATTGCCTCGGGTCTCAAGACCTGCTCCTTTCTCAGAAAGGATCCACCCTCTGCGGCCGTGACCACTGCTGTCCAGGAACTGCTGCGCCTAGCTCAGGCCTACCCAGCGGGACCCCCTACCCTCGACCCTGTCAATGACCTGCAGCTCAAGGATGTGTCTGTGGTTGAGGCGGGGCTCCGGGCCCGGAAGCTGGAGGAGCTGATCCGGGGTGTTCAATGTGTGCACAGCCCCCGTTTCCCTGCCCAGGTAGGGCCCTGGATGCCAGCTTCCAAGCTGGTAGGGGGCTTTTCCTCTCTGGTTCCGTGTAGACAGGCTGCTGCCCTCACAGCCCTCATCTTTAGTGCCCCCCTGCCAAGGGGGGAGGGGCAGGCTAACCCACTGCTCTTGTCCGCGACTCTTTGCAGTACCTGAAGCTGCGGGAGCGGATGCACATACAGAAGGAGATGGAGCGGCTGAGCTTCCTGCTGTCAGATCAGTCGCTGCTGCTGCTCCCAGAGTACCACCAGCGAGTAGAGGTGGGAGGGTGGGGTGGAGGGGGCAGTGTCAGGGGGAGGCAGCAGGCTCCTGACACCCACCGTCTTTCTCCAGGTGCTCCGAACCCTGGGTTATGTAGATGAGGCGGGCACTGTGAAGCTGGCAGGGAGGGTGGCTTGTGCCATGAGCAGCCATGAGCTCCTTCTCACTGAGCTCATGTTCGACAACGCTCTGAGTACCCTTCGGCCCGAGGAGATTGCGGCCCTGCTCTCTGGCCTCGTCTGCCAGAGCTCTGGGGACCCTGGGGAGCAGCTCCCGAGCACCCTCAAACAGGTATAGGACACCCCCCACCCCTTGGCTGTGGTATTCCCAATTCCCAGCCCCATGTGTTCCCCAGTGACCCCTTCCAGGGCTGTAAGTGTCCGTAAAAACTCGAATGGTGGCTGCTTGATGTGGGCCTCCCGTCCTACAGCAGGGAGGCAGGTCTTAGCCTCTGTGTCCCCCTCTACAGGGAGTGGAACGCGTCCGGGCTGTGGCCACAAGGATTGGGGAGGTCCAGGTGGCCTGCGGCCTGAACCAAACAGTGGAAGAATTTGTGGGGGAGCTGAATTTTGGGCTGGTTGAGGTCGTGTACGAGTGGGCCCGAGGCATGGTGAGTAACTGGGCCTTGGGGTTTTGTGGAAGACTGGGTGGGGAGAAGCTGCCCAGGCCTACCATGTTCAGTCCTTACCCTGCTTCCCCCACAGCCCTTCTCTGAGTTGGCAGGGCTCTCAGGGACCCCCGAGGGCCTGGTGGTCCGCTGCATCCAGCGCCTGGCTGAGATGTGTCGCTCCCTGAGGGGGGCAGCCCGCCTGGTAGGCGAGCCTGTGCTAGGTGCTAAGATGGAGACGGCGGCTACCCTGTTACGGAGGGACATCGTCTTTGCAGCCAGCCTGTACACTCAGTGAATGAGCCCTGTGTAAAGATGTAATAAAACAGCAAACCACATGTGTGTCCTTGAGGTGTTGGGCAGGGATGATTCATCTCAAAAGACACAGTAGGGAGAAACACCTAGAAATATGCTTTTATCTGTGCACACAGAGACAGGCCCGCACCTCTGAAGCATCAGTCCTTGGGGTAGCGTGTCTTAGGGGGTGATGGGAAGTCCTAGGTCGTGGCTTCCACGTACCACATGGGTAGGAAAGCATAGGGTGCATCTCGATGTTCAGACACCGTGACTGGGCTGCCAGGCTCCCAGGAGAAGAGGTAGACGAGTCTGGGAGGCAGATGGAATCATGAGTTGAGGGCTGGAGGCTGAGCTTGTGGGTCCCAGGAGGAGGGGCAGAGCTGAATGAATGCCTTACCTGGGGTCATCCTGGACAACTGTGTTCTGGGCAAAGCTAAGGAAGGCAGCACAGAAGTTCATACACACAGAGGGATTCCAGCTGTTACGGTCATTCTGGAGAAGGCCAAGGAGGAGGCAGAAGACTGGTAGTGACGGTGAGGGAGGTGGGAGAAGGGGCGGGTGGACTGCAACCCTGGGTACTGGACCTGTGGCCTTGGCGTTGGGGGGATAGGAGGGAGCTGTGATGCCGTTGCCTTACCCTGACGTGTTCAAACATCTCCATGGTAGGAAAAGTCTTGAGGGAACAGACGAAACCCTCTGGGTTACGGAAGCCAGCAACAACATTTGGGACCCCCAAAAGGAATGACTGAGCCCACCATTTCAGAAGTTTATGTCTGTCAAGAAAGACACAGGGTCAGTGCGAAAACATCCTCCACCCTCCTGCCTTATCCTCTTCCCCCAAGTCCCTTTCTCAGTTGTTGATTCTAGGCCTTGCCCTGCCCACTCCCATCCTGAACCTGTAGAAGCTCCTCCACTGGCCTGGGCTGTGCATCTCCTTGGAGGTCTTGAGCTCCACATAGCAGGTGGGGGGCTGTGTGGATGGTGCCTGGGGGTCTATGCAGTCTACCTCCCCTGAGAAGAGCAGAGGGTGGTTTCCCAGACGGCTGCGTAGCACAGAGCAGAAGGCCACATTGGTGTTAACCTCCCCAGAGGGGTCTGGGGAGCCTCCGGGTTTGTCTGCACAAGAAGAGAAGCAGCAGCAGGGTGGCGGCTCTCAAATCTCTAGGGAAGGGGGAGGAGGCTACAGAGCAGGGGCAACTCTCACCTGCACACATGTATTGCTCAAACTTGTATCCCATGTACATAAGCTCCCGGAGGAGGGGTGGCCGAGCAAGCCTCTGAGCCCGAGCAGCTGGTGTTTCTACCTCACTCAGGTACAAAGTCCCCTGGAACCGGGAGGCTGCCAGCTGCCAGCCATCCTGCTGCTCATATGGTGTTGTCAGCAGTTTTGTCAGGTGCCCCCGCCATGTCACTATAGCCCCTGCCAGCCAGCCTGGACCCCTGAGAGGGAGGAGTTATAGGACGAAGATCAGACACAAGCATTAGCTCAGATGGCTCCCACAAAGAATAGCCTAGGTTCCTTCTAAGGACTGAAGTCACTCCAGCTTTGGCTTTCCTAATTTTATAGGGTAAGTGCAGGTTCTAGATCTACTTGTGGTGTGCTTTGCTCACCCCTCCAGTTGGCCACGGTGCTCCAGGAGCCAGCATAGCAGGTGGTCCAGTCCCTCTTGGACCTCCTCATCTCGGGGCTGGTATCGATCAGGGTATCCATCTCTGAGGTCAAAGCTGGGGCCTTGACCATTGGTTGGGGGTGGGCTGTAGTAGCGCAAAGCTCGAGCATCTCCATGGTACTGGCGTTGTGCATCCAGGGAGAAGCAGCCCAGTTCCGAAGGGCGTCGGTAGAAAGGAAAGGGCCCAGAGAAGAGGGCAGGGTTTGTGGATAGTGAGGATGCTGGGCAGGAAAGTTTGTTCCAAGGCTCACCTACTTCTGTCTTCCCTGCTCCTCTCTTGGTAGTTCCTCTGGGCTCCATGAGGTCCTGAGATTGCGGGGGACTTCTCCTTTTACAGAGGAGGCCTGGAGAAGGGACACTTCAGGTCAGAACTAAGTGAGCTTCCTGAGTGTCAGGCTCTGGTCTTGAAACGTGAAGGCTCTAGACCCTCAAACAGAGCCAAGGCCAGGTGCACATCCCACATTCTTCTTTGACCTATACTCCCACTCCCAGATCCAACAGTCGCAGTGAAGTTAGTAAGGATTTGGGCTCAGATCATGCATCTGGTTACCTCAAAGCCCGCCAACCTCGACTTCCACCTTCTTAGGGATAATACGCCAAGGAAGTTTGGTCAGAAGTCGAAAAGGTATGCAAAGCTGGTTTTCCGCCCTCCGTGACGCAATCATTCAGCGACAGTGGCAGGCAAAGCCCTAGGGGCACGCCGGTGGGAGGTGCACTTTACCCCCAGAAGGCTTTGTCCGCATAGCATACAGCACGGTCCCCGAAAGCTCGCGGAGGAAGCCATTCAGCAGCCGAGTGGGGCCTCGGCCTGAGGATGTGGTGCCGGTATTGGCATTGGCACCGCCCCTCCCAGCAGGGGCGCCAGGGATGACTAGTTGACGCTTCTTCCGTCACCACGTTATCCTACTTACACTCGGCCGACTGTTCTCCAAGGAGGGACGCCCGGGAGCGTAGACGTCACTGCTCTGCGCCGGAAGACTCTGTTTTTGGTGGTCTCTTCCCTCAATACCGACCCCTTCCCCGGCCCCAGAGGTCTTGGGATATGAGCCAGAAGAGGCGTCGGCTGGTCCCAGAGACCTTTGGACTGAAGAGGCGGAAGGAACAAGTACCTGTAGAGGCAGATCCTGTAAGGGGCGAGTCAGGTAACCGTGGCAACCCTGAGGTGGGGCAAAGATTCCAGCCTGCCGTCGCCTTGGCCCCGCTAACTTTGTTGGGAGAACGGCGGCTCCGCAGTCGTACCCCGCCCGGTTACGGTCTCAGTGTCCCGGTCTCTCCGCCCAGGGTCGGCGCGCGCCGCAGTCGCGGAGCTGGTGCAGCTGTTCCCGCGAAGCCTGTTTGAGGACGCGCTGCCGCCCATCGCTCTGAGGAGCCAGGTGTACAGCCTCCTGCCTGACCGGACGGTGGCTGACCGGCAGCTGGTGAGGGGCGTCAGGGCGACGGACAGAAGCTGCTTCCCTGCTTCGCGGGCACTCTCGTGGTCCCCCTTCACTCAGACACTCAGTCGGCCCGCCAGCCATTCTGTCTTTTAACAAGCGTTAGGGCTTTCTGGGCAGGCACTGCGGTGCCACGGAGAAAGCTGCAGACCCTGTCAAAAGACTCTCAGGCGGTAGAGAGCATGCCAAATCATGAAGGCGGGAGAGGGAACTTTTTGGGGAATCAGTAATCGGAGGTGGTAGAGCCTACCGTGCGGGCAGGCAGACGTCAGATTGCGACAGGCGTTGTGCATTAGTGTTGTTTCCATCTTACCCTGAAGGCGATGAGCTGGTAGACAGTGTTAAACGAGATCTGTGTGTTTGATGGATTGGAGGTAGTGAGATGAGGCAGGGAGATCCGTTAGGAAGATAACGCAGCTGAGAACTGAAGGTCTAAATTAGGGTAGTGTAGTAGGGAAGGAGAGGATGTAGCTGGAATCTGTCTAGTCTCTGGGAAGATTGGCCCGTTTGCAGGACCATGGTCCAGCAGGTCCAGCGCTGGGACAAGGCTTTGCTTCAGGGTCTGCAGTTGGGTCTGCAGATTGTGAGCCTGTTACCAGGTGAGTGGATAAGTTTGGCTCTTTCCAGGCCCCTGGGAGGGCTCCTACCAAGCCGTTGGTTGGTTCCTAGGTTGGCAAGAGTGTCTCTGGACTGTGACTGAAAGGGGCTGGAAACAAATCATGAGGTAGTGCATGAGGCAGGGAGATCAAATAGCAAGTTGCTGCAGCTGAGAACTGGTGAAGGCCTAAGTTAGGGCAGTGTAGGAGGAAGGGAGAGGAGGAGTGAGGGGGAGGGATATGGAGGGAGTGAAGAGGAAGGAGTCCAGCATAACTCAGATTTGCCAGATGAGAGAGACTGAGTGATTGGTGGAGTGAATAGGGTAGGAGCACGGTGAGTCTGGGGGGCAGTTGATGCATTTAATTTTGTACCAGTTGAGTTGAAGGTACTTGTGGAGCATCCCAAGGCAAATGTGTAGTAGACGGTTGGATATGAGAGTTTGGAGGGAATTATGGGCCAGCGATATAGAATTGGGAGTCATGGAGATATGAGTCATGGTTCAGTCTGGGGATGTGGGTGAGATCAGGTAGGAAGAGTGAGTAGAGGAGTCATACTAGACTTTCTTACAAACGTAAGAAGACAATGAGAGCTATGGTTCTTTCTTTCCAGGAAAATGCATATATGCCACATATGTATAAGGTATGTGTACACTTTGGGGAGGGAAGTAGTGTTTCACAGATCTTCTGAGGCCCAATATTAAGGACCTCAAGTTTAGAGTGAAAAATAATAGGGGCAAGTCCACAATGCTGGGAGATACCAACGTTTGAGAGTTTTTCTCAAAGTATGTCCTGAATTCTACCTGTATCAGAATTACCTGGGCTGCTTATTCAAAAATGCAGGTTCCCGGGACTCATTCAAGGCTAATGAATTAAAAGATCTGTTGGACCTGGGAATCAACACTTTTTTGAACTGTTGCCTCAAGTGATTTTTAATGCGCCTTAAAGTGGGAGATCCCCTGATATAAGGGAAAAGCAGAGGAAGAGGAGTCTGTGAAAGAGGCTGAAGAGGAATTGCCAGAATTAGGAGGAACCCGGGAAGAGGCTTATTGAGAAAGGAAATATTTTCAAGGAGAAGTAATTGGTCGTGTTGATCCTGTGATTCAAGGCAGTGGTCTGTGACGAGGTCAAGTAAAATAGTATCCAAAATCTGTCTGTTGGATTGAGAAGGCAGGTTAATAGCAACCTGTCAGGAAGAGAAGGCAAGAAAAGGAAAGCAGACTGGCTTTAGTCTCATGAAGAAGTGAGTCAGATGGAACTGTTCCTTATAGGTTATTGTTGTTTTTAATCTACTAGTGTTAGCTTAAATTTTTAAAAAGCTTTAAAAATCGCACAAAGAAAAATAAAAACATGAACAACACAATTTAAAGACTGTCTGTAAAGCAAATACCCATTTAACCACCACCCAAGGCAGACTATGGAACATGGCCGACATCCCACATATAATGCCTTACGTCTCTGGGAAGTAATTATGATCAGGACTAGTATAATAATTGTTCCCTTGGTTTTCTTTATACTACCTATGTGTTTACAAACACCATAGCTTAGTTTTACCCACTTTTGAACTTGATACAAACAAAATCATATTGTATGTATTTATGTCTTGTTTCATTAGATGGATGTTTTTGAGGTGCTTCCCAGTTGCATGTAGCTATAGTTAATTCATTTTCATAGATTTCTCTTTTATGACTATATCCCACTTTGTTAGTTCTAATGAAAGAAATTGTATTTTTCTAGGTATTTGTCCATTTCTTCTAAATTTTCAAATTGATTGGCATAATAGTCTTGCTTGTAGGATGTGTAGTGATGACCCTTTTTTCATTCCTTATATTGGTTGTCTGTGCTTTTACTAGATTTCTTCCCCACTTTTTCTTGGTCAGTCTCCCAGTGGCTGATCAGTTTTAATAATCTGCAAAGAATTAAGGTTTAGCTTTGTTGCTATCTCTTGTATGCCTGTTTTCTATTTCATTAATCTGTTTCCCCTCTACTGTTGGGTTTGTTTTAATTGTCTTTTCATTAGTTTTCATCCTCTCTTTTCTAACATGCATGTCAGGCTATAGTTTCCCTCTGTGTGTGTGTATGGGCACATGCATGCGTGTGCATATCTCCCAAGTTTTGATAAATATTTTCATTATTATTCAGTTCAAAATATCTTCTAACTTTTGTGGATTTTTTTTCTTTGACTTACAGGGTTGATTAGAAAAGTATGTCTTAATTTCTAAACATTTTCTTATTACCTTGTTATTGATTTCTGGCATAAATGATATTGTTGTCAGAGCACATACAAAATATGATTCCAGTCGTTTGAAATTTATTGAAACTTGCTTTGTGTTATATGGTCTGTTTTGCTAAATGTTCTATGTGCATTTGAAAAGAGTATGTATTATTCAGTTGTTTCTCAGTAACGAAAGTTACTGAAAGCTGCTTATTTTGTCTGTTATATGAGTTTATTTGAATTCAATTAATGTGCTTTTGTGATCATTGATTTGTTATTGTTTCTTTAAATATCTTTTCTCCCTTATTATCTTTTTTCTTTTGTCTTGGGACTCCAAATAAACATATATATTGGACCTTCTCTTTATATCCTTTAAGCCTCCTAGCTTCCTGTCTGCATTTTCAATTTTTTTGCTTTATTCTGCTTAGTTTTTCTTTTATCTGACAGATTAGTAGCTTTTTATTCAGCTGTGCCTAATCCACTAAATTTATCTATTAAGTTCTTTGTTTTTCTTTTTTTCTTAAGGTATAATTGATATACACTCTTATGAAGGTTTCACATGAAAAAACAATGTGATTACTACATTACCCATAATTATCAAGTCCCCACCCATACCCCAATGCAGTCACTGTCCATCAGTGTAGTAAGATGCCACAGATTCACTGTTTGTCTTCTCTGTGCTACACTGTCTTCCCCGTGACCCCTCACACCATGTGTACTAAACATAATACCCCTCAATCCCCTTCTCCCTCCCTCCCCACCCGCCCTCCCCTTTGGTAACCACTAGTCCCTTCTTGGAGTCTGTGAGTCTGCTGCTGTTTTGTTCCTTCAGTTTTGCTTCATTGTTATACTCCACAAATGAGGGAAATCATTTGGTACTTGTCTTTCTCCGCCTGGCTTATTCCACTGAGCATAATATCCTCCAGCTCCATCCATGTTGTTGCAAATGGTAGGATTTCTTTCTTTCTTATGGCTGAATGGTATTCCATTGTGTATATGTACCACATCTTCTTTATCCATTCATCTACTGATGGACACTTAGATTGCTTCCATATCTTGGCTGTTGTAAATAGTGCTGCAATAAACATAGGGGTGCATATGTCTTTTTGAATCTGAGAAGTTGTATTCTTTGGGTAAATTCCAAGGAGTGGGATTCCCGGGTCAAATGGTATTTCTATTTTTAGTTTTTTGAGGAACCTCCATATTGCTTTCCACAGTGGTTGAACTAGCTTACATTCCCACCAGCAGTGTAGGAGGGTTCCCCTTTCTCCACATCCTCACCAGCATTTGTTGTTCTTAGTCTTTTGGATGTTGGCCATCCTTACTGGTGAGGTGATACCTCATTGTGGTTTTAATTTGCATTTCCCTGATGGTTAGTGATGTTGAGCATTTTTCATGTGCCTATTGGCCATCTGAATTTCTTCTTTGGAGAATTGTCTCTTCATATCCTCCGCCCATTTTTTAATCGGGTTATTTGCTTTTTGGGTGTTGAGGCATGTGAGTTCTTTATATATTTTGGATGTTAACCCCTTGTCAGATATGTCGTTTACAAATATATTCTCTCATGCTGTAGGATGCCTTTTTGTTCTATTGATGGTGTCCTTTGCCATACAGAAGCCTTTTAGTTTGATGTAGTCCCATGTGTTCATTTTTGCTTTTGTTTCCCTTGCCCAAGGAGATGCGTTCAGGAAGAAGTTGCTCATGTTTATATTCAGGAGATTTTGCCTATGTTGTCTTTTAAGAGTTTTATGGTTTCATGACTTACATTCAGGTCTTTGATCCATTTTGAGTTTACTTCTGTGTATGGGGTTAAACAATAATCCAGTTTCATTCTCTTGCATGTAGCTGTCCAGTTTTGCCAACACCAGTTGTTGAAGAGGCTGTCATTTCCCCATTGTATGTCCAGGGCTCCTTTATCATATATTAATTGACTATATGCTTGGGTTTATATATGAGCTCTCTAGTCTGTTCCATTGGTCTATTGTTCTGTTCTTGTTCCAGTACCAAATTGTCTTGATTACTGTGACTTTGTAGTAGAGCCTGAAGTTGGGGAGCGTAATCCCCCCAGCTTTATTCTTCCTTCTCAGGATTGCTTTGGCTATTCAGGGTCTTTTGTGGTTCCATATGAATTTTAGAACGATTTTCTCTAGTTTATTAAAGAATGCTGTTGATATTTTGATAGGAATTACATTGAATCTGTAGATTGCTTTAGGCAGGGTGGCCATTTTAACAATATTAATTTTTCCTATCCATGAGCATGGGATGTATTTCCATTTATTGGTAACTTCTTTAATTTCTCTCATGAGTGCCTCATAGTTTTCAAAGTATAGGTCTTTCACTTCCTTGGTTAGGATTATTCCTAGGTATTTTATTCTTTTTGTTGCAATTGTGAATGGAATTGTTTTTCTGATTTCTCCCTCTGCTGGTTCATCATTAGTATATAGGAATGCAACAGATTTCTGTGTATTAATTTTGTATCCTGCAACTTTACTGAATTCAAATATTAGATCTAGTAGTTTTGGAGTGGCTTCTTTAGGGTTTTTTATGTACAATATCATGTCATCTGCAAACAGGGACAGTTTAACTTTTTCCTTACCAATCTGGATACCCTTTATTTCTTTGTGTTGTCTAATTGCTGTGGCGAGGACCTCCAGAACTATGTTGAATAAAAGTGGAGAGAGTGGGCATCCTTGTCTTGTTCCCGATCTTAAAGGGAAGGCTTTCAGCTTCTCGCTGTTAAGTATGATGTTAGCTGTGGGTTTGTCATATATGGCCTTTATGATGTTGAGGTACTTGCCCTCTGTACCCATTTTGGGAGAGCTTTTATCCTGAATGGATGTTGAATTTTGTCAGATGCTTTTTCGGCATCTATGGAGATGATCATGTGGTTTTTGTCCTTTTTGTTGATGTGGTGGATGATGTTGATGGATTTTCTGATACTGTACCATCCTTGCATCCCTGGAATAAATCCTACTTGATATGGTGGATGATTTTTTTGATATAATTTTGAATTCAGTTTGCTAATATTTTGTTGAGTATTTTCGCATCTATGTTCATCAAGGATATTGGTCTGTAATTTTCTTTTTTTGTGGTGTCTTTGCCTGGTTTTGGTATTAGAGTGATGGAAGTATTCCCCTCTCTTCTACTTTCTGGAAAACTTTGAGGAGGATGGGTATTAGATCTTCACTAAGTGTTTGATAAAATTCAGCAGTGATTATCTTTTAAGTTCTTAATTTTACTTGCCTCATTTTTCAGTTCTAGAAGTTATACTTGGATGTTTTTCCAATCCATTATGTAAGTTTTTATAAGTTCCTGCCGAAATTATCCATCTTGGCTTTTGTTTATTTCAGCATTTTAAGCATAGTTTTTTATTTTTTTTTAATTGTCTCCTTTTGATAATTTCACTACAGTATGTCTTTTGGGGTCTGTTTCTGTCATCTGTTTCTTTTGAATTTTGTTTCCTTTGTGGCCCAGTTAATTTTGTGTGCTGGACAGATCTGTCTGAATCAGCAAATGCCCTCCATGTCCCGATTACTTCTGTGAATTCTTGTTTTCACTTAGATATTATATTTTGCTGTTAATTCCCTATTATCTTGTGAGCTCTTTACTGCTTAAACAAATTTTAAAATAATATATATATATACATATTTTTTTTTATAGCTTAGAATTTTATTTTATACTTGGTGAGAGAGCTCTTTAGACTTTTTAGGCATCAATTTCTTTCACATTTCACGCTGCTGTGTTTCTGTGCCTTTTTATGAACATGGCAATTTTTTCACCATAGTGCTCAATCACTTTGTGATACAGTTTTGTGGTATTTTTATGGGAGAGTCAGTGAAAATCAGAATTAAAATTGTAACTTTTAAGATACTTAAAATAGCAATTAAACTCAACACGTCCAACACCAACAATGCATACAATTGATGTTTGGGCACCCACAGTCCATGACAACAATATTTCAACTACTGATTTCGGGTGAGCTTCAGCCACATAAATGTGGTAGGGCTCGGGGGAGAAAAAACAGCCTGACAGGAAAACAGGCAAAAGATATGATTAGACAATTCATAGATGAGACATCCAAATAGTCAACAAGCATATGAGAAGATAGCCAAACACGCAAATTAAAAGCAGTAAGTAGGCACCACATTACACTCAAACTGGGCAAAAATAAGAATTATAACAGCTACAGCAGGCGGGAATGAAGGGAAAGAAAATTTCCATATATTGCTGAAAGAACTGTACACCAGCCTTTCAGAAAGCAATCTAGCAACATCTCCTAATGTAAAAAGTATTTCTTTTGACAAAGCGAATCCATGCTAGCTCTCAGAATCATTGATACTCTCCATGCTTCCAAGCATTTCGGATGGAAAGTTTAGTTACAGTAGCCAATGCTGTTTGTGCCCTACACATGTCCTTTAGATGTTCCAGTGTGCCCCATGGATTCTGGCTGCCAGCACCTGCATCTCTGTGCCTGAAGCTGGGCTGCCTCAATGTCAAGGAAGTAACACTGACTACCCACCCACCACCCCCTCCACGAGCCCTCAATCAACAACTTTTGCAGTTGCTAAGAGAGTGCTCAGTCTGCTCTCCAATGGGTAACATAATTCTGAAGTTTGAATTTTGTAGTTTGAGTTTCAGTGAGATTAAGCACCAGTCTCCTACAGTGGTAGCTAGCTTACTAGCTATCTTTTTTTTATATATATAATTTATTTTGGTATCATTAATCTACAATTACATGTGCAATATTATGGTGATTAAACTACCCCCTTCATCAGGTCCTCCCCACCATCCCCATTACAGTCACTGTCCATCAGCGTAGTGAGATGCTATAGAGTCACTACTTGTCTTCTCTGAGTTGTATAGCCCTCCCCGTGCCCCCTCAACATTACATCTGCTAATCGTAATGCCCCTTTTTACCCCTTGTCCCTCCCTTCCCACCCACCTTCCCCAGTCCCTTTCCCTTTGGTAACTATTAGTCCGTTCTTCGGTTCTGTGAGTCTGCTGCTGTTTTGTTCCTTCAGTTTTTTTCTTTGT
>JAQQAC010007890.1:35909440-35944549 GCA_029783875.1 Phataginus tricuspis | reverse complement strand
TCTCTTCTTTTTGTTGATGTGGTGGATGATGTTGATGGACTTTCGAGTGTTGTACCATCCTTGCATCCCTGGGATGAATCCCACTTGATTATGGTGTATGATCCTCTTGATGTATTTTTGAATTCGGTTTGCTAATATTTTGTTGAGTATTTTTGCATCTACGTTCATCAGCGATATTGGTCTGTAATTTTCTTTTTTGGTGAGGTCTTTGCCCGGTTTTGGTATTAGAGTGATGCTGGCTTCATAGAGTGAGTTTGGAAGTATTCCCTCCTCTTCTATTTTTTGAAAAACTTTAAGGAGAATGGGTGTTATTTATTCTCTATATGTCTGGTATTATTCAGAGGTGAATCCATCTGGTCCGGGGGTTTTGTTCTTGGGTAGTTTTTTAATTACCGCTTCAATTTCGTTGCTGGTGATTGGTCTGTTTAGTTTTTCTGTTTCTTGCTTGGTCAGTCTTGGAAGGTTGTATTTTTCTAAGAAGTTGTCCATTTCTTCTAGGTTTTCCAGCTTGTTAGCATATAGATTCTCATAATATTCTCTTATAATTCTTTGTATTTCTGTAGGGTCTGTCGTTATTTTTCCTTTCTCATTTCTGATTCTGTTTATGTGTGTAGATTCTCTTTTTCTCTTAATGAGTCTGGCTAGGGGTTTATCTATTTTGTTTATTTTTTCAAAGAACCAGCTCTTGGTTTCATTGATTTTTTCTATTGTTTTATTCTTCTCAATTTTATTTATTTCTTCTCTGATCTTTATTATGTCCCTCCTTCTGGTGACTTTGGGCCTCATTTGTTCTTCTTTTTCCAATTTCAGTAATTGTGTCTTTAGACTATTCATTTGGGAATGTTCTTCCTTCTTTAAATAGGCCTGGATTGCAATATATTTCCCTCTTAGAACTGCCTTTGCTGCATCCCACAGAAGTTGTGGCTTTGTGTTGTTGTTGTCATTAGTCTCCATGTATTCTTTGATTTCTGTTTTGATTTGGTTATTAACCCATTGATTAATTAGGAGAATGTTGTTAAGTCTCCATGTATTTGTGAGCCTTTTTGATTTCCTTCTAAAATTTATTTCTAGTTTTATACCTTTGTGATCTGAGAAGTTGGTTGGTAGGATTTCAATATTTTTTAATTTACTGAGGTTCTTTTTGTGGCCTAGTGTGTGATCTATTCTGGAAAATGTTCCATGTGCACTTGAGAAGAATGTGTATCCTGCTGCTTTTGGGTGCAGAGTTCTGTAGACATCTGTTACGTCCATCTGTTCTAGTGTGTTGTTCAGTGCCTCTGTGTCTTTACTTATTCTCTGTCTGGTTGATCTGTCCTTTGGAGTGAGTGGTGTGTTGAAGTCTCCTAAAATGAATGCATTGCTGTCTATTTCCTCCTTCAATTCTGTTAGTATTTGTTTCACATATGCTGGCGCTCCTGTGTTGGGTGCATATATATTTATAATTGTTATATCTTCTTGTTGGACTGACCCCTTTATCATTATGTAATGTCCTTCTTTACCTCTTGATACTTTCTTCGTTTTGAAGTCTATTTTGTCTGATACAAGTACTGCAACACCTGCTTTTTTCTCTTTGTTGTTTGCATGAAATATGTTTTTCCATCCCTTCACTTTTAGTCTGTGTATATCTTTGGGTTTGAGGTGAGTCTCTTGCAAGCAGCATGTATGTGGGTCTTGCTTTTTTATCCATTCTGTTACTCTGTGTCTTTTGATTGGTGCATTCAGTCCATTTTACATTTAGAGTGATTATCGATAGATATGTACTTATTGCCATTGCTGGCTTTAGATTCATAGTTACCAATGGTTCAAGCGTTGCTTCTTTACTATCTAACAATCTAACTTAACTTTCTTGTTAAGTTATTGTGAACCCTGTCTGATGTTTCTTTATCTCTCCCTTCTTATTCTTCCTCCTCCATTCTTTATATATTAGGTGTTTTATTCTTTGCCTTTAGTTAGTATTTGGATGGTCTGCTTTCTTTGCTATGATTTTTTTTTCTCTGGTGACATCTTTTTAGCCTTAGGGGTGCTTCCCTCTAGAGCAGTCCGTTTAAGATATCCTGTAGTGGTGGTTTATGAGAGGCAAACTCTCTCAACTTTCATTTGTCTGGAAATTATTTAATCCCTCCGTCATATTTAAATGATAATCATGCTGGATACAATATTCTTGGTTCGAGGCCCTTCTGTTTCATTACGTTAAATATATCATGCCATTCTCTTCTGGCCTGTAAGGTTTCTGTTAAGAAGTCTGATGATAGTCTGATGGGTTTTCCTTTGTAGGTGATCTTTTCTCTCTCTCTAGCTGCCTTTAATACTCTGTCTTTATCTTTGATCTTTGCCATCTTAATTATTATGTGTCTTGGTGTTGTCTTCCTTGGGTCCCTTGTGTTGGGAGATCTGTGGGCTTCCGTGGACTGCAAGACTATTTCCTTCCCCAGCGTGGGAAAGTTTTCAGCAATTATATCTTCAAAGACACTTTCTATCCCTTTTTCTCTCTCTTCTTCCTCTGGTACTCCTATAATGCGAATATTGTTCCGTTTGGATTGGTCACACAGTTGTCTTAATATTCTTTCATTCCTAGAGATCCTTTTATCTCTCTCTGCCTCAGCGTCTCTGTATTCCTGTTCTCTGATTTCTATTCCATTAACAGTCTCTTGCATCTCATCCAGTCTGCTGTTAAGCCCGTCGATGGCTTGTCTCATGTCTGCATTGTCTTTCCTGACTTCCCTCACTTCCTCCCTCAGCTCTTGCACATTTCTCTGTAGATCCGTCAGCATGGTATGACTTTTATTCTGAATTCTTTTTCAGGAAGACTGTGCATTTCCATCCCTTCAGGCTCCTTCTCTGGGGTTGTCTGGCTGATCTTAGTCTGGATCATATTCCTCTGTCTTTTCATGGCTATAGAAGTGGTCGCTGGTAGTTGCCAAGTATGTCCACTGGGCTCTTTAAGACTTTAAAAAGAAAAAAAAGGGAAAAAAGGAAAGAAAGAAAGAAAGAAGAAAAAACAAAAACAAAAACAAAATGCCCACTGGGAGTGGATTCTTTGGGGATGCTGTAGGTGGTGCTGTTGCTACACTATTCCGCAGCTGTGGCCGCGCCACTCCGCAGGGCCCTTTATATCTCTGGCTGGGGTGGGAACGAATGGGAGGCAGTTGAGCTCTGTGGGAAGTCTAAGTGCGGCTACCCTTTCCCAGTCACTAGCTAAGGTTCTGAAGCTCCCCAGGACTCCCAGCCTGCTGGGCTAAGTGTGCCGGGGCGATCCGGCCCCTCCACTGGACTCCTGTCTCTTTAAGACCACTGAAAAAAGCGCACGCTTTTCTTCTTTTGTTTTTTCTTTTTCCTTCCGGGGAGCCGGGTTCAAGCACCCTGGCACGTTCCCCACTCAGATCCTGCCCCTCTGTCTCTCTCAAATCTCCGCTACATCGCGTGATGTGAGTCAGCATCCCCACACAGATCACCGGGGCTGGTTATTTCGTGGGCCTGTACTTCCACTCCCTCCCGGCTCTGAATCCTCTCCTCCTGCTGGTGCGCTGGGGTGGGGGAGTGCTCGGTCCTGCTGGGTCGCGGCTCTGTATCTTACCCGCCTCGCGGGGTGTCGAGTCCTCTCAGGTGTAGCTGCACGCTGTGCGCTTTCCTGTGTATTCTGGTCTCTCTTTTAGGAATAGTTGTATTTGCTGTATTTTCACAGATAAATATAGTGTTGGGAGGAGATTTCTGCCGCCCTGCTTACGCTGCCATCTTCCCAGAAGTCCCCACTCTAAAATAATATATTTTATCCCACATTTTAATTAATTTCAGTGGGTGGGTTGGTTCTTGGTATATTCTTGGAAACAGAAATCCTGGTTTATTTTTATTTGTTTTAAACATTTTATGCCATACTCCTTCCCACCTTCTGCCACCCAAAATCTAGATTTTTAATCATTGAAGCCAAGGCCTGTGTCATAATCACTATTTTATCTTAGTGTCTGGCATATGATTGGGAAATATGTACTGATTGTTTGATAGATAACTAATGAGGTGGGTGTATGGAGAAGTGGGAAGCTAATTGGAAAAGACTATTTGTAATCCACCTGATTGATTCTCTTCTCATAGTTTTCCCTTTACTTATGTTAGGCAGGAAAATAGATATGAGCAGAGTGGAAAGAGAGTAAGGCCAGGAAAGCCCACTAAAAAGACCTGGAGTTAATCAGTTAAAGCTCAAAAAGCCAGGAGCAACTTGGCCTGGAATGTTCGAATATTCCCCAGATAAAGGAAGGTACCTCAGCACAGCCCATGTCTTAATATTGTGTTAATCATGCAGGTCCAACTTATTTTTTAACTTTACCTATATGCTGTTTTTTTCTCCTAAGGACCTAATCAAGTAATTTGCAACCTGGGTAACTAAGCTAGCCTGCAGGCCCAGCCATAAACAACATAGTAAAAGGCAGGAAGGATTCCATCTTAAAGATAAGATTGCATTTTAATACCCAGGAAGTTAAAAAGATTCTTAATTTACTCTTTAGCAAACAGACAATAACTCAGCCCACCTTGGGGGCTGGGCAGGCAGTCTTGTTTGATATACTCCCAGACCAAGACGCTGGTATTCCAGGGAGTAATCAGAGCAGTAAATTCCTTGTGTTAAGTTAATTTTAAATATTCAGAGACCACTTTACAAGTCTGCACCCCCAGCCCTTAGTGACATTCCTGAAGAATCCTTAAAAGGGGGAACCCCCAGCCTTTCAGGGTGCTCCTCTCTCTGAGGTCGCCCGCACTTTCTAAGTGCATAACCTTTTAATCTTAAACTTTTCCCAACCTTTAGAGGGGCCTCCTCTCTAGGACAGCCCACACTCCCCTTTCTCCAAGTGTGCTCCTTTTTACCTTAAATAAACTTCTCACTGCTCAGCTTGAATGTATTGTCTCTGCGCCTTTCCAGTGGTAAGTGTTTTGGTTACTTTGTTTTGTCATTCTAATCCTCCCCATTTTGGTTTAAACCTTCACTCTCTCTGTTCCATCTCAGACAAGTAGGGAGGGGCTGCTGAGAGCTCAGACCTGGACTTGCAAATTACGTTCGCCTAGGCGACTGGGAGCTGTAGTTTACAGTCATGCTCTTCAGTAGCCTGCCTGAAAGTCTCCCTTCTTCACCTATAGGAAGTTTGCAGAACATAGTCTTGCTCCAGCCAGTGCTCTGCGGCTCCCCTAAAGCCTGGGGCGGTAGGGACTCAGTTCCCACGCCATGCAGATGCAAGCGGATGCTTGACGCCAGGTGACACTGGCCTGAGGAGTTAGCAGGGTTATATGCCCTATGCTGCGTAGCTGTTGATGAACTTCCTTTATTATTCAATTCTGTCATTCCCTAACACTCTCACTTTAATGAATTTCTTCCTCACTTTATACTGACTTCCCTGCATCTCTGAACCGAACAACCCTCAACACTTACAGAAAGATTCCCCAATATTGGTAATCAAAGCCTCCCTGCCCAGAAGTGCCCAGATTGGCAGAGCATCTGACCCTGACACCCTTCTTTTCACTCCCATCTCTCTGGAGACAGAAGGAGCTTCAAGAGCAGGGGGAGGTCAGAATCATTCATCTAGGCTTTGACTTGGACGCCCATGGAATTATCTTCACCGAGGACTACAGGACCAGAGTGCGTGTAACTGTGTTTGTGTTTGTGTGTGCATCATGGTTGGGGGTGGAGGGTATTGGGGAATGGCAATAAAAGAACAAAAGAGACAATTTCCCTACCCCATGTCTCTCAAAGAGGGCTCAGGGCTCTTGTAAGTAGTAATATGAGGGAGAGGAATAGTTGGAAAAGTATGAGAGTTGGAAGGACATCAACAAAAGGGAAAACATAGGAAGAGAAATGTTGGTCCTGGGGATAGAGGCCCATGGAAAGTGAGGGTAGCCCCAGACCACGTCTGTCATCTCTGATTCCAGGTCCTCAAGGCCTGTGATGGCCGACCATACGCAGGAGCTGTGCAGAAATTTCTGGCTTCAGTGCTTCCAGCTTGTGGGGACCTTAGCTTCCAGCAGGACCAAATGGCACAGACCTTTGGCTTCAAGGACCCAGAGATTACGTGAGACTTGGGGGAATCAACAGAATCAGGCATCTGATATCTCTCTGTCTCTCCAGTCCCATCCAGCCTGACCTTTTCCTTCTGATGAACCCGCTAAAAAGAATGACTTTTTTTCTTAGAAAAATGACCTAAGTTTGTACTCCTCCCCTAAGAGAGGAGGCCTATCTTGCCTGGGGCCTTGGAAAGAGCTCTGAACTATAATTCAGGAGATGGGGATGGCTAATCAATTGCATCCGGGGGCTTGGCAGGAACCGTAACTACCTGATGGGAATGCTGGCAAGATGAAGATAATAGAGACTGTTAGGCACTGTGGTGCCCCTAAAGTGTTCATATTAAAAACAAAACAAAACACCAGGCAAGAGCTAAAAAAAGTATCATTACAGGGATTGTGTGTATGCCTGGCTCAGCCTCCCTCCTTTGTATCTGTGGTCTACATGAGAGCAATGTATGAACACTTTAGTAAGGTGTGAGAGGGTAAGCACAGAAGAAAGACCCTTATTTCTCCCTTCGGGGTGGGACTGAGAGTGTCAGGGCTTGTAGTCATGGATGGCTTCTGAGAGAAGAAGCTGTTTTAGTGAACAAGTAATGGTAACAGGAAAAGAATGAGCAGGGGCGGGCAATGCATGCAGGGACCTGGAGCAAGCAGGGCGCAGGGCAGGGGCCCTGAAGAGCAGGCTGCGATCGGAGAACTGGCTTTTGTTATTGAGTCCTTTGCATGGTTGCCCTTGTTTCTGGAGACTTAAGTTACTTAAGTCAAGACATTAGTGGGCAGGGAGAAAGGGTCCTCAGAGCCAAGGCCTCACCTCTCCTGGCTCTCCACCCCCCTTAGGCAGCTGGTGAATGCCGGAGTCCTCACTGTCCGTGACGCTGGGAGTTGGTGGTTAGCTGTGCCTGGAGCTGGGAGATTCATTAAGTATTTTGTTAAAGGTATCCTGTCTGCAGCTCAAGCTCTTCGCCCTTCAGGAGCACCTTTTGGTGGCTCCTCAGGGCCACAAGCCTTATTCCCCTTTTTCCCATGTCCCATGCTGCCTCCTCCAGGGCGCCAGGCTGTCCTTGGCATGGTCCGGAAGGCCAAGTACCGGGAACTACTCCTCTCAGAGCTCCTGGGCCGACGGGCACCTGCTGCAGTGCGACTTGGCCTTGCCTACCATGTGCACGACCTCATTGGGGCTCAGCTGGTGGACTGGTGAGTCTCGCTCCCAGCCTTTGGCAGACGACAGAGCAACCACCCAAGGTTGGGTTCCCTCTTCATTCATGCTTCCTTCACTAGTGAAATCCAGCCCCCTTCAGTCTTCTCTGGAGCCAAGGAGCATCCCTGGTCGTGTTCTGAGTTCTCCCCAGACCTTGGGCTTAGGTGTCTGGCTCCAGCCTTGTCTTTCTCTTGCAGTGTCTCCACCACTTCTGGAACCCTCCTCCGCCTGCCAGAGACGTGAGGGTTCTGCTTGTTGCACATCTCTCCAGAGGATGAGAGGAGCCCAGGAGCACTGCCCAGTGGTGGCTGAGACAGGGTCACCTAGGGAAGGCTTGGGAGCCAGGATGAGTGTTGGGCTCATGTCCATGAAAAGGATCAGATGTACCTGCTGCTCTTTACCTGGGCTCTGACCCAGTGGTGGGGTTGGGCAATGCTTCTCCACCCGTCCATGCATGTGGAGCCAGAAGCCATTCCAAGGCCATGGCTGTTGCCTTTCATGCAGCAAGGTGCTGCTGTTACTCTGTCTTGGGGTAGGACAATGGGTTTTCAGGGAGGCTGGGGAGAGGATGGTACTCTCCCTTGCGTGTTACACTGAAACTGCCAAATAAAGTACTTCTGCCTGTACTGTTCCCTGGGTGTCTTTTTTTTAATGTGATGTGTGTTTGGGCGCCTCATTTGGGGGTAGAGGTAAAGCCAGACTTGGGCCTGAGCTTTGCGTCATTGTTCAGAGAGAGAAGTGGACATTGAGGTCGGTTCTCCCTGTGGGATGCTGGATCTGAACCATGGAATTTCTGTTAGGGCGTTCCAAAAGCAAAGGCCTAGTGGAGTTGCTTTTTGTGGGAATTAGAGTAAGAGACACAGGTGTCAGTACTTTGTTTTATCAGGACCCTTACCTTACAAGGAGCCCTTCTCCAACCCCATGCTGAGCCGCATTTGGCCCTCTATGCCCACATATCCTCCCACATGTGTATGTATATGCACAGCCAGGTACACTCAGTAGGGGAGGTGCCAGGGCACTGGGATGAGGGGGTTAAAAGGGAAGGACAGGATCGATCTCTAGGCCATGATTTCCTCAGAGACCCAGGTGTCCGGGGTGCCCCCCCAATACTGGGCCTGGGGCCAGTTGCAGTTCTTGGTTATCACGTGGTTTCCTGGCCTAGCTGGGCCAGGGGAGGAGCAAGGTCCGGGGTTAAGCGCTCCAAGCCCCAGGTCAGCCAGAAAGGAGCGGACAGGCGGACGGGGCTGGTCCCTCTCGGATCCTCCAGCCATGAGGCTCCTCTCGGGGCTGATCTGGGCATCCAGCTTCTTTGTTTTGTCTCTGCAGAAACCCAGGTCCGGGAGGAAGGATGCCGGAGTGCTCGAGCGGGGCCGGGGCCCGTGAAGGGAGGGCTGGCGTGTGGAGACCCGACCCAGGAGAGGGGCGGGGGGCCCAAGTGGAGGCCAGCTACCGACCCTGCCCGTTCTCCCCAGGCTGCTCCTGTTTTCCCCTTCCGTGGTTCACCTGGGGGTCCCCCTGTCGGTGGTGGTGCAGCTCCAGGATGCCCCCCCTGGACAGGTAGTGACGGGATCAGTGTTCCTGAGAAACCCGTCCAGCCGGAGTTCCCTCTGCTCCCCAAAGGTGGACTTCACCCTCAGCTCAGAGAAAAACTTCGCACTCCTGAGCCTCCAGGTAAGGACGCCACTCCCTCCTGCTGCTGCTTGGCCCCCCGCTCTGTTCCCTCCGCCTTCCCATCAATGTGTCTGTCTTCTCACTGGCTCCCTCGTCGCGCCTCTGTCTCCTGGTCTCCTTCCCTGTTTCTGTCTTCGTCTCTAGGGCTTTCTCCTTATGCTCTGTCTCTGACCTCCCCCTCTCCCTCTGCCTGTCCTGACAGATCCCCCTGAAAGGTGTAGAAAACTGCGGCCTCCATCGCCTCCGCAGAGGCCCTGAGGTCCAGCTGGTGGCCCAGTCGCCGTGGCTAAAGGACTCTCTTTCCAAAGAGACAAACGTTCAGGGCGTCAACATTCTCTTCTCATCTCGCCGGGGGCATCTCTTTCTGCAAACCGACCAGCCCGTTTATAACCCTGGCCAGCGGGGTAAGCCTCAGCCCCAGGGCCTCTCCCTTGGACTCCCAGCCCACTCAGGACACATTTGGTGCCCCTTAAGTGAGAAAAACTGAAAGTGCTGCATAGAAGGGCTGTTTAGCAAATATTTGCTCTCTCTGGAAGGGGTGGGGCCGGGCCGCTGTGCACGGCCTCCCGCCCACTTCTCTTGCTCTCCCAGTTCGGTATCGGGTCTTTGCTCTGGATCAGAAGATGCGCCCCTCCTCTGACACCCTCACACTCATGGTGGAGGTGAGTCTCAGACCTCTGACCTTCCTGATCACCCGGGGCCACTGATGTGACCTCCCACCCGCAACCACTTCTTCTCCCGCTGCAGAACTCTCATGGTTTCCTTGTGCGAAAGAGGGAGGTGTATGTCCCCTCCTCCATCTTCCAGGATGACTTTGTGATCCCGGACATCGCAGAGTGAGCTCTCCCACCTGGGGATGGTCCCCCGCAAACCAGCCCAATTCCATTTCCCCCAGCTCAGGGTCAAACCCTCAGAACCCTGAGCTCTGGCTTATCCACACAGTCAGCCCTCTTCTCAGGGACCTAGGCCGCTGGCTCTCTGTGGCGCTCCTGCACAAGTGGGCTGAGGCCCTCCATTGTCTGTCCTCAGGCCCGGGACTTGGAAGATCTCAGCCCGATTCTCAGATAGCCTGGAATCCAACAGCAGCACCCAGTTTGAAGTGAAGAAGTATGGTGAGAGCTGAGTCATGAAGGCCAGTCAGCTTCTTCCCCGAAGGGGATGAGAGGAGGAAGGAGAGGTGGTGGGAGCAGGGCAGGGCAGGCAGGAATGGGCGCCACAGCCCTGAGGGGAGGGGAGCCCCGGAAGGACCCTTCCACTCGCGTGTGACCTACCCGCCTCTTCACCCTGGGTCAGTCCTTCCCAACTTTGAGGTGAAGATTGTCCCTGGAAAACCCTACATCCTGTCAGCACCTGGCTTCCTTGGTGAAATCCAATTAGACATCCAAGCCAGGTAAGTCCCCCCACCAACGCTGGGCCTGCCCCCAGGGTCCCTATTCAGTGTGATGTGCTGTGGAGCCCCAGTCCCCCCTTGCCCTGTCCCTGCCTCCCAGACCATTCCGTTATTTCCTGCTGCCCTGCTCACCCTCTTCCCACTCTCTGTGGTGGCAGGTACGTCTATGGGAAGCCAGTGCAGGGGGTGGCCTACGTGCGCTTTGGGCTCCTGGGTGAGGAGGGTGACAAGACTTTCCTTCGGGGACTGGAGAGTCAGACCAAGGTAGGAAGGGGGGTGGGCAGGTGAGGTGAGGAGGGTGAGAGAAGGGAAGGAAGCGATGTGGGGGACAAGTCTCACCTCATGCCCTGTTTTCTTCTGCCCCAGCTGGTAGATGGCCAGTGCCATATCTCCGTCTCAAAGGCTGAGTTTCAGGATGCCCTGAAGAAGCTTAATGTCAGCATTACTGACCTCCCAGGGCTGCACCTCTATGTCGCCGCAGCCATCATTGAGTCTCCAGGTGAGTGGCTTCCCCTGATGCTAATCCCAGACCCTGGCCTCGGATCTGAGCTGACCCTCTGTTCTCCAGCACCAACACCTCTCCTGCACTTCTCACCCTCACCTTGGACCCAAAGCCAGGAAAGACCTGGGAGACTGGGTTTCTCCAACTGTGTTTCTTGGTGGTTTCTGGGGAAAGGGTACCTTCCCCCCGTTTCAGTTTTTTTTTCGCCCATCCATTCTTCTGCCCATTCATCTATCCACCCATCCGTCCAGCAGACATGTACTTTGTACCACCTGTGTGCTGGGTCCTGTGCTGTTGTCTCCTCAGCAAACCTAGAGATGACATGAGACGGACTGCACCTGACAAGTTCACTGTCCCGTGGGTGGGGAATCGAGCTGTGCCCCTCTGCTCTCCAATGCCTCTCTTCCCTGGTCTCTGTCCCCCACCTCGTTCCACCCTATGTCTTGCAGGGGGGGAAATGGAGGAGGCAGAGCTCACCACCTGGCGTTTCGTGTCATCTCCCTTCTCCTTGGACCTTAGCAACACTAAGCGACACCTCGTGCCTGGGGCCCCCTTTCTGCTGCAGGTTTCTTCTGGAGGGGAGTGTGAGTGGGGCGAGCAGGTGTCCATCAGGAGGGCACAAGGCCTCACTGACAGTCTCTTTTACCTGTTCCTCTGCCACCCACCTAGGGCCTGGTCCGTGACTTGTCGGGCTCCCCAGCCTCTGGCGTTCCTGTCAAAGTTTCTGCCACCTTGTCTTCTGGATCTGCGTCTAGACCCCAGGACCATCAGCAAAACACAGATGGGCGTGGCCAAGTCTTCATTCCCATCGACATCCCTCAGAGCACCTCAGAAGTGCAGCTTTTGGTAGGACTCCCACTCACAGGAGGGGGTGGGGGAAGGAAGGAGGGGCCAGCTGGGCTTCCGTGCATCTAGGTCCCAGGCTGTGGGCAGAAGCTGGGTGTCTGGGTCCCTGCCAGGGACCTACGCCGCCGCCCCTCTCTCCAGGTGTCTGCAGGCTCACCCCACCCAGCCATAGCCAGGCTCACCGTGAGAGCCCCGCCCTCGGGAAGCTCCAAGTTTCTGTCCATTGAGCGAGTGGATCATCGACCTCCTCGTGCTGGGGACACTCTCAGTCTGAACTTGCGAGCCGTGGGCGTCAGTGGGGACAGCTTTTCTCATTACTACTACATGGTGCGCAGGAGCTGGGCTGTAGAGAAGGGCAGGGGTGGTGCAGGGAGGGTCTCAGGCTGGAAAGAGGCCTTGGGGTAGGGGCATATTTCAGGGCTGGCGATGTGCAGTGAAGAGGAAATCGCTCTTGCCCCAGATCCTATCTCGGGGCCAGATTGTTTCTGTGAATCGAGAGCCCAGGAGGACGCTGACCTCAGTCTCCGTGTTTGTGGACCATCACCTGGCACCCTCCTTCTACTTTGTGGCCTTCTACTATCATGGGGGCCTCCCAGTGGCCAATTCTCTGCGGGTGGACGTCCAGACCGGGGCCTGTGAGGGCAAGGTAACTGGCATCGGGGAGAGATGGCATGTGTGTACATTTGGGGGTTAAGAGAGAAAGAAGACAGGGAGATTGTAAGCAGGGCATGGATTTCATTTGGGGTATACTGAGAACATGCAGAACTGAGAGAAGCTCCCCCAGCTCTGACTGCTCCCACCCCCTCCTCCTCCAGCTGGAGCTGAGCGTGTATGGCAGCAAGGAGTATCATCCTGGGGAGACTATAAAGCTCCACCTGCGGACAGATTCTCCAGCCCTGGTGGCGCTGGGAGCTGTGGACACGGCTTTGCATGCTGTGGGTGGCAGGGCCCACAAGCCCCTCGACATGGACAAGGTTTGTCAAGACCTTCTCCGCAGCTCCCCTGCCCCTCTGTGGCTTGTTCTCCTGCTGCCCCGGGCCCTGGGTCCAGCCCCTAGACCCCGCGAAGGCTCCCCATGGGCTCCTCCCAGTTCTCCCTCAGGCCTGGCCCCATGGTCTCTATTTCCCCACTGTCTGTACCGTTCACATTGTCCTGTAGCTGAGTGGCTGATCTTGCCCCTCAGTGTCTCTACAACATCCCGGCCTCTTCTTGCCAGGTCTTCACAGTTATGAGCAGCTATGACCTTAGCTGTGGTCCTGGGGGCGGGGACAGTGCCCTCCAGGTCTTCCAGGCAGCGGGCCTGGCCTTTTCTGATGGAGACCAATTGACTTCATCCAGAAAGGGTGAGCACAGAGGAGGGGAGGGGGCGGGTGGTAGGGAGATCGGGAAAGGGGAGGGGCCCAAAGGGTAAGATAGGAGGAAGAGGGGTGTCAAGGGCTGGGCCGCGGACCCTGTGCTTGGCTGCAGTCCTGCTGTCTACCAGGGCTGAGCTGTCCCAAGGAGAAGAAAATCCGGAAAAAGAGAAACGTGAACTTCCAAAAGGCGATTAATGAGAAGCGTGAGTTGTGGGCTCCTCCGAAGCTTCCACTTGGGCCCAAGGGTCAGGATGGGGATCTACCCCTTAGCTTCTCTGCCCCTGAGTAAGCCAGTATATGGTGTTTCGGGCCAGAGGTCCAGGGCCTGTGGCTGCAGGTGGATGGAGGCACTCTCCATTGGCCCCTCTCGAGCTCCCAGTCACTCAGGGTGGGCCCTTTGTGTCCAGAGGTCAGGGTGGGGGATCAGGTGTGTCTCCTCTCAGTTCCCCACACTTACCCTCCCCCGGCCTGCAGTGGGCCAGTATGCTTCCCCATTAGCCAAGCGCTGCTGCCAGGATGGGCTCACCCGGCTGCCCATGACACGCTCTTGTGAGCAGCGGATAGCCCGCGTGCAGCAGCTGGACTGCCGGGAGCCCTTCCTGTCCTGCTGCAAATTTGCTGAGGGCCTGCGCAAGAAGGCCCGGGCCAGGGGCCAAGTGGGCCTTGCCCGAGGTGAGGGGTGGGGTGGGGCTGGGCGGCAGGCAGGGACACCTGGAGAGGCAGAATGGCCTCCTCATTTCTTTGCGTGGTGGTCCCCCAGCCCTGGAGATCCTGCAGGAAGAGGACCTGATAGATGAAGATGACATTCCTGTGCGCAGCTTCTTCCCGGAGAACTGGCTCTGGAGAGTGGAAAGAGTGGACCGCTTCTACCAGTGAGGGGGTGTGGTGGGCCTGGCCTTCAATCTGGGCCATGTCTGGGGCCGGCCCAGGGTGTGATGGGGCTTTTCCCATGTTCCACCACAGACTGTCACAGCTGCTCCCTGACTCTCTGACCACGTGGGAGATCCATGGCGTGAGCTTGTCCCAAAGCACAGGTGAGGTTGCCCTGCCTGGATGTCTGATCTCCCCTCTGCATATCACTGCCGCCCCCCAGCCCCCACAGGCTCTCTACTTAGCGCTTTGCTCTTAGTATAGGATGCGGGGCAGAGACCTGAGGAAGTCTGCCCCGGGCACCAGGGCTGAGAGCCCAGGGAGCAGGGGCTGGCAGGGGCAGAGCCACTCGCCCCCAACCCTCCCTCCTGGGGCCCCGTGGTCAGGATGCCCCCGGGGCTCTGACCTTTACCCCTCTCTCTCTGTTTCCCCATCTATCCATCAGGCCTCTGTGTGGCCACCCCAGCCAGGATCCGAGTATTCCGTGAATTCCATCTGCACCTACGTCTGCCTGTCTCTGTCCGCCGCTTTGAGCAGCTGGAGCTGCGGCCTGTCCTCTACAATTACCTGGATCAAAATCTGACCGTGAGGCCCTGAGGGAGCCTCAGCGCCCGGGGGGGGGCGGGTGAGGGCTGAGGGGCTAACCGGGCTGGGCTCTGCATCCCCATGTTCTTGCCCCCAGGTGAGCGTCCACGTGTCCCCGGTGGAGGGCCTGTGTCTGGCTGGGGGCGGAGGGCTGGCCCAGCAGGTGTTGGTGCCTGCGGGCTCTGCTCGGCCCGTTGGCTTCTCTGTGGTGCCCATGACAGCTGCTGCTGTGTCTCTGAAGGTGGTAGCTCGAGGGTCCTTGGAGTTCCCTGTGGGGGATGCAGTGTCTAAGATTCTACAAATTGAGGTGAATGGGTACCCCTGAATCCGGGCCCTGGGCTCCCAGATTTACTCCTGACCCCCGACACCCTCTCTGATGGCCAGGCCAAGGTCCCAGCATGCAAACCCAATGCCTGCTTACATCTTCCACAATTCTGAGCCAACTCTCCCTGCAGTTCAGATTCCATGTCCTGGGGAATCTGCACTGGGATGGGCAGGCTGGAGTCCTGGGTGAACTCTCACACCTGCGTTTCCCCTGAGACAGAAGGAAGGGGCCATCCACATGGAAGAGCTCGTCTATGAGCTCAACCCCCTGGGTGAGTGACCCTCCACCCCAGCCGTCAGCGTCCGAGGGAGGTCGTAGGAGGCTGGGGATATGAGCAGCAGGACGACTTCTCCCATCTCCCCAGACCACCGAGGGCGGACCTTGGAAATCCCTGGCAACTCTGACCCCAATATTATCCCTGATGGAGATTTCAGCAGCTTCGTCAGGGTCACAGGTGGGAGTGTCCTCCAGTCTCCTCCCCGTGGCCACCCTTGGATTCATGAGAAAACTGGGGATGGCTGTTTGATCCCATGACCCCATGACCCTCTCACCCGGGGTCTCCAGACCTGCTCTCTGATCCTACCCCTCTCCCTCCCCTACAGCCTCCGACCCACTGGACACGTTGGGCTCCAAGGGGGCCTTGTCCCCAGGCGGCCTGGCCTCCCTCCTGAGGCTCCCCCAGGGCTGTGGGGAGCAGACCATGCTCTACTTGGCCCCGACCCTGGCTGCCTCCCGCTACCTGGACAAAACCGAGCAGTGGAGCACCCTGCCCCCTGAGACCAAGGACCGCGCCGTAGATCTGATCCAGAAAGGTTCTGGGTGCAGGGCGGGCATGAGGGGGGGCTGGGAGGGGCGGTTAGTGGAAGATGGGCCGCACCAGTGGCTAGAGGGGTGGAGAAAAGGGGTACCTAGTGGAATAGGTAGCATGGCCTCGGGCACAAATAGCGGGAGAGTGAGGGTCACCCCAGCAGCTGCCTCTCCTCTCCAAGGCTACCTGCGGATCCAGCAGTTCCGGAAAACAGACGGCTCCTACGGGGCTTGGTTGCATCGAGACAGCAGCACCTGGTAATGTTGGGAGAGTGGTTCTGGGTCTCTCAGAGGGTCCGGGGCTGGTGGTGGAAGAGCCAGGTATGATGGGGGTTAAGAACCAGGGGCCTGTGGGAGACGGACTGTGTCCCCTACAGAGACCAGTCCCTATACCCAGCCCTCCCTTCCTCCCCTCTAGGCTCACAGCCTTTGTGCTGAAGGTACTGAGTTTGGCTCAGGAACAGGTGGGCGGCTCACCTGAAAAGCTGCAGGAGACAGCCAGGTGGCTTCTGTCCCAGCAGCAAGCCGATGGTTCATTCCAGGACCCCTGTCCGGTGATCCACAGGGCCATGCAGGTGCGGGGCTGGGGGCTGGGCCCAGGAGCACAGGTGGGAGGACTCCCCCGGCCCCTTGCCCTCCTGACCGGCATCTCCTTTTCTCCCTCCTTCAACCAGGGGGGCCTGGTGGGAGGCGATGAGACTGAGGCCCTCACGGCCTTTGTGGTCATCGGCCTTCATCATGGGCTGGCCGTCTTCCAGGACAGGAGTGCAGAACAGCTGAAGCAGAGAGTGGTAAGGGCAGCCAGTGTCCACCCTCTGCTGGCCCCAGCTCTCCTCCTTTCTCTCCAGGAACCCAGGTTTCCAGC
Organism: Phataginus tricuspis; assembly: GCA_029783875.1. Lineage (NCBI taxonomy): Eukaryota > Metazoa > Chordata > Mammalia > Pholidota > Manidae > Phataginus > Phataginus tricuspis. The sequence goes on along the minus strand of JAQQAC010007890.1, from coordinate 35,928,096 downwards.
CCCCAGACCTTCCTCCCCACTTTATCCTAGGAATCCTCCATCTCAAAGGCAAACTCATTCTTGGGGGAGAAAGCAAGTGCTGGGCTCCTGGGTGCCCATGCAGCAGCCATCTCAGCCTATGCCCTGACGCTGACCAGGGCCCCAGAGGACCTGCAGGATGTTGCCCACAACAACCTCATGGGCATGGCCCAGGAGACTGGAGGTGAGAGTCTTGGGGGTCCTGGCAGTAAGCCTGAGCCTTGGGAGACCTGGGGACCCCTGAATGTGCCCAAAGGGAGAAATCGAGCAAAGACCCTGAGAAGCAATGGCAGCAGAGGCAGGGACGATTGGGGGTGGAATTGGGACAGCACCAGAGGGAGCATCAAAGGGCCAGGCAACAAGGGGCCTCACCCCTTTCCCCTGCGGGTCTCACGTCACTTCCAGATAACCTGTACTGGGGCTCAGTCACTGGATCGCAGAGCAACGCTGTGTCACCTACATTGGCCCCTCACAGCCCGACAGACCCCGTGCCCCGGGCTCCAGCCGTGTGGATTGAAACCACGGCCTATGGCCTGCTGCATCTGCTGCTTCGGGAGGGCAAGGCAGAGATGGCTGACCAGGCTGCAGCCTGGCTCACCCACCAGGGCAGTTTCCAGGGGGGATTCCGCAGCACCCAGGTAGGGGTGCCCCCGGAGCTCCGAGGCGGGTGGTCCTAAGACCAAGTGCCTGAGGCCTGGCCCACCTCCCCAGGACACGGTGATGGCCCTGGATGCCCTGTCTGCCTACTGGATCGCTTCCCACACCACCGAGGAGAGGGAGCTCAACGTGACCCTCAGCTCCATGGGGCGCAATGGGCTCAAGTCTCACGTGCTACAGCTGAACAACCACCAAATTCGGGGGCTGGAGGAGGAGCTGCAGGTGAGCCACTCCCTCACCTGGGTTGCCATGACTCCTGGGCCCCCTGGGCCTGGGCCAGAAGCCATCCCCAGCCCCCCACTCCTGAGGACCCCACCACAGCACCTCCTCCTGGTATCCTTAGGGGAAGACTTCTTGGCTGTGTGACCTAGACAAGCACCTAAATTCTGAGCTTCATTTTTATCATTTGAAAATAATCTATGCAGCCTCTACCCAACAGGATTTTTAGGAGGCTGAAGTGAGATAATGCATGTGGAGGTGTAAACTGTGCGGAAATGTGAGGGGTGGGGGTTGTCTTCAGGGAGGAGGTGAGTGGGAACAGCAAACTGTGTGTCTGCGGTGCCCTTCTGACATCTTTCTCTTTTATGTTCCTGAAAGTTTTCCTTGGGCAGCAAGATTAATGTGAAGGTGGGAGGAAACAGCAAAGGGACCCTGAAGGTGAGAGCCGGTGTGCTGGCTCCCCCGGGCCCAGCAGGGAGGCATCCTGGTGGGAGGCCTGGGGGTAGAGCTGGGGGTCAGGGGAGGAGGAGGACTTCCTAGGGCTGGCGTCCTGTGCTCTGTCCAGGGTGCTTTCCCCTCACGCCGGTCTGTGCCTCGTCCCTCTCAGTGCTGATGGCACACAGTCCCATCGTGTCAGCCAGGGCCTCTCCCCTGTGCCGCAGGCCCCACGTGTCCCACAGAACCTCATACACACCATGTCCCAGACTCTTCTTCCTCCTGTGTCCCCTCTTCTGGCTGAAGGAGCCCCTTCCCCACAGGAGCCCGGCTACCATTCTGGGGCCAGCTTAGTGCTCCACTCCCTGAGCCCCTCCTTGTGGTCCCAGTAACCCCTCCTCTGCTCCCTGCCACCCAGGGCCCTTGTCACCTGTTTCCTGTGCTCTGTGCCGAGGCGGCCTTGGGACTTCTCCTTGCCCCCGTGTCACACCCCTCCGATGCAGGGTCCACACTGCAATGAGACCAGCCTTCCGAAAACACCAGTCAGATTAGCCCTGGAAAAACGTCAGACTCTTCCACACACACAACTGGGCCCAAACAGACAGATTCACTCATCTACACAGATCTCTTTGCCTACAATGTTCTTCCCTGGCTTCTTGTCCCATGTGACAAACTCATTCTCCAAGTCTTGGCCAGAAGCCTTTCCTGAACTTTTCCATCCCAGCCTCCTCTGTGCACTGTGGAGAGTGCTTGCCACTGGGGGCTGGCCCTGGTCCCACTCTGTCTCATGGTCTAACCCAGCAGCTGGGCCATTCATATTTATGGACTGGTTTTGGGGGGAGATGAGAAGGGGCCAGAGGCCTTGAATCCCTTAGCCCAGGGAGATGCCCCGAGGTGTGGCCCTGGAGAGATCTCTGTGGCCCCATATGTCCTGTGTTCTCTCCCTGCCCCTTACTGAGCCAGGTCCTTCGTACCTACAACATCCTGAACATGAAGAACACGACCTGCCAGGATCTTCAGATTGAAGTGACAGTCACGGGCCATGTCGAGTATATGAGTGAGCACTGGGATTGGAGGGTGCGGAGCCCTGAGGAGGCTGGTGCTGGGTCCTGAACCACAGTGCCACCCCTGCACAGTGCAAGCAAACGAGGACTACGAGGACTATGAATACGATGAGTTTGGAGATGACCCAGGGGCCTATTCCCAGCCCGTGACACGCCTGCAGCTGTTTGAGGGACGGAGGAGCCGCCGGCGGAGGGATGCACCCAAGGTGGCTAATGAACAGGAATCCAGAGTGCAGTACACGGTGTGCATCTGGTGAGTGCAGGGGGCTCAGCGGGCGCCACGGCACTGCTGCATGGGGAGAGGGAGGCAGGACCTAGGCCGGGGCTGTGGGTCTGCAGCCCAGCACATGTGTCTTTGCAGGCGGAATGGCAAGGTGGGGCTGTCAGGCATGGCCATTGCGGACATCACTCTCCTGAGCGGGTTCAACGCCCTGCGGGCAGACCTGGAAAAGGTGTGGTCAGACCCCTTGTGCTCTCAGGAGCCCTGCTGCAACCCCCCAAGTCCCCAGCTGCTGAGCTCTGTCGGGTGCAGGGCCCAGGGCCACCTCCCCGTGACCATCTCCCCTTCCCACAGCTGACCAGCCTCGCTGACCGTTATGTGAGTCACTTTGAGACCGAGGGGCCCCACGTCTTGCTGTACTTTGACTCGGTGAGCAGGGAGGGGCGTCACAGAGGGAGTGGGCGGCACTGAGTTCACTGAGCACGTGTCACGAGTTCAGGGGGCAGCTAGTCTGTGGTCCGCGCTCTTAGGACCTGTGACGTGCGCAGGGAGACAGACAAGAGTGTGCCCAGCAGCGCCAAGGATGGGCCGCTGGGGAGGCCACACTGCCCGCTCGTGGGTGGGGGCTGAGCCCCTACACGGGTGGATGGGCCAGTGCCAGGTGGCGGGAAAGGGCTTGAGAGGGAGCCATTCATAAGGTTGAATTTATTCAACTTTGAGGGGCTGCCTTTATTTGTTTGTTGGTGGTGAACTTCCTAGGTTTTCTCATTTTGTTTTGTTTTTGATTTAAAATGTATTCTCTTTTATATAGTAATGATGGTTATAGATGAGTTGTTTTTGGTTTTTTTGTGACATTATTGGGACAAAAACAAAGAGTAATCAACCTTCTGATGGCTTTCAAAAGGTTTTTTGAACATTTACTCTAAGTTCTTGGAAAAGCGTGAAAAAGGTGTGTTAATACATAACTCCATTAGCCAGGTATTTGGGGGTCAGGAAAGGCCCCCCTGCTCAGTGTGTGCGGACGTCTGGACCCTATTAGCCTCAGAAGCCAGGCAGAGGAGTCTGGTTGGACACAATGGAAAACAAGGAGCCAGGAAGATTCCTGGGCAGGGGGTGACCATTCAGCAGCCCAGCTTAGGAGGGAAACGGGCGGGGTATTGGGCTGGACTGGACAATGTGGGTGTGAGGAGAGAGGTGTGGGCCTAGAGCGCGAGCGGTAGGGCTGTGGAAGGTGGGTGGAGTGATAGGACCCGCTGCTAGGTTATGGCAGATAAGGGAGCCCAGGTTGCATCAGTGACAAAGTGAGGCTATCAGGGAAGTGAGTGGGTTTGGGGGCAGGCAGAGTAAATTTGGAGAACTTTTATGTCCTGCAAAAAGTCCTAATGTAAAAATAAGGTTCAGTGTTCAGTTTGGGAATCATCAGCCTGGAAGGGTTTGGTGAAAACCAGGGCTGGTTGAGACCACCCCCTCTAAGGGCCACAGGGGGAGGGAGGGGAAAGCCAGGGAGGGTGCTGTGCCTCTGAGAGGAAGAGGAGGGGTGTCAGCAGTGACCAGCGGAGAGTCAGGGAAGGCCCGCAAGCTAGCCTTGGGCTTGGGGAGAGTTTCATGCAGAATGCGTCTATCCATGAGCCTGTGTAAGGGGCCCAGGACACTGGAGGCTGGGATGAGGTCACCATCTCGGCAGTGAAGTCAGCAGAGACCTTGGGAGCAATTTTTAGAGCCCTGGCAGCCAGAAGGCATCAGAATATGATGGATGTTAAAGATAAGACCCACAGGATCCAAAGAGGCCAAGGGAACAGCAGAGCCCAGGGGTGGGCTGACCTCCGCTTCTCCCCAACCCTGTGCCAGGTCACCACCCAGCGGGAGTGCGTGGGCTTTGGAGCAGTGCAGGAGGTGGCCATAGGGCTGGTGCAGCCTGCCAGTGCTGCGCTGTATGACTACTATAACCCCGGTGAGTGCTTTGGGGACACCTGGGAGTTTGGGGGCAGGTACCCCCACGTGGGCCATCGGGAACTGGGGCAGGGAACGGTGGCAGGGGAGCCCTGTGGCTACATGGGACTAGGGAGACTGAGGGGGGCCCTTAACTCCCTTCTCTGCTTTTCTCCAGAGCACAAATGTTCTGTATTTTATGGGGCACCAACTAAGCACAAACTCTTGTCCACACTGTGCTCGGCCGACGTCTGCCAGTGTGCGGAGGGTGAGACCCAGGGCCGGGGCAGGGATGGGAAACTGGCGTGGCAGAGGCCTGCACTGTCTCACTCGGCCCCTTGACTTCAGGGAAGTGTCCTCGACAGCGTCGTGCCCTGGAGCGGGGGCTGCAGGATGAGGATGGGTTCAGGATGAAGTTTGCCTGCTACTACCCTCGTGTGGAGTACGGTCAGTCTTTCTGCTGGGCCTGGTGGTCAGGGCCCTCTGGTTGTGCATGCGCCTCTCAGACCTCTTTGCTCTGACACCACCGGGCAGCCCTCTCAGCCTCCGGGTAACTAACCTTCCCTCCCTTCTCCTACAACTCCCTCTTAGGGTTCCAGGTAAAGGTTCTCCGAGAAGACAGCAGAGCTGCTTTCCGCCTCTTTGAGACAAGTATCACCCGAGTCCTGCACTTCAGTACGAAGGGAACAGACGGGTGGCAGGACTGGGGGACCTTGGGGTGCTGAGGTCTGCTCTTGGGGGCTGGCTGCCTGGAATAGTGAAAGTTCAGAGAGTCTGAGCTTAAATCCCCTCGGCCTCTTAGAAGATCTGGGCTTGTCCATAAATAGGAAAGTAGTCGCACTGCCACCCCTTGGGGGTGCTGAGGGTTAAACGAGAGGATTTCAGAAAGCCTCTGGCCCCAAGCCCGGCCCCTACCTTCTCTTCCCCGCTGACACCCGTTGTGCACCATGTCCCCTCAGCAAAGGATGTCAAGGCCGCTGCCGGTCAGTCCCGGAACTTCCTCGTTCGAGCCTCTTGCCGCCTTCGCTTGGAACCTGGGAAAGAATATTTGATAATGGGTGTGGATGGGACTACTCATGACCTCAAGGGCGAGTGAGTTCTCTGGGCCCCTTGGTCTCGCGCTTCTGTGCCTTGTGAGGGAATGGATCCTGGCGCCTCCCCCCTGACCCCTGCTCTCTCCCTCCCGCCCACGCCCCCTGCCCTTGCTGACTGCCCATTTGCCCCTGCAGCCCCCAGTACCTGCTGGACTCAAATAGCTGGATCGAGGAGATGCCTTCGGAACGCCTGTGCCGGACCACCCTCCAGCGGGCAGCCTGTGCCCAGCTCAATGACTTCCTCGAGGAGTATGGCACTCAGGGGTGCCAGGTGTAGGGGCTGCTCCCCCACCTTCCCCAGGAGGAGCCCGAGCCGGGAAGTGGCGCTGCCTGGATAGTTGCTGCGTCCAGTCCCCTGAACACAGCCCAGGGCAGAGCCAGGGATTCAATAAAGGCGTTTGGCATCAAAGTGTCAGTGTGTGTCCAGGACTGACAGCAGTGACCCCACTGTCCCTTCCAGGTTCTGAGAAGCCCAGTCCTTGCCTAATCTTTGCCTAATCTTAGGCCCTCAGAGCCTGCATGACCCTTGGGGTGTCCAGCTCTGCCTGAACCCTCCCAGATGGCTTACCGGAGCTCAGTCCATCACAGGACCACTAGGGCAGGCTTGTGATCCAACAGCCTGCACCCTGAGGATCAGCGTCCACACTGAGGCTGCCCTTTGGCTATGCCTGGAGGGCCCGCTACTGCCTCGATGTAGCCAGTCACTGCGGCCCCAAGCAAGGTGTGTGCTCAGCCTGCACCTCAGCTCTTCTGCCTTAGGAGCAGGAGCCGTCCAGCCACACATCTCCCACTGTGTCCTTGTGCAGCTGACAGTTCTGGCATCAGTTGCATTTAGGTTTTAGGTCTGTTGAAAGCCTGCTGGCAGTTGATTGTTGCTGTGGCATTAGGTGACTTGCCCAGGGTTGTGCCGTCCTCAGATCTGATCATGTCTTCATGCAGGCACTGATTCAAACAAGCCAAAGGCTGGCTTTGATGTGTGTTAATATTCTGAGGGGATTGTTCTGCTGGGGTCAGCCCTCCCTACCTGGCTGCCTAGCTCTCCCCCATTTGGTGCCACCCTTTGGGTCTTCAGAGCTAACCTAGAAATCCAACTAGAGAAATTTTCTGAGATCAGCTTCGATGGAGACCAAGGCAGTCCAGCAGCCAATCATTCAACAGAAATCGGTGGGACTCCGCCTCCCTGCCCCGCCCTGTGCTAGGTCCCCACCCTCTGTACAAAGGGTGATGTGGAAGAGCTATGCGGGGACATAGTTGGGGCATTTAACTCAGTCTGGGCAAGATAAGAAGGGTCAGGGAGCCTTCCTGAAGGAGATGACATCTAAGTTGGATTGAGGCTGAGGAGTCAGAGAGCGGGGCCTCGACCCGCTGTAACTATTGGCTTCCTTCCTGGGGACTGTGGAATCAACGGGGGGGGGGGGGGAGCTGCTCAGTTATGCTGGGAATGCACTTACTCCGGGGCTGGACCTGTGACCTATGGACTCTGAGCCCCAAGGCAGTCCTGTTCTGCCTGCACCGGGGAGCATGAGTGGTTGACTGCAGAGAGAGAGAAAAGAAGCGCGAAAAGGAAGATGGAATGGAGAGCAGGTCCTGGCCCTGCCTCCAGGGTCTTCTCCGCTATCTCTGGCCTGCCAAGGCCAAGGAGGTCCCCTCTCCTGCCCTCCTGCTTTGGGGTTTTGTGTGATACATCTGTATTTCTACAACAATCCTTATTTTTGGCTCAAGCCAGCTCAAGTTGGTCTCTTTTACTTGTAACCAAGGAGTATCATCAGGTACATGGTAAGAACTCTAAATTGGGGTGACATACAATTCGTTATCTTCATGTTTTGGGAGTTAAATGGGGCACAATTAACAGTTTACAGGTATAAGCTGGGGTAGCCCAGGCAAACCAGGCCCTATGGTCACCCTACCTGTAAGTTCAAAGGAAAACACACAGATCGCATCCGCCTCATTTTTTGTTCTTCAGGCAGTGGTGGAAGGCCTATTGGGCAGGGTGGCCATTTTCTCTCTGAGACAAACTCCGCAGTGGTCAGCTGGCCCACATGGTGGTAGTGGGTAGTGGGAGAAGGCTCAGGCCAGAGAGTGGCCACATTTTCCTGCATGGTTGATGTGAGGCAGAAAGCTAATTCTGGCTATGAGAGAAAGGTCAGGGTTGTGTTTCCCTTCCATTCTTCTTGATGGATGAAAGAGAAAAGGCCTGTTCTTTGAAAGTGAGCTCCCTGCCAAGGCCAGTGAGACTGGTGAAGCTCTGGGAATCTGCCAGTGGGCGGGAGAGTGTGCAGGGACTGAAGCGAGAGGGAAGGAGTCAGGACAGCTGGGGCCACAAGATGGATGGGCACGGGTGGTGCTCCACAGCTATAAGTGGCTGCCCTGGGACCGCTGCTCAGGGCTCTGGCCATGCTGCTCCTTGGGCTGCTGCTGCTGACCCTGCTGGCTGGTGCCCGCCTGCTGTGGGGCCAGTGGAAGCTCAGGAGCCTCCGCCTCCCACCTCTTGTCCCAGGCTTCATGCACCTGCTGCAGCCCAACCTTCCCGTCTATCTGCTGGGCCTGAGTGAGAAACTCGGGCCCATCTACAGACTCCGCTTTGCCCTGCAAGGTGGGTGTCTGCTCCCTCCCTGACCCTACCATAGTGGGGAGGTGGGGTCCTCTCCTTGCTGATACCTGCTTTGACTCTCCCCCAGATGTGGTGGTGCTGAACTCTAAGAGGACCATTGAGGAGGCCATGATCAGGAAATGGGTGGACTTTGCTGGCAGACCCCAGAATGCATCCTGTAAGGGGTGGGGACTTTTCTTGAGAGGGGAAGCAGGGGCTGGGGGAGGCAGGGAGGGTCAGGCCCTCAGCTTCCTTGGTCAATTCCACCCCCAACCCCACAGATAAGCTGATATCTAAGCACACCCAGGACCTCTCACTAGGAGACTATTCCCTACTCTGGAAAGCTCACAAGAAACTCACGCGCTCAGCCCTGCTGCTGGGCGTCCGCAATTCCATGGAGCCCCTGGTGGAGGAGCTGACCCAGGAGTTCTGCGAGGTGAGGCTGCACTGCCACGGCCACTCCAAGTCAGCTTCCCCTCCCCCAGCAGCCCCCCAGCCTGTTCAGCTCATGCTCCTTCTCCACAGCGCATGAGAGCCCAGGCTGGCACCCCTGTGACCATCCAGGAGGAATTCTCTTTCCTCACCTGCAGGATCATCTGTTACCTTACCTTTGGAGACAAGGTCAAGGCTGTCTTGCCCACACATAGGCCTGGGCCCACCCCTCCGCTCCTCCCTGACCCTCTTCTGGTCTTGAACTGAAAGAATTCCCCTCCTTTTCTGGCAGGAGGACACCTTAGTACATGCTTTTCACAACTGTGTCCAGGACTTGATGGAAACTTGGGAACACTGGTCCATCCAAATTTTGGACATTGTCCCCTTTCTCAGGGTGAGGGGATGGAGCCCAAACACACCTGGGTCCCTGGGAGAAAAGGTGGAGGTGGTGGGGACAGGTTCCTTCCCAGCAGCTACATACTTTCGCTCCCTGCCCCAGTTCTTCCCCAACCCAAGCCTCCGGAGGCTGAAGCAGGTCTTAAACAACAGGGACCACATGGTAGAGAAGCAAATGAGGAGGCACAAGGTGAGAACTGTGCGTGCAACGGGCTCCCCTCGGCCCCTAGCCAGGGATGCTACTGCCCCCGAGCTGGGCAGGTTCTCCAGCATCCCACCAGTCCTGGACCTGTCGCCATCCCAGATCCCTCTCCCCAGGCCAGGTACTCAGGCTGGCCCCTCCTCCCCTCCCCAGGAGAGCATGACGACAGGCCAGTGGAGGGACATGATGGACTACTTGCTCCAAGGGGTGGGGAAGCTGAAAGTGGAAGAGGGCCCCGGCCAGCTCTTTGAAGAGCACGTGCTTATGTCTGTGGTGGACCTCTTTATTGGGGGCACCCAGACCACAGCAACCACCCTCTCCTGGGCTGTGGCATTCTTGCTTCACCACCCTGAGGTGAGCTCTGGGAACACGGGAAGGGCTGCTTTCTGGCAGCCTGGACAGGGTGGCAGGAACCCAGCTCCCTCTGCACTGAGGCAGACTGCTGAGGGAGGAGGGGGGTCTCCTAATTGGCACAAAGGCTCCTGCAGGTTGCTCCAGGCGGTGGCTGGAGTCTGGAAGGCTGGGCAGCCGTGGGTGGGCTAGCAGGGCTGGGACCCCAGACACGAGGCTTGCCCCATTTTCTAGATTCAGCAGCGACTGCAGGAAGAGTTGGATGGTGGGCTGGGTCCCGGAGTCTCGGGCTCCCGAGTCCCATACAAGGAGCGCGCACGGCTGCCCTTGCTCAACGCCACCATAGCTGAGGTGCTGCGCCTGCGGCCCGTCGTGCCCCTGGCCTTGCCGCACCGCACTACCCGGCTCAGCAGGTGACTTCCGAGGGGTTGGGGTGGGTGGGACCGCAAGCCTGCTCCTGGCAGGCCTCTAATTCCCACCCTTCCTTCAGCATCTCCGGCTACGACATCCCCGAGGGCACGGTCATCATCCCTAACCTCCAAGGCGCCCACCTAGACAAGTCGGTCTGGGAGCAGCCACACGAGTTCCGGCCGGGTGCGTGGCGGGGCGGGGCCCGCGGCGCGGGCGCGGAGGTCGTACTGGGCGGCCGCTGAAGGCGGGTCTGTCCTCCCGCCCACAGAGCGCTTCCTGGACCCCAGCGCGAGCCCCAAAGCGCTGGCCTTTGGCTGCGGGGCGCGCGTGTGCCTCGGGGAGCCGTTGGCGCGCCTGGAGCTCTTCGTAGTGCTGGCGCACCTGCTCCGGGACTTCACGCTACTGCCGCCCGCGGGCGCCCTGCCTTCTCTGTTGCCCCAGCCCTACTGCGGCGTCAACCTCAAGATGCAGCCTTTCCAGGTGCTGCTGCAGCCCCGCCAGGCGGGGGCCCGGGGCCTGGGCAAGAGCCAGTGACCGGGCAGGATGCGCGCTGGTCACGTGTCTCAGTTTCTCCTTTTATTGCTCCCGTGCAAAGCCCTTCCCTCCCCCCTGTAAACATGATGCTGTGAGATCGCTGGTGGAGAAGGCGCCCTCTGGTGGCTGGGTGGTGAAGGTGGCCCCTGGCTCTTCTCTCAGCGCGACCCCTCAGTGCTCGGCAGTCGTACTGGGGCGCGGGGAGAGGTGGGCAGGCGCTCAACCTCCCTGGGCCGGGGGCCGGTAGCCTCTTGGTCTCAGCTTCATTTCCGTGAAGGGCACGGAGAACTCGAAGCCCTTCCAGTAGTACCAGCTCACTCCCTAGCAAGGGGTTGCGGAGAGAGTCAGCCGGACATCCCATCTGCTCCCACCCATGCCCCTTTGGGGATGGTTCCCAGAAATCAGTCAACCGTCTTCCCTCCCTGCTGCCTGCTGCTTTCATAACCCTCAACTGCAAAGGCTTAATCATGAGCTGGCCCTTTATAGCCAATAAATCATCTTAAGATAACTTGTTGAGGTTGGCATTAATGTCCCTCTTCACAGGTGAGGGCCTCAGTATTGGTCCTGTCCCACTGTCACACCCAGTCAGGCCAAGCCCCAACCACTGCCCCCTCCAGGCTGTCTCCAGCCCCTCACCTGGTGGTCCACAGTGCTCCCGTAGAGCCCGTTGAGGTTGGCATAGTGGCAGTTTCTGTACCACCAGGCCCCGCGGTACGAGACAGCACAGGAGATAAGCAAATTGTTGGGGTCTCGATCACGGGCCGAAAAGACACTGCCGCTGTGGTAGCTCATGGAGTCCCCTGCGCAGGCATGAAGGAGCGGTGAGGTTCTCCCCGGCACTCCCGCCTTCCTCCCCGGCCCGCCCCTCACCTGCAGTGCCATGGTAGCCCTCCAGGTGGAGGCGGTAGTTCTCAGCAGCCGAGTCTACTCTGAAGGAGTCATACTGGGCGAATACAGCCTCGTCCCCGGCCCGCAGGTCCACACGCAGCGAGTAGTCACCAGATCTCGTCAGGCTGTGCAGGGCCTCGTTGCCTGGGGATGGGGAGCGTGATCTCATCAGGTTCCTGGTGTCCAATCCATCCCTTCCCTGGTTCCCTCCCATCCTTGTGAGGCACCAACCTAGCCAGAACTCCCCAGAGATGTTCCCAAAACCATGGGCATAATCCTCCCAGTCCCTCCAGAAGTCAGTTTGTCCATCCATGCGGCGCTGGAAGACCTGGGAAGCAGGAGGGGACACCATCAGCCTGCAGCTCCTGGCACAGAAGCCCCTGCTTTGTGCCAAGCCCCTGGGCTTCCAGCTGCCACCCACCAGCCAGCCGCCCCCATCAGTCTCCATGTCACAAAACACGCTCAGGGGCCGCTCGCGGTTGCCATTGAGGAAGATGGTGGTGGCCCTCGAGGTGCTGGCTCCGTTCTCCATCTCCTCTCCACAGTCCCTGGGGAAGGGGACCCGCAGTCCACCTGGGGCGAAGAGAGTGAGGGGCTAGTCTTCTTCCTGAGCCCTAGACCCCTGCTGCCCACTCGGTCCCTGACCTTAGGTCCCAGCACCCAGGTACCAGTGGTGAAGGAGGTGGACACCGGTGGCGTGAGGCTCTCGCCCCACAAGGCCCGGAGCCATGCACTGTAGGAAGTGGAGGGAAAGAGGCCCAGGAGCTGGTGAGAGGTGACCCCTCCTGGGAGCAGAATCTCCTGTGGACAGGAAGGAGAACGTCAGGGGAGAAGGAGGTGGATCCCCACTGGGAAAGGCAGGAGCTGAGCAGCCCCTCCCAGGGGCTTGGCAATGAGGCAGGGGTGGGGGCACCTGGGTCTGTCCACCAGGGGTGTCAAAGCTGAGCAGGTAGCCAGTCGGTGGAATTTGGGGCTCAGTCCAAGTGAGCAGGGCTGTGCGGGGGGTCACTTCCTTGGCCTCCAAGTCTTGGGGGGCCTCCAGCCCTGGAAGGAGAAGGTGTGCAGAAAGGATGGAAATGAGGCCCATCCAGACTCCCTGGAACCTCCCCTCCTTTGCCCTGCACGCCTCACGGGCTGTACCTGTGGTGAAGGTGATGCTGGCTGGGGAGGTGAGGTTGGGGCCCCGGAGACCGCGTACAGTCGCTGTGTAGTTGGTGTGGAGCTCGAGATCGCGAAGGCCGTAGTCCACAGCACTGCCAGGGGCTGAGGCCTGCAGCGGGGGTGCTGGCGGCGGGGGATGGGTATCAGCGTGTGCCCCCTCCGTGACCTTCCGGAGTCGCCGCCCTCTGCTCTCCCCACCCTGAACACTCCCTCTGAGGCCCCGCCCCGCTCACCCCCTGGGGCTGTGACCTGGACGTCATATGTGTCCACAGGGGTCTGGGGGGGTTTCCAGTGCAGCAGGGCGGATCCCTCGGTCAAGTTCAGTGCCCGGAGCTGGGTGGGGCCGTCGGGTACTGGGGGAGGGAGGGGTCTCAGAGCTGTCCTCCCCTCCCCTTCCCTTCCCAAGCTCTGCGGAGCTTCTTGTCTGTAATTGGAGACACCAGCACCCTGTCCTCCTCCCCAGTTCTCTCAACTCCCTCCCACACCCTCATTTTCTCCCCCTCCCTCCTGCCCAGGTCTCCGTCCATCTCACCTGTGGTGAGGAAGCCTGTGAGAGGCTCACTCTCCTCAAAGCCACGGACAGAAACCACAGTCACTTCATAGTGAGCACCTGGAATCAGCCCCTTGAGTTTCTGCGTCCGGGCTCGGCCATCCACCTGCACGCTCTGTGGCTCTCCTGAAAACATGGTGGGCTTGGGAGGTTGCCCAGGGAAGCAAGGAGGAGTTGCAGGTGGCGTGGGGTGCAGGGTGCAGGAGAAATGAGCACAAATGAGGACATGGACAAAGGGTATCACCTCCATCTGCTAGCTGGTAGGAAACTTTGAAACTGTCCACTCTGGATGGTGGGGGCATCCAGCTGACCTTGGCTGAGGTTTCCCCGATTTCGCTGAACTGGAGGTCGCTGGGGCTTTCCAGAACTGAGGACAGGGATGTACCAAGGAATGATGGTGAGGGTCCAGGGCAGGGGGGTTCCTGCCCCAAGATTCCTCCCCTTCTTTCTCCCTGGGCCCCACTCGCTCCAGACATGCTAACCCCACCCCTTTCTTCCAGACCTAGAAGTGGAAGTCGCTCTGAGATTCCTCTAAGCCCTCCAGGACTCACCAACCTCCTTTCTGGCAGAGGATCTGGGTCCCACCCTATCAAGTACAAAAACTCCCCCCGCACCAACCTCGATATGGCCCAGCATGTGGAGCCCTACCTGGGCTGAGGGTACGGGCTGTGCCCTGGACGCCGTCAGCCTTGTGGGGCCCACGCAGCCCATACAGTGTAAGACTGTACAGAGTGCCGGGACGCAGGCCCCGGAGCACAGCTGAGCGCTGGGTCCCTGACACTGTCAGCTCCCGCGGCATCAGGGGGCCGGGATGCGGCTCCAGAGTGCTTGCTGACGGGACCCCAAAGCGGAGCAGGAAGGAGTCGAAGGCCCCAGGTGGGGCCTCCCAGTTGAGCCGCATCGAACTGGTGGTCACGTCAGTCACTGACAGCTGGGACAGGTGGGGCCCTGGCTCCCCTGGGGTCTGGCCTGCAGGAGCTGGCCCTGCACAGAGTGGGTGTGAGACAGAGGCATACCAGCTCAGTGACCTGGGCACGTACCTTCCACCACCCCACCCTGGCCCCTATTACCTCATCTGTGAAATGGCGCTAATGGGGTGCTGTCACCCACAGGAGGGGCCCACAGTGAAAACGTGTGGAGAGCTTCTAGTGCACCCCTTTCTCCCTCCATGGAACCCTACACATTCTTTCCCCATGGTCATCGCTTCTGGGCACCCTCTTTCATTCTCTCAGCCCCAGACTAGAAGCACGTACCTGTGGTGCCCTCGGCTGAGATGGGCCCTAGGCGCCTCCCTCTGTGAAGGCCGTACAGGAAGAACCTGTAGGAAGTGCTGGGCTCCAGGCCCGACACTAGGACCTTGTTCTGATCGCCACCCACAAGCAAGGCCTGAGGCTGCCCATCTATGTCTTGATACTGGACCACGAAGGAGTCAAAGGGGCTCTGAGCCACAGTCCATGAGAGGCGCAGGGAGTCTGGGGTCACGCCGCTCACTGTCAGCGCCCTTAGCTGGGGCTCTTCAGGGGGCTCCGGGGCCTCTGTGGCAGGGCGCCAGGGGGCTGGTGTGTCCTCTTCTGGGGCTGTGCGGGTGAAGTCCAGGGGACAAGCTGAGAGGAGGGTATAGCGGAGACTTCCCCACTCCACTTCTCTTTCCAAAGAGCCGGTTCTGGGGCTGGCCCAAGGCTGAGGCGGGGCCATGACAGGTCCTGGCCACGGCAGCCAGGTGGGCAGATGGCAGGCTCTGAGGCTTTTCTGGCATCTTCCCTCTCTCAAATCTGCCAGTTCCCTGCTTCGGCAGACTCCCACCACCCCTGGGCCTCTGAGGGCCACCACTGTGGCCCCATTATCACTTTGCGGGGCTCCTTTTCTGTGTCTGAATCAGGTGTTTGCTTTCCCTCTCTGCACCCGAATGCACCCTGATCCTAACCCTCCCACCCTGCCTGGGACGCCCGTGCCGTGCCGATGGCCTGCAGCCGGAATAATGTGGCCGGTCCCCAAGCTCGGGCATGTTGTCTTCCCTTCTGAGAAAAGCTGAGGGTAGAGCCGGCTGGTGAATGTGGCGGGTGGACCCATGCCGGCCAGCTGGGCCCACGTGCCCTGTCAGCTGACCTGGGCTGGGCGTCAGCCCCAGAAGAGGGGCCTGCTCCAGCAGCGTAGCCACTTCTTTCTGGGACCCTTGCCCACTTTGTTTTCCAGTAATTTTCCATTTGAGAAAATGCTCCTGACACATCCACTGGAGGGGGTGTGCCCCTATCTGGGCCACTCTGTGGGGGGTGGGGGGCACAAGAGCTGCCCCAGTAATGGGAAGCAGCTGGCAGTGCTGGGGCAGGGTGGTGTCAGAAGATTGGGGACCACTGCCAGGGCCTTTCCTTGCCGGCAGGGGCCCAGCTTTTGGCTGACGCCTAGATCGCCACCAGAGCTGGCTCCACTGTGTGCTGCCTGCCTCCTGCACCCTGGGAAGGGCTTGCTCACACCCTGCCCACTTCAGCCAGAGGCACAGGGAAACCCACTCAGGCTGGCTCACTAGGGCCAAGCAGGACAGCCTCCCGCTCACCTGTCACTCCCAGGACGGAGATGGGGCCCAGGCGCTGTTCTCTGAGGAGCCCATAGAGCAGGAACTTGTACTTCCTGCCAGGCTCCAGGCCCTCTATGGTGACCTCCCGCTGGTCTTCAGCCACAGACACTGCCTGGGGTTGCCCATTTGTGTCCCTGTACTGGACCACGAAGGAGTCAAAGGGGCCCTGGGCCACTGTCCATGAGAGTCGCAGGGAGTCTGGGGTCTCGCCCGTCACTGTCAGTCCCCCCAGGCGGGGCAGGGGCTGCTGCTCCTTCTCCAGGGGAGCTGTGGGGAGAAATTCTTAGTCAAGAGCTGCCTTGACTCAGCCCTGCAGCTTCTGGGAGGCGTGAGGGTCTGAGAAAGGGTCCCTGAGGTGTGTCTGAGGAGACAGGCCGGCTCCAGGCTGCCCCATAGGAAGAGGGTGGTCTCCCCCTCTGAGGCACCGCCCCCTCCCTCCCTCCCTGCTGTGACCGGGGTTCAATAAACACATAAAAGATCGCTCTGCGAGGAAGGGGCGGCTTGGGTACAGAGGAGGGCCTCGGGGTCTCCCTGAGCCCCAAACACCTAGGCAGGGATGTGGTCGGAACTGACAAAAGGCCCCAGAAGGTATTTGGATGGTTGTGAAGATGCCTCCAAAGATTAAGAGCCGGGCCGGGCAGCCTGCCCAGCACAGAGGCTCTTGCCACCCAGCCGTGACTCCCCCTTGCTCACCATCAGCCTGAGCTCTCCTCCTTCTGCCCATTTCCCCAGCCTCGCACTGACCCCGCTGGGCCAGGGCAGCTGGGCCGGGCAGGGGAGAAGCCAAGGTAGAGAAGAACCCAGAAGAGACGTGTCTGGGTAGGGGTGGTGCTGACCGATGGGGGTCAGAGGAGAGGCCACACCTGATCTCCACGATGAGGTTTTGGGAAGGGGAATTATAGAGTCTGAGGGCCTCAGGACCTAACTGACCATGCGCCCCATCCTCGTCTGGCCAAGGTGACTCAGGGTCCCAGTAGTGGGTGAAGGCCAGGGACCCACCCCCACCCCTTCCTCAGGGGCTGAGTCACGGGCACCATGACACCAGATTTTTCCATAGTCTTTTTGCAGCCAAACCTTCCCATATTTTCCACCTCTTGCCTCAGAGTTGGGACAGAGGGAGGAGGCTGTGAACATTTATCGTGTGCCAGTAGGTATTATTCATAACCATTATGCAAGTGCGGAAACTGAGTTTCAAGGGAAAGACGTGGCTTGTCCATGGCCACACAACTGGCAGTTGAAATCTGAACACGTCTGCTTGGCTCTAATGCCTGGGTTCTTCTTATTACAATGGCAGTGGGTGAATGAAGAAATCAGTGCATATAATATACTTAGAACAATGCCTGCCATGCAATGTTTGTTTCAGGTGTTATGGTTGCCATGTCCAGGCTGAAGACAGCAGAATCAGGGGGAGGCTGCAGGGCCGGCTCTGGGGGCTTGGATAAGAGGCAGAGCTGGGCTCACCTGTGGTACCGTCAGCAGAGATGGGGCCCAGCCGCTTCTTGCCCGCCAGGCCATAGAGCAGGAACTTGTATTTCCTATTGGGCTCCAGGTGGGTGATGGTGACCTCATGATGGTCTGGGGCCACTGGCACCACCTGGGGCTGCCCGACCCTGTCCTTGTACTGGACCACGAAGGAGTCGAATTTGCCCTCAGGGACTGTCCACGAGAGGCGCACAGAGTCTGGGGTCACATCCGTCACTGTCAGCTCCCCAAGGTGAGGAGAAAGTTTCGTGTCTGGGACTGGAAAACAGAGGTGCCTGGAGCATGAGGGAGCAGTGAGAGAAGCAGGCCAGGCCTCCTCCGGGATGCTAGGGACTGGGGGTTGGAGCAGGGGCCTCAGGCCGCTCGTCAGGAAGCGGGGAGGCCGAGGAGTGGGGGTAAAAGGGGAGCCATGCAGAGTTCTTCCCAGGAGGAGTGGGGAGAAGGATGGGACTGGGGGTAAATGGGGAGCTGAGGGTCTGGATTTCAGGACCTGGAGTGTGCAGCACAGAAACATGGAATTCTAACTGTCACCACAAGGGGCGAAGGTTGGCCAGAAGGCTCCAGGGCTAAGGGTGGCCTCCAGCCCTTACTCACTGGTCTTGGCTTCTGTTGACACTGGGCCAAGCCGTTTCCCATCTCGCAGTCCAAAGAGTAGGAACTTGTACTTGCGGGCTGGGTCCAGACCCGAGACAGTGACCTCATGGAGGTCTCCACCGATGGGCACTGCCTGGAGCTGCCCCTGGGCATCCTTGTACTGGACCAGGAAGGAGTCGAAGGGCCCCTGGGCCACTGTCCAGGACAGGCGCACTGTGTCCGAGGTCGTGGCTGCTACGGCCAGCTCCCCCAGGCGGGGCACCACCAGGGGCTCTGTGGGCAGGGGGGCTGGAATACAACAGAGGGGGCGGAGGGGTCAGTGGCAGGGCTCCGCCCAGGGAGGGAGTGCTTTCCCTAGGCTATGAAAGGAACGTCTCAGAGCAAACTTTTCTAAAGGGTTTGGTGTGACCCAGGCATTGCTGTAAGCAAACAAATGGGCAGCACACAATCCTCGCGCAACAGGTGAACGAGGCGCCCTTAACACTATCACCCCTGCTCCGCGGGAATCAGCGCCACAGAGGAGGTCAAGGAGCACAGGGCACAGCAGGATCCAACACAGAGAACCTGCTTCGGAAGCCACGTTCAGAGCCACTGAAACACCCAGTCCGAGCCTGAGGAGGCCATGGATGAAGGGTTCAGCAGGTCCGAGGCTCCCAGGCATGAAGGGAGGAAGACAGCCGAAATTTACGAGGCCCAGGCTCCATGCCCAGCTGACCCTGAAGAGTCCCCATCAGTCATTACTCAGATCAAGGATGAGACAAGATAAGGACCATGTGAGGAAAGAGAGGGACCCAGGGGTCCGTCGTGAGGAGCGCTGGACACCAAAGGGGGAACACAAGGCAGCAACAGAGGGAAAC
>JAQQAC010007890.1:35878288-35893597 GCA_029783875.1 Phataginus tricuspis | reverse complement strand
TCACACTGGTCACCTGCAGTCCCTCTCCTAGACGGGGTTTTGGGGGATGCTTTGTCTCAGCGCCGTCCGCATCGTCCTGGGTCTCTGAAAGAGACACAAGGAGGAAATGGCTGAGCTGTTTCTGGAGGGCTGGGTGACCTTGGAGGGCAGGATCGAGAGGTGTGGAGACTGCTCATGGCTTTGCCATAGGAGGGCTGGCACCGTGAGCTTGTGCAAGCAGAAGCAGGGGCTGGATCCCAGCTGGGGCAGCCAGAGCCGTGTAACAGCTGTAATGGTGGCAGCTGCCCTGGCCAGGCAGGGCGCTGGGCTCATTCCCTGGGGGGCCTCCGGGAGCACAGCCTGGCCCTGCAGGGGATGCCCGCACCTGTGATGCCATCGGCAGTGAGGGGCCCATAGCGCTTCCTGTCCAGGAGGCCGTAGAGGAGGAATCTGTACTTGCGGCCCGTGTCCAGAGGGGTGATGGTGACAGAGCGCTCGTGGCCCTCCACAGGCACCACCCGCGGCCCATCCCTGTCCTTGTACTGGACCACAAAGGAGTCGAAGTGGCCCTCGGGGACTGTCCAGGAGAGGCGCAGCGAGTCCTGGGTGGGATCCGTCACCAACAGCTCCCCAAGGCGGGGTGGGGCCCCTGGGCCAGCGTCACCTTGGGCAGCTGACAGAAAGGAAAGGTTCTTGTGTTTGTTTTTTTCCAGAATGACTCTTTGACTGTCTCCCGCTGGGGCTGGAAAAACCCAGAACTGCCCAAATGATCAGTGCTTCCCCAAAATATTTCCATCACCTCCCATCTCTGCCACCATCCCCAACCGGCCACCCTCCCCTTAACCAATGTGGGAAGGGGTCTTCTGACTTGAGACATAGCAGGGAAAAGAGGTTCCCTAGCTTCCTGCTTATCTGTTGTTGCTCAGACTTTTCCACCCATTAGAACCTGCTTCCCTAGCGGGGTGCAGCCATCACAGACTTAGCCTGTTTATTTCCTTTTATGGGGAGCCTGCTCTTTGTGATTTGACTGTGCCTGGGGAAATCCTTGGGTCCTGGGAAAACCAGAGGGGTAACAGGATCCCTAATGGGGACAGACTGCTGGTGGGAAGGTGGGACGTTACAATGGAAGTGACCCTCATAGGACCCGGGGGGAGGAGCGGGCACTGCCTACACTCGTTGGCATGGTAGGGGGAGGAAGGGGGGTCCAGAAGGGGAAAGGGGCTGGTGTCTGCTCTAGAGCCATCCTGGGGCCTGAGAAGGAGCTGGCCTGCAGCCTTCCTGGACAGGGGGGATGCTGACGGCATTGTTATTGCAGGAGATTTCTGGCAACAGGGAGTCCCCAGGGACAGGGGAGGGCCTGGACTGAACCCTAGGAAAAGGGCACAGCTGGGCGGGGCCGACTGGGCCTGGCGGGCAGCCAGCCCTGTGATCCTCTGGTTCCCAGTTTCCAAGGCTCCAGGAGGAGGGCATAGAAGGAAAGGGGTGCTCTGGTGGAGGCCGAGGCAGATGGGCCTGAGACAGTAGGGTAAGACCTGGGTGGGAGTCAGAGGGGAAAGGGCAAAACTCGCAGGAGGTGAGGGTGCACAAGGCCAAGGCCTGGGAGCACAGGGAGGGGCGCCTGCCCCATTCATCCCCCCAGGACCCCATCTCCTGTGTCCCACCTTCCAGGAAGGGGCCTGAAGGGGATTCCCCCATTCAGCAGAAGGAGAAATTATGGGAAGATCGGGAAAGTCAGAAGTGGGCGCACACTCAGGACTAGCCCTGCTTCCTGGCTCTTGTTTGCCTGGAACTGGGCCAGGCAGTGTGGCCTTTCGGATGAAACAGAAGAGGCAGAGAAAGGGAAGGTCTGGCAAAAGGGCGCAATCAGACAGGGAGAAGCAGCAGGGAGGCCGGGCCCCAGGCTCACTGCGTGGGGTTCCTCCCACTTACCTGTCTTCGCCTCCACAGAGACTGGGCGGCGGCGCTTCCCATCCTGGATCCCAAAGAGCAGGAACTTGTATTTCCTACTGGGCTCCAGGCTGGGAACGGTGACCTCGCGCTGGTCTGGGGCCACAGGCACCACCTGGGGCTGTCCGTCCCGGTCCTTGTACTGGACCACGAAGGAATCAAACTGGCCCTCAGGGACTGTCCATGTGAGGCCCACAGAGTCGGGGGTCACACCTGTCACTCTCAGCTCCCCCAGGCGTGGCTCCAGTGGGGGCTCGGTGGCTGGAGGAGTCTCTTCTGGTTGTGGAGCTGAGACACAGACAGTGGGAGGCCATTAGAAAAAGCCCCTTTCCTTTGGTAGTAAATATGTCTACTGTTTTTGCGGTGCCCACGAGGTGGTTCTGATTTAAATTACACTGATTGGCAACATCTATCTGTCCAACCCCCCTTCACTGAGTTCCTGAGAGAATCTGGGTCTGTGCTTGGGGAAGGGGTGTCAGCTGTTACTGTGACCCTGGGAAAATGGCCGTTTTCTGTCTGTATGTTAATGGCTCTAAGTCCCCCTGTGCAGACCCCCGGCAACCCCCAGATTCCTGTTTGCTCAGCATCTTCTTTGGGGACCTAATTTGTGTCTCAAACTCATCAAATCCAAAACCAAGCTCAGGGGCCCCCTCCACAGCCTCCCACCTCAGCACAACCACAACCTGTCTCGGCGGCGTCCCTGAGTCCCCTTACCCTCCGCATCCTTGTCTGGCTCGGTAAGTCCTGTTGGCACTACCTTCAGAAGCTGATCTCTCCTCCCCAACTCCCCCGCCACCACCCGAGCTCTTACTGGATTCTCAGATCGCCCCCTCAATCACCCCCTTCACCCTCACCGACTTCACTCGGTCCTCCATGGCGGCTGACACTTAGGCCCTACACCTGCGATGGCCTCCATCTCACTCAGAGCATAAGCCAAGTCTTTATAAGGTTCCACACGTTGCACAGGCTCCCACATGCCCATTTCAAAACATTTCTCACTGGTCCACAGAGCTCTGCCCAGACTCTTCCCAAAGGCCTGTGTGGCTTGTCCTCTCCTTCCCTTGGGCCCTTCGTCAGCGAGGTCCCTTCCTGCCCACACACTACGTCACCCACTGGACTTCGCCTTCCTCGCCCCGCTCTCTGCACTGTCGCATATGGCGCCTCTGAAACGTGTGCAGTCTGGTGCCTGTCTCCCTCCGCTACGACGTGAGGTCCAGCGGCAGGAGCTTCGCATTGCTCCCTGCTGTGTCCCCAGTGCTCCACAGATACATACTGGGCGCTCCACGAATGTGTTAAATCAATGGGTGGTCTGCACAGCTGGGCTGGGAAACCCTGGGCTCAAGACCTGCTGGTCCCACTGCCTCAGAATCAGCGGGGTCTGGGAGGCACTTGTCATTACTGAACAGACCTGGAAGGTTATCTCAAAAGATAAAATGATCGAGGAGGTGGCTGGGTGGGTGGTGTTCCCAAGAGCTTGTTTTTCTGGCTCCTGTGGGAAGACAAGACTAGCTCCAGACATATCAAACCTGCTTTAAAAACGGGCCGCTAGTGAGGTCTCAGGAAGACAGAAGTGCATTTTTCTTCTATCTGCATATTTCATTTTCCTTCTATCTCTTAGTTCCTATGCCATCCATTTCCTGCTGTTTTTCCTCTTTCTGTACTTCCTTCCATGAGGGAGAGAAACCGTTTCTTATATCGAGCCTTACTGTTAGTAGTCTGGCATCACTGGGAAAGGTGGAATGTAACTACCCATAGGTTTGACAGTCCCCATGCTGCATTTGGGCATAATCTGTTTCCAGTGTGGAAATATGACTAACTAGCTGCATGCTTTTCTTCTCCTAGCAAGGGTACAGCATGTGCTGTGTGTCAGGCACAGTCCCTCCGTCCCTCCGTCAGTTCAGTGGGTGCCAGCTGCCCATCACCTTCCTGCTCTGACAATGAACACCACGCTGGATCACACAGCTAGGCTTGGGGAAGCCGGGAATGGAACTCTGTCAGATTCCAAAACTCAGCTTTCCTCTGCCGCACAGCCGCAGTCAGTGTCTGACGCAGCCCATCCTGGGCCTGGGACCAGAGGCAGGGCCTCACAGAAGCCAGAGTGGCTGCCCAGGGCAGATGGACAGACAGAGGGTCACCCCAGGGGAAACCTTGGCAGCATGTCTGGGCCTGGCGTGAGCCTCCACCCTGCTACTGCAGCCCGCAGGGCAGTGATTCAGGGGGCTTTCCCCTCTCTCTGCTCTCAGCGCTGCCTGAAGAAAGAAAAGAAATTGGGAGTGGAAGGTTCTGAAAGCTAAGCCACCCAAGTCACTGTGAGGTTGGGCCAGCAGAAGTGCAGAAATCATGCTCTGGAAACCTGTTTCTCCACTTTTAAGTTTTTAATCTTTCCCCTTATAGTAAAGTTGTTTATGAAAAAGGTGCATCTCTGCTTCAGTGAGCAAAGGGGAAAGAGATGCTCATTGTGACCAAGCTGGGCAGGTCAGCAGGACAGTCTCAGAGGCCTGTCTGGGACCTGGCCCCTCATACTGAGGTTCTGAGGAGGAGATGCCCAGGCTGGGTCCTTTGTAGTGGCCAGGGTGTCCCCATACTCAGGAGAATGGGAAAAGGGATGTTCCTTCTTGCTGTAAAGTCACTTACTGGATGAGTGGTAAAGAAAGTTTCCAGCTACCCTGATAAAGAGGCCGATGTCCCATGCTCATCTGACCATCCAAGTAGCTGAACTAGACAAAGGGGACAGAGCAGACCCCAAAGTACGGATAATTATAATAATCACAGTGGCAAACACTGACAGCATGTTTGCTCTGTGCCAGGCCCATTCATAGTGCTTTATGTCTGTTAACTCATTTAATCCCCACAACAGAACGTGGGGGAGGTGTTACCATCCCCATTTTAGGAAACAGAGGAGAAAAGAGAAGCACAGAAAGTTTAAAACTCACTCAAGGTCATAAAGCTGGTTGTGGCCTAGTGCCCGGTGAACTGCCCCTGCTAGGTCTTCCCCGAGTAGCCTAGTGATTCCCCCACATCATGGAAAGCAGTCGCCACAGGGAGGCTGGCGGCTACCAGTGGGAGAAAAAGTGACCAGGCCCCACTCTCACTCACCCGTCAGGCCTGTGATGGACACGGGGCCCACGCGCTGCCCCCCACACCTGAAGACCGTACAGGTGCATCTTGTACTTGCGCCCCGGCTCCAGGCCCCCAACGGTGACCTCACTCTCCTCGCCCCCGACACGCACCACCTGGGGCCGCCCCTCCCTGTCCTTGTACTGGACGGTGAAGGAGTCAAAGTGGCCCTGGGGGATGGTCCAGGAGAGGCTCAGAGAGTCTGGGGAGGACCCTGTCACTGTCAGCTCCCCCAGGAGGGGCTCCTTGTGCGGCTCCGGGGCATCTGTGCTGGGTTCTGTGGGGCTGGGGGGCTCATCCACAACCTCCTGGGGCTCTGACAGAAGAGATGGGCGATAGAAACTTAAAGGGTGACTTGCTTTGCTGGTGCCATTAATCATGACAACGAAGTGGGTCCAGCAAATACAGTCTTTACAGGGGTTCTTGTAACCTTTGCATTAACCACTGAGTAACTCATAGAAGGAGACAGGGCTGGGACAGGTCTCTGAGCCCCACCAGGTACTGCGGGCAGATCATACTAGTGGGTTCTGTGTGGGTGGGGGGGCACCCCTCACGTCTGAGAAAGGAGCTAAGACTGGAAGAGAGGCATCTCGGAGGAATTCTCTACCGTGTTCACAGACAGTGCCCACCTCAGGAAAGCGAGGGCGCAGTAAGGCCTCTCCCCATCTGCGTTCCTCCCTTTCAGCTCCCGCCCCTCCTGAGGGCTTTCCAGCTGTCCCCACCCTACTTACCAGGACAGGAGGCCAAATGTGCTCTGGCTAAGGCCTCCCTAAGTAGCCCTGCCCATCCCTCCACTTCAGACAAGAGAGGGAGAAAGATTTGAATGTGGGGAGCTGGGAGGGCTGTGCGCATCCTTGTCTGGCTCTAGATTCACAGCCCCGAGGGCATCTCCCCACCTCCCAGCAGCCAGCTCTTTGCTGAGGCTCCGTGGAGTGGGGAGACTGGCGCAAGGGAAGCCAGACCTCCTGTGGGGCCTTCTTAGAGGACAGGAGACTGAGGAGGTAGGGGGCGAGGATGATGACCCACATAAGGAGGGGGAAGGTAGGGAGTGGGGAAGAAAGAAAGGATCTTGGGAAGGAAGTGAGTCCGGGAGAAAGCGGCTCACTCTTAAATAGCAGTTTTGGTATGCCAGGCACTGTTCTAAGTGCTGCATGGACACTAACTCATTTAATGCTAACAACCCTGTGAAGCAGTTACCGTTACTGTCCCCATTTGACATGAGGCACAGAGAGGTTCAGTAACCTGCACAAGGTCCCATAGGTAGTAGATTGCAGAGCTGGGATTAAAATCCAAGCAGTTGGCTCCAGAGCCCATGCTCCCAACCATGATGCCACACAGACATGGAACGGGCGCTGGGCAGGGCAAGGGCGGCACGTGGGGGGCTGAGAGCGAGCCCTTTGCCCTCGTCATGTTGGCTGGGCTCAGGGGTCAGGAGGCTAGGGGGCCTCTTCACACCGGAAAGCGTTTGGGGAGACATGGTGCTCTTGTGCCTTGGGTCTGCCAGCTCAGAACAGAGAGGCGATGGCAGGAGGGGGTGGGCAGCAGGGGACAGAGGCACAGAAATGACCACCACCCAAGCCTGGGCCCTGGTAGGGGAAGGAGCCCAGCAAAAAACATTGGGAAGGAGCACAGTGGCTGAGGGTATCTGTGGGGAGGACGGCCCACAGTGAAGGGATGGTTCCAGCTGCTCGGAACGGGGAACATGGAACATATTCCTGAAGACGCAGAAGGGCCGAGAAACAGGTTAGGGGCTGGTGACTGGGTGAGAAGCCCTGGAATGTAGGGACGGAGAGGGTGGGGCCTTTGGCAGGATCAGAGCCGAGGAAGACAAGGGGAAGGTGTGAAGGAGTCCTGGGCCAGGTCTTGTTCACGGGACTGGAGGCTAGCTGGGCAGGGACGCCCCTGCAGCCCTGACTCACCCGTGGTGGCCACCACAGACACGGGCCCCACCCGCTGCCTGCTGTGAAACCCGTAGAGGTTCATCTTATACTTCCGGGCAGGCTCCAAGCGGGGAATGGGGACCTCGTTCTCGTGCCCCAGGACAGGCACCGCCTGGGCTGCCCCTGTGCATCCTTGTACTGGACCAGGAAGGAGTGGAAGGAGCCCTGGGCCACTGTCCAGGACAGGCGCAGGGAGTCGGGGGTCATGCCCGTCACCGTCAGTTCCCCCAGCAGGGCCTGCTCAGGGGACTCTGGGCGCCGCGGCTCCTTTCTCTTCTCTGGGGCTGTGAATAAGAGGCTCCGACCAGGGCTGAACTGGCAGCCGGGCTTGGAGCTTGAGCTTTGGACTGACTGTCACCCCTGGGGGGTCACTGTTCCATTAGTGTGAGGGCTGAGCCCCTAGGGACTCTGGCATAGCCAGGCTATGACACACCTTTTGGGCCCTGGGGAGCAGCTGAATAGAATGGAAGGGGTCCAGCAGGAGGGGGGAGGCTGGCTGCCCGTCCTCCCTCCCAGAAGAAGGGACAGGATCTGGAGTTGACTGTCTCACTGGGAGGCCCCAACTGGTTCCTGGCTGAGGGCCAGTGTGCAGGAGGCTGGAGGGGTCACAAGGGGGCTTAGGTGGCTGTCACTCACCCGTGGTGCCATCAGCAGTGAGGGGGCCATGCCGCTTCTTGTTGGCAATCCCAAACAGGTTGAATCTGTATTTGTGGTTAGGGTCCAGGGGGGAGACAGTGACTGAGCGCTCGGGGCCCTCCACAGGCACCACCTGGGGCCGTCCATCCTTGTCCCTGTACTGGACCATGAAGGAGTCAAACTGGCCCCCAGGGACAGTCCAGGAGAGATGCAGTGAGTCGGGGGTGGGGTCTGTTACCCACAGTTTTCCCAGGCGGGGTGGAGGTGCTGGGCTGGGATCGCTCGGAGGCACTAGGAAGAGGGGTAGAGGAAAGTGAAGGGTGCAGGTCAAAGAAGGGGGAATTTGTCTGCGATACAGGGAATCTCTGTGAGGTCGCAGAGGCTGTTCAGTGCACAAGGGGTGTGGCCGAAGGACCACTGAGGACCCAATCCAGCCATCACTCTGTTTACCAAGCTATGCACCCCGGCAAGGGGCTTTGCCCACCTGGAGGATGGGGCACCTTCTTCTAAGTGGCCCCAAAACCCTATATGGCTAGTGTGGTTCTAACCACAGCCTGGGGAGGGGCGTCAGAGACAAGGGAGCCCCGGCAGCTCTCTGCACATCTCCAGGGCCAGGGAGGTCGTGGGCTGGGCTGTCGGCTCCCTCCAGCCTCCACCCTCCCTCTTTGCTCCCTATTCCCAGCCCAAACTCCAGAAGAAGGTGTCTACTCTAGTAGTAGCCACATCCTCACCTCCATCAGCCTCCCGACCCGGCCCCACCCACTCCTGGCAGCTCTCAGGGTCAGTGGTGAACTCGCCATTGCTAAGTCCCGTGGGCGCTCTGCAGCCCCAAATCCCTCTTAGGGAATCCGACAGGTCTTACCTCGCCCTTCATTTTGGCACCTGGGACGCCGCTCTCCCTGGCTCTGTCTCCCTCCCCCCCAGCAGGCTCCTCTTCTTCTGATCATGCCCTGAGGGTCGGCCCCTTCCAGGGCTCCAGCAGCCCTGTCCCTTGTCCCCACACCTTCATCCTGGCTCCCGCCCGCGGGGACTAGTGACGCCCACAGCCACTCTTCAAGCTTCTCTCTGTTCTCCAGACCCATGACGGCAGCCGTGTAACCCCGTGGCCCCACCACTTTCTGCTTGGGCGACCTCTCCCTCTCTGCGCCTCGATTCCCCTTGTCTATCAGATGGCCGTGCCTCACGGGGCTGCTGTGACGAGTGTGAACATCTTGAGCATATTTGTTAAATGCTCAGAAGATGTTTCTCTAAGTGGCCCATACTGCACGGCTCCTCACCTCTGTGCTTCCTCGCCCCAGGAGGCAGGACTCTGATCTGGAAACACGGGGCTGCCTGACCTCATGGCTCTCCTCCACCTCCCAATCCAGCTTCCCGGCCACCATCCCAGCCAGGTCACCACCATTTTTTTTTCGGGGGGGGGGCTCTCAACCTAATTTCCCAGCTATTCTCTGAAGCAGCCTCAGTGTTACTTGTAAGATAAATATCGGGTCATGTCACTGTCCCACCAGGGCCTTCAAATGACATTCCCAACTCCTCAGGCAGACACATGAGACCAGCTCTCTCAGTTCCCTAGGGGCCCTGCTCTACATCCAGAGGAAGCAAAGACCACACTCAAGTCCTGCCTTGCTCTCCACAGCTCTCTCTGCAAGGTGCTCCTCAACCTATCGGCCCGACCCACCACTATTTTCCTTTCAGGATTCTTCACAGGCACCGCCACATTCAGGAAGCCTTCCTGGAGTACCCAAAGCACTGGGGAGACTCCCTCCAGGACCACGCAAAGGGTAATAGCCGGGTGTGGCGGCTGCTCTCACTCACGGATCTTGGCCTCAGCCACCAGGGGGCCGTGCTTCTTCTTGCCCACGAGCCCATACAGGAGGAACTTGTACTTGCGGCCAAGGTCCAGGTTGGTGAAGAGGGCTGAGCGCTGGGGCCCCTCCACAGGCACCACCTGGGGCCCATCCCTGTCCTTGTACTGGATCACGAAGGAGTCAAACTCGCTCTCGGGGACTGTCCAGCGCAGGAGCAGGGAGTTGGAGGTCCCATCCGTCACTGTCAGCTCACCCAGGCGTGGCGGAGCCAAGGGCTTCCCAGGCTTCTCCCCATCCCTGTCTGGGGTGGGGTGGGGGGCAAAAGCAAAGCAGGTGGACTCAACCATCGCTTTGTCTCTGGTCTCCTTCCCTCTCCTCTGCCCACTGGCTCGCTCACCCCTTCCTGGACAGCTCCCACCCCTGAAGCCTCCATTTCCCCACCCTCAGCCCTCTGTGACCAGCCTTCTTGAGAAGGCGGCCTTTCCTCCCAGTCTCTGTTCTGGAGTGAGAGCTTGGCCCCCCCTGTGCTAGCTTCCTCACCCTTCACAAAGGTCCTAGTCCCTCTCCACACCAAGATCTTTGGGGGAGTTTGAGGTCCTGCATAGTTCTTCCTGAGAGGTAGACCTCCCTCTCCAATGCTGCTTTAGAGCAGTCTGGAAACTCCTCAGTCCACCTGAACTTCTCTCTTCTTATCAGCGCCTACCACCCCGCCCCTCCTTTGAAGTCCCGATGGCCCGGCCCCTCCCGCAACCTCAGGACACTGGCCTGAGCAGAGTCCAGGATATACCCATAATGCCTTGGTAGATGAGAGGGGCGGAGGGCTCGCCCTCTGGGGGAACCCCACGAAGTGACAGCTCATAGGGGGCTCCAGGAGGAGGTGAGGGCACCAGAGCCTGGCGGGCATCCCCTGGCAGTAGCTCCTCATGTGCCCCTGGCCCCTCAGGCACCCGCAGTTGCAGCTGGAAGTGGGCAAAGGTGTTGGGCTGGGCGGTCCAGGCCACTTGGAGGCGCCCTGTCTCGTCTCTGCCCAGCACCCTCAACTCTCCCAGCCCCTGGGGGCGCTGCTGCAGGATGGGGGCCTGGGCCCCTTGAGTCGTTGAAGGGCCTGAGGGAGGAGGCTCATCGGTGGCCCCCAAGAGGCCAGAGGGGGACGATCCTGGGAAGAGGCAGAGCAAGAAAAGCAGGAGAGTCAAGTCTGAGAGCCGGAAAGGAAGCCCAGCCCCCAGGCTCGGCCCTCTAGCCTCTAGGAGCCTCGGTTTCTTCCTTTCCTACTCCTGGGTCCACCCAGGGCCGCCTCATTTTCCCAAAGGTCCAAACACCCTTGTCCATCACACTCCTGAACAGGCAGGACTGCAGGTAATAAAAGAAATAAAGCCCCCATCTCTCCCCACACAAGGCTCCTATGACCAACAGCCCCCCCAGACTTCTAATGTCCCTCCCCGCACACATGTCCCCCTCCACACTGGGTAGTGGTTCTGGCTTCCATTAGTGCTGCAGTGAGAAGCCTGAAAGAAAGGAGGAGACGGTGTGTTAGGGAAGGAGGGTGCCAGAGGAGAGTGGGTGGTGAGAGGGGGGAACATCCAGCTCGGGTGGCATCTGGGCCCTAAGGGGGAAGAAGAGGGCCACAACCCTCCCCATAGCAGCCAGAGCATCCCTTCCCCCAGCCCAGACGTTCCTGTGGGAGAGACAAGCGTGGGTGAGCCAGCAGGTCTGCAAAGGCAGCTCAAGAGGCAGTGGTTTCACCTCTCACACACACATGCTGCCTGATGGCCTCACGGCCACCCTCATGCAGACCCAATTGTCCCTTCGAGGTCAAGGCCAAATTGTGAAAAACAGTAACCACTGACCACAGTCTTTAGCCACCCTCACCACAGTGAGTCAGAAAGGAACTGCTGGTTTCACTCCTTCTCCCACCCAAACTGCTCCAGTGAGTCTTGGCGGGCCCTTTCCTAGAACAGCAGTCCTGGCAGAAGGGCCCTGGGAACCCAAGTGAAAATTGGGGAACACCAAAGACCAGGTCTCCTGGGCCTTGCATATCCGCCAGAATGGTGGGGGTGAAGATGGCTTCTAGGGACACAGGAAAGCGTGCTCTGCTGTGGGGTCCCCTGGAGCCTCGACCAGGTAGGGCTTGCAGGCAGAAGGGTGTGGTGAGGGCGCAATCTGAGCAGTGAGGCAGTGGAAGGGGCCCATGGATGCAGACTCCAAAGGCAGGCAAGGCTGGGCAGAGGATGGGTGGTACCAGCCCTAGCCCATGCTACCTGTGGTGGTAATGAAGGCGTAGGACTTGGAGGTCTGCCCTGCCCGCACCCCGTGGACCTCCACGTGGTAGGTGGTGCCGGGCCTGAGGTCGGGTAGGCTGACTGTGCGCGTGGTGCCCGGCACGGTCAGCTCCCCGCCGGGGCCCTCTGCGGGCGGCTGGGGCCGCCAGCGCAGCACCACGCGCTCGAAGTGGCCGCGGAGCCCGTCGAGGGACACAAGTAGGGCGCCGTCGGCGGAACTGCCCAGCACCTCGGGCTTTGGGTGGCGGGGCGTAGCCACCCGGTCGACGCCTTCTGGCGAGAGGCCGTAGATACCCTGGTTGGAGTCCCGCTTCCAGGTGTCCGGGTCCGGACTGGCGGTGGGGTGCGGGCGACTGGGGGACGGGGAGGGGGCGCCAGCGGGGGCGGCAGCCGCCAGACGCCGCCGCTGCAAGTATTCGTGGATGTGGCGAGCCACCGACGTGTAGGTCTGGTTGGCCCTCAGTGGGTAGCCGTGCGCCCGCAGGTGGCGCTCCAGGTCTTGCACGGTGCCGCGGAAGCGGCCCAGCTCGGCTGTCAGGTTGCCCCACGCCCGCCGAGGGGGCTGGGGCAGGTTAGCTCCGGGCCGATACTCCTCCCCCTCCTCCCCCTCCTCCGCGGGCCGCGAGGGCCGAGGGGGCCGAGGGGGGCGCGCAGGCCTCGGGGCCGGAGCCGGACGGGGACGGGGCTTGGGGGGCGGGGCTGGGGGGCGCACCTCCGGGTAACTGTAGTGACCTGGTGCTGCCGGGGGCAAAAAGGGGAGGGGAAAGCAGGTCAGTGGCAGCCCCCTCACCCCTGCACTCCTCCCCAGGCAGTCCCGCCCTCTCTTCCTCCCTCCTCCCCGCCGGAGCCAGAGGCCTATTCCCGGTGCCCCAGCCCCACCTGGAAAGAGAACCGAGAGAAAGGAGTCAGTGGCCTGGGAGCCCCTCCCGCCTCGCCCTCCAAGCCCGCCACTGGTAGTGCCCTAGAAACAAGAAAGAAGCCAGCGGGTGAGGCCCTGTGTCTGAAGGAGAGAAAGGGGAGTGGGAAGAGAGATGTGAGCTACAGCGAGGTGGGCGTCCCTCTGTCACAGGAAAAAAAGGAAAAATCCGAGCATCTGTTAAGAGACCTTGAGGGTTAGTGGAAAATTACTGCTAAGAAACCCGACTCCCCCAAATCCCAATCCTAAAATCAACAGGAGCATGGATCTAATCTGCCTAATTCTGATCCCTACAAGATTCCAGCACTGACTGAGCACAAGGGCTGTCCTGGTGCCTAAATTTGGATCAGAACCTCCCCCATCTGGGTGGGTCAGACAGCTTTTCCCATTTACTGCTTTGCTCCATGGGGCAACTCCCCTGTACTCTGACCTGCAGCCTCTGGCAGGACTCCAGGCACCTGAGGGCTCTGTCTCCCCACAGGTGCTTTGGGACTGCCGCACACCCTGCCACGTGCCTTCAGAGGAGCTTGTGAGCCCTAGACATGGGCTCCCACACTCAGAAACCCAGCCCTTCCCTAACCTCTGGCCAGCCATACCTGTGTTAGCTCGGACGGAAGTCGGGTAGCTTACTGCCCGGCCCTGCTCCGCCGTGACAGTCACCACATATTCCACGCCTGGCATCAGATCAGTGAGCAGGGTCCCATCTGCCTCCGAGGGCACTTCCAGCCGCACCCTCTGGTTGCCAGCACTGACATAGGACACCACGAACCTGTCCACCTCAGCCTGGGGGCGCAACCAGCCAAGCTCCAGTGTGGTTGGTGTCACGGCCACCACTCGGAGGTCCTGGGGCCCATCGATCACTAGCCAGGTTAGAGAGAAGAGGAATCAGGCGGAAGTTCACCAGCTTTCCCTGTGAAAGCCTTGTCCTCGCCCAGTCCCTCCCCTGAGCCCTCCTGGAGGTCATATTCCCAGCTACACCTCTCAAATCCAGATCTCCACCCAGGAGCTTACCCACAGCCCCAGCTCTTACTGGTGGTGATGGTCTTGGAGGCAGGAGGGCCCCAGTTAGTCCCTCGAAGGGCACGGACAGTGACCTGGTACTCCTGACCAGGGTCCAGTCCTCTCTGGTCATAGGCTGAGGCAGAGCTGGGCACCCGTGCTGTGAATGGGGGGCTCACCCCCTCTGTCTGCAAGAGAGAAGGTACCAGGTGGACTAGGGCGGGCACTCTCACCCCTGCTGCTCAACCCCTTATGTGTTCTTTCTCCAGTTCCACGCAGTGTCAACATGGGACTGTGTTGACTTCCCTACTCAGCTGGGAAGCCTGAGTGGTAGCAGCCAACACATCTAGAACATTTACTCATGCCAGGTACTGTTCAAGTCAATTTACATATACGAACTCACTTAATCCTCATAAGGACCTTATGAGATGATTCATATTATTCCCATTGGACAGATGAGGAAACTGAGGTACAAAAGGAGTAGGTATCTCACCCATGGTCACCAACAACAAGAAAGTGCCGGAGATTTAAGCCCAGGTAGAGTCCTCTCTCACAGGCACTTCCTTTTCAGCCTGTTCATGAGCTGTCCGCCAGAATTCTACCTGACACACGCCAGGACCCTGCCTTTGGCTTTCCTCAGGCAACCCTGACGACCTGAACCTGAGGAAGCTTCGCCCAAGCTCATTCCTGTCCAAACAGATCAAGTAGAAGAGGGATGTCCCTTCAAACCTCACTTCTTCTTTAAAGCATCTGCCCCAGCCTGAGCCTCCTCACACACATCTGCCCCTGGCTGGGTAAGTTGGGTGTGACCCATGTCATGACATTTTGCTTTAGGCACTTTTCTTGTCTCTTCAGCAAGCTTTAGACCCCTTAGAAACAAGGCCTACCTGCTCAAAGTTCCACAAATATGTTTCCTGATTTTGTACCTGGCATCATGCTGGGCATTGGAGACACAGAAATAAAAGATATGGTCCTTGCCCTCAAATAACTCATGCTCTATTAGCTACAAGTATGGCCATGTCTTAAGTTTTCCTAGATCCCTACCCAAATCTCTATGTGTTGTATATTCCTATGAGAAAACCCTCCACCAAGTATACATTTATGGTATTGTGATTATCTGTGGTTACCCCACCGGAAATCTGCCAGCAACGGGTCCAGGCAGGGTCTCCTGGAGTGCCAGCCGCCGTAAAAACAGGAGGAATGGGCATCTGCGAGCAGTCTCACAGCCCCACATTACACTGGGCTGTCTAGCTAGGACAGCTAGTAAGGACGCTCTGTTCTGCTGAGCTATGTTGGCTGTGATGGAGACACCTCCATTCAGCCAAGTAGGACTGGAAATTTCAAAAGGTACTCTTCTAAACCAGGAGAATTCTGGGGAATCAATATCGTAAATACCAAAGTATAAAACCAGATGAGAGGCCACGTAGAGATTTCAGGGTTGAGGATGAAATAAAGCTTTGTCAGAATTTTCTTGGCTGAAAAGTTCTCCTAGGCACACAGGACCCCAGCCCCTCTCCTACTCACCCTGTCCTAGGACATCCCAGCCTAACAGGCCTCCGGTTGGTGCAGCTCAAGACCTGTGAAGTCCTCCTCCTGCCCAGAACTTAGTCCTTAGTCTCTCTCTCTGCCTGTCTCTTGCTTTGCTCCCCAACACACACACACACACACACACACACACACACACACAC
>JAQQAC010007890.1:35855104-35872815 GCA_029783875.1 Phataginus tricuspis | reverse complement strand
GTGTGTGTGTGTGTGTGTGTGTGTGTGTGTGTGTGTGTGTGTGCGCGCGTTGGGGTGGATGCCGGGGTTTGGACAGGGTCAGGTGGTGGCACCAGGGTGGAGGTGGTTATAGGTGAGGTGGGGCTCCAGGCCCAGAGGTGCTGTGACTGAGGGAAACCAGGAGCTGGGCTGAGCTGGTGGCCCGCTGCACCTCAGGAGGGAAGTGCTGGTGGGGCCTGAAGTGCTGTGGCTTGAACAGCTGAGCCACAGCCCGGGGAAAGCGCTGGAGGAAACTGCTCTGGGCACCCAGGGGGGCACTCCTCGGGTGACAAGACAAGGATTTCAGGGCCTGGGAGGGAGTTCCAGGAGTCTTGGGCCTTTAGGAAATATTGAAGTGGAGCAGAGCTTGGACTCCCAGATCTGGGAAGGGCACAGAGCCCGAAGAGAGGATCCTAAAACTTGTTCTTGGCTGAGAGCTTTGCACCCATGACTCACGGTTCAGCAGGGCTGAGATGACAGACATGCCTTCAGAGGCACAGGGGCTCCATCTTCACACCATCCCGCTTCCAGGCTCTCCCGGTGCCTGTCTGAACACCCCCTACACGTGACACGCCCCGGGTGGGGCGGGCGGGCCCCTTATCTCGCCTGGAAAGAATTTAATGGCTTGAAAACAACGGGAAATGGAACTGAGAAAGGAACTCCTGGGAAGCAACTCAGAAACACCGCAGCTGCTGCTGTCCGCTTCCAGTCCCTGCCCGCTTCCTGGATCTGCCGCCTCCCCTCTGCCCCCGGCCCTGCCTCCAGTCGCTGGGGACCCAGCGCCTCAATTCCTCCAACTTCCTTCCCTTGGAGCCTTGGTCACTGGGTGCAGGACCAGAGCCTGCCTTCTCTCACTGCCCCCTTGACTCCTTGCTGTGGGGCCAGAAATCCTTTCTCTTAATTTTTCCAGTCCTCTGGCTCACTAGCTCCCCAGAATAAGAGGCTTCTGGATTCCCCAACTTTCTCCTCCCTGGCATCTCCTTCCACCTGGTTTCAACCCAGTGTCTGGAATCCTACCTTCACTCCTCCTGTAGGCCGAGAGGCAGAGAGAGGCATGGGGGAAGGTGCCAGAACCCCCCATCTCTGGAACATCTTTAGTGGAAGCCAACCCCTCTCCCGCCTCTCAGGACCTACCGTCCCTGATGAGCAAAGCGTCACAGTTGGCTACAGCAGGAACACCCGGTGAGCTGGGTCAGAGCTTGGGAAGACGCCCCTACCTCCAATTATGGGGAGGATGCCAAGTGGGTGAGGCCATATTCCCCCCCAACTTCAGAAAGGTGCCCAGACCCAGCAGCAAGGGGGATGGTGAGGGGGAAACACAGGAGACACCCGAGTTCCTTGCTTTCCTAGTTCTAAGAGAAAAGCAGAAGTCTTCCAGGACTTGGTAGTGGGGCACTGGAGGGGTGCTGGGGATAGGGGAGGAGGCTCTGGAGGTGTGGCCTGTGGGGACCACTCCCCTCTTCTCAGACCTGCCTCACTACTTTTCTTCTCTCCTTCCTGCTGCAGAGAACCCCTCCCCCCTTCCCCCACCACAAGGGGAAGATGCGAAATGCACTTGTGGGGCAGGGGTACCAGACGACGCCCAAAGGCCTCCAGGTGTTCCCTGGTGCCCGCTGGAGAGGGCCTCTTGTTTGGTTCCCCTCACTCTGGCTAAGTTCTTTGACTCACACAGCTGCCCTCGGAGCCAACGAGAAATTTTAGGCATCCCCCAGTGACAGGGTGTGGAGGAAACAAGAGATTGTGTGTGTGTGTGTGTGTGTGTGTGTGTGTGCGCGCGCGCGTGTGCATGACTGCATGCATATTCACACGTGTGTGCCTGCAAAGATGCAGGTTTATTTGGATGGATATTTTATGTGTCATAAGTGTGTTCATATTTTCATTTGTGGGTGAGTGCATGCAAGTCTATCTGTGTGTATTCATGTGTGCATTTACCATGTGGTTTGCATGACCTTGGGCATAGGGTTTAAGGGTAGGTCGGTGCCCACCTCATACCCAAGGCTCCACCCCAAGCACAGAGAAAGGCTGAGGGGCCAGGGAAGGGCAGTACTCTGCCAGCCAGGTCTCTGCCTGGCTCCCTCTGGCGCGGTGCTTCCTGGTGTGGGAATTCTCTGTCCCTGTGATCGTGTCCCTTTTGTCTCTCACGCGCTGGTGGCACGGGGTGATGGCTGGTAGCCCTGAAAACTCCTTTTTCTCAGACCCAAAGGAGAAGTTTAAGGATAGGAAGCCAGGAAAGGTGTGTGTGTTGGGGGCAAGAGCCGGTCACTGTCCCGTCCTCACCACTCAGCATGTCCACCACGCACCCGCTCTCCCGCTCTCCAGCCTCTCTGGTCAAGAAGAGCAGGGTACCTGCTGACACCTTTCATGACCCTTTGCCTGATTGGAACCCTGGCCTGCCCTTCCTCACTCCTTTGTTTGCCAGAGCCCCTCTCCTGGCCCACCCTGAGCACCCCACTACCACTCCTCTCTAATCCTTGTGTGCCTGTCCTGTGCACCCCAATTCTTGCCTCAGCAGATTCCACAAACACAGCTAGGTAGCCAGCACACACATCAAGGAACAGGCTATTTGTAGCAACCCAGAATTCTTGCTCCATACCTCGCTGGTCACTGTTCTCCCAAGAATACCACACTTCTGACTTGTAACACTACAGACTAATGCTGTTTCTCCTTAAATTTCATATAAATAGAATTTTACAGCATGTTCTTTTTTTGTGTCTGGCTTCTTTTGCTCAGTCTCATATTAGTGAGATCCACCATGTTATTGCAATGGTTGTAGTTTGCTCTCATTGTTTTATTTTATTCCACTGTGTGGATAAGCCACACTTTATTTAATCCATTCTACCAATGTGAGACATTTGGATAGTTCACAGTTTGAAGCTATGAGTAGTACTGCTATGCTGGGTATATTCCCAAGAGTGGAATTGCAGAGTCATATGGTTTGCATATAGCTCTAGTAGATGTAGTAGACTTAGCCCAACAGGTTTCCAAAGGGCATGTACCATCTGAGCCTCCCAGAACCCACACCTGGCCTGCTCTCTGGCTTGGCTTCTCCCTGAGCTGCTGTTTCTAACCGACTTCCTGTCCCAGACACTGTCCATGGTCCTAGCCCTGACCTTGGTCCTGTCCTTGGTTCCAGCCCTGATGCCAGTCCTGGGCTTAAATGGAGCTTTTTCAGTCATTCATATGGTCAATAAATATTTATTGAGCACTTTATGCCAGATGCAGACAACAAAAAACAGGTGCCGTTCCAGCCCCCATGGACCTTACAGTCTATCGGGAAAGATTGAGTTTGGGCAAGAAAGTGCTAAAATTATCCCACAAATAATGTATGATTATAAATTGTTATATAAATGAGATTACCTGGTGCTGTGATATCACATGAGAGGGGGAATCTGACTTGGGCAGTAAAGATTCCCTGATAAAGTGATGTGGGGTTGATACCTGAAGGACAAGGAGGCCCAGAGAAAAGAGAAGAGCATTCCACATAGAGGGAATCACATATACAGACGCCCGGGGTTAGGAAAAGTGTGAAGGACTTAAGGCCAGTGGGACTGGATGGAGAAAGAGGGAAGTGCTATGGGAGATGAGGTGGGAGAGGTCAGCAAGGGCCAGCTGCTGCAGGGCTGTTTGTCAGTGTTCAAAGAGAGTTCAGAAGGGAGACACTGAAGATTTTTTAGGAGAAGAGGGACATCCTGGTGACCTCTGTGAGATTGTAAGGGGCAAGAGTAGAAGCAGAGGGACCAGCTAGAGAAGTAATCAAATTATAGAGATGCTTACAAGAAAATGTGGGTAAATATGAAATATGGTGGTGTCAGATGGGCTGTTATGTATCTGGCTTGTACAGCTGGGTGAACAGTGGGGCTGTGAGCCGCAGTGGAGCACTGAGAGGGGATGGGGTACAGGAAAGGTGACCATGACTTCAGTTTCAAACATGTTGAATTTGCTGTGCGCAAGGGGAGACCGCAAGTAGGCAGTTGGATATATTTCTTGGAGTTAAAAGGAGTTGACCAGACTAGTTTATAAATTGGGGTATGGTTCTGAAATTAAAGCCCAAGGTCTGGATGAAGGTGCTTAGATGGATGACTACAGCATTAGGTCTCAACTCTGCACATTACAATCACCTGGGGAGCTCTTAAAAATATTGAATAAAATTCAATGTCTTAGTCACTCTAGCCGCCTTTCAGGTGTCCAGGAGCCACACCTCTCTCCTGGCCACCTTATCAGCAGCACAGACACAGAATGCTTTAAAGTGGAAGATGTGGTCAGTGGTGTCCAGTGATCTGAGAGAGGTAAAGAAAGATGAGGACAAATGTGTCTTAGATTCTATGACACTGGGATCATTTGGAGACCTTAGGGACAGCTGTTTGGTAGGTTGAAAAGCGGTGGAGAAGCCTCATGGGAGTGGATTGAGGCATGCATGGGATATGGGGAAATGGGAACAGCAAGTACAGATAAATCTTTTACAACGGTGGCCCTGAAGTAAATGTGAGAAATATTGGAGGCTGGAAGGGGTGTAAGTTGGAAAAGGTTGTTTTTTTAAGTGTAGCTTTCATATAGTGAAATGTACAAATCTTAAGCGTATAGCCCAGTTAATTTTGAATCAGTATACATTGGTTTAACCACCACCCAGATCAAGGAACAAAATATTTCCTGTCTTCTAATAATCCTATTCTATCTTCTAATAGCAAAGATTGGCTCTGCCTGTTTTTTAATTTCATATAAATAACATCATTCACAATGTTCCCTTTTTGCATCTGGTTTCTTTTGCTTAGCAGTGTATATGTGAAATTTGTCCATGTTGTTACATGTAGCAAGAGGGTGTTTTTTCATTGCTGTATAGTATTCTTTTGTACAGCAATGCACAGTTTATTTACCCATTTTACTATTAATGGACACTGGAGTTCTGTCCGGTGTGGGCTAATATGAAAAAAAAGGTCATTAGCATTTTTATATATATCTTTCAGAGGACATATGCAGTCATTTCTTTGGATATCTAATAAGTGGAATTGCCAGGGTTTAGGCCGTAGTAGATACTGCCTAACAGTTTTCCAGAGTTTATGCTCCTGCTTGCACCAGATGAGAGCTCTTTTTGCTTCATGTTCTTGCCAGTATTGAGCAACAACAGTTCCATTCATTTTAGCTGTTCTGGTGGATATTTGATAGCATCTCATTGTGGTTTTAATTTGCATTTCCCTGGTTACTAGTTTTGTTATACATATGTTATACATGTATATGTATTATACATATATATGTTTATTGACCCTTTAGACATATTCTTTTCTGGGAGTACCTGTTTAAGTCTTTTGACAATTTAAAACACTAGGTTACCTGCATTTTAGAACTTATATTATTTTTATTATATAGGTATTTAAATATTTTATGTTGAGGTACATACAATAAATATACAATCTTAGTGTACAGTGTTGAATTTTGACATGTGTATATACTCATGTAACCATCACCCAGATCAAGATATCAAACATTGTCACTATTTTCTTCTCCTTCACCTGTTTCAACCCACCCTCCCATACAGCAACCACCAGTCTGTTCTCTGTGTCCACTTCATTTTTGTTTGTGCATTTGTTTTTTTAGAATCCACATATAAGTGGAAACATGGTATTTGTCTTTCTCTATCTGCTATATTTCACTTAACATAATATACTCTAGGTCCACCCATGTTGTTGAAAATGGAAAGATTTCATTCTTTTTATGGCTGAGTAATATCCCGTTGTATATATGTACCATATCTTCTTTAGCCATTCACCCATTGACAGACATTCAGGTTGTTTCCATATTTTGGCTATTGTAAATAATGCTGTGATAAGCATAGGTGTGCATATATCCTTGCAGATTAGTAATTTTGTTTTCTTCAAGTAAATTCCAAGATTAGAATTGCTAGGTCATATGGTATTTCTATATTTAGCTTTTTGAGAAACCTCCCTGCTGCTTTCCATAGTGGCTGCACCAATCTGCAATCCCATCAGCAGTGGGGAGCGTTCTTTTTGCTCCACATCCTCGCCAACACTTTTTATTTCTTGTCTTGTTGATATTAGTGCTTTCTGTTGTTTTGTTTTGAAGGAATTCATTTACATTTTAATCCTCTCTCACACTCTCAGTCAATAACTCTTTCTTTCCCTCCCACTCTCCTTCTTCCGTCCCTGTGTGTGTGTATAAACAGATGCACAAACACACACATGCACACACATACTGGCATATCTCACATATTCTCTCCCAGTCTGTGACTTGCCTCCTCATTCTCTTATTAGTGTCTTTTGATGACAAGAAGTTATTAATTTAATAAGGTATAATGTATCAGTCTCCTTTTTATGGTTAAGTTTTGTGTGAAATCTTTAATGCTTAAATTTTGTGTGGTTAGGTTTTAAGAAATCTTTGCTTGCTCCGAGGTCATAAAGGTTTTCTCCTATTTCTTTTCCTGTAAGATACTGTTCTGAGAGACATTGCTTCACTTTTCACAATTAGGTCTATTGGATTCATTTCAAATTAATTTCTCCTTGGGACATAAGGTAGAAATAGATTTTTTCCCAAATGGATCTTCAGGTGACCCAGCACCATTTCCCCAAAAGACCATCCATTCTCCTTTTAATTCTCCTTTTAGGTGCTGTGGCACCTTTGCTGCTAGTTAGTTGACCACCTTTGTGTGGATCTGTTTCTGGAACTTATTCCATCCTATCACTGCAACTTTATAATAAGTTGTGATATTTGGTAATGTA
Organism: Phataginus tricuspis; assembly: GCA_029783875.1. Taxonomy (NCBI): domain Eukaryota; kingdom Metazoa; phylum Chordata; class Mammalia; order Pholidota; family Manidae; genus Phataginus; species Phataginus tricuspis. Next base: position 35,866,069 of record JAQQAC010007890.1, on the reverse strand, counting down.
AGTCCTCAGGAGGAGGGTTTTCTTAAAACAAGAAAAAAAGATATTTGGGCTCATATAAAAGTTGGTGAGGATGGGATTAAAGATGGCGGCATGAGAGGTGAGACAGAGGCTTCCTCCTAAAACCACATATAATACAAAAATATAATTAATACAATTAATCCTGAAAGAGCAACAGGAAAGAGGACTGTGCCAGACTGCATACACCTGGAGAAAAGAGCAGACCTCAAAGAACAGGGTAACGTACTAAAGCTGTGGCCCAGCGGGACTCAAGCCCTTCCCCCACCCCAACTCACCAGCAGGAAGAAGAGAATCAGACCAAGGAGGGAGTGGAGGCCTGGGACTGCTGAATACATAACTCCGGAGATCTGCTCTGGGAGCACAAACCTACAATTCATGGTGTTTGCATGATACTCTCGTGATTATGGGGTTGGAAAGCTAAGACAGGCAGAACTCCTGGAGAGACTGAGATTCCAGCTGCTTGTGGAAACCAGGGATCCATATCTGGCTGCTGTGGGACAAAAGAAAGGCGGGCAGTCTGAGAGACTTCCTAACAAAGAAGCCCTTAGCAAGAGGGCTGCTAAAGGGGCAAGGATTACACAGAGCTTACTGCTCAGGAGAGAGGACAGGTAGACAAAATTGTCCGGGTGCACTCTGCCCAGCAGGTTGGGAGCTTTGCTATATAGATGCTCATATTTAAGGAGGAAAAAGAAATCTTCCTCCTTAGACGATCATCAGGTGCTCCAGCTCCCTGGCTGGCTACACAGCTCCAAGGACCCCCTCCGTGATACACAGCCTACTGCACCTCTCCTGGCCAGCGGCACCTGGCTCACCAACCGGCAAACACTATCCTGGCGTTAGCACAGCCAGAGGGAAGCCCCGTCTACAGCAACTACAAATGCAAAGCATAGAGGGTTATACCTGTGTGCTCAGCCCACTGGTTCAGGCAGTGGAGACAGTCATAGCAGACAGGTAGCAGGAAACAGCTCTTTCCTCCCCCCAGGCACCAATACCACTCCCCTGCGACCCCCAACATTGTTTCAGGGGCTGAGCAGCTCCAGGGAGTAGAGCTTCTGGGCACTAGAGGGCACCATATACAAATATGAAACACCAAACGAACCTGGTTCAGAATAAAACTATTAATACAACTCCTGACAAAGATTTAAATGACATCGACCTCATGACTCTTCCTGAAAGGGAGTTTAAAATAAAAATCATTAACATGCTCATGGAGGTACGGAAAGATATTCAACAACTCAGGAAGGAATTCCAGTTGGAGATCCAGTTGTTGAAGAGCACAATGGAGTGTATTAAAAGCAGATTGGATATGGTGGAGGAAATGATAAATGAAACAGAAACTACAGAAGAGGAATACAAAGAAGCTGAGGCACTGAGAGAAAAAAGGATCTCTAAGAATGAAAGAATATTGAGAGAACTGTGACCAATCCAAACGGAACAATATTCACATTATAGGGGTGCCAGAAGAAGAAGAGAGAAAAAGGGATAGAAAGTGTCTTTGAGGAGGTAATTGCTGAAAATGGAAGGAGATAGTCTCTCAGGCCATGGAGATGCACAGATCTCCCAACACAAGGGACCCAAGGAAGACAACACCAAGACATATAGTAATTAAAATGGCAAAAATCAAGGATAAGGACAGATATTAAAAGCAGCCAGAGAGAGAAATCAGATCACATACAAAGGAAAATCCATCAGGCTATCATCAGACTTATCAGCAGAAACCTTACAGGCCAGAAGGGAGTGGCATGATGTATTTAACGCAATGAAGCAGAAGGGCCTTGAACCAAGAATACTTTATCTGGCAAGATTATCATTTAAATTTGAAGGAGGGGTTAAAGAACTTCCAGACAAGCAAAAGCTGAGAGAATTTACCTCTCATAAACCATCTTTAGAGTGTATTTTGGAGAGACTGCTGTAGATGGAAGTGTTCCTAAGGTTTAATAGCTGTCACCAGGGGTAATAAAACCACAGTAAAGAAAGTAGAACAGCTAATTACTAAGCAAATACAAAATTAAATTAACTATCCCCAAAGTCAATCAAGGAATAGACAAAGAGTACAGAATATGACATCTAATATATAAAGAATGGAGGAGGAAGAAAAAGGAGGAAGAAAAAAAAAGAACCTTCAGACTGTGTTTGTAATAGCATATTAAGTGAGTTAAGTTAGACCCTTAGATAGTAAGGAAGGTAACCTTGAACCTTTGGTAACCATGAATCTAAAGCCTGCAATGCCAATAAGTACATACCTATCGATAATCACCCTAAATGTAAATGGACTGAATGCACCAACCAAAAGACATAGAGTCACTGAATGGATAAAAAACAAGACCCATCTATATGCTGCCTACAAGAGACTAACTTTAAACCCAAAGACATATGCAGACTAAAAGTGAAGGTATGGAAAAAGATATTTCATGCAACTAATAGGGAGAAAAAAGCAGAAGTTGCAGTACTTGTATCAGACAAAATAGACTTCAAAACAAAGAAAGTCACAAGAGACAAAGGAGCACATTACATAATGATAAAATGGTCAATCCAACAAGAAGATATAACCATGATAAACATATATGCACCCAACACAGGAGCAACTACATATGTGAAGCAAATACTAACAGAATTAAAAGGCGAAATAGAATGCAATGCATTCATTCTAGGAGACTTCAACACTCCACTCACTCTGAAGGACAGATCAACCAGACAGAAAATAAGTAAGGAGACAGAGGCACTGAACAACACATTAGAACAGATGGACCTAACAGACATCTACAGAACTCTACACCCAAAAGCAGCAGAATACACATTCTTCTCAAGTGCACATGGAACATTTTCAAGAATAGATCATTTCCTAGGCCACAGAAAGAGCCTCGGTAAATGCAAAAAGGTTAAAATTGTACCAACCAGTTTCTCAGACCACAAAGGTATGAAACTAGAAATAAATTAGGCAAAGAAAATGAAAAAACTCACAAACACATGGAGGCTTCACAACATGCACCTAAATAACCAATGGATCAATGACCAAATAAAAACAGAGATCAAACAATATATGGAGACAAATGACAACAATAATTCAACACTGCAAAATCTGTGTGCCAGAGCGAAGGCCATGCTAAGAGGAAAGTATATTGCACTACAGGTTTACCTCAGGAAAGAAGAACAATCCCATATGAGTGGTCTAAACTCACAATTAATGAAACTAGGAAAAGAAGAACAAATGAGGCCCAAAGTCAGTAGAAGGAGGGAGAAAATGAAGATTAGAGCATAAATAAATAAAATTGAGAAGAATAAAACAATAGAAAGAATCGGTGAAAGCAAGAGCTGTTTCTTTGATAAAATAAAGAAAATAGATAAACCCCTAGCCAGACTTATCAAGAAAAAAAGAGAGTCTGCTCACATAAACAGAGTCAGAAATGAGAAAGGAAAAATCACTATGGACACCACAGAAATACAAAGACTTATTAGGGAATACTATGAAAAATTATATGCTAACAAACTGCATAACCTAGAAAAAATAGACAAATTTCTAGAAAAATACAACCTTCCAAGGTTGACCCAGGAAGAAACAGAAAATCTGAAAAGATCAATTACCAGAAAAGAAATTGAACTGGTAATCAAAAACCTACCTAAGGCATGAGTGGGGACTTGATAATATGGGTAAAGGTAGTAACCATATTGTTTTCTCATGTGAAACATTCATAAGAGTGTATATCAATAATACCTTAAAAGAAAACCTACCTAAGAACAAAATGCCTGGACCAGATGGCTTCACTGCTGAATTTTATCAAACATTTAGTGAAGACCTAATACTAATCCTCCTTAAAGTTTCCAAAGAGTAGAAGAAGAGGGAATACTTCCAAACTCATTCTATGAGGCCAGAATCACTCTAATACCAAAACCAGGCAAAGACACCACAAAAAAAGAAAACTACAGACCAATATCCCTGATGAACACAAATGCAAAAATATTCAACAAAATATTAGCAAACTGAATTCAAAAATACATCAAAATGATCATCCATCATGATCAGGCAGGATTTATTCAAGGGATGCAAGGATGGTACAACATTCGAAAATCCATCAACATCATCCACCACATCAACAAAAAGAAGGACAAAAACCACATGATCATCTCCATAGATGCTGAAAAAGCATCCGACAAAATTCAACATCCATTCATGATAAAAACTCTCAACAAAATGGGTATAGAGGGCAAGTACCTCAACATAATAAAGGCCATATATGACAAACCCACAGCCAACATTATACTTAACAGCGAGAAGTTGAAAGCTTTTCCTTTAAGATCGGGAACAAAACAAGGATGCCCACTCTCCCCACTTCTATTCAACATAGTACTGGAGGTCCTAGCCATGGCAATCAGGCAACACAAAGAAATAAAAGGCATCCAGATTGACAAGGAAGAAGTTAAACTGTCCCTGTTTGCTGATGACATGATATTGTATATAAAAAAAACTAATGAATCCACTCCAAAACTACTAGATCTAATATCTGAATTCAACAAAGTTGCAGGATACAAAATTAATATCCAGAAATATGTTGCATTCCTATACACTAACAATGAGCTAGCAAAGAGAGAAATCAGGAAAATAATTCCATTCACAATGCATCCAAAAGAATAAAATACCTAGGAATAAACCTAACCAAGGAAGTGAAAGACCTATACTCTGAAAACTACAAGACACTCATGAAAGAAATTAAAGAAGATACCAATAAATGGAAGCACATACCATGCTCATGGATATGAAGAATTAATTTTGTCAAATGGCCATCCTGCCTAAAGCAATCTACATATTCAATGCAATTCCTATCAAAACACCAACAGCATTCTTCAACGAACTAGAGAAAATCGTTCTAAAATTCATATGGAACCACAAAAGACCCTGATTAGCCAAAACAATCCTGAGAAGGAAAAATAAAGTGGGGGGGGAATTACGCTCCCTGACTTCAAGCTCTACTACAAAGCCACAGTACTCAAGACAATTTGGTACTGGCACAAGAACAGGCCCATAGACCAATGGAACAGACCAGAGAGCCCTGATATAAACCCAACCATATATGGTCAATTAATATGTGATAAAGGAGCCATGGGCATACAATGGAGAAATGACAGCCTCTTCAACAGCTGGTGTTGGCAAAACTGGACAGCTACATGCAAGAGAATGAAACTGGATTATTGTTTAACCCCATTCACAAAAGTAAACTCGAAATGGATCAAGGACCTGAATGTAAGTCATGAAACCATAAAACTCTTAGAAGACAACATAGGCAAAAATCTCCTGAATATAAGCATGAGCAACTTCTTCCTGAACGCATCTCCTTGGGCAAGGGAAACAAAAGCAAAAATGAACTCATGGGACTACATCAAACTAAAAAGTTTCTGTACGGCAAAGGACACCATCAACAGAACAAAAAGGGATCCTACAGTATGGAAGAATATATTTGTAAATGACATGTCCGACATGGGGTTAACATCCAAAGTATATAAAGAACTCACACACCTCAACACCCAAAAAGCAAATAATCCCATTAAAGATGAGCAGAGAATATGAAGAGACAGTTCTCCAAAGAAGAAATTCAGATGGCCAACAGACACATTAAAAGATGTTCCACATCACTAATCATCAGGGAAATGTAAATTAAAACCAGAATGAGATATCACCTCACACCAGTAAGGATGGCGAGCATCCAAAAGACTAAGAACAACAAATGCTGGCAAGGATGCGGAGAAAGGGGAACCCTCCTACACTGCTGGTGGGAATGTAAGCTAGTTCAACCATTGTGGAAAGCAATATGGAGGTTCCTCAAAAAACTAAAAATTGAAATACCATTTGACCTGGGAATCCCACTCCTTGGAATTTACCCAAAGAATACAACTTCTCAGATTCAAAAAGACATATGCACCCCTATGTTTATTGCAGCACTTTTTACAATAGCCAAGATATGGAAGCAACCTAAGTGTCCATCAGTAGATGAATGGATAAAGAAGAAGTGGTACATATACACAATGGAATAGTATTCAGCCATAAGAAAGAACAAATCCTACCATTTGCAACAACATGGATGAAGCTGGAGGATATTATGCTCAGTGAAATAAGCCAGGCAGAGAAAGACAAGTGCCACATGATTTCTCTCATTTGTGAAGTATAACAATGAAACAAAACTGAAGGAACAAAATAGCAGCAGACTCAGAGTCTCCAAGAAGGGACTAGTGGTTACCAAAGGGGAGGGGTGTGAGAGGGTGGGTGGGGAGGGAGGGAGAAGGGGATTGAGGGGTAGTATGTTTAGTACACATGGTGTGGGGGATCAAGGGGAAAACAGTGTAGCACAGAGAAGGCAAATTGTGAATCTGTGGCATCTTACTACACTGATGGACAGTGACTGCATTGGGGTACGGGTGAACTCCTGGTAATACGGGTAAATGTAGTAACCGCATTGTTTTTTCATGTGAAACCTTCATAAGAGTGTATATCAATAATACCTCAATAAAAAAAAGTTGGTGAGAAGGGTCTAGTTGAGAGAGGGGTTGAATAAAAGGATAATCTACGCCTTAAGGTTTCTGGAAAGACAATAGGAGCTGGGATCCAGGTGCTTATGGAAGGACTGGCCTTATGTGCTCACCTTCTCACCCACTCAACATAAAGGTAGTCCTGTTGACAGGCGCACAAAGCAGTGCCAGGATAGACCAGGTCCTTGTTCTCATGGAGCACCCTCTCTAGTAGTGAGAGAAAGATAACAAGTATGCACATAAGCAACTGATTCAGGAAGCAGTAAATGCCATGAAGAGCATGAGAAGGATCTCATGATAGAGTAATGGAAGACTGCTCCAAATGAACACCAAGGAAGACCTCTTAGCTCAAGGGCACGCGAGTTAAGAGTTGAACAACAGCCAGTCCTTGAGAGCCGAGTGAAGAGCATCCCAGACAAGTGCAGAGGCCCTTAGGCTGATGTAAGCTGTAGTGTCTGTGACACAGCCAAATGACCAGTGTCCGTGGAACAGTGAAAAAAAACAATGGGAGCAAGATAACCAAATGTTACTAGAAAGCAAGGTAGAGACCAAATCTGCCCAAGGGGCGTATGTGGGTTGGGCTGTATGTGGATTTTTACATAAATTGGAGTTAGGTAGATTAGTTATATGGATGGTGGGACTATGGGGAGTGGGGGTTGAGAAAGAGGGGGATCCATCTTGGCTCCTCTGTGAAGCTGCTCTCACATGTGCCCTCTCTCCCTGCAGCCTCCTGAATGATGCCAGCCCAGTGTTTCCTAACCTCCAGCCTGGCCCTCCTGGTGCTGCTGGACACAGTCAGAGCAGGCCCTTTCTCTCCACGGTCCAACGTGACACTCCCTGCTCCGCGGCCCCCTCCCCAGCCAGGGGGCCGGACAGCAGAGCCAAGAGGGGAAAATCCTTCCTCTCAGCTTTATGAGCACAATGTGGAAGGAGGGGAAAAGCAGGTGGTGTTCACCCACCGCATTAACCTGCCCCCTTCAGCTGGCTGTGGCTGTCCACCCGGCACTGAGCCCCCCGTCCCCGCTTCAGAGGTGCAGGCCCTGAGGGTCCGCCTGGAGATCCTGGAGGAGCTGGTGAAGGGGCTCAAGGAACAGTGCACAGGGGGATGTTGTCCTGCTGCTGCGCAGGCTGGCACAGGTAAGCAGATGGTTACAGGAGGGGCCACAGGAAAACAGGAAGGTGGAGAAGTGGGTTAGGCTGGGTGGGTCATCATCCTTTATGGAAGGGACCTTGGTATGAATTATAAAAAGGCACCCCTTCCTTGCCCTTGGGGGTGGTGAGTGCAGCCTAGGACACAACTCTGAGAGGAGCCACATGGCTAGATGTCAGCCCTCCCCTTCCATTGAAGCATGTGCTAAGGGCCTTGGGAGGCCGCACATATTGACAATGAGCAGCTGGAAACTAAGATGCCTTATGAAATCAGCTGGCCCTGCTGGAGGGACGGATTCAAAGGAGCATTTGTGTGGGCCCAGCCTCTCCCCAAGAGAGACTGAGGCCTGACTCTCCCTCTTACACCAGGCCAGACGGACGTTCGCAGCCTCTGCAGTCTCCATGGCGTATTTGACCTGAGTCGCTGTGCCTGTTCCTGCGAGCCAGGCTGGGGTGGGCCCACCTGCTCGGACCCCATAGGCACCAGGGTAACCCCCTCCTCCCTACCCTCAGCCTCTGGGTCCTGCCCTGATGACTGCAACGATCAGGGTCGCTGTGTCCGTGGTCGTTGCGTGTGCTTCCCTGGCTACAGCGGCCCCAGCTGTGGCTGGCCCTCCTGCCCAGAGGACTGCCACGGCCGCGGACGCTGCGTGCAGGGCGTGTGCGTGTGCCGGACGGGCTTCTCCGGGGAGGACTGCAGCCTGCGCTCCTGCCCTCGAGGCTGCAGCCAGAGGGGGCGCTGCGAGGACGGCCGCTGCGTCTGCGATCCCGGCTACACTGGAGAGGACTGTGGGAAGAAGAACTGCCCTCGAAGTTGCAGCCAGAGGGGGCGCTGCGAGAATGGGCGCTGTGTGTGCAACCCTGGCTACACCGGCGAGGACTGCGGTGCACGGACCTGTCCGTGGGACTGTGGCGAGGGCGGGCGTTGCGTGGACGGTCGTTGCGTGTGCTGGCCCGGGTACACGGGCGACGACTGCAGCACGCGCACCTGCCCACGCGACTGCCGGGGTCGCGGGCGCTGCGAGGATGGCGAATGCATCTGCGACGCAGGCTACAGCGGGGACGACTGCGGCGTACGCAGCTGCCCCCTCGACTGCAACCAAAGGGGCCGCTGCGAGGACGGCCGCTGCGTGTGCTGGCCCGGGTACACTGGGCCTGACTGCGGCGCGCGTGCCTGCCCGCGTGACTGTCGGGGCCGCGGGCGCTGCGAAAACGGCGTGTGCGTGTGCAACGCGGGCTACAGCGGCGAGGATTGCGGCGTGCGCAGCTGTACCGGGGACTGTCGCGGCCGCGGCCGTTGCGAGAATGGCCGCTGCGTGTGTTGGCCTGGTTATACAGGCCGGGACTGCGGCACGCGTGCCTGTCCTGGCGACTGTCGTGGGCGCGGGCGCTGTGTGGACGGCCGCTGCGTGTGCAATCCAGGCTTCGCGGGCGACGACTGCGCGAGCCGTCGGTGCCCCGGGGACTGCCGCGGCCGAGGCCGCTGTGAGGATGGCGTGTGCATGTGCAACACAGGCTATGAGGGCGAGGACTGCGGCGCTCGCAGCTGCCCAGGAGGTTGCCGAGGCCGCGGCCAGTGCCTGGATGGGCGCTGCGTATGCGACGATGGCTACTCAGGCGAGGACTGCGGCATGAGGCGGTGCCCGCGCGACTGCAGTCAGCATGGCGTGTGCCAGGACGGTGTGTGCGCCTGTTGGGAGGGCTACGCGGGCGAGGACTGCGGCCTCCGTAGCTGCCCCTCCAACTGCCATGGGCGTGGCCGCTGTGAGGACGGACGCTGCGTGTGCGACCCAGGCTACACTGGCCCCTCCTGCGCCACCCGCACCTGCCTGGCGGACTGCCGGGGCCGTGGGCGCTGTGTGCAGGGAGTGTGTGTGTGCTATGCAGGCTATAGCGGCGAGGATTGTGGGCAGGAAGAGCCCCCCGCCAGCGCCTGCCCAGGGGGCTGCGGCCCCCGGGAACTATGCCGCGCAGGCCAGTGTGTATGTGTTGAGGGCTTCCGAGGCCCGGACTGTGCCATCCAAACGTGCCCTGCGGACTGCCGTGGCCGTGGAGAGTGTCGTGATGGCAGCTGCGTCTGCCAAGATGGCTATGCTGGGGAGGACTGTGGGGAAGGTGAGGGGGCAGCCTTGCCCAATATGCTCTGTCAGGGACTGGGAACCAGAGCCAGTGGGAGGGCCTGAGCCTGAGGCTTAGAAGTCCAGGGACCTGGAGAAGAGTGAAGAGTAGACTTATGTTGCAGGGAGGGGGCAGTCAGAGGAGCCAGGGAGCCAGGGTCTACCAGGGGCAGCAGAACCTGCTTTTAGGTCTCTGATGAGCAGGTTGGGGGCCCTTTTAGTTGTTTTGGGGGGAGATTTTGTGTTCCTGGAGATGGGGGGAAGGTAATGGAGACCCAGGATCTGTGCAGGCCTCTGCCAGCTTAGCTTCTCCCCCAGACAGGAGTGGGGACTCCAATAGTGATGACTTAGTATGGCCCTGACTAAGGGGCCTGTGATGGTGGGGGTAGGGGGTGAGAGCTGCTTCGGCTAACCAGCATCCCATATCCCATTCTCCTGGGCAGAGGTGCCAGCCATTGAAAGCATGAGGATGCACCTCCTGGAAGAGACGACAGTTCGGACAGAGTGGACCCGGGCTCCTGGCACTGTGGATGCCTATGAAATTCAGTTCATCCCCACGGTGAGAGCCAAGCTCCAGGAGGGAGCTGGGTGGGCAGGCCTGGGGGGAGGGAGTGCTCACCTCAAGCAGGAAGTTCCAGGTACTCAGCAGGTGAGTCCAGATGGCTGGGTTCCTGAAGCTGCTGTAAGGGCCTTCTCATCTTGCACCACATGGGGTGCCGGAGGCCTTTGCAGCAGTGGTCCACTGCAGCTGAACACCATCAGCCACAGGGAGCTCTGTCCAGTCCATTGTTGGTCATCATTATTGTTCCTGTTGCTGAATGCCAGTCTGCCAGTCTCATCCATCCATTGGCCCGCACTGGTTCTTCACCAGCATTCGTAACGTATTTGCTTTCTCTGCATCCTACACCATGGACTTTCAGGTATTGGGAGAGGTCAGCCACCACATCACCCTTCATTCTCTCCAGGCAAAACCTGCTGGTTTCTTCACTCCTTCTCCCTAAGGCTTTGTTCTCTGAATCCATCACTTCCTGAGCTCCCCGCTCTAGTGGCTCCTGCTTTCCACATTTGCCCCTAACGTGTGGGGGCAGAGAGGAGTCCAGTCATTCTCTTGGCTGACTCTGGATACACGGCACTCTTCTTAAAGTTGATGTAACGGAGACCCAGG
>JAQQAC010007890.1:35703863-35845236 GCA_029783875.1 Phataginus tricuspis | reverse complement strand
AAAAAAAAAAAAAACTGAAGGAACAAAACAGCAGCAGACCCACAGAACCCAAGAACGGACTAATAGTTACCAAAGGGAAAGGGACTGGGGAGATGGGTGGGAAGGGAGGGATAAGAGGGTAAAAGGGGCATTACGATTGGCAGGCATAGGGTGGGGGGGCACGGGGGGGACTGTACAGCTCAGAGAAGACAAGTAGTGATTCTCATCTCACTACACTGATGGACAGTAAGTGTAATGGGGTTTGTGGGGGGACCTGATGAAGGGGGTAGTTTAATCATCACAATATTGCTCATGTAATTGTAGGTTAATGATACTAAAATAAAATAAATTGTAAAAAAAAAAAAAAAGAAACAGCACAAATAATGTTAATTGTAGAACCTAGAAGTTGAGTATATGGTATCCAACTTATCTGTATGTTTGAAAAAAGTTATAATAAAATGTATGCCAAAGTAACAAAAAATTATGCCCTAAACTGTCCACAAGTTTTTAAAAAAATGCAAAACAACAGGGAGTTAAATCATACAACAAGATACTAGGAACAAGAAAAAGAAAGAAAAATCATCCCCATCTTTTCCGTACCGCCCTTGCTGTGGTTTCCTACAATCCTCCCTCCCTCTCCCGGCCTCTCTTCTGGTCATCTGCCATTTCTCCTCCTCACCTCCTCCTGCCTGCCCTGCAGCCTGCACCCCCACTCCCATCGGCACCCACCCACGCGTGTGCCCATGCGCTCACACTCTACCCTGGGGATGCGGTGGGTCATTATTACCCGTGGGGTCATCCGAGCTGGGGCCCACGCTGATCTGGATGGTTTCGAATGGGGATGCTGGATCATCTCCCAGGAGGCAGAGTGGGGGTGCCAAGGACTCGGTCTTTACAACTAACACTTCCCTTACACCAAGGGCCTGCATGAGAGTGGGAGGCAGAAAGAAGAAAAGAAAACAAGGGGTGTGTTGAGAGTTAAGGGCAAGAACAAAAGCTTTAGAGCTTACAAATCACCAATTATTTGACATTCTGGTTTGAATGGTACTGAGCATCTCCCTAAGCTGAGTCTGGGGTGGGGGGGGGGGACATTAAGTTTCATGATTTCAAATCTTGCCTTAGAGTGGACAACTCGGGAAAGAACAGTTCCAGAATTCTCAGCAGTTAACAACTCTTCCTAGCCTCACCATGGCTGCCACATGTCTCATATAGTAAAAAACTCCATCTCCACTTCTAGGCAACCGCACTGGAGATGTGGAGATGAGAGTATTAAAGAAACGGCAAAAGCAGGAAAGAAGCACTCCCATTCCATGACTCACAGCACACAAATCACTTCCTTAGCACTTATGGGTGAAAGGAATGGAACAGAATCCCTGCCACAGACGGGGAGGAGGAGGGAGATGGCGCTCACCTGTCTGTTGGGCTCTGTGGAAAGATGTGATGATTCAGAACTGAGGGAGGAAGAGGAGCAGGGGGAGGATGGTTCAGACTTCACCTGAAGATCTGGAGGAAAAGGGGTTAGGAAAAAAACAGGAAGCAGAGCCTGAGAAGCGTTCAAAAAATGTCCAAGGACATGGGGGCAAGGAGCCCCTCATCAGGACATAGGGGAAGGAACACATATAAGATAAAGGGGAGAGCCATGCAGGGAATTATGTAGTTCTTGGGAAACAGTGGGAAGATAAGGGTTTCTAGAAGAATGAGGGAATCACACAGAGTATCTTACCTGGGAAAATAGGCAGGGAGTCCCAGGGGGGCTCAGGGGGGCTGACATCCATCCCCACATCCAGGGAGTTGCTCTCAAACTGAATAAGGGAGAACATTACACAGCAGAAGTATGAAGAAAGGGTGGGTCCAGCCGAGCTCGGGCCTGGGGATGAGTCCTGGGTTCTGGGCCCACTCCCACCCACCACGGGTTAGAGACGAGGCTGGGGGCGCAATACCGGGACATCCTGCTCCGGGCAGCGGAAGAGACGAGTCTGCTCCTCAGCCACTTCATCAAGACCGGTGTACAAGGTGCTGTCTACAAGAGATGCGCAATGTCAGGGGTCGTCCGGCAGCCCAGCCAACAGCTTCACACACAGCCATGGGCCTATCCCTCATTGGCTCAGCTCGGCCAGACCCACCACCCGCCCACTTAACAAGTGATGCAGGCAAAGAACTTCAGCTCCTCCTTCTCCGACCCCGGAACAACTCGCCGTTTCCGCAGGGAGCGGAGGTATTCCCCCAGCTCCCGCATCCCCAGAAAGCACAACAAGCACCCCACACCCCCGCCCTTCTTCGGATGGTGGGTTCCGTATTTGCCCAGCCTTCCTCTTCGGGCCTCCACGTCCTTCCTGCGTGCCTTAGGGGGACAGTATGGCACCGCCCTCTCCCCTCCCCGAGGCCACACTCCGCACACCCCAGTCCTCCGGGCTCAGCAAGTTGTCGGTGAAAAAAACGCGTCGGATCCGCAATCTCGCTGAGGAGCATCAGCTCCGCCATCTTTCCCCCCCACCCCCCAACCACAAGACGGTTCCCAAGACCCGCCTCTCCCCAGCAGCTACTAATCGGTTGACTCTTAAAAAAGGTGGGCGTCCCAGAAGTTCTACCGACCAGTAAGAGACCTGGGTCCTGAGCACAGGACTCAATAGAAGAGGCGCTGTGTAGGCTAAGCCAATGGAAGCAAGGCGGGGGGGGAGGGGCCGCTGTAGTTTGCGCATGCGCCAAACAAGACCTAGCAAGGCAGCCTGGGAAATGTAGTCACCAGGATATAAAGGTCCACCATCTCCCCCAGCCAGTACTAAATTTAGAAGTTTAGACAACTTCTATTCATCTTCGGAGATGGATAAGCCCCCCAAAAGGCAGCACACATGCCCATATGGCTTTTAATAGGGAAAGAGGCGCACGGAGACCACAGCCACTTTCCATGAAAGGGAGGTAAAATAAAAGCGGGGAATGGGAAACGGACTTAAGGCAAAAGCTGGGAATGAAAAAGCTGGGCATGGGAAATGGACTGAACCCTTCCTGTACGTTCCCCGCCGCCAAATCTCACAGAATAGACCACAATTCACAGGTTCCTATCGCTTAATTAAAGTTCAACTTTTAATCAGCCAAACATCTTGCGCAGACCCTTAGCCAGCCTTGCATCTTGTTTCTTCCCCTGAATGATCACCTTTCCCAGCTCCTCTTGGGCTGCCCGGTTTTTTGGGTCTACCGCCAGCACCTTCTTGAGGTCAGCAGTTGCTTTTTCCAGGTTCCCAAGGGCAGCCTGGGCCACCCCCCTTCGATACAAGGCCTTTAAGTGGCCTGGTTCCTGTTCTAGCACCCGGTCACAGCTCTGGGCTGCCAGCTGGGGCTGCCCTAACAACAACTGACAGGCAGCCAGGTTAGCATGAAGGACAGTTCGGTCTGGAGAGCCAGGTGGGGGTAAAGTCAGCAGCAACCGAAGAGCCCGTCCATAGCATCGGGCAGCCCCTTCAGTGTTCCCAGCTCGAAATAATTCTGTCCCCCTTGTACGTTCTTCCCTGGCCAGGGCCTCCTTCTCGCTGGCCTCCAGTTCCCAAGAGTCTCGACCCTGAGTGAAGGAGGCCAGTGAGAGCCTAGCAGGAGGTCCAGAGTGCCCGGGGAGCTGAAGCTCTGCTTCCTCCTCTTGACACATGGACTCCAAACATTTCTCTATGAGCTCCCCCCAAGTTTCCTCCCTCCACGGGCCTAACCCCATAGTTAGCTCTGTCCAGCCGTCTGGCAGCCCTGATCCAAAAGGAAACCCAAAAGCCAGGACTCGGCAGCGGGAGCCCAGTTTGGGTTTGTCCAAGCCGTGGCCACGGACTATGATCTTCTTGACAAAGCTCCCATCAGGGCAGTACCAGAGATCAGAAGTTTGGAGGGGCTCTGGCATCTCATTGGATGCTCCATGAGACTTATCAGAGTCTCCTTGAAGTCCAGCGGTCAGTTTTTCGGTCCTTGGAGGATTCTCAATAAATTGGCTATCTGGATCTGGGCTCACTCTCAGCTCAAGGGTTTCAGTAGGCGGATCTCCGGGCTGCTGCCTAATCCGAGCAGTTGAATCAAGGTTCTCCTGGGGGTTCTTTTCCCATTGTTGCTGCAGTTGAGTGGTGTCTTCTCCTGCTGGACCGATTGGCGGCATCTCCATTTGGCTACCTGGTCTCTTCCACTGTGGGTGAACAGTTTGGGTCGGAAAGTGATAGACCTTTCCTTTCAGGTCTACACCTGAAAAGAAAATCAAATCACTGATAATGGCAGGATTCTTATTTAGACTTCTTTCTCGTCCTTTCCCGTTCTCCTGGGACCCGAGACCCGGTCCTCAAAGTCCTCGTTTTTTTTTTTTCCTCCAAAAATCTGTGTCTGGCTCAGGCCTCCGTTCCTCCCGGAACTAATCCAGAACTATAAATTCCACAATTCTCTGCGGTTGGGGTATCCGCCCCGACTACGGACACCCGATGGAATAAAAAATCATCTGGGTGGCCAAAGCGCCTAGCATGTGACAACAGCCAGGCCATTCAAGTCACCTCTTCTTCCGAAGCTAAGTGCTTACTGAGTAGGTTCCTTGGAGTCTTGCCCCAGGCACAGAGGACACCCGGGGAGCCCCGGCAGCTGGGGAGAAACACTGATAGCCTACCCTGGAGCCTCCGAGACAGCGAATCTAGTCAACTTCCGGCAGCCAATCGGGAGGAGGGAGAAGTCTGGTTAGCCCGCCTTGTGGACATGACATCATTTCCACTCGCAACTGGGAAGCTCCAGGCCTTAGCAACCGAACTAGGCTGAATCGAGCCAAACGGAGGCGGGGGTCCGGCTGAGCGGGTTATTGAGAGTCAAAATCTCGTAAAGTCTTGGAGTGGGAAGTTGGCGAATGAGGACAGAGTGAGGGATGGTGGAACTGGTGGTGAATGATAACGGCCGCAGACCAGGCCTTTTATCCGGGGCCTCAAGCCCACCTGTGCTAGTCTCCATATTGCTTTGTTATGGGCTCCCAGCCAGAGTCACCCCGTCCGCTCCATCGCCCCATCAGTCCAGGGTGCTGCAAGATTAACCCCAAAGCCTCTTTCCAACCCGCCCTATTCCCTTATAGGACCACCTGAGGCGTCGTGTCTTTTCCCTCATATTCATCATTGCCTTTCAAGCTTTTCTTCAAGAAGTCTTAGTGCTTTTCAAACTTTGATATGCACACTTATTAGCTGGGGAACTTGTTAAGTCGCAGGTGCTGATTTAGGAAGTCTGGGGGGCCTGAGATTCTGCATTTCTAACAAGCTCTTGGATGATGCTGATGCTGGTCCATGGACCACACCTGGAACAGTGATTTCTGTGGGTAAAATTGTAATATTTCCAAAATATCTCCCCTGGCTTTAGTACATCTGCGTATCAATAGGCGTTCAGAGGTGGAAAGAAGTATGGCTTTAGTGCATTTGCATCATTCCTCAGGGGTGGAGAGAAGTCATCCCCATATCAATGGGTAAACCTGGGCAAGGAGGGCTTATCTGTACCTGTGAGGTGAGGGCAGGGCCGGGTTTGGCTTCTGCTGGAGCAGGAAAGACAGAAACGGGCCCAGACTGCAGTTTATAAGCAATAAACGGACTTTAAACTTTATTTCTCCCTTTGACTGATGGTTTTTAGAGGTATTTTGCCCTGGGATTTCCTCTCCCTGGACTTAGCAATTTCAAAAGAGCCTCATCTCATTCTTATCACCCCTTGCTCCATAATCCTTCAGATTGCCTTATATTTTACATATATGACTGGTATAACCTGTTCCACTGGGTTTATCAGTGGAAGACCGGTCCTCCTCCTAATGGTCCCTTTGTGATTCAGCTTTGCTTGACCAGCTCCCTGCTCCGGCTGGGACACCACAGCTCTGTAGGGAAGGAAAACTCCTACCCTCAGTACCTCACTTGGGCTCCTTCAGTTTGCTCTCTACCACCCTTCCATTGTACCCCAGACTACAAGGACCATTCCAGGGCAGCCAGGAGGGGAGTTTCATCATTACACACAGACTTGTCAAAACAGTCCTTTCCTTGTTTTGTGTTGAGATTCAGATCACTAATCTAGACTTTTCTTTTCAAGTTCTGTTTCTGGGTTTTGTGCCAGAGTAACCTTAGTCCACTTCTACCCCCTCCCCCTATGACTAAATACTCTGATTCCTAGAGTTCCTCAGTTCCTATTGAAAATTAATCCACCTTTCCTCCCTCCCTCTTCCCTGTTCTGTTTTGCAGATTTCTGGGAAAGGCAGGAAGTCTAGAATGAGTCACAAAAGGTTTGATTACACCCTAATCCCTGGACAAAGATTGTTAACTTTGTTTCATGTGTCCCTTAACTGAGCGGTGCCACTCCAATGACCCTTCAAAGATCAGCTTCCCTCAATTAAAAGGAATTTTACTCTGCTACAACTGTATTGCCTTGTAATGTTATTTTGTTTTGTGTGTGTGTGTTTCTGTTCTAACAGATTCCACAGGGTAGGGAACTTTCTGTATCTTATGCATTTCATCTCCTCCATTCATTCAGTGAACAAGTATTTACTGAGTACCTGCTTTGTTGCAGGCAGCATCTGAAGAACTGGAGACACATAGATGAATGAGAAAGACACAGTCCCTGCTGTCGTGAAATTGTGGTTTTGAGACAGGGACCGTGGCTGTAGTCAAAGTAGGGTGAGGGCTTCCGGAAAAAAGCAAGGCAGGATATTTACAGTCAAAGCAATGTAACAATGTAAAGTCCCTATTGAAACTCTGTGTTCAGCATTATGCAAAGTCAAGGTCACACTAATTCTCTAGGGTAAAGATACCAGACTAGGAATATAGACATCTTCAGTGAAATCAGTTAAAGGTCAAAAGGCCAGGAGCAACTTCGCCTGGAATGTTTTGAGTGTTCCGCAAGGGTATCTCAGCATAACCCGTGACTTCACTGTAAACAGCCCTAGCAAACAGACAATAACCTAGCCCACCTTGAGGGCAGGGCAGGCGGTACAAGTCCACACCCTAAGCCCTCAATTCCCAAAAATCCTCAAATGCCTATAAATCCTCTAGACAATGCACCATCCTGGGCTCTTGTCCCCTCCTGGCATGAGCCAGGAGCTCTGTCCTCTCACTGTATCTCTCAATAAAAGCCTCTGCCCTGGCTCTCCTACCTTGACTGTTTGCTAAATTCATTCTTGACTCTGCAAACAAGAACCCAGGCATCAGTCTAGCCAAGTGGAATAAGTAATTACAGTGGTAGGACAAGAAGTGTGAGATGCTCTGAGATATAACAAGGAGGGAGGTAATATTCCTTGAGGATGAGACATTTTTGCTGCCACCTGAAAAATAAGTTCAACCTGAGCCTTAGAGAACACACCTAGACCCCAGATTGAGAAAGGCTTAATTACGTTGTCACCTTTTTCTTCAGCTTATCCCATGTCACCATTGTGACTATAAAAATAGATACAACCATAGGCACAGAAACTCCTAAAAGGAATCCATATCACTGAGAATGAAAATATTTTTGTTTTTGAGAAGATGACCCATCAAAAGGAAAACACAAAATTTATGTTTTATAAGAAGACTCAGAAGTCCCCAGAGAAGACATCCGTGAAACTTTGGATACCCTCAGGGCTCAGTTTGAGAAACACAGGACTGGGAAAGGGCGTGATGTGAATGAAGCCTCAGAGATGGGCAAGAGCACGGGCTCTCCCCTAAAGTGTCACTGTGGGAATGTCGCCTGACTCATACTGTTTGCTCTTTCCCAGTTCCCTGCCCCTTGAGTCTCATTATGCTGGGGCTCAGCTCTCTGGAGATAGTCACCAGGGAATCAGGAAGAAGGAGGGAGACCAGGTAGGAGGGTTGTATCCCCTCACTTGCCTAGAGAATATCGGATCTGAGGAAGACAGGAAAAGAGGATGACAAGTAAAGAATCGCTTATTTGTTGGGATAGAGGATTGGACTGGGGAGTGAGGAAGGAGCAGGGCCTCTCTCCTCTGTCTTTTCCCTAAAGATTTGAGAATGAGATGGAAAAAGAGCAGCATTGAGGGGAAGAGATGAAAAGGAACCATCTCCCAAGTACCTGGATTCAATCCATCCTCACTACAGGTGTCTGCTTCTCCCTCTCTTTCTATGGTATTGCAGGGATTACCCTCACCAACACCGAATTGTATGGATGCAACTGACATGTGACTTACTTTTTTTTTTTGTAGTAAAGTATCATTAATATACAACTTAATGTTGTTTTCAAATGTATTGATCACAGTGGTTCAGCAGTGCCTGTGATCAATTCATATTGTGATTGCGAATTATTGTGCCCTTTAATCCCCCTCCCCTCCCGGTCCCACCCCCCACCCCCACCCCAACCCTTTCCCCTTGGTAATCACTAGTCACTTTTCAGTGTCTATGAGTCTATTGCTGTTTTTGGCACATGACTTACTTTGTGCCTAAGACATTTCCCCAGCCCCAGGAGAGAGGGATGGGAGGAAAAAGCACACAGAAACCTCTGGAAAGGGAGTTTATGGGAGACTCTGGGTTGAGAAATCAAAAAGACATCTGAAAGAATGGAAGGACTTGGGGAGGAGAGAGTCCACCCTGTTCTGAAACAATACTTCTCTCCTCCAAGTAATTATAGGGGCCACTTAATGCCTCGCTGAAGATCCGTCTGAGGGAAAACCCCATATGTGACAAATTTGTGAGGATTTACCTGTAAATGATTGATTGACACCCCACCTGGAGTCACTTCTTTCCTTCTTTCCGAGTCCCCTCCTCCCAGGCGGTAGCCATATTCTGCCACTCTCCTTGCCCTATCCAATAAGAGAATTGTTTTGCCTTCATTAAAAATCTAACCTGATGGCAGAACCCAAAAAGAGGCTCAGGAACTGATGCAAGATAATCGGTGAGAGGGTGTTTCTTTCATGTTGTCTCCACACACACAAAGCACGTGACACTTGCGCTGTAAATGGACGAAGAAAGATTCTTTTCTTATTCATGTAGTAATCCTTACTGAGTACACAGAATTCATCAGGGAAACATGGAGATAAATACACAGATTCCCCCCACCTCCCAGTAGTCTAGTAAGGTAAAGATGCATAGTTAACAAAAGCTCTAGATGCAAGCGTGAAAGTGTTAAGTAGCAGGCAAGTTATTTCCACCTGGGGGTAATCTGAAAAGGAGTCCAGAGGGTTGAGCCTTGGAGGCTGGCCAGAATTTTGACATGCAGAGGTTGAAGGATTTTATTGCAGGTGGAGGAAGCAGCACAGGCAGGAGAGATAAGGAAAAGAAAGGTACTTTATATCCATTATTATTCATCTCTAGTTTGCCAATCTCAGCTTTCCCAGGGAATTTCAATAACCGTTCTCACTGCTCTGTCACCAGGCATCAAGTTGGTTGGAAATTTTTACACCCTCCCATTCCCCTGAATTCTATACTCACCACATGGGACCATATGCTTCACTTACTCTCTGCCATTTATCATCAGCATAAGAGACAAAAATTCTCGATCTCCAAAGGCTGAATAAATTTTCCCTTCTATTCAATTTTGGTGGTTTCTGTGGTTTTTAGTTCTTCTGGAATTTACATCAAAATTGTTTCCCCCCTCCTCTCTGCTACCAAAGCAGTTTGCTTGTGGGTCTCTTATAGGAAGGGTTTTCAGGAAGAGACTTCCTGAGAGCCCACCAGTGCAAGGCAGACTTTTCCACAGTGAAATGTTTAATGATAGGAGCTGCTCTTTACTGAGCCTTGAACCATACCACAGGACCACAATTTCAAGCATTGTGCTATTTTCAGTCAGGTGATGAGGGAAAGCCTCCTTGTGGAGGTGATATTTGTGCAAAGTCATAAGTGATATAAGGGAGCTGACATGCAGATATCTGGAGGAAGAGTGTCCAGGAAAAGAGAAATAGGAGTGCAAAGGCCCTGAGGCGGAAAGGAGTTGGATTTTCATGCTCAATTCATAGCCTTGGAAGAACAGCAAGGAGGCCAGAATGTGTGGAGCATTATAAGCAAGGAGAAGAGTGGGAGGGGATGAAGTCAGAGAGGTGGGGAGGAACAAGGCCAGGAAGGCATCTTAGACTGGCCTGAGGATTTTGTATTTCGTTCTAAGTGTGACCAGGAGCCATCAGATTTGAGCAAGGTGAGTTATATCATCTGGTAATTAGAAAGAGCACTCTGGTGTCTGCATAGAGGCAGAGCTAACTCTATAAAAAAAATGGAGGCAGAAAATCCAATTAAGGGGCTACTTAAGGGACAATGGTAACGTGCAGCTTGACTTGGGTAGAGGAGAGGCCCAGGCTAGAGCCCTGAGGCCCTCTAACATTTAGGAGTCCAGATGAGGGGTAGGAGTTGTCCATGAAGACTGACTTGAGAAGGAGCAGCAAATAAAGAAGTAGGAAATATTTTATTTAGTTGGATACTGAAAGAGCGTTTGAAGCAAAGCAAGCTTATCAAGGAGGAAGGAGTGATCAGCTGTACCACATGTTGCTGAGGGTCTAGTTCAGGGTTTCTCAACTGCACACATATATGTTACCATGTCATTAAATGAACATCACGCAGTCTAAGAATAAAATCTTCCTGCTATTGTTGACGTGTCTTGTGTCAGAATTCCTCTCCTGCCAAAGGGTAAGCACCATTGGGATGCTGTGCTTTTACGACAAAGGTGAGTAGCAAATGAGGTGGGGTTTTTCTTCTCAGAGTCAAGCTGTATTATTATAGCATGTTTGTATGCTGATGGGAATGTTTCAGTAAAGGGTGAACCTGGTTGAGTGGGAGAGATGGGATAACAGCAGGAGTCCCTTGTCTGAGAAGATGAGAAGGGACAGGAGCCCAGTGCCCAGATAGGGTGGGGGCTGGAAGTAGGTCAGCTTCTCCGCAGTAACAAGGGGAAGGCAGTAAACACAGCAGAGATGCAGGTGGCCAAGTAGGTTTGGGGGTGGGACCAGGAAGAAGTGTTTTTCTGAAAATTTCTGTTTGCCCACTGAAAGAGGAAAAAATCATCATCTCGAAAAACTGCGGTCTCAGATTTGGGGAATATGAACCAACTGGGGAAAGATGGGCTTGCAGGCCACCCTGGGAGCCCACCGGAAGTGAGCACAGTTAGTGAGGCCGTGCTTCCACCCAGATATAGTCAGCCATTGTGTGCAGGGGTGGAGCAGGCAGGGTTGGATTAAACAGGGATAAAATGTGTGAAAGGAAGAGGGGCCAAGAACACAGAGCAAGAGCTGAGAGACAATTACAGTGTTGACCCCTAGGATCTATACCTGGTAGCAAGGAAAGTGAAAATTTGCGAGGATCAAACATCAAAGAAGAGTAAGAGAGAGTCAATGAATGGGAGGTCTGGGTGGGGCTGAAGAATTATTGGAACAGCAGTACTGAGGACAGGAGGGGGTGACATGAAAAGACTAAAGAGATTTTGGAGAGGTGGTGGTTATTGGTTGTAACCAAGTCTAAGATATGACACAGGAAGAGGGTGCTGGGGAGTAGGGAAAGACATCACTGCAGGTGAGGAAGGCAAGGAGTGGACCGAGGTGCTGGATGGTTATCTATATGGGGTACTGAAGCCACCAAAAATAATGAAGTGGCCGAGGTGGTGGCAGAGAGGAAGGCAGTGAGCTAGGTGCTGAGTCTTCAATGTGAGGGGGAATGATGACCCAGAGTGGAATCGTGGGGAATCAAAGCTCCCAGGTGCGAGAGGACCAGGGCCTCTCCTGGGGGATGGAGTCTCTGCTGATAAGAGTGCAAGGGACAAGGACACTGTGTTCTGTTCGGAGGAAGTTGAAGTGAGGTGGGAGGAGAATCAAGTTGGAATACACTTCCTGAGGGAGGAGTCTGGGTGAGGTGCGGAGAGCTGGGAGAAGTCATTTTTATTCTCTTTTTCCTTTGCCTGATTCCTTCCAGTTCAATTGAGTTCAATGACTGGGAGGAGAGATTTTATCTGAAAAGCACAGCTGACCCAGATTTGGCTCCTGCCTTCAAGTAGTTCAGAAGGTAAGGTAAGTACATCAAAATCTCAGGTGGGAAGAGATGGGAAAAAATGCCGATAAAGTGAACAATGGGTAAGTTTTAGAACCAGATACCTTTCTCCTAAAGAAAGTGGCGCTGATTGAAGCCATACCCTTTGTCCTGTCACCTACCCTTTGGTGGTCCCTCAGGTGCCCCTACACCTCTGATTAACAACCTTGGCTGCCCTTTGGAATCATCTGGGGATGTCTAAAAAATACTGATGCTTGAGTCCCACCCCTAGAGATTGTGATTTAATTGGTCTAGGATGCTACCCTGGGCTTTGGGATTTTTAAGTGCTCCCCAGATGATTCTAATGTGTAGTCAGGGGGTGAGAATCATTGCTCCAAGGAATGCCTGGAGCTCCATTTAAAACCCACTGCTTCAGTCCAACCCGTAGGAGAGAGAGATTCTTCCCTGCTGGAGTGCGGAGATGAATTGATCTGAAGGATAGGTAAATTTTGACCAAGTGGAAATGCATATGCGAAGTGGGGGAAGAACATTGTGAGCAAAAGCTTGGATGTGGTCTGAAACCCATGGCAAGTAGCAATTTGGTTTACAATAGGCAGAAACTGGAGAAAAGTGGTCTAAGATTTGAGAACAGCTGGGTAAAGATCTGGAGGTGGCAATGATGAGTAATTCAGTTCAGAGAAGAGGTCGGAGAGAAAGCTGGATGATTTTAAATTATGGAAGGGGTTGAAGGCCAGATTAAAAATTTTTAAATAATTGAGCAAACAATAGGAAATCTCAGCAGTGGAGTTATATAAGAAGTGTGTTTGGGAGGATGACCTAAGCAGTGTTGAGAGAGATTTGGAGAAGGGAGAAAGAGGAAATAGGGAGACCTGTTAGGGGAAGCATTTGGTTAGAAATAATGTCTGAATTTGGAGTGGATGATATTTTCAAGGGAAAGTCTCAGAGAAGGAAAAAATACAGAGATAGACACCTAGGGAAGGGAGGAGAAAAAAATGGGGGGAGGGAAGGGAGAATGATTAGAG
Organism: Phataginus tricuspis; assembly: GCA_029783875.1. Lineage (NCBI taxonomy): Eukaryota > Metazoa > Chordata > Mammalia > Pholidota > Manidae > Phataginus > Phataginus tricuspis. Next base: position 35,832,326 of record JAQQAC010007890.1, on the reverse strand, counting down.
GTATAGGTAGAGGGGGAGGAGATAACGTGTCCCTGAACTCCAGGAGAGTGGGGGACCTAGGGCCAAGGGACAAACATGAGAGGGTTGAGAGAGGCAGATTACTATGAAACTGCCATTGATTTTGGCTCCTGTAACTTCTAGCCACTGGGTGCTATTTAAGAGGACAGTTTCAGCAGAGTAGGGAAGGGAAGCATATTTCAAAAGGTTAAAAAATAGTGGGTATGAAGGAAAGATTCAGACACAACAATCTTTCTGTTTAAGTGGTGTGTGTGGTGTGGGGTGTGTGTGTGTGTGTGTGTGTGTGTGTGTCTAGGTGGTGAGGAAACGGAAGCTGCTAGTGTGCATTCTTTTTTCAAGAAGTTGGGTGAGGAAGGCCAAAGGAGAACCCATGATTTTCATACCCCATCCCATCCTCCCCCCATGCATGGCTTTCCTTCTAGATTATAAACTCCATGAGGTCAGTGTTCACATCTGCTGTCTTGGCAGATATGTCACCAGCACCCGGCATGGTGTCTGCATGTTATATGAATGTACAAGTTCAGAATAGAACCCTATCCTGTAGGTGTACAATTGAAGACACCAAGACACTGCTTGTGTCTCCACCACTTCTCCTGGTTGACTTAAGGGTAGGACAGGGCAACTAGCCCCAGCCGGACTTAAGAGGCTATGACCTCCCTGGGGCTCTACTGTGGTGTGAATCTTTGTGTTTCTCCCCAAATTCATAGGATGAAACACTAATTTGCAATGTGATGGTATCAGAAAGTGGGCCTTTGGGATGTCCTTAGGTCATGAGGGTGGAGCCCTCATGAATGGGATTAGTACTCTAATAAAAGAGATCCCACAGGCTTTCCATTTCCACCAGGAAAGGTTACAATGTGAAGTCTGTAACCCAGAAGAGGCCCTCACCCTACCTTGGCCGACACCCTGATCTCAGACTTCCAGCCTCCAGAATTGAGGAATAAGTTCCTGTTGTTTATAAGCCACCCAGTCAGCGGTATTTTTGTTATAGCAGCCGGAATGGACTGAGACAGGCCCCCACAAGTTCTCTGTTCTCTGTGCCTTCCCTATACTGGTACAGCACAACACACAGGGCTCTAATCCAAGCAGTCTGCCACTCTCCAGGTCACAGGCAGGAACAGCTGTGGTCAGTTGTCATCCTTTCCCTGCTTCTGCCACCCTATCCCTGACCAACGTACTCAGAATAGTCTGCCCTCTTTCCTCTTGACTTCCTGGAGTTCTGAGAGCTCCCTGGGTCTCCTCCCTCTCCAAAGCCCTAAGCCCAGACTGGCAGCGAGTGGAAAAGGTGTACTGGGGAAAGGAAGCCCCACCAAAAATGGACCTCAAGGTCTTCCCTGGTAAGATTCCCAGGGAGCCTCCCCCACGTCCATTTGTGTGTCTCTTCCCGTTTTCTTTCTTTTTTCCCTTGGAAGGGGATATGAGGGAATGTGAAAAGGGGAACCAAAAGAGGAGGGTCTTTGCAAGCAGCAGTCTTCCGAATTGCCGGTGATAAATTCACTTAGTCTCTTTAATATTGTCTTTCAGAAATTCACACACAGACTCATACTGATCAGAGCAAGGTGGGGACTGCCGAGGGGAGCGGAGAGCGGCCGGCTCCCTCCCGACATTGGGAGGTCTGTACCCTGGGTTTCCTTCTGCTCAACTGCCCTGGGGGAGGGAAAAGTGGGAGTATTTACAGGAAACGGGGACGTACTCTTCACCCCAAGGTGAAGGCTGCTAAACTGGGAACCACCCAAATCTCATTCCAAACAAAAATAGAGATTCTGGGATTAGCAAGAAAATAGGCGGACCACCGGGTGGAAGAGGGACAAAACTGTACCAGCAAAAACGCGAGTGAACATGGAGCGTGGCTACCCCGGGGCTCCGTCCTAGCGCCGGAAGACGGGGAGTAGTCTGTCGGTCTGGGGGCAAGACCTGGAGCCACAAACCCAATCACCGGACTGAATCACCCCGCGAGGAAGAAAAGAAGGCGGAGCCTGCCGACCTGGAGGCGGGGTTGTGTCAGAGCCGGGGCGGAGCCTATAGAGGAGGCGGGGTCTTGGGGAGTGGTCTCCAGGCTGGGGAGCGGAGAGTGAGGAAGCTGGGCTGGGGAGCTGCATTTAGAGGGGATGGGGGCCTGCAGCGACTGAGGGACCGGCGTATGGCGGGGATCCCGGGAAAAGGCGTCTCTGGGAGTGTTTTTTTTTTCGGGGTTCCTGAGGAACTGGATTCGGAGCGTGCCCGCAAGGCGTGGAGGCCGAGTTTAGGAAGTATCGAGGTCCGGTGGCCCCAGAGGCAGGTGTGCGCGGCGCCGATTGGTTCCGCGGCGTGACTGCCGAACGCGATTGGGAGGTCGAGGGGCGCAGGGTGGGGCCGGGCCGGGGGCGTCCTTATGGATCCCAGTAATTCTCGTGGTGCTGTGCCGCAATGATGATGACTACGGTGAGGATGGTACAGAGCACCATGGCTGCGATGCCCACCGCCAGGGAGATGAAGGAGAAGTTACGGGCCTCGCGTGAAGCGATCTCGGCCGACACCATGTCTCCGCGGGCCAAGGCCGTGCGCACCTGAGGGGGAAGGGTGGAGGAAGGTGGTTCAGAGCTCTGCTGCCTCGCCGGCACGCCTCAACCCCCTCTAAGTGCTCCTCCGAAGGCCCAGGATTCCCAGGGAGTAAGAAAAACGAGTGACTCCCCTTCCCAGATGCCACCTCCTCCCCAGTTCCCACCTGCACTGCCTTGAAGATGGCGATGATGCCCGTAGGCCAGAAGCAGCAGATGGTGGTCAGCACCGCGATGGGCATATAGTCGTGTGGAGGGCGCCTTGGCTCCAGCAGGGCCAGCCCAGGGCCCTGGGGCGGCGGGGGAAGTGCAGAGGTTACTCCTGTTCCCCCTGGGGTCCCGCCTGCATAGGGCTGTGGGAGGAAGTTTGGGCGGCGAGGATGTCACTCAGACCCTTTCTGAGCCTACCAATGTTTCTCATCTTGGCAGAACGGTTTTTAAAGCACAATTCTTTTTTGCGTTGCTTCTCAAAGAAGCTTATCATCCAGTAAGCTTCCAGGACACCCATAAATTCAACCTAGGTCCCTCTCCTCGCTTCACTGTTGTCATTAATCCCATGTTCTTCGGAGCCTCCATACTCCCTCCCCCAAGGTAATTCCCCACCAGCTCTGCCCTGGCCTCACTTCAGACCTTGTTTCTCCTCCTCAGATGCTGCCTGGCCTCCCCTAACTCCTTCAGTCCCAGGCTGCTTCTCCCTTCTTTATACCTCTCTTGGTTCCCAGATTTCATTTCTCCTCCTCCCTCCAGGCTGTTTCTTTTTTTTTCAAATCTCTGGGTCTCTAGGCTCTGTTCCCCCTCCCAGCCCTGATCTTTGACCACAGCTGCCCCCAGGTCCCCCTCTCGCCTTCTCACACACATTCCCAGGCCTTGCCTTAGTCCTTCCTCTCTCTAGGCCTTGCCCCTGGAACACCGCCTGGTCCCCTGGTCTTGTTTCTCCATCCTACCGGCCCCCAGTATGTCCCCAGTTCGAGGCCCTGTTCCATCATGCCTCCACCCCCCTCCTTCCCGGCCCGTGTGCGCCCCATACTCACCGTGCCCACCGGGTAGACCGGTACGTAGGCAGTGCAAGGCTGTAGCTGTAAGGGGTAGCCAGGGGCCACGTAGCCTCCCAATGGCAGTGTGCCCACAGCCCCCGTGTGCGTGGGCACCACGAAGCCCGGGGCCTGAGCAGTGTGAGAGGGCGCCGGCGGGGGCGGGGCGGCGGCGGCGGGCGGCGGCGGGGGCAGTGGGCCCTCGAAGCGAGTCTCCTGCAGGTAAGGGTCGGGTGGCATGCGGGGCAAGGTAGCGCAGCCGGGTGGGGGCGCCCCAGCGGCCGGGCCAGGCGCGGCATGGTGTGGAGGCCGCGGCAGAGTGGCGGAGGATGAGGGACCGCGCTGAGCAGCGGCCGCAGAAGACAGGCCGCCTGCCCCTAAGCGTGGGAGGGTGGCCGTGCCGGACTGGTGGTAGTGGTGGTGGTGGTGATGGTGCGAGGAGGGGGCGGCCTGTGGGGGCGGGGCGGGGGGTTCGGCCGGGGGCTGGGGGGCATTGTAGGGTGGTGGAGAGGTGTGAGGGACTGAGTCCGAGAGGCCTGGGACGGTGAGCAGAGGAGAGGGCATGGGAAGAGATAAGACAGACAGGAGATAAGGAAGGGGGTAGTGGGACACAGAGAGAGTCAGGGATGGAGAAAGTTAATGGACGACACAGAGAGGAGGTGGATGAGAAGGCGTCTCTCCTTCTTGGAGCAGGGGAGGGGGTGTTTCTAGGCCATCTGCCCCCCCTTCTTTTCTATCTAGTTTTGAGGTCACCACCCTCCTTTGCTCCTCTTCCTTCTTCAGCAACATGCACACAGCTTTCACCTGCAGACCAATCTCTCCTCCTTGGCTTATGGCTTCCTTGGGATTGCCTGTCTGAGCTAGTCCTGCGTGTGCCCATGTATAGCTATGCTGCACCCCCTTAACATGTGCTCAATTCAACAGTTGTATATACACACGTAGAATAACATGTTCCTCTCTGCCGTTCCTGCAGTGGGGAGGGGGTGCCCTAGACTCTCTGGGAATCTCGGTACCTTTTTTTAGGGCAGATAAAGAAGGATCCTCTGGATTTTACTTCCCGACAACCCCCATCTGATCACATCTCCCTATTTCCCCACTGAATGTCTCCATTCAAGCCAGTGTCATCTGTCCATCTGTCACTCCCAATAATGCTATCCCTGCAGGACCTGGCTGATGCTAAGCCACGTTTGTACTTCCCTCACCCTCTCAACCTGCCCCCTGCCCATGTTGTTGGCAAGGGGTCGAGGATGAGACTGGTAGGAGGAAAGGAAGAGAAGGGAGGGGTATAGAAAGAGGTGGGGGACTTGGGGGCATTGAGAGCTGGATAGAAGGGGAATGAAATAGAACCATCCTTTAGGAAGGGGTAAGGGAGGGGGTTGGGGCCAAAGGTTGGGGGAGAGTCTGGAGACGCTGGAGAGGGTGCGAGGTTTTGTTTTTTACCTGACTTTTCAGATGACATGCCTGTGGTCTCGCTGTGACTGCGTTGCTGCACCTGGAGTCGGGATCGCCGTCTGGGGCCAGAGTCTGGGTGCACAGATTGCGCAGCTAGCAGCAGCGCAAGGATGGAGAGATGAAGACAGAGGAGGAAGGGGGGACGCTGGGCGGAGGGAGAGCAGGGAGGGGGGGAGCTTAAAGGGACCGAGGCAAGGAAGGGAGCTTTAGATGTACCCCCCACTCGGTCTCTCTCTGCTTCGGATCACCTCTCTCCTCTCACTCTGGCATTCAGGCCCCCAGTTTGGACTCCCTGGGCGTTGTCATGGAAACAGGGAGGCAAGCAAGACCAGGCATGGCCGGGTGGGACTAAGGGAAGGAAGGAGGGAGAGAATTCTCTATATAGAGTCTTCCCCTCCAAGACTGGCTGTAGTGATTATATTGTGGGAGGAAGGGAGCAGGTGCTCAGTGGATTCAATACTCCAGTTCCCACCCCATCAGTTCTTCCCCTCCTCAGATTCCCTCTGAGTCCCTGCAAGGTTCCAAATCCTTGGCCCTGGTTTACCCTACTCTAGGAAAGGTAACTACTGTGCATGGGAGAGAACTGTGTGCAGCGGTGGGACGTGCAGTGGCCTGAAATATTCCCATGGTTGTGGCCTGGAGTGAATCCGGACGTAAGGTGGGGGGGTGGGGGGGTGGGGGCTCTGGTTTTTATTACATCAGAGGTAGTCAGGCCTGCGGGTTATGGGTGGGGAAGGACAGAGGAAGCTTGGGGAATGTATGGATACGTTCTCCAGAGTGAAGGAGCTGAAGTCCTTTGGGAGAAGGAGGGGATGAATCAACTATTCATTTCTGGCAGCTCGGTTTGGGAATGTGTGCTTGGTCCTCCTTCCCCCTTGATTATTCGGCTTCTTAGAATTCCTGGGCTCGCAGGTGTTAAGAGCCATTCTCTAAATCCCAGCCCTGCCAAGGCACAGCGCCGCCCTCTGAGTTGACCTCGAGGTACAGCAGTCTTTATTTGCTTATTGCATCTTGGGAGAACGTAGATGGGGAAGGGAGATGAAGATAAGCTTACAGGAGTTAGGCTTTTTGTAAAAACACAGCCGGGAATCATTACTCCTCCCCCACCCTCCCACCTTCAGACTAGTGTGTACTTTCCAGCTCCCACGTGGGCTGTGTCCCTCCCCTCTGTGTCCTAGCGGGGACTACAGGACTATGCAGAGGCCCTCGCCTGGGCCAGCCCCAGGCCCCAGATATTTAGATCACGGCCCCACACCGGTTGTTGTGGTTTCTAAGGCGTTCGCTCCTGACCGCCTGCCCTTATCAACATCCGTATTCCACACAGTTCCAGGCTCAACTTGGTTTTATTGGGAGAGACTTTAGTCCGACTGTGGGTAAAATTGTAATATTTCCAGAATATCTCTCCTGGCTTTAGTACATCTGCATATCAATAGGCATTCAGAGGTGGAAAGAATACAGCTTTGGTGCATTTGCGTCATTCCTCAGGGGTGGAGAGAAGTTCATCTCCATATCAATGGGCAAGGAGGGCTTACCTGTAACCTGGGAGGGGAGGGGAGGGCCGGTTTTGCTTCTGCTGGAGCAGGAACGAGAGACTGCCCGGAACTGCAGTTTGTGAGCAATAAACCGATTTTAAACTTTATTTCTCCCTTTGACTGATTTCGGTTTTTAGAGGTATTTTGCCCCAGGATTTCCTCTCTCTGGACTTACACCAGCAAAGACCTTGTGAACAGAGGGAGGGGTTCAGACAAGATGTGAAGTTCTTTTCTCAAAGGAAATGTCTTTAAATGCTAAGTAAAAGTAACCTGGGCACCTGGTTATCAGTAGGGATCACAGGCAGAGAGGTGCAGGACGCGCGGAGTTCAGAAGTGCGGCCCGGGTTGGAGAGTCTGGCTCGGGAGCCGCTCACAGGAGCTCCCAACTAAGGTCTGGATTATGAGGGTCGTTCAGGTTCAAAGACTCGTAGAAGCCACGCGAGCGTGAGTCAGCGCTGCGGGGGCCCTCCGCCCTTTGGAGGTGCGTAGTATACGGGGAGTGGAGTGGAGTAGGGCAGGAGAAACTGGGCCAGCTGCACTTTTAGCTCGAGGGCCCTCGAGGGCTCTCCGCGTGTCTGGAGACAAGGGCGCTACACGCACTTCGGAATGAAGAGTTGTAAGACGCTGACCCGGGGCGGGCCGGCTGGGGTTGAAGGGGAGGGGTATGCCTGAGCTGGCTTCAGGGTTCATCTGGCGTTAAAAGGAAATGCGAACTGCTTTACCCAGTCTGTCTCCCAGCGCCCCACAGGGGGAAAAGAACTTCGTGTCCGCTGTGGAGCCGGACGCCGGAATTGGGCATTGGGGCGAATCAAGGCTGGGAAATCGGACCCTTGGGTTAGCTGGTGCAGCAGGGGCTGGAAAGGCCTCTCGATTCCCAGGATATGTTCTTCCTCTCCCCACCGGTCTAAATGGATCGCTCCGCCTATTTCCTCCCCCGCTCCTAGGGCGCAATGGAATGTTCCAATGCCCCTCCGGTCCCGGGCCTGCGTTACGGGGGACGCTCGCACGGTTGCCAGGGAAAGCCCCGGACGTGACGGCTGAGCGCGACCCCAGTAGTCTCCCTTCTCCCATCAGTCTTTCCCCTGCGCGCGCCCTCCTCATACCCTTCCCCATCCCCCACTGGGTTCCAGACTGGGGAGAAGTAAACAGCCGGCGGAGCTGGGCTCACGGACCCGGGCCAGGTGGGAATTTGCACTTTCAGGGACCTGCGCTGCTGCTCTGGGGTCTTTCTTGTAAAACTCCGGGTCGTGGCTTGGCTGGGATGATGCATTAGGAAGACCAGCCGAGTCCCTGATGAGTTGGGGGCGGGGCTTCGGATGATCGCTGGTGGGTCTACGAGGTCTGGGGGTATTTGTGGGGAGAGGACTGAAGTAAGTTAGAAGTAGGCTATTTTGTAACAAGGACCTGATGTGGGCACAGGCGAGGGGGGGACTTGATTGGTGGGCGTTTGTTTCGAGGGGTGTGGGTGTTGTCATCTCTCTCACAGGCCCTCATCGACCCTTCCCAGGCGGGAGCATGCTGGGGCGGGGTCCGTGGCTCCCCCCGTTGGGGCTCCTCCTCCTGTTGGCGTTCCTGGCGCTGCTGCTGCCCGCGGCCCCCGCGCCCCACCGCGCGTCCTACAAGCCCGTCATCGTGGTGCACGGGCTCTTTGACAGCTCGTATAGCTTCCGCCACCTGCTGGAATACATCAACGAGGTCTGGCAGGGGACACCAGGTTGTGGGGTGTTGGAGGTGTCTACAGTGGCCAGGGAGGGAGATTGGGGAGCCGAAAGCTACCCCTCTGCACCTGCCCAGTTCCCTGGGGAGCTGATGCTGGTGTGGGGAGAGATGAGATCCCTGGTTCCAGAAGGGCACAGTAGGCATGTGGACGCTGTCCAGGGGTTGGTGAGGAGGGGCTTCATAGTCCATCCCTGTTTGCAGCATTGCCCCTTTCCCACAGACACACCCCGGGACTGTGGTGACCGTGCTCGATCTCTTCGATGGGAGAGAGAGCTTGCGGCCCCTGTGGGAACAGGTGCAAGGGTTCGGAGAGGCTGTGGCCCCCATCATGGCAAAGGCCCCTCAAGGGGTGCATCTCATCTGCTATTCCCAGGGTAGGCACCCCCTCACCCCCAACTCTTAAGCCCTATCGGAGGCTTGATCCTTATCTGAGGGACACTTCATAGTGTCCCCTTTTCTGAACTGAATTGCTTCAGCCAGAGCCCTGGTACCTGAGTCCTCCTTTGCTGACTTCCCTCAGCACCTATGTCTTACGTTTGTCTATGTCTGGAACAGGAGGGAAGCTCCCTGCACCACTGCTCCCTTCTTTCCCCATTACCCCTGGTTCTTGGACATAAGAGATAGTGGGGCAATAATAAGCACTGTAGAATCAGTCGGGAGACCCAGAGTCTAATTCTGGCTCTTACTCACACGATGCGTGACCTTTTGCTGCAGGATGTGCCTGCTTTCTCTGGGCCTGTCTCCTTTATATACATCGGGGGTGGGGGTGGAATGGGGAGGCTGTTGGCTTGGCTGTCCCTGCATCCCTGCTCAATGTGGTGTTCTGACTCCAGGGGGCCTGGTATGCCGGGCTCTGCTCTCTGTCATGGATGAGCACAATGTGGATTCTTTCATCTCTCTCTCCTCTCCACAGATGGGACAGTATGGAGGTGAGTGGGCACTGTGGGCTCCATAGAGGGCCCTGGGTTTTGGGGACATAAAGGTTTGGGGCCACATGGCACTGTTGTTCTTTTGCCAGATACAGACTATTTGAAGTGGCTCTTCCCCACCTCCATGAGGTCTAACCTCTACCGGATCTGCTATAGCCCCTGGGGCCAGGAATTCTCCATCTGCAACTACTGGCATGGTGAGTAGAAGATGCCAAACTGGGGCCTCCATGGAGAGGGCACCCTGGAGGGTAGGGCCTGCTGCTCCCACCTCTAGCATAACCAACAGCAGTGATAATGATGATAACTTATATCTATTGAGCATTTACTGTGTGAGCAGGCACTGAACAAAATGCTTTATGTGTATTATACTATTGCCTCAGAGAGTATAGTCTGGTGCACAGGTTGACAAACTTTTTCTTCAATGGGCCAGATAGCAAATATTTTTGGTTTTGCAGGCCACATATTCTTTGTCATATCTACTCAATGCAGCTACAGTAGTGTGAAAGCAGCCATATAGCATATGTAAATAAATGACTGTCTGTGCTCCAATAAAACTTTATTTACAGAAATAAGCAGTGGGCTGGATTTGGCACATAGGTCATAGTTTACAAACAGCTACTGTAGTTTTCCAGACCGTGGAAACTGGGCCCAGACTACTTGGGTTTAAAGCTGACCCTGATGGATGACTTTGGGCAGTTGCTTAACCTTTCTATGTTTTCCTCATCTGTAAAGTAGTAATATAGTACCTACCCTGCAGGGTGGTTGTGAGGATTAAATTAATGAATGCAATGTAGTCTGAACAGTACCTGGCATAGTAGGAGCTAAATAAAGGTGTTACCTATTATGTTTACAGTTATTATTGTTATTGTTAGTATTTTATTACTACACTGCTTGTCTATTGCTGTAGCCTTCTGATTGGCCTTCCAGCCCCCAGTCTTGTCTCCCCTCCCTGCTTCTTTATCTTTCTAACTGCTGTTTGTACCCAGATCCCCACCATGATGATTTGTACCTCAATGCCAGCAGCTTCCTGGCCCTGATCAATGGGGAAAGGCACCATCCTAATGCCACTGGTGAGACCCCAGGCTCCTACGTGACCCCTGTTTCCTGCATTTCTGACTCCCTATGTTGCCCTTTCCAACCTGGCCTGACCCCTGTGACTAACTCAGGCTCTCTTATTCCCACCCTGAAGCATGGCGGAAGAACTTTCTTCGTGTGGGCCGCCTGGTGCTGATTGGGGGCCCTGATGATGGTGTTATTACTCCTTGGCAGTCCAGGTAATAAGGGACTATATGGCTTGAAGATTGGCTGAGGACACCCTCGCTGCCCCCACCAATCCTTATCTCATGCCTGAAACTGGCCTTTCTTTCCCACTGTTCAGTTAATGCACCCACCCTCCATTTATCTTGCCACCCATGACCAAAACCTGGGAGTCATTCCCCAACTTCTTGTGTCTAGCCAGTCACTAAATCCTGCTGACTGTACTTCCTTTTTATCCCTTCCACCCCTGCTTTGTAAAAACTTGTAACATTGAAATAATTACAAATTCATAGGAAGTTGCAAAGATAGTTTGGAGAGGCCCTATGTATCCTTTGCCCAGTTTCCCCAATGATTGCATCCTGTGTTAACTATAGCACACTACCAAAACAGGAAATTGACATTGGTACCACATGTGTGTATAGTTCCATTTAATCACATTTCCTACCACCTCTTTTATGTACCTGGACTTCTGTAATAACCTCCAGCCGTATCCCCTCTATCTTATGCATCAGGATAACCCATGGCTCTATCACACCGTGTTTATGCCTCTGTTGCAGGTCATCATGAGTGATCTGAAATGTCACCTGAACTACTTTAGTCACTCAGCAAATATTTATTGACCACTGTATGCTCAGGCACTGTTCGGGACTATGGGGATGCAGTGGTAAATGACAGAGAAGTTCTTGCTGTTATGTAGCATACATTGCAGTGGGGAAGAGAGATAATAAATATAGATATATGTATCAGGTGTTAATAAAACAAAGCAGGGGAAGGGATTAGAGGATGCCTGGAGCCTAATTTTAGATAGTGGCCAAAGAAGTCCTCCTGGAACAGAGTTGCCATTTGAGCAGAGACTGAAGGAAGTGAGGGAAGGAGTAGTGCAACACTCTGGGGAATATGACTGAGGGTAAAGGAGTAAGTAGTACTTACAAAGGTCTGGGGCAGGTATGAGGAAAAGGAGGCCGGTATGGCTAGAGTGCAGGGAGCTCGGGAGAGGGTAGGAGAGGAGCTGAAAGGGATAGCAGGAGCCAGTTATGTTGAGCCTTTGTAGGACAAAGTTAAGGCCCTTGATTTTTTTTCCCTAAAATATACATAAAATTGATCATTTTAAGTGTGCAGTTCCATGCACTAAATATTCGCATTCTTGTGTGATTATCACCACCACCTGTCTCCAGAACTTTTTTCCCTTCCCAGACTGAAACTCCATACCCTTTAAACTGTAACTCCCTGACCCAGCCTCCCCCTATCCCTGGGCAACCATGGTCCCTGATTTTTTATTCTGAGATGGGAAAGCATCGGAGGGTTTTGACTGAAGGAGTAACATCCCATATAATAGTAAGGGATGGGATTCATTTGTATCTCATTTTTAACCCATTAAGATAGTAATAGCTCATGGTTAGATAGCCCCTTTTCCATTCCAAGGCACTATCCTAAGTACTTTTAAAATAAAAATCATTTAATCCTCACAACGGTTACTATTATCCTCACATGACGTGGATGGAACCTTAGGTGCAAAGAGAGGAAATAACTCGCCTACCTTCATAGAGTTAGTTAAGTGGTGAAGTCAGGCTGACTTAACCACAATGTTTTACTTCCTCTCTAGAGAGGAGGTGTTTTCATAGAGGACAAAGAAAATAAGTAATGTGCTCAGTCCTTCACAGTGCGCAGAGTTCAACAGAGCTGGAGTTCAAATCCAGGTCCCTGTGCCCCTGTTGCTCCCCTACACCTTAGGAAATCTAGTCCCTCGACCATGGCCTCCAGCCTAGCTCTCCCGTGTACCTAGCTGTGCCTCACTGCTGTGCTTTTGTTCTGTTTACTTGGGACAGCATTCCCCAGTCCAGGGGTCATTGGTGGGAAGCCTTTCTTGATGCTCCAAATGACAGGCAGTGGCCTGTCCTCTTTGCTTCATAGCTCATTGAACTTAATGCTATTAGCATTTGTTCAGTTATTCATGGCCAGTGTTCACTCAGTGCCCATGCCAGTTAAATATTCACTTAAAAAATTTTAAGACCTTTTTCTTTTGAAATAATTTCATACTTAAGAAGTTACCAAAGTAATCATACTCTTCACCTACATTTCCCAAATGTTAGCTTTTTACCGTGTTTACATTAGCATCCTATATATATAGTCTGTGTGTATGTGAACCCTTTTAAAGTAGGTTGCAGACATGATGCCTCTTTACCCCTAAAACTTCAGCTTGGCAGTGTCCATTTCCTATATTCGAGATATTCTTTTACATATCCACAATACAATTATTAAAATCTGTTCGTTAACATTGATGTGGTACTCGATAGACCTGACTCAAATTTTTCCAATTGTCCTTACAGAAAAAAAAATCCAGTGCAAGATCCAGCCCAAGATCATGCATTGCATTTAGTTACCATGTCTCTTCAGTCTCTTTTAATCTGAAAACTTTCTCAGTCTTTGTCCATGACATTGATATTTTTGAAGAACATGGTCCAGCTACCTTGTAGAATGTGCCCCAGGTTCGGTTCATTGCTATTTCCTCATGATTAGATTCAGGTTCTTTGTTTTGATGGGAATTCTGCACAAATGCTGCCGTCTCCTCAGTGCGTCAGCTCATGAAGTATATGTATCTCATGATTCTGCCCCCTGGAAGTTAAATATTGTGAATGTCCTCCTTGTTGCATGTCTCCTCATCAAGCTGTGAGTTTCCTGAAGGACCCTAGCCCACCTCGATTTTCTGCAGCTCTCCTGGTAACCCCCCCCCCCCCACCTCCTCCCATCTCTTTGTAGCTTCTTTGGGTTCTATGATGCAAATGAGACGGTCTTGGAGATGGAGGAGCAACTGGTAAGCCCCTGGAATTACTTTCCCTTTCTTTGCACTAGCCTTCCTTGCCTGCTGCCTGACCCATGAGCTGAAGGGTTCATGCGTGGGGAGGGGGCCTGGGATACCAGCAGGAACTCACTTTGTCTCTCCCTGTGTCTTTCTTTCATGTCCCTTCTCCCACCTTAAAGGTTTATCTGCGGGATTCTTTTGGGTTGAAGACTCTCTTGGCCCGCGGGGCCATAGTGAGGTGTGCAATGGCTGGGATCTCCCACACAGCCTGGCACTCCAACCGTACCCTTTATGAGACCTGCATTGAACCTTGGCTGTCCTGAGGACACCTCTGGGGATCTCCCAGGAACTCCCCAGCCCAGAGACCAAGTGGTGGCCTTGGAAAACAGATGTCAGGCTGTGGTGTGCCTGTGACCACCTCGTTGCTCCCACACTGCCCCACCAGCCAGGGCTCCGGGACCCCCTCTGCTCCTCCATGAATGACAAATCCTGCTCTCCTCCCACCTCATGCCCTCTCTTTTGGGGGTTGCTCCATCCTCTGCCATCCTCTGAAGGCTGAGGTTGTGAAGTGAGAAACCAGGTTTTTAACTGCTGCTGCTCTGTCTCTGGCTGTATCGGAGGAAAACGCAGCCCCTGCCTGCCACAGGGGTCTCTTTCCAGGCCACTCAGGACACTGTTAGTTTCTGTTCTCCCCGTGTGCCCTTCTCTGAACTCCCCTTTCATCAGCCCTCCCAACCCCAGGAAAGTCTACCCATGAGAGTGGGGTTCTGAGGCTCCCCTATGGGGACAATTCCGTTCTTGAAGTGTCAGTGTTGGGGAATATCTGTGGCCTGTGAGGCCCATCTCAGGTTTGGGGATCCCCCAGTCCCTATGTTCAGTGTTGGGGTACCCCCTGGGAGCCTAGTTTCTTCAAGGCCCCAGCCCCTCTTTTAGCTACCCTTAAATGGATGTTAACCCCCCTATTTATGGAAATAAAGTTCAATTTCCTCAGTGTGGCTTGGCTCATTTCCAGGTGAGGGGGACCTGGCTCCCCAAGGAGGGTGGGGATGGAGAGCCTGAGACCTGGGTGCCCGGATGTCTGGTCTGGGGTGGGACCCCCTCCATGTTTCCGTTCTCTCAATACCCATTCTGTGTGGGTTCCTGATTCTCTGTGGGTTCTTTCCTGCTGAGGACAATTCTCTTCCTGTCACAGCCTAAGATTGGGGAGCTGAACCCAGGGCTCCAGTGATTTGTGCCCCAGCTTCATGGGTGGAATGCGCCTGCCACCCCCAGGCTAGACAAGGGGGCTAAGGGTCAGGGTGGGCATTTGTTGCACGGCTTTTCGACCCTTGTAGGCCAGAGTTGGGTGAGGGGCTGGACAATGAGCCTCCTCTTCCTTGAAAGGAGGAATTTTGGTGGAGACAATAGGGCCCTGTCTGTTCTGGGATGGGGGTGGTGGCTGACTCAACTGTTCCCCTACAGGCCCTGACAAATGTCATCAAGAAATGGGGGCAATTTCCCCCTGTTGCCCTGGGCTGCCCACCCCTGCTGCCTTTGTAATGACTTGCCCTCCTTTCCTCAGCTGATCTTGCCTCTTCTCCCATGGTCTGATCCTGCTTTGTTCTCTGCTTTGACTTCCAGACCCTCAGTACTCTCCCAGAAGTTCCTTGAAGGTGGGTGGGCAAGCTCCAGGGATACTGGGGGTATTAGAGAAGCAGCAGCCTTTGCTGAGTTGGGAGTTCCAGAACTAAGGGGTCTCCGAGGGTTGGGAAGATACCTTTAGGGGGGGCCTTTGCCGGGGTGGGAGTGAGGGTAGTGGGACTGGACCCCACTGAGCAGATCAAGTCGGTGCTATGGAGGAGGCCTGAGGGAGGGGCGGGAATGGGAGGACTGTGTGGCCCCGCCCCTCCTCTCCTTTGCTGCTGCCCAGCCCGCCCACCAGTCTGAGTTGCTGCTGCTGAGACTGGTCTGCCTGAGGTCTCCAGGAGAGAGGGAAAGGGTAGGGGCCACTCAGAGCCTTAGAGCGAGTGTGAGTTGGGGGGTGCGGTGGGAGGGAGGGGTGTGGGTGTGTGAGGGCAGTAGGGATGTGCTTAAGGTGTGAGGCTGCCGGGTGCATGGGTTTGTGTGTGAGGTATGAGGAGTATAAAGGTGAATATCTGAAGTTCTGAAGGTAGGAAGGTTAAGGTAGAAGAGGGCATGTTAGGGTCATGGGGAGGTTAATGTGTCTGGAGGGGATTTGCAGGGAGGGTGTTAGGGTGTGACTGATGTGCTGAAGGAAAGGGTGGTGTTAGTTCAAGGTACACACAGATGCAGATGATCCTGGTGGCTAGTACAAGTGTACAGATCAGCGTTTTGCTGCCCTTCAAGGGCACCAGCAGACTGCTCTTGAAGGGACTGCATCTGGAAAAGTCCATAGGACAGGGCAAGGGCCTCCTTTAACTGCTTCTTGCCTGCAGCTGGCAGAGTCTGGAGTCAAGGAGAATCATGGGGTCCAGGGATGAGCTGTGCACTCTCCTAGCCGGACTCTCATTCTTCCTGCTACTGATGTCAGGCGAGGGGGCCAAGGGTGGACCCCTCAAAGACAGGTGACAACAGAGGGGGGCGGGACCAGGGACAAAGGCTTCATGAAACCTTCTGGGGGGGTGGTTCGGCTTCACAGGGGGCAAAAACAATTATGCTTAGAATGGGGATGAGGCTGTCACTTCGAGGGAGGGCTGGACCTCAGTAGAGCCTTAAGGGAAGTGGGACTCCTGGCTCCCCAGGGCCTGGCCCACTCGATTCTCTCCCTTCTCCTGCATGGGTGCAGCCAGGGGGTCTGCTCCAAGCAGACATTGGTGGTCCCGCTCCGTTACAACGAGTCCTACAGCCAACCGGTGTATAAGCCCTATCTGACCCTGTGCGAAGGAAGGCGCATCTGCAGCACCTACAGGTGGGGGAATGGGGAGCCCGGACTCTGAGGTTTCTCAAGGGGAACCCTAAAAACCCAGGCCAGGACCCACAAGCCAATCTCCAGCTGGGCCCTGTGTTCCAGGACCACGTACCGCGTGGCGTGGCGGGAGGTGAGGAGGGAGGTGCAGCAGCCCCACGTCGTGTGCTGCCAGGGCTGGAAGAAGAGGCATCCGGGCGCGCTCACCTGTGACGAAGGTTAAGCTGGGTCTTCCCAGACCTGGGGGCGGGTAGCGGGCCATCGATCCGGGTCTGAACCCCGCTTCCTCCTCTCGCAGCCATCTGCGCCAAGCCTTGCCTGAACCGCGGCGTCTGCGTGGGGCCAGAACAGTGCGAGTGCGCACCGGGCTGGGGGGGGAAGCACTGTCACGTGGGTGAGTCGGCTCGCCCTCCCGGCAGGGAGACTCCAGGGCCTCCCTACCCACGGGGTGCCCGCCCCCACCCCCACCCGCTCAGCCCCCGCCTCTTTCCTGTAACTAGACGTGGATGAATGTAGGACTGGCGTCACCCTTTGCTCGCACCATTGCCTCAACACTGCAGGCAGCTTCACCTGTGGCTGTCCCCGTGGCCTGGTGCTGGGCCCCGACAGGCGCACCTGCGCAGAGGGGGACCCGGAATCCCCAACCAGTGCCAGCATCCTCAGCGTGGCAGGTGAGCGGGTGGGAGCATGAGCCGCGGGGAGGGCCGGGCCGGCGGCAGGGCCGGGGCTGTGGTCAAGCCCTCCTTTGTCCCAGTTCGGGAAGCGGAACCTGATGAGCGCGCCCTGAGCTGGGAGGTCCGTGAGCTTCGAGGTCGTCTGGAGCGGCTGGAGCAGGTGAGCCTAGGTACCTGGGGCCAAGACCGCAGGGTTCTGCCCCTCCCCAGCACCCCAAGGCTTCTTTTTCTTCGTAGTGGGCCGGTCAGGCTGGGGCCTGGGTCCGAGCGGTGCTGCCTATGCCACCCGAAGAGCTGCAGCCTGAGCAGGTGGCAGAGCTGTGGGGCCGGCGCGACAGAATCGAGTCTCTCAGCGACCAAGTGCTGCTGCTGGAGGAGAGGCTAGGTGCCTGTGAGTCCTCATGCCCCTGTCCACTGGGACCCCCATCCCCTAACAGCTGCCCCCGACTCTTTCAGACACTTTTCCCCAGTTCAGTTTTCTCGTTTCCCAAACACTCACTCTTCCCACACTGTCCCAGATACCCACACATCACTACCCCTTTTTCTGGTACCCTTCCCCCATCCCCGTGTTCCACTTATTGTCAGGTTAGTGTCAGGTCTCTACAGTGCCCATCGCCCACTCCAAGCTGGAGGCAGCCCCAGAAATCCACAGTTCACAGCCAGCCAGCCTGCCTGTCTCCTTGTCATTAACCAGGCTCCTGTGAGGACAATCGCCTGAGCCCAGGCCTCAATCGGCGGCGATAAGGAACCTCTGTAGAGCCCCTGCCCCCTAATTTATACAGAAACTGGACCCACTAATCCTCTGCAATTGGCCAGCTGGGGAGCTGCAGATAAGGTTATTTGCCACAAGGAGGAATGAGCAATGGAACCCTCTGAGAGCTGCAGAAAGGAAGGCCGGGTGTGTCCTGGCCGGCTCCGGAGCCTTCCAGGGCAGACTGCCTGAGGAAGGACTGCTTCAGCTCCTTAACCAATGCAGCCAGAAAGGACCAAGATCTCTCTCTCAATCTTTATTCTCAAGTTTCTTGCTGTTATCCAGTTAATTAATAAAAACCAACCACGCAAAACTGGGTCCCACCCTCTCCTTTTGCTCCCAGCCCACATTCCCAGTTGTGGGCACAGGGTGGGAGGCAGGGAGTGGCTAATGCCACAGGGGAGGAAATGAAAACTGGCTCAGAGGGGAAGCCTTAAAAGAAAGAGAAATAAATTAAAAGCCCTCCCATCCCCTCCAGTCAGGGTTCAGTCCCTTTCCCCAACTCCTCAGGGAGCAGAAGTGATGCAGCACCTGATGTCTGCCTCTTCCCCTTGTATCTGGTTAGAATGGTACAGCAGGGCTGCAGGGGGCTGCGCTGGGGCCAGGACCACTGAAGAACTGTACCACGGAGACGGGGGAAGCAGAAATGTGAAGCCCAAACTGGTATCCAGGAGTATGCTCAAACCTGGGCACCTGGGCACGGACAATGATGAGACCTCTGAGTGAAAAGAATCCAGCCTCCATTAACCGGAGGCTCCATGGGAGGGAGGGTGAAGGTTCTGAGGCGTGTTCCCAGGATGAGCCTGGGGGGAGTGTTCCAGGCATCAGCTTCCAGCCACGGCATGAATCCACTGAATCCATGGACTTGGGATGGGGTGGGGAATTGTTCCACAGAATGGATGAAATCACTGGCCAGTGTTGGGTGGAAAGGAGAGAAAACCACAAGAAAGAGGGTTCACGGGGGACAGGATGGAGTGTTCCTGCCCTTGTGTGGGCTGAGCCACTGGAGATGAGGAGGCAACTGTCCCATAGACAAGATGGCACAGGAGGTGGGTGGGGGTCAGAGTGGAGACTGTACTGAGGCAAGAATCCATGAGGGGAGCTGGGAAGGGACAAAAAGCAGTGCTGTGTCCACATTCACTTCAGAAGTTGAAGATTTCAAAAGGAGAACAAGTGGGGAGAGGGGAAATGAGATAGAGGGTTGGCCCACTGGGCTGGTAGGTATGGGGAGGCAGGTGATGGTAGAAGAGAGGAGAGCTCAGAGCCGGGCCTCACCCACCCCTCCAGGCTTCTTCAGATAGTCACCACCACCCCGGCCATCAGTGGAGATTTCTCGGAAAACAGTGAGCATGGAGTGCCGGACTCTGTCAGCCAGACCTGGGACGTCATCTGGTGTCAGCCCTTCTGTGGGCACTGGGGGCAGCACCCGAACCTGACATCGCCCTGGGAGTGGGGTAAGCGGTAAGCACTGTCATGGGCTGTCTGCCCAGGCCTCTGCCACAGGTGGGGCCCAGTTTCTGAGCTTTTCTACTCCCATCCTTGACCTTTCAGTTCTCTTCCTCCTACTCTGGAAACCCTCCCATTTGCCAGCTGCTACCTGTTCTCCGAGGCCCTCCTGCACAAAGCCTTCCCCCAACCCCAGTCCAGACCTGCCCTCAGCAGCTTCCAGCTCCCATTGTGTAGGTTTAGCATTTACTGCTGAGTGTTATTCTAGATGTGCACACGCAGGCCTTATCTTTCCTGCCGGACAGTAATGGCCCCTCAGGGGGACCATCCCTCTGGCCTCTCCCATGACGTTTCTGCTGTCTGCACCCCCAGATCTGCTCGGGGCCTTACCTGAAGTGAAGCGGCGCTCCTTCTTGCAGTAGAAGTCTTGATAGGAGGACATGACTATGGGGACAATGGGAACCTGAGGGGGAAAAGCGATCAGCCCACAGCTCCCTTCTGAGGCCCCACATGACAAACCTCTGCCAAGAGAGAAAGGGCTGGTGGAGGACTGGGGCTTAGAGGTAGCGGGGGAAGTAGTAATCACCTGGGCCTGTACTGCAAGGTGGAAGGCACCCCGCTTGAAGGGCAGCATGGAGCCGTTGTGATTTCTTGTGCCCTCAGGAAAAACCCAGACCCGCACCTGGGGAAGAAAGAGTCAAGGAAGACATACTTATGGAGGGGTCAGAAAATGGTTCAGCGCTGTAATGGGACTTCTGAGGCCCACTGGGTCTGCATATCAGTTTATTTACAACTGTTTTAGTCCATAACCCCTCAACCCCCATTTCTTCAGTGTGACTCACATCCTGAGTTAGCAGGGTCTGGGCGACTTCAGACATGACACTGATGGCATCTCCAGTGCGCTTCCGGTCGATGAAGATGACTCCTGCCAGCCAGCAGGCCAGCCCGGCAGAGCCGGCCCACAGTAGCTCCCGCTTGGCAATGGGCACACAGCGGCCTGGTAGTACCTCCATCATCCCTAAAGCAGAGGTGGGGTGGGGTGAGGATCAGGATGGAGGCAGAGTGTCATGAGGGGTAAGTCATCACCACATTACTAGGGACTGGAAATAAAGGAAGGAGGCTGGGGGAAGGGGTGACTAAAGGTTTATCCCTTGCGTATGAGGGCGGCTCTACCCCAGGAGAGAAGGCCTGGGAGTGAGAAGGGGGCAAGGCCCCAGAAGAGGCAGAGTTGAGGACCTCAGGGGAGGAAATTCCGGGGAAGGTTCCAGGAGGAAGGGTATGGCTGGGGAGAGGTGTGCCCTATGAGGGTCTCACCAAGCAGGTCGAGGGAGCTTTGGTGGTTGGAGACGACAACGTAGGGCTGTGAAGGAGGGAAGTGGTGAGCCCCACGCACCTCCACTCGGATCCCGTACAGGTATTTGATGTGGAGCAGCATCAGCCGCAAGATCCTGTGGGGTCACGGCAAGGGGTTCCAGCGGGACCCACTCACATCCACTGGCATGCCTCAGCTCCCCCCACTCTACTGCCTGTCTGGGCATGTTTGCAGTCCTCTCCCCTAACTTCTCCCTGGGCTCACTCAGTCTCTCCTACACACACCCCCGTCCTCCCTATCCCTTAGTTCCTTCCAACCCTTAGTTCCTTCACCACCCAACACCCCTTGCCCCTCACTTCATGTTCTCAACGTTGCGTCCTCGCACAGCACACACAGGGATGGCTAGCACAGCCAGGAAGAGGATCCAACCATTGTAGAAGGCCATCTTGAAGAAGTACTTGGCACTGGGGCTGCAGAACCACAGGGTGGGCAGCACAAAGAGCAGCAGCAGGAAGAGCAGCAGCAGCCATGTCCATGCCCCTGGCCACAGCTCCATTCTGGCCACCTGCAGGGGGCACAGCAAGGGGTGTGGGCCTGGCTCCTGGGGCAGCTGGGCAGGCAGAATTTGGGGGGCTGTCAGGAAAAGGGGCAGAGGCATAGGACAGGGCCAGAGCTCCCATGGAAACCTGCCCAGGGTGCCTCTCTAGGTAGGAGGCAGTGGGGAGGGAGCTTGGGCTGCTCTTCCACCCTCTCCCCGAAGGCTCCAGATACATTCAGGTAGATAGGCGACACCAGACACGGACCTCCACAGCTCACAGACACGTGATAATGAAAAGACAAAAATGACAATAGCTAACACCTGTAGCTGCTAAGGGTCTCACAATGGCCAGTCTGTGCTGTCCAACGTGGTAACCACCAGCCACGTATGGCTGCTGGGCACTTGAATTGTGGCCTAATCTGAATTGAGATGTACTGGAAGTGTAAAATACACATCAGTTTTCAAAGACTTTAAATGAAAACAGAATGTAAAATGTTCCGTTAATATTAACAGTTTTTATATTGATTACATTTTGAAATTATAACCTTTTAGACATACTGGGTTAATAGAATATATTACTAAAATTATTTTCACCCTGTTATGTTTTACCTTTTTGATGTAGCTACCAAAATTTTAAAAGTGATCTATGTGGCTTGCATTATATTTCTGTTGTACAGGCCTTGTCTGCATACCAAGGGTTTACTTAAATATGAACCACACAATTTACATTTTATAGGAAATAGGCTGAGAGGTTAAATAACTTACCCGAGGTGATATGGCTCCTAAGAGGCACTTCTAGCTTAAACCTAGGCAGCTTGTGCTCCTAACCACTCAGTTGCACTGCCACCTGTAGGTATACGTACAGCTGTGCACAGGGCACCCAGCAGTTATAATGAAAGTGACAAAACATCCACAGACATTCTCAAGGGCTGACGAGCAAGAATAAAGGCCCTGCCACTAATGCAAACACAATCATACAAGGACTGACCTGTTCACACACATACACAAGTTTATAATCACACCCAGTGACAGATAAAGGAATGTGAACGCATACCTAAAAAAGCCCTCTCCACCCAGGCAGCCCCCCTCCCCTACCCCCCCATGCCCCATTCCCACGTTAACCCCTGGACATACCAGGAGTAGCTACATCCATCAATTCTGCCCGGCAAGACAAGGAAACAAATCCTACTGCCCTCTTCCCTCCCCTGCAGTGACACTGGTGGCAACTTGGTCAGGCAGGTACACCATGTACCCCGTGAAAAAAGGAGGGCCAAGAGTGAAAGAGACATCACACCACCTGTCCTGGGAGGGGAAAAAGCTCAGGAGGAAGAGGCGCAGGCTCACAGACTCTGCCTTCTAGGCTGGCTCTTCCTCCTTCCTCCACTCTACCCCACTGCTGGAGGCTGGGTCACAATCCACAAAAAGGGTGTTCAGGCAAATATCTATCACTCCCAGCAAGGCTAGAGAGAGGCACTGCCTTCCAGTGACTGGAAGGTCTGTGCTCAAAGGTAAGCCCAGAGTCAAGAGTGAAGCTAACAGGCAATAGAGGAAACAAGACTCTGCCAGCCCTAAAACGGTAGGCTTTCTGAGCTGCTCCATCTCACTGCCCCTGCAAGTTCAGATCAGGTTTCCCCACTGAACTGTTAGCAACAGGCTCTTGACTCTTCCCCTCTTTCCAGTCTTCCACGTGGCAATCACAGAGATTTTTCTGTAACACAAATCTGAGCATTTCCCTGTCTTGCCTAAAGGCCCTTCCTAACAAGCTGACTTCTGCTTACATCTCTGGCCACATCCCTACAAAAAAAGTTTTGCCCCAAACTGATTTACTTCAGTTCCTCAGACACACCATGAATCTTCATGTTTCTGTGCCATGAACATGCTGCTCCCTTTGGCCGGAATGTCCTTCTGCCTCTTCTTTACAGCTCTGTGTCATGCTTTGGAGGTCTTCCTGAATCTCCCCAAGCCTGAGTTCTCATTATACTTTTATCTTGGTCACTGGTTCTTAAAGTGTAAAAAGGAAAATCTTTGGACCTCACTCCAGATCTCTTCAATCAGAAATTCTGGGCATCGGGCGCATTGATCTGTATTTTAACAAGCCCTCTAGGTGAATCTGAGGTGCGCCTGAGTTTAAGAATCACCAATCTAGACACCACAGTGGGTGTAATTGCTCACTGCCATTTCTGTTTCCCTCCCGAGTCTGTAAGCAGCTTGAGGATAATGAGTCTGTCCTATCCCCAATACCCAGGACAGAAAGAGGCAGACAAGGTGCTCAATAAACATTTGCTAAACAGATCATAAGGTTCCATCCATACCCAAACAGTCATAATTAATGACAGAGAAGGCGGCTCTGGTCTTAAATCAGATACTACCCTCCTAAGGACAATTAACTATAAAAAGGCACCAAGAAAGCAATGAAGGCACCAAGACTCACAGTAACCACCTCTGGATACACATATACATGGTCGCAGTAAAGGAGGGCGACAGCAATCAAAATGGCACATTCTGTCTCACCCACAAGGGAAACATACAGAGTGGGGATTAACACACCACCAGGGAAAGATGCTGGTGTCATCAAATACATGGCAACAGTGAAAAGAGTTGGGGACAGATAATGCACACGGCAGGGCTGACCCTGTGGCATGCATTGAGCTCCACGGACACAAGACTGATCATAGCCACTGGCGAGATAATGTATGTGAAAGGACACAGAACAGGAAAGTTAGCAAGGTAAGGCATAGGGGACATGGTTATTTGGGGACATGGAGGCCCAGTTACCTTCTCTAATATGTGACATTAAGTGATCCTCTCCACAGCAGAAAGGTTTAAGGATTTATAAGCACCATGGAGTGCCAAATGCATTAATGAGCATACAGTTCACAAAATGCACTGCCAATAAAATTAAGAAGTAGTATGTGCAACCAGAAACACACATACTATGACCATGTTACATCAGCATATCATGCGAAAGGACACATATATGCGCAATGTGAACCATGACTGGGAAAACACATGCAGCAAATAGGTCAATCTGATCACAACACGAGTGTGTGCTAGTCAGCTAAGCTACGGGATCCCACATGAAGACACCACATATGATGGGACCGTGGACATGAGAAACAAACAAAATCAGGTATAATCTTTACAAGCTAAAGTAAACATGCAAAAATATAAAATGTGCAAGAAACATGAGACCATGTTATAGCTGCAATATAGGAAGACACACACTTGGGCGTTTCAAGACTGGAGGTGAGACATGGACATAGGACATGAGAATGGACAATTCTGATGGAATTACCATGTAATTTTTCCACAGCCTATGGATAAGCATAGGGATAACCTAGCATCACACAAGCCATTAAACATATCACAGGCACACAAACTCACTGTAAAAACATGCCCCCCCCACAAGGCATCTGTATGTCAGTAAGGATCTAGCAGTGTGGAAGGCCACTGAGAAACAAGAGGTCCTGTGCCTACGTGGAAAAAGATATGTCTGAGGGCATTCCTAGGAAGCAAATTCTGCTGGGGTAAGGAGGACAATAAACACTCTCTAGGCCACAACCCCCTAGGAGTCGTGTGGGGCCAAAGGGCAGGAAAAGGAACTGGGGAAGGTGTCCGGGAATTCCCTCTCCAGGACTCCCTGTCCACACCCCATCCCCAATTCACAGGGTCTCCACCTCTCCTCCCTCTTGTGTCTCTTCCATCCTTCCTCTCAGGCTCCCTCTCCTTTCTCCAGCAACCTTCTCCCCAGTCGGCCTTTTTTTCCCCCCAGCAACCCTCTCCCCACTCCGCCCTCCCAGACCCAATCTCTCCCATCCCCTCCTCCACGTCCCTTTCATCACCCTCCTCCCACCTCCTCCCACCCCTTTCCCGCCCCCACCTCGGTGGGGTGGGGGGCCTGGGGGGCTGGCCCCCTCCCCAGCCAGGCTGCGGCAGCGGTGGTGGCGGGTGGCTGTCTCTGCCTCGGTCGGGGTGTCGGTGCCAAGGGGGCGACAGGATTTGGGGATGTCCTATCCCCGGCCGATGTAGGGGAGGTGAGAATGGGAGGCTGGGCCCATAGCGGTAGTAATGGTAGGGGATTGTCCCCCAGCTCCCTCCCTCCCTTCCTCCCTTCCTCCGGTCTCTTGAGGGCTGGGGCTGCCAATGCCGCTATTCCCCCACCCCTCCCCAACTCCGGCTGGCTTCCGGGGCTGGCCAGGAAGTAGGGGGCGGTGATGAGCGGCCTGTTTTGCCAATCGCCTCCCAGGAACCCAGGCATCTCCTCCCGACAAGTACGAGTCTCCTGCTAGCTCCGCCCCACGAGAGCTCGACGGGGCTCGGCCTCTGGCCTTCCCTCGCTCTAGTTGCATCTTTTCTTTCCTACTCCCTTTCGGCACTCATGCCTTGTGTGTCCCTTAGTGCTGTATGCCTTCCGTGGCCCATTCCTTCTCATTCTCCATCAGCTCTCCTCTTACCTGGTTTCTTTTACTTGTTTTTTTCCTTCCCTCTTAACTCCCATATTTGCTTATTATT
This sequence comes from Phataginus tricuspis, assembly GCA_029783875.1. Lineage (NCBI taxonomy): Eukaryota > Metazoa > Chordata > Mammalia > Pholidota > Manidae > Phataginus > Phataginus tricuspis. The sequence continues at coordinate 35,806,913 of JAQQAC010007890.1, read as the reverse complement.
TCCAACTCACTCCAACACCCCGTCTCCCATTCAATTTCAGATATTTACCAAGCACCTACTATATGCCAAGCACTGAGCCGTTCCTTTTCTCTTCAGGACTCCATCTCGACCCACCTCGTTCTCCAGCCCTCTTGACTGGTCTCTGCCCTTTGTCCCCCCAACTATCTCCCAGTAGTCCAGCTCCCTCTCCCTGCCACTGTCCTTCATGCTCTTTAACCTTAGTACTTTTTCTTTACTAGTTCCTTCCTTCCTATCTGCCTCCTTAATCACCCAAGCTGAGACAACTCCTCTCCCCAACATAGAATCTGGGGGCATCTTTTTTTCCAGTGGAAACTGGACATTAGGGTTGCTTCCTTTAAAAAAAATGAGTAAGAATACTGATTCCTCTGGGATGAACAAGCCTCCTTAATTTCTGTAGCCTTGTATCTGCTCCCTCTCCAACCCCTGATCCCTTCTCCCCTATACTCCCATTATCCCTTTACCGGGATCATTCCATTACTCCTCCCTCCTTGGTCTCCAACTCTTCCTCACAATAACCTCGTCGCTAAACCTCTACAGGTGTGCTTGAGCCCTCACTTCCCTTGCCCTCCTGGCAACTCCCAACTTCCACTTTTCCTCAATTGAGTCACGTGGACCTTTTATCTGCGTGTTTAACAGCCCTCGGGCTACGTCTGCCCCCGCCCTCAGACACACTTTCGCCCGGCACGAGTTTACACGCCTTAAGGAATAGAATGTAAAGGACAGTGTAGTGGGTGGACTGTTACCTAGTTCCGCTCCTTGGGCTACAGTGAGCGTCACTGACTGTAGAAAAGTCCTAAAGTCACACAAAAGGCCCAAGCTCTGAAGTAGCTTGCGGAAGTCTCAGGGGTCGAGCCCTGGAGGAAGACCCTGTTCTCAAGAAGGAAGGGGCGGGCCTAACCCTAATCTGTCGCGGGTCGCCTAAAAAGGGGTGGGTTTTGACCCTTCTGCACCCACTTAGGGGTGGAGCTAGGCCATTACAACTTTTAAGGTTTAAAACAGGACTGAGGTCAACTCTGTTCTACTTCATGTCACATTTAAAAAGGGTGGGCTATCAGTTCTGTAAGTCACTTGAAGACGGGAGGGCTGAGTCGTCCAGCCGAGGGAGATGGGTTAACACCAGCGCCGCAGACCGCGGCTCGCACCACCCAAATGTTGACTTAATCTCAGTTCTTCGCCCTTCTTCACTAAGAGGGAGGTAGGACCCAGGTTCTGCTCTCTACGTTAGCAAAAGAGGCCGGAGCCATTTAGACCCTGTAACCCTAGTATTTGCTCTTTTTTCTGAACTCTCTTCTCCGATCTCAGCCAATCACGGGCGAAAGAAATGGCCCAATCAGCCGAGAGATCACAGCCTGAGGACCCGGATGAGGTCGAGCCGAGGCCTTTGAACTCCAAATCCGGCCAATTGTAGTACAGTCACCATGGCGACAGGATGGGGGTGAAGGGGTGGGATCAGGAAAGGCTCAGCCCTCATATGATTAGCTCACCTCTTCCCGCCCCCTGCTGCGCACGCGCATTTCCCTAACCACCATTTTTTTTCCCTAGAGTTCTGGCCAATCAATTGCTTTGGAGCCGTATGCGCCAAAGTCCAATAGGAATCCGGACATTCTGTGAAAGGGAGCGAAGGAAAGAAAGGGGCTTATAGTGGCAAGGTCTGTGTAGTCCTGAACCAATTGCTTCTGGCCTTTGGCCATGACTGGCAGCTACTCAGACGAATAAAGACTTCCCTGGCCGGGCGACAGCCTGTATACAGACTACAACTTGATCAGCCAATAGTCACTGTGAAAGGGCAGGACCGCGCAAACCTCTTTCTACCCCCACCCTTTGGGCCAATCTTTTCTTTGGAACCCTATATGATTGGCAGGCACTCAGGCCAATAGCGGTTAGATATCCCTGAAGCCTGCCCAACGACCGCGGGCAGGAGGCGGTTTCTCGTTTGTTGGGGAGTGTGTATGTGTGTTTGAGGGGATTAAGGGGTACGCTGGGGCGAAACAGGACCGACGATGGCCGCCGCGGAGGAGGAGGACGGGGGCCCCGAAGGGCCAAGTCGCGAGCGGGGCGGGGCGGGCGCGACCTTCGAATGTAATATATGTCTGGAGACTGCTCGGGAAGCTGTGGTCAGTGTGTGTGGCCACCTGTACTGGTGAGAATCCAGGAGGCGGACGAAAAGGAATGTACTCAACACCATACTGAGGAGGCTGGGGCGGGGGGACTATATCATCATGCCGAAAATTGGAGGTCTGAGTAGGACTTAGGTCTTTTGGGGTATGTGTGGGCGAGAGGGTCACGTCTGTAGAGGAGACCTGTGGGGACAGAGTGTCTTAGTAACTAGGAGTTTGGGCGGATAGTGTTGTTAAGAGGAAGCGGGGCGGGGGGCACTGCACGTACGTATGGGTGAGACCCGAGCCACCTTACCCCAGAGAAGTGAGGGGACTTAGCTTTACAGGTAGAAACGGAGTAGACTCAAAGGTTGGTGAGGCACGCATCAGTTGAGTAGGGGGAGACCTAGGAAATGTGGGAACACACTCAGATGACATGGGAGGTAGTGGTATGACAAACATGGGGACAAAGGTACTGTGGAGGGGCAGTCCCCGGAGGTTAAAGAATTGTGGAAATAGGGACTTTATTGGGCCTAGGAGAGAGGAAAGGGAGTAGTGGGGGAAGGTGCTAATAAAGGGGGTTTGGTTTGGGAGTGATGGGGCAAGGATGGGGCTGGGGCTGAAAGATCTGGAAAGGGGTGGTGGCTGAAGAGAACTGGAAACTAAGAAGGGAAGGCATGAGGGTGTGTGTGTGTGTGTGTGTGTGTGTGTGTGTGTGTGTGTCTTGGGGGAGAGTAGTTGAGCATGTTGAGGATGTATGTAGTAGCTTCGGGTGCTGGAAGATAGAAGCAGGAAGGCCAAGTTGGCTGGCATGGTAGAGGTTGCAGAAAATGTGAAAAGAAAAAGCAGGTAAAACTTGGGAAGAGGGAGCAAGATGGGACCTCTGAAGTTGGGTCTGTGTCTTCTCTGTTCTGTAGCTAGTTTGACTTTGTCTTTTTCCCCCCATCCAGTTGGCCCTGTCTTCATCAGGTGCGTACTCAGACAAGATGAAGAGGGAAATGGGGGAGGTCTGAGGAGCTGGAAGACCCTGCTGTGTACTGGAAACCACTTCGTTTTTTTCCCCCAGTGGCTGGAGACTCGGCCAGAGCGGCAAGAATGCCCAGTGTGTAAAGCTGGGATCAGCAGAGAGAAGGTTGTACCCCTTTATGGGCGAGGGAGCCAGAAGCCCCAGGACCCCAGGTGCGAGAGAGGAGGTGGTGCCGAGGGAAGGTGGGAGGTTTCTGCACTGGGAGTGGGCTTTGGGAGAGGAGAGGAGAATTTCTTGATCCTCTCTTCCACAGATTGAAAACTCCACCCCGTCCCCAGGGCCAGCGACCAGCTCCAGAGAGCAGAGGGGTGAGTCTTGTCAGGTTGCTCCTTTCCCTGCCCAAGACCTGCCCGGTTCTTCTCTGACTTTCTCTGCCTCCCTAGGGATTCCAGCCATTTGGCGATACCGGGGGCTTTCACTTCTCATTTGGTGTTGGTGCTTTTCCCTTTGGCTTTTTCACCACCGTCTTCAATACTCACGAGCCATTCCGTCGGGGTACAGGTAAGAGCCTTCTCTCAACTCCTGCCAGGAGCTCTCTGAGTCCCCTCAGGCCCCCTGCTGGCCTACGAGTGGATGCTTCTCCCACAGCTCTCCTCTCTCCCACAGGTGTGGACCTGAGACAGGGTCACCCGGCCTCCAGCTGGCAGGACTCTCTCTTCCTGTTTCTCGCCATCTTCTTCTTCTTCTGGCTGCTCAGTATTTGAGCTGAGTCCCCTTCCTACCCACATCCAGCCAGTGGAAAATCAGTATTGGGGGTCCCTGCTTGACCCTTCCTTACTCCTGGAATCCTCCCTGCTAACCTCTCCATTGCTGTGGTTAAGACCAACCCTGGTCATCTTCCAGGAGTGTGTCGGGGAGGTGAAGTGACAGCTGTGCATAGACTAGGAGAACCTTCTGCTCTGAACTGCTCACTTAGCCTCAGAATTCCCAGCTCTGGGAGAGGAGGACGGACTGAAGACAATGTCTGTTTCTCCTCTCTCGTGATCCTTTTGCATTTCCCCCGATTTCTTGATTGGATGTTGAAAGGTGGACAAGCCTCCCTCTGACTCTCCCTGACTTGCCCCTTGCCGATTTAATTTAATTGTTCTCTCCCCAGTGTCTAATATGTGTTCTGACTCTTAAGTGCTTCCTTCCCTTCACTACATCCTTTATTACAAATTCAATAAACAAGGTGAGATGTATTGATGGGAACTCTGCCCACTTTTGTCCTTCCCTCCTTCCTCCTAGGACAGGAGCATCACCCCACTTGGTGTGGGGAAGTGTGGGGGTGGGCGCCTTTCCTTCAAGGCTCTCAGGGGTGTGGGGTGACGAGACACACACAGACACACGAGCAAATGGGGTGAGACTGTCAGATGTTTACTGTGGGAGGCTCTGGGTGTGGAAGAGAGTGTGGCGAAGTGGGGTAGAAGTTACACAGGGGAGAACTGATCTGGGGCAAGAACAGAGACTGGGAGAAAAAGAAGAAACCTGATGGATGGGGTTGCTGTGGGTCCCTCAAGGCCCTCCAGCATTGCTCTCTGATGCCTCTGGCTCCTCTGACTGACTCAGCTCCGCTCGCTCCTCCTCCTCCTCCTGGTTTTCTGGGGCCTTCCTGGGGAGGAGGATTGGGAGGAATTCTGCAGGAGGTTTCTGGCACTCCGTCATTCCTCCCCCCACACCCCTCTTGCTGCTTGGAAGCCTCAGGCCTGAGGAGTCCAGCATTCTCCACTCACCTCTCCTCACCTCGGTGTCGCCGCCTTTGCCACACAATGATCCCAATAAGCAGGGCAGCTGTCCCCAAGCCTCCCAGAATTCCCAGGGCCAGGGCTAGAGTTCCCAGCACTGGCCCTTCCACAGAGCCTATAGGAAGATGAGAATTAAGGTAAGGACCCAGCTCCCACTATCCCCCATTCCTTTCTTGTTGACCTTTCCCCTCCCCCCATCATGTTGGGGTCTGTCTGCTTCTCTCTGATGTTATCCTACCCCTCACCTGCAGTTGGCCCTTCTTCGCCTGTGTCTGGAAGACAAAATGAGAGCAAGTCAGAAGGGAAGGTCTTGGTTTGGAAAACAGCTATTTAGTGGGAGCCCCAGGGGAGTCAGTTCGGAGCGGAGAGGGGACAGGCTGGGCTGCTCTCTTGGTAGGGCTTGGGTAGGGCAGAGGAGGTCTGGATGTGGGTACACTGAGGAGGGGGTGGCTGGCTCTTGGGGACAGTGCCAGAGAATGGGATAGGGAATTAGAGCCTGCACCCTCCCTTATCCCAGCCCTAGGGACCCTGGGATTTAGAGGTCTCCTCACCAATGATGCTGATGCTGACAGCACGGCTTTCCTGGGGTCCGTGGCCGGGATGGGTGGCCACACAGCTGTAGGTTCCCTGGTCCTGAGGCCCTACCTCGGGGAGGAGCAGCACAGGGCTGGGGGAAAGGGGCAGGGGTGTGCCCTGGTGGGGGAGTGGGACAGAAGGCTATCACATACAGGCTCTGTCCGCACATCCCATACCCCTGCCTTTGTCCCCCCAGCCTCAGACACCCTGCTGCTTTCCCAGCTCCTCCCTTGGCGCTCTGTCCACAAGCTTCCTGCTCTCCTAGTTGCCAACAATGTATCTACCTCCCAGCACCTTCTCCAGGTCACTCACGTCCTTGATCCAGTGGATTTGAGGTGGGGGCTGGGCAGGGGCCTCACAGGTCAGGGTCACGGTACCACCAGGAGTGACTGCTCCACCTTCTGGCTCCACCAGCAACTGGACCTCCTCTACAGACACAGGTTCTGGGGGTGGGAAGGGGCATGAGGTTGAGAGTCACACCTCTCTCTGGTCCTAGTGGCCGTTGGCTTAACCTGCCCCTCACTAATGGCCATACTTTGACAATGTGCTCACCCGAGCTTGGGGCCCTCACCACCTCTGTGCTCACCCCAGACATTGAGCTGGATGGGGGCTGCTTGTAGGGCTCGACGCCGGGGAAGCCCAGGGATGAAGCTGCAGGAGAAGGTGGGGTGGAGAGCTCCTCCCCGGGCTGGGGTCACCATGAGCTGTGACTGGAGTGTGAAAAGCCCTGTCTCAGGGTGTCTCCTGGTCTCTTCCTTCACAGACACTCCTATGGTGGGGGGGGACAAGGCAAAACATCCCAAGGGTGGATGTGGGAGAGGGATTAGAAAGAAGGCGGCTAGGAGCGGGGGGGGACCTTGGGACTCACCTTTGCCATCAGGTATCAGGGGTTTCCCATCTGAAAGCCAGCTTAGAGTGCCTGCGGGGTAGCCCCCCTTGGACACACATGTCCCCACCTGGGGAAAAAGAAACCTCATTATCTGAAAATCAGAGACTTGTGTACACAGCTCCCTTCCCCTTCCATCTCCTTAGGACCACTTCCCACTTTTCCCCTTGTCTTCCATTACCTTACTGGGGACACCAGCCACGAGTTCAGAGGCAGGATCAAGAATTTCTGGCTTCCGAGGAATTTCTGAAGGAGAGAAAATTCCCATCAGAGGCTTTAGCTTTGAAGATTCTCACACCTGTGGTGTGGGACTGAGCGCAGCTGAAGTCAGGTTCTCACACCCCGGGGCCCAGGAATCAAGGGCTGAAGGCTTTTCCTTGCAGGAGAGGTGGGCTTTGGAGAAGGCCCTCCAAACTCTTACGGTAGACTCGGACTTGGTAGTTGGACTTGGTCTCCTTTCCGGTCCGGCTTGTCGCCCGGCACCGGAAGGTACCCTCATCCTGGATCCCAACAGCCGGCAGGAGAAGGGAGCCGTTGGGGAGGACATGAGCTACGCTATCCCAGCCTCCCTGGGAGGACAGGATCTTCCAAGCTTCTGTCCGGCCTGTGTTCTGGGGACAGAGGAGAGGGGCCTAAATAGTGTAAGCTCTTTGGGAAAGGACTGATAAGGGCGGGGAGCTAGGGATGCCAGTCGTCACTGGTCTCTCTGGAAATGGGAAGGCTGCAACAGGAGCCCTGCTTACCAGTTTCCATTCCAGCTGCTGGGGTGGTTTCTTGGGGGCCCCTTTACAGTTCAGCACCAGTGGCTTCCCAATCCGGGCTGTGATGTTTTGATCGCCTACCACCGACCCTGGGAGACAGCGCCGCGGTGGAGGGGCAGGAAGGGAGATGCGGGCTAAGAATACTAGGACAGGATGGTGAGGGAGTTGAAAAGCAGTTCCCAGGTTCCAAAGAAGTTTGGGATTTAGAGAGGAGTAGTAGAATGCTTCCTGCAGGGAGGATTGGTACTGGGGGAGTGGCTTACCCCACAGACTGAGGACCAGCACCCAGGCTCCAGCTGCTGCCCCTGCTGCCATCCTGCTTTCTCCTCAGGTTCCTGGCTCTGTCTGCCCTTCACTGCTGTGGCCACTGCCCTAGGTGGGGCTGGGGCTTGCACCCTCTCCCCTGCCCCCATCTCTCCGTCCAGTCCTGCCACAGAGAATGCTAGGAATTCCTGCCTCTCTGACAAGGGTCCTTCAGGTACTAGGAGAAACAATTATCACCCCACCCCTGGGCACTGCCAGCCTCTGGGCACCACCACATCCATGGAGGTGGGGAGCGTACCTCCTAGGACCTCACATCCACTCAGGACCTCCAACCTATTCCGTTGGTCCACTGAGGGCTGCCTGCTGGACTGGAACCCCAGCTCCACTGGTTAAGGTTGCTAGGCAACAGGGTCAGGCCAGGCTGTTCTTCGTGGACAGGAGGCAAGGGTGGAAGTGGGGCCGTGAAGCAAAGCTGGGGGATTCAGGGAACTAACCCATCTGGGCTTATGAGAAAAAAGTTTTTTTATGGGACTTCTCATGTTTTTGAAAATAACTCTCAACTAAACCCAGGGGAAAAAGAAATTTCTTTATTTAAACCTGCATTTTTTTTTTTTTCTGTGAAACTACAAGTTTACAAGTGAGGAGAGAACTGCCCCTGGCCCGTGCCTCCCGCCCACCACCCATCACACTCCCAACCTGCCCCCCCAATCCTGCTTGGGTCTTTGACGAGAGGAGTTCCCCACTATGACAGTCTTTATAAAATCCTGAGGATGTTTGAGGGGTTCAGATGGCTGGGTTCAGGGCCAAGAATGGGACAGTGATGGTTTTACTTTCTCCCATACCTGGCTTTTTGCAACCTCCCTCCTCTCCCAACCCTCTTGATTTTGGACTGAGGGGGAAAAAAAAAAAAAAGACATCTCCTTTCTTGGGAAATTGAGGGAGATACATACACAAGCACCCCAACCCATATTTAACATATTTGGCAATAATCCCCCCTCCCTGTTCTTCCCCCCAACCTGCAAAGTTTTAATAAAAAAGATTTAAAAGACGTGTCACTCACAGGGGAAGGTGGCATTTTCCTTAAAAACTAAGTCCAGCCCTGCCCAAGGACTGTGGGAAGGGGGGGATAGGCCAGCAGAGCAAAGCCCCTGACTGCGTCCCTACCAGGTGCAGCAGCAAGATGCCTGCAGAAGCAAAGAACGTCTAAGTGATTTTCTGGGGACAGGCTCGGTGCCCTGCTAAATGTACTTCCTGATGGACAGGACTGGAGCCAGGCGGGCCTCCTCACTAGTTCTATTTGCTCTTTCTCTTATCACGACCCCTTTGGCTATCACCCCTAATATGGGAAAGGAAGAAATTAAGAAAAAAACCAACATATTTATAAAAACATCTACTTCCCCAAACTAAATAAAAAAGGACCACCAACAGCAACAAAAAATCAAAAAAAATACAGATGGATCCCAGGGTTACTTTTTCTTCCCTTAGAAAAACAAAAAGTTCAACCCCAAAGCCCAGTCAACAATTTCCTAAAGTAGCAGAAACTCCCTCCGAGGTAGATATCTGAGTCAGACACTCTCGTCCACCGAGCGATTCTATTGGTTTAAGATGAGCTGCGTATGAGGTAATAAAGCCTTCTGGAGGGGGTGGGGAGGCACAGGGGGCGTGGCCAGTGTCCTCTGTCCGGAGGTTGTGTCCCCATTTTTGGCATCTCTGGGCAGGGTGCCTACAGATCCCAGAGCAGATAAGTGGGGTGAGGGAGGGAGAGTGGGGGAGCCCATAGAGAGAGACAGAGAGACAAGAGACAGAATAGCTGTATGTATATGTGGGAAAGAATAAAAAGGGATCTGAAAAATAGGATTCTGGGTTTGTGTATTTCAGTGTAACAGAGAAAGGGGGAGAGGAAAAAAAAGACTGAAAAGGAAAAAGAGGAAGACAGACTCCACTCTCCCCTTAGGGGATCCCATTCTCCCTGCCATGTAGTGAGCACCCCCAGCACTGAGAGAGTCTGGCAGGGGAGGGAATGACCCCATTTGCCCTTCTCTGTCTTGTGCTTCTCCTTTGGGTTTGTCTTCTGGATGCCTGTGTCCTCTTCAAAAGTTGCCTGTGAGCCCCCACCCCTGTGGCCCTGAGGGGCGAGCGAGATCAGTTGGAAGTGTCAGAGTGAACGCTCCCTGGTCCCTCTGTCGGGGATGTCACTGAGGATGGGGTCACAGCCTCCTGCCAGCTGCCATTTGCCTGGAAAAAGAGAGAGATGAGGCAGGGCTCCGGGAAACCCAGTGTGGGGGACAACAATGCCATGAAAAATGTCCTCCTGTCCTGGCGGAGGCGGTAGGGTAGGGCATCAGGTATCCACTCACCCTCATTTCCCGAGGGCTGTACATCTGGCTTCCTCCGAGGTTATCCCCATAGCCCCCTGGCCCCATTGAGTGTCGGAGTGATTCCACCTGCAGATGGCAAAGGAGGGTATGACAGAGTGAGAACCCTCAAAAGAGAAAAGTCTCATATCCTGAAGGAAGGGAAACTGAGTCTGGGAAAGCTCTACTTAAGGGGAGATGGGCCACCTGACCTGGGAAGCAGAATAGGAATCTCCATTGAGTCCGGGCATCCCCAGAAACATGTCTCCGGATCCTGAGAGATTGAAAGAGCCGCCAGAGCCTTGGGGGGCAGAGAGAGAGAGTTAGGGGAGTGAGTGTATCAGAGCCTGTGATGGCAGACAGGAGACTCACCATGGCTCTCCATTTCCAGAAAGCTCTCTTAATTAGCTCTGTGGAGCCGCACCACTGTGTGATTACCCATAAAACACTGCAACACTCAGAAGGAGCAGGCTGTTTCTGAACCTCCCCTGGCCACTTGCTGGAAGCAAGGCATAAGTGAATTGCTAGAGTGGCCTCTGTCTCCCAACATGCACATGTCCTCTCAGCTTGGCCCCTTTCACCCAAAGGCCCCCTCTCTGCTAGGATCCTGCCTAGATAGGAAGTGGGAACAAAAGCAGGAAGTGTGCGAGACAGCCAGCCAGGGTGGCAGCAGTATCCACCTGCGGAGGAAGGGGGTGTTGGGGAGCTGGTGCGGCTGTGGCCCCCCTGGGTGACTGATACAGCAGTCTTGACAGCATAGATGTTTGCCTCCTCTTGGAATTTTCCAATATTTTTCTTATAGCGAATCCGCTTGTTGCCAAACCAGTTGGAGACCTATAAGGGGTTGAGCAGAAAGAAGGGTCAGGTGGATAAGCCCCTCAGTGAACGCGATCAGAGAGCTTTTTGCCTGAAAACATCACCTCCCCAAACTTCCCCCCAGTACCTGGGAGACGGTGATTCCACACTTCTTGGCGAGCTCCTCCTTAGCCTCTTCGCTAGGATACGGGTTACTCAGGTGGGAGTAGAAATATTCATTTAGGACCTCGGTGGCCTGTTTGCTGAAGTTCCGGCGTTTTCTTCTACAGAGAAGGGAGAAGAGGCTGGTAAAGAGGACGTTGTTGCCCTGGTGGGGCCTCTGTGTTGCACAACTCTGGAGGGCACCATGGTCACAGAATTCTTAATTGTGCAACACGGTGGCCCCGTAGCTTGGAGAATGGGAAGGAGCCCAGTGTTGGGGGCTGGCCCGGGCCCCTGGACCCCACCTGGCATCCAGAAAGCGGGAACGCAGGATCATGACGGCCTCGCAGGTGCTCTGCTTGAGCTGCATCTGGATGGCGCTGAACTTGCGATGGATGATGCCCACCATGCGCTCCATCTCCTTGGGCGCCACGGGCCGCGTGCGGCTCTGCTCCCTCAGCAGGTTCATGACGTGGGTCGTGAACTCGTTACATGCCTGCAGTGGAGCCAGTGGGCTGTGAGGAGCCCTTTGGCCTTGGGATTCCTCCCATGAACGTCCCCCTCGACCCACTCCAGCCTCCGCTCCTCACCTGCTCATATTTCTCCAGCTCTGAGTGGTAGATGTGGCGGATCTGGGCAAGTTTGCTGCGGTAGTCCGAGTGCTCGATGGAGTTGTCAGGGGACACGCCACCCCCTGAGGCTGCGGCGGCTGCCGCTGCTGCCGCTGAGCCACCCCCCTTCTCGGGCCCAGCCACACCCTCTGCCAGAAGCATGTTGTCCAAGCGCATCAGCTGTGGGTCCACAGGCTCCTCCTCTTGGGAGCTTCGAATGCTTAGGCCTACCACGAAGGCGAGTAGACTTAGGGACCCAGGCACCCCATACCCTGCTCTCAGCCCTCCAGGTGCCTCCTGAAGACCCAAGTTTCCAGGCTTTGGTTCCTTCCCCAATCCCCTTGTGCAACCCCCCTGACCCCCCCCCCCCACTTTCCTTAGGGCCCAAGCTATCAAATTCTTAGCCTAGAGTGAATCAAGAGCTATCAAAACTCTTAGTCCTACGTGAACGGGGTTCCACCCCAGAGTTGAGGAACCAGAGGTGGACCCACATACCTGTTTTCTCCTTGATTTCACACAGGACACTAAAGAGAGCAGGCTTCATTCGGTGACAGTTTAGGGCGTGTTTCCTTGAGAGGAACGAGAGAGAAAAGCCGAGAAGCTACAGAAATGGCAGGGGGACCATGAGGGTAAGAGAGGGGAGCCTGAGAACATGAAGGGGGATAGGAAACAGGATTGGGGGTGGAATGGAATTGGGATCAGTTCCTAGAGCATGGAGATGTGGGGGGAGGTACAGGCAGCAGGCAGAGGGCACCAGGGGCAGGCAGGGGGCTATGGGCAATGGCCTCCAAGGCTAGAGAAGGGGAGTGTGCAGTGCCTGCCAAAGGGAGGGTGACTAGGTAGATTTCAGAGGAACAGAGATGGAAGCTGGGAAGAAGAGTCACGAGATGCCAGAGAGGGGCTGGGATGCTGAGATGAAGTGGGAGTTCAGTATAAATGTGTGTGGAGGGTCCTGGGACTGAGCAGGGCAGGAGGCATTGATGTGGCTAGTGTGGGCTGAGCAGGGGTGAAGTGTGGGTGAGGCCCTTGGAGGCTTGGCCATGGGTGGAGAGAAGTGGCAGGAGCTCTGGGGAGGGATGTGGAGGTCCCCAGGTCTGGAGAGGCTGGGGGTGGGCTGGGAGTTAGGGAGAAGACAGCACAGCAGTTTCTTAGTCTGGGAACCAGAAGGGAGCCCCAGATGGGAGATATCGCAGGGGAATGTTGGGGTCAATGAGAGGCTGAGGTATGAGATCATCTGGGGTTCCCCTCTTTGAAGGTTTCAGGGCCCTAGGGGTGAAGGGAGGTTTGAGAGGGACCACTTATCTCCAGGGTCCCGCCAGTAAGGAGAGGACAAGGGAGCTGCAGGATCCTGGAGAGGGTCCTGGAGCTGGGGGGGCTCCCAGAAGATGCAGAGCTTGTGAATGGGGCTTCTGGATCTGTGTGGGGTCCCGGGGTGGGGGCACTCACTTGGCCTGGGCTTCGTCCAGGCTCTGGTCGGTGATGGTCATTATCTGCTGCAGAATGTCCCCGATGTCTTGCTTCCCTCGGCCTCCCTGGACCCCCCCACTACCCCCACCGGGGTCTCCGCCACCGGGAGGCTCGCCAGAGCCCCCAGGCTCCCCACCCACCAATCCCAGGCCCCCCCGGCCCCCGCCTGGAGGGGGCGGCCCCAGCAGCCGCTCGTCCATAGTTGGGGGGGGGCCCTGAGGCCCCCTCCCTGCTCCGCCCCTCCCCCGCCTGGTTACTTCCCCCCCAAACTCGCCGGGGCCGCTGCTCCCTCCGCCCCAACCCCCGCCTGTCTCTCCCTCTCCTGGCTTCCCCGGGGGTTCACCCCGGCCCTGACGGGAGACCTGGGGTACCGGCTGGGCCCCCACAAGAGACCCCGGCCCCCGGCGGCGGAGAAAATGGAGCCGGAGAGAGAGAGGAGGCCCAGGCGGGGGTGTGTGTGAGAGACGGAGGAGGGAGGAGGGAGAAGGGGGGGAGCGAGGGAGGGCGGCTGGGGGAGGGGAGCCGGGGAGGAAGAGGAGGGGAGAAGAGAGGAGGAACAGGGAGGAGCTGGGGGCGGAGAGAGACACACGGACACAGAAGAACTGGGACCGAGTGGAGGAGGGGAGAAGAAGAGGGGACGTAGGGAGGCGACTCGTCCAGCGGGGAAAATATTGGAAGGCCGTGGGCCGGACTTGTGTGGCCTGAGATTGGGTCGTGCTGGGGACTGGGGGCCGTCTGGGTTCTGAATCAGGGATCTAGGTGATGTGGACTCTGGCTGCTGGAATGCCTGGATTCAGACAGCTCAGTTCATATTTCTTTTCCTAATGACTCCCCTCCCTGTTCTACTTAATTAAAACTGGGAGAGGGGGGTTTGGGGGCTGATAATTAGGGAGGTCTCCAGCCGCTGCTTAATGAGCCAGTAATTAACCAGTCAGGGAGGGGAGCTGGCCACCCGCCAGGCTGGGGGTTACCTTCCTACCCTCCGCCCCAGCAGCCCCAGACACCAGTCTTCAGTCCAGAGGAGAATTACATTTATTTATACAATCAAAACAGACAGACTTGGAGCAGCAGTGGGGAGGGACGGTGGGCAGGGCTAACTGTCCCTTCACAGCCTGTAGGCCCTCAGTCCTGGCGCTGGGGCGGGGTGGTGCTGGGCAAGGGAGTAGTCTTCCCTTTGCGGCGCCTTCTCTTCCTCTCTTACTGGGAAGGAGGGTGGAGCTGTCTCTCAGGTCATGGGAGATTTGCCTGTTCTTGGGGGACACTGGCCCGAGCCCTCAGATCCTGACTCGTGGCTTGTCTATTGTGGGGTTCTCACAGCTCAGGACCAAGACTCCCAGATCCCCCCGGGATCAGAGGAGAGAGTGGGATGTCTCTCAGGGGATGGGATCCTCTCACTACCTAGAGCGCCCGGGACCTATGGACAGGGGGTTGACCATCCTACCTTGACTATTTCCCAGGATTTGAAGAATTTCACCCCCTTCAGTTCCCAGGAAAGGTAGATGAGGGTGACGAATATTAAGATTTCTGCTGGGTCATCCAGTCTCTGGTGCCCCTGCCAAGCAGGGCTGAGGGCATGCAGTGAACTGTTCAGCTTTGAGAGCCCCAGGAGTGCAGAGGAACTGGTGGGAGGCTCAAGTCTCAGCAGGTGTGTGTGGGGGGTTGGGACCTTTGCTCTTCCATTCGACCCCCACCCTGAACTCTCAGCAGCAGCTCCAGGAGCTCCTGTCCTCCTGGGGGTAGGGGCGGCTCTGACCGCTGGGCTTCCATCCGCTGGCTCTGGAGGAGTGGAGGGAGGGAGGGCGTTGGGGAGCTTCTAAGAGAGTGGGCCTTGAAAGGAGCCAGGGATGGGGTAACTAGGACCTGTGATGGTGGTAGATGCCAGAGGAGAGAAGGAAGGTAAGGGCCCAAAAGAGAACACGGGCCAAGGGACCAGGAAGCCTGGGTCGTGCCTCACCTGGTGACTAAGGATGGTGCTGTAGAGCTGTTCTCTGTCCTCAAGAGGCGGGGCTGGGGCTAGCTTTGGGAGGTTCTGAGGGGTGTGGAAGGTGGCCCTCTGCTCCTCTAGGCGGCGGGACTGGGCCTCAGCCACCAGGTCCAAAAGGAGCTCAGTCTGCAGGGAGAGTAGGGAGGCCGAGCGGGGCCCCAGGGCTGGGAAGAGGAGGGGGAGGGCTCAGAGACCCTTAGAAGTTGGCAGACAGGAGTGGTGGTAGGGGGCTTAGGTGATTAGGGACTTGGGGTCAGAGTTGAGTGGTTGCCTTTGGGGCTCCGGAGGAGGTGGGGCAAGGGCTCATGATGGAGTGGGTCTTGGTCATAGGATCAGGAAGGATGTGGGCACCAGGGTCAGGGAGCTGCCTGTGTGGTGAGGGTACCTGTGCGGCGGGTCCCTGGAGGAGGGGATGGAGGGGCAGATCGCCAAGGCCGAGTGGTGGTCTTTACAGGGGGCCAGCCATGCTCATCCTGATGGGGGCCCTGATGCTGAGAGAGACATCCGTTCCGGTCAGATGGGCAGGGGCTAGGCCAGCAGCCCATTTCCTCTCACTGGGTCTCGGCTCCTGCCTCAGTAGGGCTGTGTCCAAGCCCTGCCAAGTGCCCCGAGTCCACCGTCACTAGATCTCTGCCCCAGGTCCTTCCATCTCCCTCTCCCCCAGTGTCATCCTCCCCTCCGGTGCCCTGCTCACCTGCTTGCCATCCTCTTCTTCCTGGGGTGTCTCAGCTTCCATCCCCTGGAGGGGAGAAACCGATGGGGGAGGGGTAGCTGGGATTTGGGAGGAAGGCCAGAACCTGGGTTCCTGAGGGGAGTGGGGGCTGAGAGGGGTCGAGGTGAGCCAGGGGCTGGAAGCCTGGGTACTGAGCAGGAAGCTAGGCTCCTGGTCAGCCCCCCCAGCCCCGCCCATCTCTGTCAACTTCCTCCAGTTCTCTTTTCCCACCCAAACTGTTTGCTTGCCCTCCCTTGCTCCAGGGAAGCACAGACTGGGAAAAGTTCCTCCAGCTGCAGTAGCAGAGTGGGTTCATGGTGGGTAAGGACTCGGCCTTCTCATCTCCAGAACCTCAGTAGCCCCCAGCCCCTAGCTCTGTTCCCCTCACCCCCCTCCTCCCCTTCAGCTCTTTCTGTCAACACAGGAACTAGCTACACAGGAAGTGGTTTCACTCCTCAGAATCCCTCCTCCCCCAGGTCCCTTCCCTAAGAGGGACCTTGATGTAGGATTCACTCCTCCCCTGTGTCCAGCTTCTCTGACTTACTGGGGCTGGGAGTGACGTGGCTCCAGTGGGAAGCAGGGAACTCAGACCCAGGGATGTCAGGCCCTCAAACATATTCCCTTAGAACTTAACACACAGTAAGCTTATTTAATAAATGTGTTTAATAGTTATTCCTGTCCTCTAGGTGCTTACCGTCTATTCAAGGGACAAGATATGTACCAAGTAAGAGAGACTAGGGACAGGAAACTTTCCTCTGGTCAGTGAATGAGGGCTATAGAAACAGAAAAGGGAGGCGACCACCTCCCCGGCTTGGTCTTTCATCAATGCTGGTCAAGCAGGCTGGCGGCAGGATAGACATTTGGAACCTGTAAATGGCATCCTGCCACTTAGGTTCATAGCTGAGTGACTTGGAGCATGAAATGTGATGGAGAGATCTGGTTCTGCCACTTACTGTCTTGCAATCTTGGGCAAATAAAATCTTTGTGCCTCAGCTTTGAAAGAGTAAAATGGAGTTTTAATAGCGCCGCGCCCACCTTATAGAGTTGATGTGAGGATTAAATGTGATAAAGCATTTGGCACATAGTGAATGCTCAATAAATGGTAGTTATTAGCTTTCAAAATGCCTCATGCCTCCATGTCTCACACCCATCACCATTAAAAAGGTCTAACTACATTGTTGACAAGTGAATAAAGTGTGAGATGCTCTCTCCATTTCCCTAAACTTGCAGCCTTAGGAATCTCCTAAATGGCTGTAACTAAATGCTGTTGGAAGAGGGACAAAGGGAATGCAGGATCTAGTGTGTGTGTGGTTTCTCCCTGGGCTCCTAGAGACTCGGCTTTCAGATGATATCCTAAATTAGCAGGACCCCCAAAATACTTATTTTTGTTCTTAAACTACAGAGCCTCCATCCAAATGTTAAACCTAGGCACAAAATTCTGAAAACGCCATGCAGTCATTTCCTTATTTTTTTCATTCCACTCCCAACCCCTCCAAAGAAAAGTAACACTTCAAATCAACTTTATTAGAGGGTGACAGATTTGGAGCTCTTAAATAGAATGGTAGCTAGAAAACGGGTGCTTCATCCCTGCCGTGGTTTGTTTGGGGGTTGGAGGAGATGGGGAGAATGCAAGGAGTCATCAGCTGGAGTGGCCCTTGGCACCCCCACAACCCCTTCAGCACCTACATAGTGCCTGGCACACAGTAGGTGCTCAATAAATACCTGTTAGCCGTTTGTGGGTAGTGGGGGTGACGGGTAGTACAGGCTTCCTTTAGAAATCATATACAGGAAAGAACATCTTACATCCTGCATGCCTGCAGTTCTTGATTCCAGTTCAGTTAGTTCCCCCACCCCAGTCCACCCTCCTGTAGTCCCTCACTCTTATTTTCTGAGGACGGGGCTCGCTTCATCCCAGCACCCGAAACCCGCTTTCCAGTGTAACAGCTTCTCCACGTGGAAGATGATGACGATTCTGAGTGGGTACACACCCATTTTGGGAGGGACACTACATGTGACCCCCTCACTTACGGGACTCCAGGATTTAAAATACGGAAGCCGTCCAGACTGCCTGTCATTTAATGGGTACTCACTTTTGGAATCCCTCCCTGCCACGTAACCTTCTATTTTTGACCCTCGCCTCCCGCATTTAAAGGTAATAGTTGGTGGAGTGGGGGACCCCAGGCAACTTGAGGGGATCCTCTCTCCGGGGAGGGAGTAAGGCAAGGAGGAGGGATCGGAGTGTTGGAAGCAGGACCGCAGGCTCCCAGGGCCACCCAATCGCAGGGCCAGTCGTCAGCTGAAGCCGCACCCCCGCTCCCGGCCGCGACCCCGGATCTTCCTCGCACCAACGCAGGGTTAGGCCGAGCTCCGCGCATGCCTGCAGAATACCGATGACCATGGGAGGGCGGGCCTCCTCCTGCCCCTCCTTTCGATAGGTTCCGGCAATGCGAGTACGCTCCGCCCCCATGCGCGGCCAAGTCTACGGACAAAGTCCGCGCTTGCAGACATGCTCCGCCCCCACGCGGGCCTGCTCCAGCTGACAGCGTACGGCAGCGCTGCGAAGCCCCGCCACGCCGGGAGGGAGCGCTGCCCGACGCGGTCCGCGCGCGCGGGAAGGCCCCCGCCCCACGGCCCGGCGTGGCTTTGTGACGCGCCTCTGGTGGCTCCGCCTCTTCCAGCAGCGTCAGCAGATCCCAGTGGTTGCGCTGGCGGGCGATATCCCCGGGCGCTAGCCCAGCCTGGTCCCGCAGTCCTCTGGCTGCCCCCAGACCCAGCAGCAGCTGGGCCACCTCCACCGCCCCCTCTCGGGCCGCTAGGAACAGCGGGGTCTGCTCCTGCGCCGAGGAAACAGCCAGGGGACTAGGTCAGGGAAGGCCACGCCCACGAGCCTGGCCCTCTCTAACCCCGCCTGCTGGGCTGCTGGCCCCGCCCCCTATGGGCTTTGTATGTGCCCACGCTTTCCACGTCTCGCACCCCCATTTTTTTTCTGGTGGCGATCCTGCTACCCGGTCTAACCCTGCTGTCCTGGACGTCTTTATCGGCTCCGGCCTGGAGGAGGGAGCGGGCGGCCCGGGCGTTGTTCACGGCGGCGGCCCAGTGCAGCGCGGTTTTTCCTAGTGGACGACGTGAAAAGTTGTTACACTGAGGCTGGGGGCCCGATGCCTGGGTTCCTGTTTCCCACGGATTTTGGTCTTGGGGAAAGGACTGCTTGGGCGGACCAGGTCCCTCAGAGGCGGAAGCGTTGTCCGGGTGACCGCCAGCCGACAGGAAGCTTTGCCCCTGGTGACGTCACCGGCGCGCGGAGGGGACAATGGGGCATTGTTCTGGGGTCGGTGGGACCGGGAGACCACCTCCCCGGACGAGACCCCTCCGCCTTCTCACAGACACCCCCGCATCCTAGTTTGCAGTGGACTAGGGCTGTGTGTGGATATGGTTGAAGATGATGCGCGAACACTCACGTGCTCTGTACTGCCACTGCACGGCAGGTTTACCCAACCTCGACAGTAGGGTGGGATGGACTCCCCCAGCCTCCGAGGCCCCTGCTGCTCCCTTTTTTTGCATTTTATCTTACACCCATCTGCTTAATTTCTTTGTAGCACAATTTCAACCTCCCCAGATCCATACCCCATTTATCTCTGGCTCCCACATCTGCTTGGGCTGCAATCAGTTCTTCAACCAAGTCCTCCACTGCTAGCCTGGCAGCCAGCATCAGGGCTGTAGTCCCATCCTCTGTCCTCGCATCCACTGCAGTCTGTCTGCTGCGGAGTAGGAGCTGGGGGGGCCAGGGGGAGCCAGAGAGGGCCAGTGACCCCTGGTATGTCTTGGACTCCTAGCTTAGGTCCCTCACACACAGCCGCCTCCCAATCCACATTCACCTATCTGTTGTTTCCCCAATCTTACATCACCTTCCTCTTTGCCAAACCCTAGGGGTGTCTTTGCCCAGCTTTACTTGCACGTTTGTCCCATTACCTTCATCAACCACAGTGTGTACTCACCTGGCAGACCTCCCGAGCATCAGCAGCCACAGCAGTGTGAAGGGGGGTGCGCCCTGCTTGGTCCGGCTGGTTAGGGTTGGCTCCAGCCTCAAGGAGTCGGCGGGCAGCAGTTGGCCGGGAGAATCGGGCAGCCAGGTGTAGGGGGGTCTCCCCAGTGCCCACAGTGTGAGCCTGGGGACAGGCCCCTCCACCCAACAGAGGTTCCCAGGGCTCAGGGCTTCCCAACCATGCCCCCTGGAAGGGCCTGGACTCCACTTCCCCACAGCAGACTGCTGACATCAGAGGAGTCACCCCATCTGTGTGTGGGAGACATGAGGAATGGGAGACAAGTCAAGCAGAAAGATGTCACTGGGGGAGGAGGAGCAGGGAGGCCCAGAAAGAATCTCAGTCTGTGGTGTCAGGAGCACCAGCTCTGGCTTTGATTTTGTATGGCTTTAGTCAAGTGACTTTTCTGCGTTTCTCTGGGTTTTATTCTCATCTTTAAAAAGAGCCTGCAGGCCTTAATTCTCTAACGTTTTAGGGCAGTGGCTCTCAAACTTGAATCTGCATCAGACTCACCTAGAGGGCTTCTTAAAACAGATTCCCTAATAGTTTGAATTTCTGAATCAGTCGCTCTGGAGTGGTGCCAAAGAATTTGTATTTCTAACAGTTTCCCTGATGGTGCTGATTCTTATGTCTAAGACCACACTTTGAGAATCACTGTTTTAAGGCACTAACTCTGATGTTAGGTTTTCCAGTTTTAATATCAAAGGACTTTCTATTCTAAAAGGGTCAAAGGGAGTTTTCATTTTTTTGGTCTGGGTTGGCTCACGTACCAGGTCCACGGGTGTCCACACCAGGGACATCTATTTCAGATTCCTGGGGAGGAGTCAGCATGGCTGCCTGGGGGAGCTCCTGACAGTCACCACTCAGAGGCCAGAGCTGGCACTTGGAGGGTGAGGACATTTCTTCAGGCTTGGGGATCAGAACAAGGATCAGTGAAGGAAGCTTTACTTGTCCCTTCAACCCCTATATCACCTCAGGGCCATTCCTTCCCCAGGGCTTTCAGCTGGCCCACCTCCTCTCCTTCCTCGGGGCCAGGGCACATCACAACTCCATCCTCAACTTCTGCCTCTGGTTTCAGTGCCCTGAAAGCGGGTGGGTGTGAGTAGAGGACCTTCAGGGTCCCCAAGATTTATACAGCCTTCCTTTCCCCCTCCCCTTCCTCTTCCTCAACTTCTGCTATAGCATCTCTTATTGCTTCTGATCATAAATATATCCACAGGAAAGGGTCCCTTGCCCGAGCCTGGTTCCTTCTCACTCTCACTTGAGGCCGATGCTGTCCTCGCCCAGGGGGGGCCGGCGTCTGCGGGGAGCTGGCTGAGTCCGAGGCCTTCGAGTGAACCCAGGGGGCAGCCAGAGGGCCCCATGCTCTCTGCGGCGCCGCCGGATGAGCTGGAGGACGAGAAGAGCCCCGAGGGCCAGGAGAAGCACCCCGGCCACTGGCGAGCACAGCACAGGCCAGGGAAACTGGTTGGTGGGGGGTGCTGGTGGGAGAGACATAGTTACACAGAGAGACCATTCCTGGTGAGACCTTTGGGCAAGTGCAGTCATATCTTTTTGCCTCAGTTCCCTCATCTGTAAAGTGGGAATAATAATAGAACCTGCCTCATGGGTTTATTGGGAGCACTAAACCCAGTCAATACTGGAAAGCACTTAGATCAAGGCCGGGTGCACAGTAAGTGCTGTATATAAGAGTTGTTATTCTTTCAGGCACTATGAGCTGTTGGATACAGGGATGCTTGGACGTTCTTGGTCTAGAAGAGAGGACAGACCCAACCCAAGGTTTGTGGGAAGGCTATGACTGGGGTGAGGATGAGGTGCTTAGGGAAATGAAGGAGACTGCAGAGCAAATGGGAGATCCGGTCAGAAAAAGAGGTTAACAAGGGTAAGTCTCCATAAAGATTTGGAGCCCCAGTGATCCTGTTCCATTTGACTCTTGCTGCTTGCTGGCATGAAAGCCAGCCTGGGAGCAAAATCAGGGGAAATGATGGGGGTCACCTACCCATGCCTGCACGAGGGTGGGCAGCCAGCAGGGGTCCCGGCAATAGGGGCTCCAGGGCCCCTACTGCGGCCATTGCAGCAAGGAAGCGGAGCAGGAGCCCAGGGTCCCAGGGACAGCGGGATGCAGGGTGGTCAGGGCCACAACGGGACAAATCCACACCCATCACCACAACGAACCTGTGGGGAGGCACCTCAGAGACCCCTGTGTTAGTTCCTGGTTCCCTTCCCTCTGTTAAAAAATTAGCAACTGGCTGGCCCTTCTGCCCAGCTTCCTTACCCAGTGCTGAGGGAGTCTGTCTCCTTGCCCGCAGGCTGTGTTTGAGGGGCTGTTCTCTCCTGATAAGAGTAGTCCGGGGTTCCTCCTAGTTCCTCTTCAGCCTGGGCCCCAGGATAGGGGTACACCATGTCCCTGCCATTGCTATCCTTCCTCACCCAGAGCCCCACCCTCAGGGTCAGGGATAACGCCCGGGCCAGGGCAAGCAGCTGCTGGTCCAGGGCCTGGGGGCTCAACACCACCAGCAAGGCCAGGGAGGGCCCCCGCTCTGGATCCCCATCTTCGGGCCTGCAGTCACCCCCATCCCAGCCGCATTCCGCAGTGTTGCAGCCTTTCTCGCAGTGCCCGTTGTGGAAGTGATCGCGGCAGAACTGGTCGTAGGCTGGACTGTGGGGTAGGAGAGAGGGACTCAGGACCCCCAAAGACACCTGATCCCCTTCTTCCCAGGGAGGATTCCTGATATCCCACAGCCTCTGGGCCACTGGTTGTTAAGCGGGGGCAGCTCCCGAGCAGTGGGCTCAGCAGGCCCTGGGTGGTCGGCAGTCCAGATGCTCCTGATATCTGCTGACACCCTTGTATCCTAAGACCATCTCTCTCCCTGCCCCCCAAGCTCTCCTGTCTCCCTGAAGGTGCGTCCAAGGCCCTTTTTCCTCAGGGATACTGGTTGTTATGGGAGATACTCCATGGCCAGGGCTTAGAGAGGCTTGAGGCCAGAGGTCCCACAACTCTGGGAGAGGAGCCCAGACAGAGGCAGTCTCTCTTTCTTGGCCTTCGCTTTAAATACTGAAACTGCTCTGTCCCTCTGGGTTGGAGTCTAGCATCTTCTACCTTTACTTAGCAAAAGTTACTAGGTGGAAACTCCCTGGGGTGTGAGGCTGTGGTCACACTGTAACTCAGAGGCATCTGTGTCGTTCCTCCAGCCTTCACCCTGCCTCCCGCCCCCAAGGCAGGGTATCAGGCTCACATGCAGGCTGGAGGAATGGCACAGTCGTAGCCATCAAACAAACACTCTTCCGAGTCACACTGCGGGTGGCACTGCCCATCCCGGAAGAGAAGCCAGCACCGGGAGTGGGAGGGGCAGCCCTTCCAGGGGTCTGGGACCCCCAGAGAGCAGTCCCCCCCATCCCAATTTCCTCCTGGGCCACTGCAGCCAGCGTCGCAGGCCCCATCTCCACCTCTGCCCTCACATCCCTTTGCTCCTGGCCTCTGACACCGGGGCCCTGGAGAGCTGGGAGGGCAGGAGCATCGAAAGCCTGGGCCACCCAACCCGGGGGTCTCTGAGCAGCTGCCGTTGTGTAGGCATGGAGAAGGGGGGCCACAGCCTTGAGGAGCAGGCGGCGTCAGGCAGTCAGGGCCCCCATAGCCGTTGAGGCAGGCACAGCGGGGCGGGAAGCCAGGCTTGGAAGCAGGCAGACACAGGCCACCGTGGTGGCAGTAATGGAGGCCACAGGAGGGGGCTCTTTGGCTGCAAGTGGAGCCTTCAAAACCCTGCGGAGAGAAGGAGACATGTCAGGGAAGGACCTTGTATTATTCTTCCCACTGCCTCTCAAGCAAACTTCTGGGCTAAGATAAGTCAGAGGGTCCTAGATTCTCATATCTAGAAGGGGCCTCAGAGCAGATCAAATCCATCATTTTACAGATGTTGAAACCATGTCCTGTAGTTTCTCACACAATGTCATATTACCTAGTGGTGAAAATGGACAAACAATTTTGTTCAACAACCTGGATGAATTGTAGTATTATGATGCTAGTCTTAGAAGGCTAAACATTAAAGAGCAGTATCATTTGAACTACTATTATATTATCTTAATCCTTGCAGATAGGATTATATACTCTTTCTTCCTCTGGAGAGGAACAGGACAGAGGAGGACATAAGCACTTGTAAATTATTAGTAATGTAATTCTTGGGTCAGGTTCGTGGGTGTTACATTGTAAGAAATTAAAATAAAAAACCACCATGCACAGACCTATGATGTTAGTGTGCTATGAGCTAAAGCTTACGATTAACCCAGTTTCATGCATCTGAGATCTCAGATCGATAAGCACCCACCCTTTCCCTCAGCCGCACCTGGCCCCCTACGCAGTTAAAAGAACGTATCCAAGTTTACCCAGCTTGAGCTTGGCTACCTTCTCTTAAGCAATGCCTTGACTTCTGAAAATTCCATTCATAGTACCGACCTGACCCTGCCTCCCGACCCCGCCACTGACTGCTTCGGAGAGCCGCCACCACTGTGAACACGGGGCGGCTTTCTCCAATGAGTCCCACTGTAATATGCCTCTGGCTGCCTCCTAGTTTAGGCATTTTCACCTTGCATCAGCGCTGGGAGCAGCAGAAAAGGCAGCTTTGCAGTCCCTCACCTGGGGGCAGTGGCAGGTGAAACCTGGAGGTGGTCCTGCTGTGGCCTCACAGGACCCTCCGTGGGAGCAGGGCTGGCTCTGGCAGGGGTTTATCTCCACTTCACACCACTGGCCTGCGGTAAGGGTGGGGTTAGGGGTCACCCACTGCTTCATTCACTGCCTCCTCCCGAGCTCATTCCTGGGAGTCGGCCTAGCAGTAGCTGTACAGCAAAGGGATCCTGGGGCATATATTCTCTGGGGTGGGCATGGAGGCAGGGCGACGGACGAGATGACAAGGCTGCCATGGGTGGAGATTGTCTGGGTTTCCATGGTCAGCTCAGCTGTGCCACAGAGATGCCTGTGGCCCCCAGCCCAGGCCTCACCTGTGTGTCCAGGCAGACACTGGCAGTAGAAGGCATTGGCCAAAGAGTGGCAGGCTGCTGTGCCTGGCGGGTGGCAGGGCCGGTCCAGACACTCATCCACATCCCCCTCACAGCGCAGCCCCACAAAGCCTGGTGGGCAAGTGCAGTGGAAGCCTCCAGGTTTGGGGGTACAGGTCCCATGGTTGTGACAGGGCTGGGATTGACAAGCATCAGATTCCTTTGAGCAGTTCTGTCCACTGTAGCCTGGGGCACACTGCAGGCAAAGAGGGTCAGACAGGGAGCCAGTAAATAGCCCATCCCAGCATTCCAAGGGATCTAGCTCAAGATAGTCTTCCCACCCTCCATCTTCCATCTCACACCATCACTCAACTCACCATCCACCTTGGCCACATGTAGCTTAAGCCTTCTATCTCACTCCACACGAAACACAAGGGTTCAATAACTCGCAACTTAATCCCTCCCCAGTTCCAAACAATCTCTAGGACACGTTGCCACTAAACATCGCTGTTTTTAGTAACAGAGGTGGGCAGCCACTGAAGGGTTTTAAGCAGGGGTTTTCAGACAGGTCAGCTTAACGTTTGCAGCAGAGCACCCTGAGAGTGAGACCTAGAGGAGGAAAGTGTGGGGGCGGGGGGTAGTTAAGAGGCTGATGCAGGCGTCCAGGTGGAAGGCAACAGAGGCCTAAGGCAGTGCGATGAAGGGGAGAGGGAAAGGACAGATTTGAGATTAGGAGGTAAAATGGTATGACTCAATGGTTGTTTGGTGCTTTGGGGTAAAGGAAAGGGAAAGGGATACATCACTGCCCCCTCCCCACCCACCACAAGTCCTGTTTCCCACCCTGTCTTCCCTTCCCTGATCTCCTCTAGACCCACTCACCTGGCAGAAATACCCATTAGACTGGGCTATGCAGGTACCTCCATGCTGGCAGGGCTTGGACTCACATAGATTCACCCTGTCCTGGCATATACTGCCTCGGAATCCAGGGGGGCAGTGGCAGAAATAGGAGGGACCACTATCGATGCAGAGGCCTCCATTCTGGCACAGGGAAGAGACTTCTCTGGCTAATGGGGGAGAGACAAACAGGGGTAGATAAAGCTAAGCCAGGAGCCCCAGACACTGAACAGAAAGGCTCCTGGGGGCTACTGACATCTCTGGGAGGGGGTGGGGGTGGGAGCCACCCAGAGTCTGAGGACTCAGTAACTCCTGACGCTGAAGAAGTTAGAACAAGTCCCCACTCCTGCCTGTTCTGGGGGAAGGGAGGGGATACTTCTGAAGCTTATCAGAGCATCATAACTAACTGTATTCTTGGCTTAAAACAAATCTCAAGCAAGAAAGACCTCAAGAGAAACTTCAGGTGGGGGCACGTGGCTTCGTTAATGGCCTAAGTCTGTCCCCTGAATTTGCATCCTCTGATGTCCTCTCACTGTGATCCCCATCAACCATCCCCTGGCCCCGTAACAATCTCTCTTCCCGAGCTCTTCCCATAGCAAACACCAAACCTCGGGTAAAGGGAGGATTCTTTCATAAGGGTGTTGGCCTAACATCATGGTGAGTGGGACACGGTGAAATGTGGCGAATGTAGCTGGGTTAAATGTGGCCACTCTAATCGGCTTATGATGACAGCTACAGAGTTGAGCTGCTTCACACTGAGCTATGGCCCTGGTGGCTGTGCTTGGCTAGAGTCTTGCTGTCTAGGCTGCTTGGCGTTGCTTGACTTATGATGACTGGTGACAGGAGCTGAGCTGCGTTGGGCTGTCCCGGGTGTTGAGCTCAGAATCAGTGACTGTGGTTGGTCTGGGTGGCTTCAAGTCTCAGTTGGCTGTTTTAGCCAAATGTTGTGTGTGGACGCCCCCAGGGATGGGGTGGAGGAGGACACCTCTTTGTCTCTTCGTCTGTCCCCCGGTTTGTCCTTGGGTCGGTACCTTGGCTCAGAGCAGCCTTCTGGCAGGAGGACAGAGGAAGGTCGCAGAGAGGCCCAGTCCATCCTTGGAGGCACAGGCACTGGAAGGAGGGCCCAGTCTGGAGGCAGTGGGAATTGTGTGGGCAGGGCTTCTGAGCACATAAGTCCAGCAGAGCCTGAGGGTTGGGAGGGAGCATGAGGCAGGACAGAACATTAGGTTTCCGGGCCCACAGATGGTCTTCTGCCAGTTCCTCAAAATCCTTACCTCTAAAATGCTCTCCTGAATGGCCTGGGGCCAGGTGACCCTCCCTGGTTTCCCTTGGCACCCACATCCCAGGTAGTCCCTGGGATCAGAAATCATTTCGGTCCTTCAACTCCATACAAGCCTCAAGCTAGACCTCAGCTCCTGAGGGTTTACAAGCCCCCTTTCCTCTATACCTCTCCCAAGTGTCCTAGGTCCACCTGTTAGCACCCAAGACCCTCTCGCGGGAGCCCTCAGCCACCTCCCTCCTCAGCATGCCTGGTTCAGTGTCCCTCACCTGACAGCTGCCTCCTGTGTAGCCAGGGGGGCAGAGGCAGCGGGGACCCTGAGGGCCATCTTGGCAGGTTGCTCTGTTCCTACAGGGGCTGGACAAGACAGAGACGGGGCACAGGAGGAGGAAGGCCCAGGGAACCCAGTGGGAGGGAGCGATGCGCTGGGGAGGCAGCCATTGGGGAGTAGGGGCACCAGGAAGGCAGACAGAGCGAAAGGATGGGAATGTGGAATGGGAGCCCCAGAGAAGGCAGAGAGGAAGGTGGGCAGGCTGGGAACTCCCTCCCTTCCCCTGGGGGCCTTTGTGCCCTGCTCACCTGTCTGCACAGCTGGGACGGATCTTTCCCTCACAGCGTGGGCCCTGGAAGCCCATGGCACAGAGGCAGGAGGAGGTGCCAGGCCTGTTCACACAGGTACCCCCATTGAGGCACGGGGCTGGAGAGAGGAGGCTGTGAGGGGTTCTGTAACCTACCTGTGACCTCAGTCACTCTGCACGCAGGACAAACCCTCTTGCCCCCCTGTCAAAACGACAGCTCACTGCGTCCACTGAACTTTTTGCAGCGTGCACACACACACCCTCAACAGCGTGTCCATCCTCCTGTGCCCAGCCCTAGGACACGGTGGCCACTCACCAGAGGCACAGTGGTCAGTGCTGGCCTGGCAGCGGGGCCCCGTGTGGCTCGGGGGGCAGGTGCAGGCATAGCCTCCAGAGGTGGGGCTGCAGGAGCCGCCATTGAGACAGGGCCCTGAGTGACAAGCTGTCACCTCCTCATTGCAGCTGGGCCCTGAGGGAGGCAAAGGATGCCTAAGAGGGGGAATCCTCCTTTCTCCTCTGTTCTCTCCCTCCACTTCCCTCCTCTTCCCTACCCCTTCCCTTCCTTTCCTCACCTGCGCCCCTAAAAGAGGTTCTCTCCCAGCCAACCTCTTTTTTCACCACCTGTGTAAGTAGCACAAAGTCTGTGTCCCCTGCAGCCCATGCCAGTTCTCCTTGGTGGTGGCTGAGACCCAGAGACCTCGGGCACATGTCTCCACTGGCCTTACCCTTGATGTAGAGGGTGGTCAGCCCAGGGTGTATGTGGTTTGGGGGAGGGTCTCACCTGTGTAGCCTGTGGGGCAGGTGCAGTTGAAGCCAGAGGGCTGGGGGTGGCAGGTTCCCCCATGGGCACAGGGCATGGAGATGCAGCCCCCCAGCTCAGCCTCACACTCCAGTCCTGTCCAGCCCACGTCACACACACATGAGGACCTGGTCATGAAGATAAAGGGGAGGATGTTCTTCTAGTGGTTTTCTCTTCTCCCCTCCCTGTTGGTCAGACTCCGATGACCTCTTCTGGCCCTGAGACTCTGGCCCCTGTCTTCAGTGGCTTTGCTCTCAGCATTGTCCCCCTTCTATCCTCCCAGCCCCTGCTCCTTTTGTCCAAGTAGATGTACATATATTCCTTCTCTGTGTATTGTCTGTCTTCCCTCATTAGAATGAAAGCTCCATGTGGGCAGACACATTGTCTCTTTTGTTCCATGCAGTTCCCCAGGGCACAGAAAACTATCCGCACATAGTAGATGCTTAGCAAGTATTTGTCTAACAAATAACAATTGGCCCTGAGATTTAGTGTGCTTCCTTTTGCTTTGACCCCCTGGTCCTGTTACCTTTCAACTCTCACTTTGCTGGACAGCCACTCACCAGTCGTGCCCTCCCAGCGGCTGTGACCTCAGAACTCTGCCACCTCCTTCCTATTCCCTGTTGCTCATTTCCCACGGCCTCCCGCCTCAGTGGCTGTCCTCGGAGGAGAGTGCAGTGAGGCAGGGCCTGGAGGACATTACCTCTGGCAGTGCCCGTGGTGGCAGGCACAGCTGTCCTCACGAGGGGCACAGCCAGGGCTTCCGTCGGGGCAGAGACAGTGGGCCTTGTCCTCCTCGTGCTGGCACTTCTGCTTGGGCTGGCACAGGTTGGGGGCACACAAGGGAACCTCACAGAGATGACCTGGGGTGGGGAGATGGGTCAGAGAGGAAACAGAGTCCCTCCAAGTCCTTGATGGGCCACGGCCACTGCTTGGGCACTACTCAGCACTCCCCAGGAGTGCTGTCTTTCAGTGGCCCCCTAATGCCTCAGGACACCGCCTAACTGTCTCGGAATGATACCTGGGGGCCTGCATGACATGATTTTCTTGTAACTACTGTGTTCCTCATCTTTGTTGTTCTGTACCCTAAGCTCTGCATGTCCTGCCTGCCATTCCCTAAGTGGGACATGCTTTTCTTCCTTCTGTGCCTTTGAACAGACAGTTATCAGCAGCTAATATGCACTGTCTAGCTTTCTATTTTGACAAACTCCTACTCATTCTTCAAGACTCAGCTCAGCCATCAGCTTCTCCATGAAGCCTTCTCATCTCTCATCTGGTTGGTCGGTCCTTTGAGCTCCTACAGGGTTCTGTGCATCCCTCTCTCAGAGGTTCTTCCTGGGCCATAAGCAGTAAGAGACTTGTTGGTCTCTCTGCACTGGATTTAAAGCCACTTGAGAACAGCAACTTTCTTACTCAATTTTGCTTCTGTGTTTGCCATGGTAGGCACTTAATAAATGCTTGCTAAGTAAGCAAGTGAATGGCTGCCCTTTGAACCCTGTCTTCTGCTCCTGACCCGAATCACACTGGCCCCAGTGTGGGCCCTATGGTGACACTGGTCCTCAACCCAGTGGTTGGGCACGTTCTGCACCGAAGAACTTTGTGGCATTCGATTCTCATTCTGTTCTCACATCCCAACCCTCCAGCGACCAACAGTGACCTCTGCTCCCCCCCCATCAGACGGACTCAGATATCCCGCCAGTCCTTTCCAGCACCTCCCCGGCTGACCTGTGAAGCCCGATGGGCAGAGGCAAAAGAAGGCTCCTGGGAAGTCAAGGCAGCTGGCTCCAGCAGGGCACGGGCCACTCAGGCACTCGTCCACCTCGGCCTGACAGCGTGGGCCTTCAAAGCCTGTGGCGCAGAAGGAGGGTCAGGGAGCGGAAGTCGGCCTTTTGCTCCCCCCCTCCCCATCTCCCTCCAGCGTCTGAGCTTCAGTTCACCTGGGAGACACTCGCAATGGAAGGATCCAGGCTGGTCCTGGCAGCGCCCCCCATTGGCACAGGGGGAGCTTCCACACTCGTCCGTGTCCTCCTCGCACTGGGAGCCGGAGAATCCTGGGGGGAGGGCGTGAGCGGTGAGGGATGCTGAAGGTCATCTTTTTTTTTTTCTCTTAACTTTCTCTAGATTAGGGGGTTTGTTACAAATGTCTGACAGCTTTACAGACCTGATTTCATGGATTCAAATGACAAATTGAGTCAACACTGATACTGAGCCTTCTCTTTACTCTGCAGAAGTAATGCTGCTAACAAATTGCAATGGAGAGAACCTTGTTTCAAATGGCTTGATTTAGGGTTTTATCTAAATATAGCATTATATATTGAAGGCACCAATTTGGGGGGCTTCTCAAACAGCAATGTGAGTTTCAGGCCATAACAGAGCATAACTTGGTAACTTTATTCTTCATATAAACAAGGTAAGTGGATATGTGTACTAATGCTGAGAATACATTGTATCAAAAGTATAAAAACACATCCTGGCCTTTCCCCTCAGCCAAAAAAAGGTGAACCTGGAGGGCTTTCCAGAGGCGACACCTGGGGCAGGTGGAGATGATGGAAAGGTGATGCAGAAAAGCTGAAGCTCAGCCACCTGCTAGCTGTGTGACTTTGGACAGGTTACTCAGCCTCTCTAGGTTCTGCTTACCTCCTCTGTAGAAGGGGAATAATAATGGGACCTACCTCATGGTACCATTGAAAGGATTAAACGAGATAATGCATGGAAAACACATAGTCAAGTGCCTGGCCTGGAATAAATATCCAGTAACCATCAGTTATCATCACAGCAGGCAGCAGAGGACGTTCAGTGAAGCTGGAGAAGGGAGGCCTGGGGCAGCTTTCTCTGCGTCCATGGCAAGCAGTGCCAAGACCAGCCTGGACCCCCTGGTATGCAGGGTGAGCAGACAGAGGACTCTGAAGTGGGACTGGAAAGGACGGACACTTGGGTGACTTAGCATGACAGAGGTGAGGGTGGGTGAGTAAGCAAGGGAAGATTTGGGGGATAGATGAGGATTTGGAGAAATGGGGGCCTCCTTGGTCAGGCTAGAGAGTGCTTCAAGAGGCCTCTGCCATTGCAGGGCCTCAGCCATGGAGGTTCGGATGCCTGAGGGCTGAAGGCGCCCAGTGGAAGCTGCACTCACCTGGCTGGCAGACACACAGGAAGCCATTGAGCAGGTCATGGCAGTCAGCCTGGTTCAGGCAAGGAGCTGAGGCACACTCATCAATCTCCACCTCACAGAGCCGTCCTTCTAAGCCTGATGACGCAGAGGTGCAGTGGGGGTGAGGCTCAGCCGGCTGGTCCTGACCCGGCTGCTGACCCCTTCTGCCCAGGAGGCCCAGGTTTCAGCACCAGCCCAGCCCTTGACCTGCCACTTCCCAGGGTGCTGTCTGCTGGTGGGTTGAAGAGATGAACCCCTAGGCCCCGCTGCTCTGCTGTGTGTGGCTCTGCCCCATTCAGCTGTGAAAGCTCAGAAGCAGGGCCCCTGCTGGGACCTGTGGTGGTGGTGGGGGGCTTTAAGGAAGTGCCTTGGGGGCCATTCCTCTGTGCGCAGAAGGTGGGGCCCACCGGTAGGGCTGATCAGCCTATTGGTCCTTAAGATACAAATGAGACAAATGGGCCTCTGCTTGGAGGTGATTTATCCTCTTGTTCTACCTGGACAGGGAGATGAGGGACCTCTGAGGGGCACACTTGGAGAGCTGTGTTGCTCGCATATTTGTCCTGTGTCTTTGGGCTTGTCCTGGTCTCCACTGTCTCACCCTGAACTGAAGCTGGGTCAGCCTCCAGACCTTGGCTGCCTCCCTCTTCCTGCCTGGGGAGCCTGCCTCGGAAGTTCCTAGATGTCCACAACCTTGTCCCTTGGGTCACTGGACAGTCTTCTCAGCATTTTCCCTTTGACACGGCTCGGCTTAGGAAGGTTGTGAAGTGTAGAGGTTAAAACTATTGAAGCCCTGCATTTGAATCCTGGCTCTGCCACTTACTAGCTGGGGGCCCTTGGACAAGTCTCTTAACCTCTCTGTGCCTCAGTTTCTTCATTTATAAAATGGGCAGAGTATCAATGCTGACCTCATAGGGTTATTGTAAAGATGAGATAACGCATGTAAGATTCTCAGGCAGTAGCTGGCACAAAGTAAGCTGTTTGTGGTTTCGCTCTCCGAGAGTGGCTCCGTCGCTCTCTCCCTGGGGAGACTTTTCTCCCTTAAACCTGGCTTGGAGGTTGGAGCAGCCTTGCAGTGATCCCTTTCTGTTGTGCGGAGCTCACGCACACAGGCCCTTTGGAATTCTAAGGGTTTACTCACAGGGGAGGGTCTCTATGATTAGGAGGAGCATTCTGGGTTGGCATGAGCAGAGGCTATGGCATGAAGCTTATTAATGGCTACCCTGCTCTCCCTCGATGGGCCTTTGTGCGCAGTGGGCCAGGTTGTGTACTCTGTGATGACTATGAAATGATCGCTTTCCCCTCATCGCCAGAATTGAGCAGTGCAAACCTCACTACCCTCTGTGGCAGCCCTTCTCCTAGGGACTGTGGGTTTCCCAGAGTTTTCATCTACGGGGCAGGGAGAAGAGGAGAAGCATTGTTCGGTAACTGACCCCCCTGGCCTGAGGCTGTCTATGGTCTGTAGGGGTCAAGCCCAGGGGGTTCAGGGTTAGCCTTCCGCCTCCCCGGCCCAAGGCCCCATCCATCCGGTACCTGGTGGGCAGAGGCAGTGGAAGGCGGCAAGCAGGTCCAGGCAGGTGCTGCCAGGGCGGCAGGGTTGGGACAGGCACTCGTTGTGATCAGCCTCACAGCGGGAGCCCGTGTAGCCAGGGGCGCAGAGGCAATCAAAGGAGCCGGGGGTGTTGAGGCAGGAGCCGCCGTGTTCACAGGGACCCGGGCCTTGCTGGGCTGGGAGGAGAGAAGAGCCAGGGGTGCCCCCGGGTCAGGGGTAGAAAGGCAGGAGGCCAGACCGCAGAGAAAGCACGGTGGCCTGTTTGTGGCAGAAGAGACCAAACCGGGAAAAGGCCTGTGTCTTTAAGAGGGAGAAGGACTGAGTGAGGCCTGGGTGGCTGAGTATTGATGAGAGGACCGTGGAGGGGAGAGATGCCACATCTGGACACATTTGGGAAGAAGAGACCTTTATATTTTTAACTTGAAAAACAATCTGCCTATTTCTCTCCTCAGTGCAGTGGCTGTCTAGGGGCTCCGAGAGGATCTGATGTGGGGGCATCTCACCCATCTGACACTCGTCCAGGTCCTGATGGCAGGTGGGCCCTGAGTAGCCAGGCTGACACAGGCAGAGCGTGGATCCTGTCAGGGGGTTGGTACTGCACTGGGCCTCCCTGTGGCACGGCTGGCTCAGGCACATGTCCTCCATGTGACACAGGAGGCCTGGGTGGGTGGCGGGGAGAGGTGCTCAGAGGCCCCCCTCCGGGCGCTTCTCACTTCCAACTCCCGTCCCACCTCGCGCCTTCCCACGCCCTCTGTGTCACACCTGTGCGGCCAGGCGGGCAGAGGCAGGCGAAGGAGCCCACGCGGTCGATGCAGGTGGCTCCTGGGGCGCAGGTGGCAGCAACACAGTCGTCCAGGTTCTCCTCGCAGCCTGCGCCCCCCCAGCCGCTCACACACACGCAGTGGAAGCCACCAGCCAAGTTTTGGCAGGTTCCCCCATTTCTGCAGCGAGGGGGACCCTGAGCCTCACATTCATCCACATCTTCAGAGCAATCCCAGCCTGTGGTGTGTGGGAAGGGGACAAGGGCTGGAGCTGGGAGCTCCCTGGGGAGGGGAGGCCAGGGGCTGACCATCTGGGCTACTGCTGCCGCCAACTTGGTATAAATGACTCACCTGTCCAGGCCTCTGGGCAGAGGCAGGTATAGGTGTCCAGCCCATCTTGGCAAGTGGCCCCATTCTGACACTGGTGTCCGACACAGTTGTCCGGATTCATCTCACAGTCCAGGCCTGTGAAACCTGACAGGTCACGAGATCAGCTGAGGGAGGGGCAGCGCCCTGCCCAGAGAGAGGCCGCAGGGAGGCCCCAGTGAAGACACACCTGGGAGGCAGAGGCACAGGTGGGAGGCGGAGTCCCTCCCTGGGACCGACTGGCAGGTGCCCCCATTGAGACAGCTGCTGGTGGGGCAGGGCCCTGGCTGGAGCCCACAGGGTGGACCCTCTTGCCCAGGGGAGCAGAGGCACCAGAAGGACCCCAGGGTGTTATGGCAAGAGGTGCCCTTGGGGCAGGGCCCCGGGTCCAGGAAACACTCGTTCACGTCGTGTTCGCAGGCATGTCCCTCGAAGCCAGGTGGGCAGCGGCACTGGATCTGGGGGTGTGTGGCCAGACATACCCCTCCATTGACGCAGGGGTTGGCCGAACAGAAGTCCCGAAACTGGCACTGCTCACCTGAGGCAGAGGACAGAGGGGCTGTTGCTAGCCGTGCACACACTTAGCTCATCTGAGGTAACCCGTGAGGTTATCTCTGGGCCTAATTTCATATTCCCTTCCCTTTCCTCCCATACCCCTTGTGCCCTGTCCCGTCACCCCCTGCCTCAGTCTTGCCATTCCTTGGAGGTTGTGTCTAGAGTGACCAAATTTTCCAAACTGAACGTAAGTCATGTAGCTGTTGGTGGGAGTCTTGTATACAGACCCTGCCTGGGAAAATCTGGGATACCAGGTGCCTTCAGAGGCGACCTTGGTGTGGTGGTGAAAGACATCTGGCCTCTGCAGGCAGGAGACTTAGCATCTTGCTGTGCACCCTTGGGCAGTTGTCTGGCCTCTCATCCAGATTTCCTAACCTCTAGGTGGTGTGAGGATCTGGGTGATGACTTCCTGGCCGCGTGCACCAGTGGGAAGGCAGCTGCGATGGTGCGATGGGGGCACTGAGCTACGTAAGCACTTCCTGAGCATCGTCCGTCCTCCTCTTACGGAGTGGGAGTGTGGACGTCAGCTGGCATCCGAGGACCCAGAGAGCTTAAACGTCTTATGCGACCGGCGTAGGGAATGCCCAGAGCTCCTACTCTGAAGCACAAGGCCTGGGAAGTTGCCGCCGACCATCCTTCTTATCACACATGATGGCCTCTCGCATCCTCACAATTACTCAGGCACTTTAAAAATCTCCATGTCCCGGTCCCACCCCAGGCCGACCACATCAGTCCCTAGGATGCAGGCACCAGTATTTTTAAGGCTTTCCAGGGCATGCTGTGCCTAGCCAAGTTCAAGAAGCCTTGCCTCTAGTCCACCCCGCAGAGGCTCCCACATTCTAAGCACTTTCTTACCCATGTGGCCTTTGCTGCCTGGACCAACACCCTCCATTCTGGTGGGAACAGGCACCCCCCACCTCCTCAGGGGAGCCCTCACTGCCCATCACGGTCCACTCTCTTGCCCCAGGGCCGTGCCCCTCCGCCTGGGATGGGTGCTTATCCCTCTGTCTGGGTCTGGCCTCTCCCACCCCATCACTGAACCTTCCACCACTACAGTCTTCCCAGGTGATATTTTGGACTCCCACCACTCAGAGGCCATTCAGACGCTCAGAAGGCAGAGCCCTAGAGGTCCCCTCGTGTGCCGGCATTCACCCTCTAACTACTGCCTTGTGGGCAGGTTGAAGGGGCTGGGAAAGGGGTCAGGGTGCTGCACTAAGGGGGCTATGGCAGTAACCGTTACCAACTGGTTTGGAAATGCTTCAACATTTTAATGCTCGGTACAGCCATGCTTGTGAACAAATGGTTTGCTCGCTAAGAATTGGCTTGTTGATTCTCATGGCCTCTGTCCTCAAAGGGCTCACAGTGTCTCAGACGCCAGTACCACCTTTCCTACCTCACTGCCCAGCCCACTGCTCCGGCCTGTCCCTGCCACCCCCCCGCCGCCAGCGCTCACCTGTCCATCCAGGCATGCAGAGGCACTGTGGACGGCCTGAGGCCTGGATATGGCAGCTGCCCATTTTGGAACAGAAGGAAGAACAGGGGTCCTGGAGCCGGGCCTGGCACCTCTCACCAGTGAAGCCAGAGGGGCAGGTGCAGAAGAAGCTGGGGACCAAGGGAGAGGGGCCCCTGGGGGAGCCTGTGAGGGCAGGAAGCAGAGCTTGACAGCTGCCTCCATTCTGGCAGAGCTGGGCATCCTGGCAGGGGTCAGGCAACTGGCATGTCTCACCCAGGAAGCCAGGGGCGCACCTGGGCAGGGGAGAAGAGAGGGAAATTCACATCACTTGCTTTTCTTTGCCTTCTCTCCCACCTCCCTCTTCTGCTTTCATGGCCGTCACCTCCTCCTTTCCCGTCCTACCCGCTCCCTCCCCTCCCTCTTCCCCGCTCCCCCTCCCCGGTCTCCCTCCCCATGAGGCACACTCACTGGCAGGTCCCTTGCCCCTGAGACAGGTTCAGGCAAGTGCCTCCGTTGGCACAGGGTTCTGGGAAAGTCCCGCACTGCAGCTCTGCGGATACAGAGGAGGTTGAGATGAGAGCAGGAGCGTTAAGCTCCACATTTCCTCCCCTGGCAGAGGGACCTGCCTGCAGCAGCCCACACAGGTGCTCTAAACCATCACGGCCTAGTACCCTGTTCCTGGTCCATGTGGTGCTTGTGCCCCAGCCCCCCGGATCCCAGGACTCTCAGCTACTAATCCCCACCCCCTTTCCTGTTTTTTCTCTGGCCTCCCAAGTCCAGCCTCAGGCTCCATCCCTCGGAAGCAGGACAACAGGGATCAGGAGGGGTGGCGGAGGGGACTCCTGGGACGTGAATGGCTGAGACATTGAAGGGATTTCCTCCCGGAAGGGCCCAGCATTGAGCCATGGAGCGTGGGGGGTGGGGACAATTGGACCGGGAAAGGGACTTGGTGAGCCCTTGACCTTCCCATGTCTCCATCTCCAGCTCCCCTCTCATCTCTTCCCCCAGCAGGTGGTCAGTCGTCTTTCTTTCTTCTCCTGAATGTGATTGCAAAAGCCTGTCCGCCGCTCCTGGCCAGCTCCTTCCTTGGGGCGGGCACCCTCTCCCCCACCCCCCAGCAGTCACCACCTCTGGCACCAGGCCCAAAACCTAGGTCCACGCAGCTCCAGCGGCAGAGTCGTCGCGCCTCGTGGGCCGTCCCCATTTTGGGGGTGAGAATGTCCTCCATCCAGTCGCCTCAGACCTTGGGTCTTGGCCCTCTGCCCCCAGCCCACCGGCATCCTCCTACCGAAGGTGGGTCCCCTGCCTCTCCTGCTCCAGGCCTCACCTCTAATCCCGACGGCTGAGTGACACAGTAGCAGCAGCAGGAAAGGCGGATGCATTCCAGAGTCCCAAGCCCAGATCCCCTCTGCCTCCTCAGGCAGGGACCCTCAGAGCCCTCAGTGAGGCAGGAGCCGCCTCCTCTGCTCCCACGGCCCCTTCTTCCTCTTCCTTGGCCCGCTGCAAGCCTCAAGTCTGAGCTGTTTCCTGAGTCGTACAATGTCCTGGACACCCTAGTGCTGGGGGGAGGAGGGGAGGCCCACTGAGGGGGAGGAGGGAGGGGCCTTCTGTCCCTGACAACCCCTGGGGAGGTGGGGGGAGTAGGACGCTGTGGCTGGAGGGCAGGTGGTAGGAGGGGAGAACCGGGCTAGTGGGGCCCCTGGGGGCAATCCTAGCCTTTCTATTGTTCATGCGGCCTCTGAACAGCAAGGTGGCTGCCCAGTATCCCGGGACCTGGAAATAGAGGTGTGGGCTCATGAGAGACCTATTCCCCCCCCCCCCCAAAAGGGAACACTGTTTTGCCAGGCCAGCACAGATGCTGTCCAAGAATCTGCAACTTTCCAAAAGTCCAAACGACTAACCTTGGCAGAGGGAACCCCGGGCCCGGGTACTGCTGGCCCTTCCTGGGCCCTTCCTGGGGACTTCCTGGGGACTTCGTTTTCTCCTTTTGGGGAATGGGAAAGATGCTGGCTGGTTTTGGGGGAAATCTTGGCCTTCCTTTGGAGGGGAATGTATAGGATTGTCATCAGCAGTAACTGAACATTGTCTACACTTTGCAGTCTGGATTACCCACAGCAAACGCCTTTGGGTGGGTTCTCCACCCCCTGTATTTCCCTCCCTCCACCAGTAGAGGTGCCTGGGAGGCAAGGGATGTCAGTCTTTGAATTAAAAATTGGAGTAAGTTAAGACCACAAAAGAATCCATTGCCCTGACTCATCCTACCTTCTTGAGTCAGCCCAGGGCAGCTTTGGGGTCAACCACACACTGTGTTCCTCTAGTAGCGCAGAGAACTGAGAGTCCCCGGGGGCTGGAAGTGTCATCACCAGCTGTGCACAGCCCAGCATTGAGGCTTCCAGGGCCGCAGCATGGCATACCCTGTGTATGAATTCCCCTGCCCATGAATATACTTTGCCAGCACCATCCTTTTATTAAAAAAATTTTTTTTAATTTTGAAATAATTTAAAACTCACAGGAAAGGGGCAGAAATACTAAAAATAATTCCAGGATACTCTTCACTCAGATTCACCAACTGATATCCTTTGACCACATCTGCTTTATCATTATTTCTCTAAATACACATTAGTGTTTTTTTCTGAACCATGTGAGAGTCCCTTGCACACAAAATAATCCCTCTACACGTAAATGCATTGCTGAGAATTTCTTAAGAACAAGGACAGACATTCTCTTACATAACCATAGTGCCACCATCAATATCAGGAAACTGAGATGATATGATACCATTATTTACTCTGCAGCCTGTAGACAAAGTTTGCCAATTACTAAACAATATCCTTTTTTTTATAGTTTATTTTGGTATCATTAATCTACAATTACATGTGCAATATTATGGTTATTAAACTACCCCCTTCATCAGGTCCCCCCCACCAACCCCATTACAGTCACTGTCTCAGCGTAGTGAGATGCTATAGAATCACTACTTGTCTTCTCTGAGTTGTACAGCCCCCCCCAGTTCCTCCCCACACTATATCTGCTAATCGTAATGCCCCTTTTTCCCCCTTGTCCCTCCCTTCCCACCCATCCTACCCAGTCCCTTTCCCTTTGGTAACTGTTAGTCCATTCTTCGGTTCTGTGAGTCTGCTGCTGTTTTGTTTCTTCAGTTTTTTTCTTTGTTCTTATACTCCACAGATGAGTGGAATCATTTGATACTTGTCTTTCTCTGCCTGGCTTATTTCACTGAGCATAATACCCTCTAGCTCCATCCATGTTGTTGCAAATGGTAGGATTTGTTTTCTTCTTATGGCTGTATAATATTCCATTTTGTATATGTACCACTTCTTTATCCAGTCATCTACTGATGGACACTTAGGTTGCTTCCATTTCTTGGCTATTGTAAATAGTGCTGCGATAAACATAGGGGTGCATCTGTCTTTTTCAAATTGGGCTGCTGCATTCTTAGGGTAAATTCCTAGGAGTGGGATTCCTGGGTCAAATGGTATTTCTATTTTGAGTTTTTTGAGGAACCTCCATACTGCTTTCCACAATGGTTGAACTAATTTGCATTCCCACCAGCAGTGTAGGAGGGTTCCCTTTTCTCCACATCCTCGCCAACATTTGTTGTTGTTTGTGTTTTGGATGTTGGCCATCCTCACTGGTGTGAGGTGATATCTTATTGTGGTTTTAATCTGCATTTCTCTGATGACCAGTGATGTGGAGCATCTTTTCATGTGCCTGTTGGCCATCTGAATTTCTTCTTTAAAGAAGCATCTATTCATGTCCTCTGCCCATTTCTTAATTGGATTATTTGCTTTTTGTTTGTTAAGGTGCGTGAGTTCTTTGTATATTTTGGATGTCAACCCCTTATCAGATACATCGTTTATGAATATATTTTTCCATATTGTAGGATGTCTTTTTGTTCTACTGATGGTGTCCTTTGCTGTACAGAAGCTTTTCAACTTGATATAGTCCCATTTGTTCATTTTTGCTTTTGTTTCCCTTGCCTGGGGGGATATGTTCATGAAGAAGTCGCTCATGTTTATGTCCAAGAGATTTTTGCCTATCTTTTTTTCTAAGAGTTTTATGGTTTCATGACTTACATTCAGGTCTTTGATCCACCTTGAGTTTACCTTTGTGTATGGGGTTAGACAGTAGTCCGGTTTCATTCTCTTACATGTAACTGTCCAGTTTTTCCAATACCAGCTGCTGAAGAGGCTGTCATCTCCCCATTGTATGTCCAAGGCTCCTTTATCAAATATTAATTGACTATATATGTTTGGGTTAATGTTTGGATTTTCTATTCTGTTCCACTGGTCTGTGGGTCTGTTTTTGTGCCAATACCAAATTGTCTTGATTACTGTGGCTTTGTAGTAGAGCTTGAAGTCAGGGAGCGTAATTCCCCCTGTTTGATTCCTCCTTCTCAGGATTGCTTTGGCTATTCGGGGTCTTTTCTGGTTCCATATGAATTTTAGAATTATTTGTTCGAGTTCATTGAAGAAAGCTGTTGGTAGTTTGATAGGGATTGCGTTGAATCTATAGATTGCTTTAGGTAGTATAGCCATTTTGACAATATTTATTCTACCTAGCCAAGAGCATGGGATGAATTTCCATTTGTTAGTGTCTTCTTTAATTTATCTTAGGAATGTCTTGTAGTTTTCAGAGTACAGGTCTTTCACTTCCTTCGTTAGGTTTATTCCTAGGTATTTTATTCCTTTTGATGCAATTGTGAATGGAATTGTTTTCCTGATTTCTCTTTCTGTTAGTTCATCATTAGTGTATAGGAAAGCAACAGATTTCTGTGTGTTAATTTTGTATCCTGCAAATTTGCTGAATTCAGATATTAGTTCTAGTAGTTTTGGAGTGGAGTCTTTAGGGTTTTTTATGTACAGTATCATGTCATCTGCAAATAGTGACAATTTGACTTCTTCTTTACCAATCTGGATGCCTTGTATGTCTTTGTTTTGTCTGATTGCCGCGGCTAGGACCTCCAGTACTATGTTGAATAACAGTGGAGAGAGTGGGCACCCCTGTCTTGTTCCCGATCTTAGATGAAAAGCTTTCAGCTTCTCGCTGTTAAGTATGATGTTGGCTGTGGGTTTGTCATATATAGCCTTTATGATGTTGAGGTACTTGCCCTCTATACCCATTTTGTTGAGAATTTTAATCATGAATGGATGCTGAATTTTGTCAAAA
The DNA here is from genome assembly GCA_029783875.1 of Phataginus tricuspis. Lineage (NCBI taxonomy): Eukaryota > Metazoa > Chordata > Mammalia > Pholidota > Manidae > Phataginus > Phataginus tricuspis. The sequence goes on along the minus strand of JAQQAC010007890.1, from coordinate 35,765,878 downwards.
GCTTTTTCAGCATCTATGGAGATGATCATGTGGTTTTTGTTCTTCTTTTTGTTGATGTGATGGATGATGTTAATGGATTTTCGAATGTTGTACCATCCTTGCATCCCTGGGATGAATCCCACTTGATCATAGTGTATGATCCTCTTGATGTATTTTTGAATTCGGTTTGCTAATATTTTGTTGAGTATTTTTGCATCTACGTTCATCAGGGATATTGGTCTGTAATTTTCTTTTTTGGTGAGGTCTTTTCCCAGTTTTGGTATCAGAGTAATGCTGGCTTCATAGAAAGAGTTTGGAAGTATTCCCTCCTCTTCTATTTTTTGGAAAACTTTAAGGAGAATGGGTGTTATTTCTTCTCTATATGCTGATAGAATTCAGAGGTGAATCCATCAGGTCCGGGGGTTTTGTTCTTGGGTAGTTTTTTGATTACCGCTTCAATTTCGTTGCTGGTGATTGGTCTGTTTAGTTTTTCTGTTTCTTATTTGGTCAGTCTTGGAAGGTTGTATTTTTCTAAGAAGTTGTCCATTTCTTCTATGTTTTCCAGCTTGTTAGCATACAGATGCTCATAATATTCTCTTATAATTCTTTGTATTTCTCTGGGGTCTGTCTTTATTTTTCCTTTCTGATTTCTGATTCTGTTTATGTGTGTAGATTCACTTTTTCTCTTAATAAGTGTGGCTAGGGGTTTATCTATTTTGTTTATTTTTTCAAAGAACCAGCTCTTGGTTTCACTGATTTTTTTTCTACTGTTTTATTCTTCTCAATTTTCTTTATTTCTTCTCTGATCTTTATTATGTCCCTCCTTCTGGTGACTTTGGGTCTCATTTGTTCTTCTTTTTCCAATTTCAGTAATTGTGTTCTTTAGACTATTCATTTGGGAATGTTCTTCCTTCTTTAAATAGGCCTGGATTGCTATATACTTTCCTCTTAGAACTGCCTTTGCTGCGTCCCACAGAAATTGTGGCTTTGCGTTGTTGTTGTCATTAGTCTCCATATATTCTGTGATTTCTGTTTTGATTTGGTCGTTAACCCACTGATTAATTAGGAGAATGTTGTTAAGTCTCCATGTATTTGTGAGCCTTTTTGATTTTTTTCTAAAATTTATTTCTAGTTTTATACCTTTGTGATCTGAGAAGTTGGTTGGTAGGATTTCAATATTTTTGAATTTACTGATATTCTTTTTGTGGCCTAGTATGTGGTCTATTCTGGAAAATGTTCCATGTGCACTTGAGAAGAATGTGTATCCTGTTGCTTTTGGGTGTAGAGTTCTGTAGATGTCTGTTACGTCCATCTGTTCTAGTGTGTTGTTCAGTGCCTCTGTGTCTTTACTTATTTTCTGTCTGGTTGATTTGTCCTTTGGAGTGAGTGGTGGATTGAAGTCTCCTAAAATGAATGCATTGCTGTCTATTTCCTCCTTTAATTCTATTAGTATTTGTTTCAAATATGCCGGCGCTCCCGTATTGGGTGCATATATATTTATAATGGTTATATCTTCTTGTTGGATTGACCCCTTTATCATTATGTAACGTCCTTCTTTATCTCTTGCTACTTTCTTGGTTTTGAAGTCTATTTTGTCTGATACAAGTACTGCAACACCTGCTTTTTTCCTCCTTGTTGTTTGCATGAAATATATTTTTCCATCCCTTCACTTTTAGTCTGTGTATATCTTTGGGTTTGAGGTGAGTTTCTTGTAGGCAGCATATAGATGGGTCTTGCTTTTTTATCCATTCTGTTACTCTGTGTCTTTTGATTGGTGCATTCAGTCCATTTATATTTAGGGTGATTATCGATAGATATGTACTTATTGGCATTGCTAGCTTTGGGTTCGTGGTTACCAAAGGTTCAAGGGTTGCTTCTTTACTATCTAACAATCTAACTTAACTTTCTTGTTAAGTTATTGTAAACACAGTCTGATGTTTCTTTATTTCTCTCCCTTCTTATTCTTCCTCCTCCATTCTTTATATACTAAGCGTTTTATTCTTTGCCTTTAGTTAGTTTGGATGGTCTGCTTTCTTTGCTATGATTTTATTTTCTCTGGTGACATCTTTTTAGCCTTAGGAGTGCTTCGCTCTAGAGCAGTTCCTTCAAGATGTCCTGTAGGGGTGGTTTATGGGAGGCAAATTCTCTCACCTTTCGCTTGTATGGGAATTGTTTAATCCCTCCGTCATATTTATATGATAATCGTGCTGGATACAATATTATTGGTTCGAGGCCCTTCTGTTTCATTACGTTAAATATATCATGCCATTCTCTTCTGGCCTGTAAGGTTTGTGTTGAGAAGTCTGATGATAGTCTGATGGGTTTTCCTTTGTATGTGATCTTTTTTCTCTCTCTAGCTGCTTTTAATACTCTGTCCTTATCTTTGATCTTTGCCATTTTAATTATTATGTGTCTTGGTGTTGTCTTCCTTGGGTCCCTTGTGTTGGGAGATCTGTGGGCTTCCATGGACTGTGAGACTATTTCCTTCCCCAGCATGGGGAAGTTTTCAGCAATTATTTCTTCAAAGACATTTTCTATCCTTTTTTCTCTCTTCTTCCCCTGGGACTCATATAATACGAATATTGTTCCGTTTGGATTGGTCACACAGTTCTCTTAATATTCTTTCATTCCTAGAGATCCATTTATCTCTCTCTGCCTCAGCTGCTCTGTATTCCTGTTCTCTGATTTCTACTCCATTAATAGCCTGTTGCATCTCATCCAGTCTGTTGCTAAGCCCGTCGATGGCTTGTCTCATTTCTGCATTGTCTTTCCTAACTTCCCTCACTTCCTCCCTTAGCTCTTGCCTATTTCTCTGTAGATCCATCAGCATGGTTATGACTTTTATTCTGAATTCTTTTTCAGGAAGATTGTGCATTTCCATCCCTTCAGTCTCCCTCTCTGGTGTTGTCTGGGTCTGGGTGAGCTTTGTCTGTACCATATTCCTCTGTCTTTTCATGGCGATAGAAGTGGTCGCTGGTAGCTGCCACGTATGTCAGCTGGGCTCTTTAAGACTTAAAAAAAAAAAGAAGAAGGAAGAGAAAGAAAAGAGAAAAAAAAGAAAGGAAGAAAAGAAAAGAAATGAAAGGAAAACAAACAAAAAAACGCCCACCAGGAGTAGATTCTGTAAGGATGCTGTAGGTGGCCCTGTTGCTCCACTATTCTGCAAGTGTGGCTGCGCAGCTCCACTGGGCCCTTTGTAGCTCTGGCTGGTGCGGGACCGAATGGGAGGCTGTTGTTCTCTATGTGAAGTTTCAGTGCGGCTACTTTTTCCCAGTCGCCAGGCAAGGGTTCCGAAATCCTCAGGACTCCCAGCCTGCTGGGCTGAGTGTGCTGGGACAATCCTGGGTCCTTGCCTCTTTATGACCGCCAAAGAAAGAGAGCGCTTTTCTTTTGTCCCGGGGAGCCTGCTGCAAGGACCCGGGCGCGTTCCCAGCTCAAAACCTGCACCTTCTGCCTCTCCAATATCCGATACACTACGCGATGTGTGTCAGCGCTCCTGGCACAGATCACCAGGGCTGGTTATTTCGCGGGCCTGTGCTTCCACTCCCTCCTGGCTCTGAATCCTCTCCTCTCACTGGTGCGCTGGGGTGGGGAGGTGCTCGGGTCCCACCGGGTCGCGGCTCCGTATCTTACCCGCCTCGTGGGGTGCCGAGTCCTCTCAGGTGCAGATGCAGGCTGTGCGCTGTCCTATATACTCTGGTCTCTCTTTTAGGAATAGTTGTATTTGCTGTATTTTCATAGATATATATGGTTTTGGGAGATTTCCGCTGCCGTGCTCACGCCGCCATCTTCTGTTTTCTTCCACAATATCCTTTTTAAGGATTTTTTTCTTGGCCCAGGATCTAATCCAGGATCATCCATTGCATTTAGTTGTCATGTCTTTTCAGTCTTCTTTAATATGGGTACATTTCCTTAGACCGACATTGTCTTTCATTATATTGACATTTTTGAAGAATATAGCTCAGTTATTTTGTAGACAGTTACTAAACTTTGGTATGTCTGATGTTTCTTCACTTTATGCATTTTTGGCCAAGAATACCACAGAAGTGATGTTGTGTCCTCAATGCCTCATGCCAGGCGACACGGAGGTCAGCATCATTCTTAATGGTTGATTAGCGTTCTGCTTTTTGGTGAACCCTAGTTCACTGAAACCAATTTCCTAGTAGAGGGCATTTCAGTGGATCTCAATCTGAAAAAGTATGTTAAGCCATGTTGCAATAAATATTCTAGAACCTACATATTTGCATGGTTGTCTAATGATTTCCTTAGGCTAAATTCCTAGACATGAAACCACTGAATCAGAGGGTAGACTTATTTTTAAAAGTTTTGGGACCTAAGTGTGGCCAAGTCCATCTCCAGAGAGCAGGGCACGACTTTATACTCCTGGCAGTGGTGTCTGCACATGTCCTTATTCTCCCCAACACTGGGAATTAACATCCTTGCCACTTTGAAAGGTGAAATAGTATCTTACTGTTTTAAGTTGCACTTGGTTGTAGAGTTAGCATTATTTTCATGTGTTTAATAGCTATTCATGTTCCTTCTTCACAATTCCTGTCTGTGATTTTGTCCTTTTGTCCTATATGTGTCACCGTCATTTTCCCTTTGTCTTTTTTGTCTGAGGAGGCAGCTGGGGGTGTAGAGACCTGGGCAGAAGCCCAGTGTGACGAGCTCCTGCTGTGACGCTATCTGGTTTGCTGACTGTGGTGGGGGGACTTGGTGTTCACAACAAGTGAGAAGAAAACAGGAGGAGATGCCAGGCTTCTCGTGGGACCACCAAGAATACCTGAGTACAGAGAACTAAGCTGTCTATTTCTGCCCTGTTCCTGGCCTTATGCTTTTTGTGGAAAAGGAGGCTGGGGCACTAGGCTGGAGAGTGAGAGAACGAAGAGGAAATGGTAACTGAGACAGAGAAGGCGGAGCTGGTGGAAGGGGAACCAGGAGTGCCTGCGGTGGGGCAGAAGCTGAGCTTAAAGACAGTGTCAGGAAGTGCACAGCCCAGTCCTCCCCTTTCGCTGCCTCAGGGAAGGCAGCGTGCACCTGCTCTGGTGTTATGAGCTGTGCTTGGGGCCCAGACCCTCTCCCTGGTCTCTAGCACCTTACAGCCCAAAAGAGTATTGATGCTTCTGGAAGAGCTTGTTTCTCCTGTCCAGGAGCTTCCCAGTGCTCATGCTGATGAGGGTGGTACCATCATCATTATACTGACCTGCAGCCCGTCAGGGACACAGAAAGTTCTCTGATGTAAAAATGACCTCTTTCCTTACAACATCCCATGAGGTAGAGGTTTCTTTTGCTCAACTGACATTTCTTTCGTTGTACATCTCCCCAGAAGGATAAACCTGTCCAGCACTCACACTTTCGTCCTGGGGACTTTTGACCTTAAGAGGATCCACCTCTGAGCTGGGCCTTGATGATGTGACCAAAAACGAAGAAGATGGTAGTGCACTGTAGGTGTAGAACACATGGGTGACCCACCCTGAAGGATTATTTGTGAATATATAGTTCAGGAGACTCTTGTTCCTTCAGACCCCCTCTCTGCTTCCCTGCTGGTTACTCCTCATCTCTCCAGTGTCTGCCACTGTGGTGCCCGTGGCTTAATCCCTGAGCCCCTCCTGTTTTGTCAGCCCCTAAGTGGTCTCATCCAGTCTTGTGGTTCTGCCAAGATTTGAATCTCACCTATGAAGACTACCTTTGTGCTGGTGACTCCCAAATTTGTTTCTATATCAGACCACTCTCTTGAGCTACAGACTTGTTCTTCCACTGTCTGATGAGTACGTCAAACTCAGCATGTCCAGAACTGACCTGATCTTCCCCTCTAAACTTCTCCTTCCTCTCAATAGAACTGGGCTTTGCAATTCTATTCTTTCAGTTATTCAGGTGTCAATCCTTGGAGACATTGCTGACTCCTTTTTTCCCCCTCATGTTATACATCCGATCTGTCTTGAATCCTATGGCTGTACCTTCAGAATATATCCAGAATCTGACCACATTTTATCTCTTCTGACCCCCACTGGTAACATCCCAGTCCAGGTCCCCATCACCTCTTGCACCTCTTGACTTGCCTCCCGGCTGCTCTCCTTGTTCTCCTTGGCAATTTCTCCACACAGTAGCCACAGTAAGTCTGTTAAAATATGGATTAGACCCTATCACTCCTCTGCTTAAAATTCTTCAATCACTTCTCCACTCACTCAGAGAAAAACTGAATTCTTTACAGGGCCTGCAGGGCCCTTCACATTTGACCCCTGCCACCCCTGCCCTGTCGATCTCATCTCCTTCTATCCCTCCTTCCTGCTACGCCACACTGGCCTCCTCGCTGCTCTTTAAACAGGCACCTTCGCACTGCAGGGCCTTTATACTTGCTCTTTCTGTTGCCTGGACTGCTTCCCCCCCTGCTATCTTCACGGCTTGCTCCCTCACCTCAAAAGGCATCTTAAAATTCATATGGAAATTCTAAGGACTCAGACTAGGCAAAACAATTTTGAAGAAAAAAATGAGGATTTACACGTCCCAGTTTCAAGAGTTACTACAAGGCTATAGTAATCCACCCTGTGTGGTACTGGCATAAGGTTAGACATATAGATCAATGCAATAGAACTGGTTTATGGTCACCTGGTTTTCAATGAAGATGCCAAGACAATTCAAGGGGAGAAAGAAAAGTCTTCTCAAAAGATGGTATTGGGATAATTGGTTCTCCACATGCAAAATAATGAATTTGGGCCCTTACCTCATACTGTATACAAAAATTAACCCCAAATCAATCATAGACCTAAACGTAAGAGCTAAAACTATAAAACTATTAAAAGAAAACCTAAGAATAAATATCATGACCTTGGGTTAGACAACGATTTATTACATATGACAGCAAAGGCACAAGCAACAAAATAAAATATCGATAAACTGGACTTTATAAAGATTAAAAATGTTGTGTTCTGAAAGACACCTCAAGAAAGTGCAAAGACAGGCCACAGAGTGGGAGCAAATATTTGCAAATCGTATATCAAATAAGGGACTTGTATCCAGAATATATATAGAACTCATATCTTAAAAACAACAATTTAAAAATGGGTAAAATGTTTGAATAGACATTCTACCAAAGAAGATATACAAATGGCCAATAAGCCCACAAAAATATGCTTTTTGGGGTTCAATCACTTTTTGGATCCATAGGTTTTATATCTTTTGCCAAATATGGGAACTTTTCAGTCATTATTTCCTTGAATTTATCTTCCAACCAAACCTTTTTTTCTCCTCTCCTTTTGGGACTCTGATCATGAATATCACATCTTTTGTTATAGTCCCATAAATCTCTGAATGTCTGTTCATTTTGTTTTTTTTTTTTTAGTTTATTTTCTCTTTGTGGTCCAGATTGAGTAATTTCTAGTCTTCTGTCTTTAAGTTCACTAAATCTTTCCTGTGTCCTCTCTATTCTGCTGTTAATCCTAGTCATTGAGTTTTAAATTTTGAATATTGTATTTTTAAATTCTAAAATTTCTATTTGGTTCTTCTTTGTATTTTGTGGGTGTTTTTGCTAGATTATTCATTTTTTCATTTGTTTAAAAGAGTTTGTAATTCCTTTTTGAGGCATTTATTTATTTTTACATTTTTTATTGAAGCATAGTTGATACATAGTATTACATTAGTTTCAGGTATACAACATAGAGGTTCAACAATTACATACATTATGAAGTGCTCACCATGATAACTGAAGTCATCATCTGTCACGACACAAAGTTATTATGATGTTATGGACTCTGTTTCTTATGCTGTACTTTTCATCCCTGTGATTTATTTATTTGATAATTGTAAACTTGTACCTCTTTATCTCCTCTGCCTGTTTTGCCCATCCCCCACTCCTTTCCCCATCGCAACTACTAGTCGGTTCTTTGTGTTTTGTGAGTCTATTTCTGTTTTGTCTATTTGTTTTATTTTTTTAGATTCCACATATAAGTAAAATCATATGGCATATGTTTTAACCTGTCTGGCCTATATCACTTAGCATAATGTCCTCTAGATCCATCCATGTTGTCACAAATGGCAAAATTTCATTCTTTTTTATGGCTGAGTAGTATTCCATTGCATATATATATACTATATACTGGTATTTACCCAAGTAAAACAGAAATGTTAACTAAAGAGGATTTACGTACCCCTATGTTTATTGCAGCATAATTTACAATAACCAAGATATGGAAGCAACTTGTGTCCATCAACAAATGAATAAAGAGATGTGGTACGTATGTACAATGAAATGAAGCATTTTAATACTTTAATACTTTAAAATACTTTTCTACTTTAAATGACTGTCAGATAATTCCAATATCTAGCTCATCTTGCATGTTGAGTGTTTTCTTTTATTCAGGTTGAGATTTTCCTTGGTTTTTTGTTATGACAAGAGATTTTAAATTGTATCCTGGGCATTTTATGTGTCATGTTATGAGACTGGATTTTATTTAAATCTATTTTAACAGGTATCCTCTGACACTGTGCCAGTGGGGGAAAGAGGATGCTACGTCACTGCTGTCAGGTGAGGGTGAAAGTCCAGGTTCCTCACTTGTCTCTACTAACACTAGTGGGGGACATCTTATTACTGCTGGGGGTGTTGGGAGTTTGGGATCCCCACGAGGCCTCTGCTGATACACACTAACTGGGAGAGTGTGAAGACCTCATTACTGCTTCCACCTGGTTTCCAGTACCATTATCATGTCTAAAAGTTCACCATAACTCTTTAATATCCTCAAATATGCAGCCAATGTTCCAATTTCCCAAATTATCTAATAAATATATACGTGGTTTGTTTGAATCAGGATCAAATCAAGACCCACTTATTGCATCTGGTCGATATGTCTCTTCAGTCACTCTCTTTTTAAATAGGCTTTATTTTTAGAACACTGTGAGTTTTAAAGAAAAGTTGAGAAAAGAGTATGGAACATTCCCATGTACCTTGCACCCAGTGTTTCCTATTATTAACATCTTATGCCCTCATAGTACATTTGTTATAATTAATGAATAGATATTGAGAAATTATCACTAAAGCCAGTACTTTCTTAGTTTTTACCTAATGTACTTTACCTGCACCAGGATCTCATGCAAGATACAACATTACATATCTTTGTCATGTCTCCTTGGGCCCTTCTTGGCTGGGACAGTTTCTAAGACATTTCTTGATTTTAATGAGTGACAGTTTTGTGGAGGACTGGTCAGGCGTTTTGTAGGACTGCCTTCTTTTGCAATTTGTTTGGTGTTTTTCTCGCAGTTAGACTATGAGCTGAAGTCTCTTTTAATCTTTCTATTTTTTCCTTGGCATTTATTTGTTGAAGGAATGGCTTGTTTCCGATAGGATTCTATATTCTAACTTTTGCTCATTGCATCCCTGTGTCATTTACCACGTCTCACTGCCTCATCCACTTTCCCACCCCTTGTAAACTGGTAGTGAGCTGTAAGGACCTGATACGATTCAGGATCTATTTTTTTTTTGGCAAAGATCCATTATAGGTAGTGTTGTGCTGTATTTTTCCATCAGGAGGCATATAATTTTAGTTGACAGCCATTGATGAACCTTTTCTAGACCCACTATTTTTTTAGGGGTTGCAAAATGGTGATATTCTAATTTTATCCTTCTGTCTTTGTTTATTTCATTTATACAGAGCAACTATGCCTCATCCACTATTTCAGTATGATTTATTTAAAGAAGGCAGATCGATACCTTTCTTTACTCTTTATTTCACAGTTTTCAGAAAAATCAGTTCATTCTCTAGCATCCTTCAAAGGGAACCAATGAGTTCTTATTTAGTATAACTGTGAATAAATCATTTTGATGTGTTTTAATCCCTTGCAGCGGTTACTTTTTGTAATGCTCAATTTGCCCGTATTTGGGCGGTGTGAGCCTCATGTTGACACGATCCTTGTATCTTCAATGGCCTCCTAGCCACCAGGGTCATCTTGTGCATGTACTACTACATGGTTGTTTTTAGTGGAAATGAGTATTCAGAGACTCAATTTGGGTGCTAGGGAAGGTTTTTACTTATTTATTTTTTGAGATAGGAAGTCTAACTATGATCTACAGTGGGAAAGGTGATATAGCAGTTAAGGGAGGGTTGCTGAAAGAATGTCCTTGAGTAGGTGAGAGTCCATGGGGTCCCATGTGGAGGAGCTGGTTATCAGTTGGAAGTGAAAAAGAGGAGGAGTGTGTCATGAAGAAGCAAATGTGAAACAATTGCCTTGAAAATTTGTGGGTTGAGTGACCAGGAAAATGCTGTGTACTTTTGTGGGCCAACTGGAAGTTTGTGGTTATACATATTCCATGAGCATGCTGGAGTGTTTATGCCCAGTCACTTCAGCTGCTTGGATGCAGGCATGGAGTAGGTCGGAAGTTGGATTTAGCCAGAGCTTGGCATTTGCCAGGCTGGTTTGATAGAGAGAGTGAGGAAAATGTTGAGTGTGAAAGGTAGCTGCTATAATGCTGGCTCATGAAATATAAGTGGGGTAATGTTGGAGGGGGCAGAAGAATCTCTTACTGTCAAGGTCAACAGGGCTAGAGGGCTGGGAATGGAAAAATTGTTGGGGAGGAGGAGATAAGAGTATAATGTAATAGAAAAATCATGGCTTTGGAGTTTGAACCACTGGATTTAAGTCCTGCTTTCCCCTCCACTAACAAGCTGTGTGATTTTGGTCAGACTTGCTAACCTCTTTGAGCCTCACATGGTTTCCTCATTTGCAAAGAAAAGATAATCTAATGTAGAGGAATGTTGTGGGGATTACATTTTATATAGTGTGAGATAATTTTATATAGTGTGCAGTCCATAATAAGTAATCAAAAAATGGCAACCTTTATAAATGTTATTGGGATTTGTCCTTTTTATTAGATTAGTGGAAGCATGACTATATGCCCTTCAGTATTTCCTAAGTGACCTCCTCTTTCAGAGAAGCTTTTCCATGTCCTGAGTTCTGAGTTATTTTTATTTTTATTTTTTAAGGTATTATTGATATACACTCTTATGAAGTTTTCACATAAAAAAAATGTGGTTACTACATTTACCCATATTATCAAGTCCCCACCCGAACCCCACTGCAGTCACTGACCATCAGTGTAGTAAGATGCCACAGAGTCACTGTTTGCCTTCTCTGTGCTACACTCTTTTCCCCATGAACCCCCACACCAAGTGTACTAAACATAATACCCCTCAATCCCCTTCTCCCACTCTCCCACACCCCTCCCCTTTGGTAACCACTAGTTCGTTCTTGGAGTCTGTGAGTCTACTGCTATTTTTTTCCTTCAGTTTTGCTTCATTGTTATACTCCACAAATGAGGGAAATCATTTGGCACTTGTCTTTTTCTGCCTGGCTTATTTCACTGAGCATAAGATCCTCCAGCTCCGTCCATGTTGTTGCAAAAGGCAGGATTTGTTTCTTTCTTATGGCTGAACAGTATTCCATTGTGTATATGTACCACATATTCTTTATCCATTCATCTACTGATGGACACTTAGGTTGCTTCCACATCTTGGTTATTGTAAAAAGTGCTGCAATAAAGATAGGGGTGCATATGTCTTTTTGAATCCGAAAAGTTGTATTCTTTGGGTAAATTCTAAGGAGTGTGATTCACGGGTCAAATGGTATTTCTATTTTTAGTTTTTTGAGGAACCTCCATACTGCTTTCCACAATGGTTGAACTAGCTTACATTCCCACCAGCAGTGTAGAAGGGTTCCCCTTTCTCTGCATGCTCGCCAGCATTTGTTGTTCATAGTCTTCTTGATGCTGGCCATCCTTACTGGTGTGAGGTGATATCTCATTGTGGTTTTAATCTGCATTTCCCTGATCATTCGTGATGTGGAGCATCTTTTCATGTGCCTGTTGGCCATCTGAATTTCTTCTTTGGAGAACTGTCTCTTCATATCCTCTGCTCATTTTTTAATTGGGTTATTTGCTTTTTTGGGTGTTGAGGCGTGTAAGTTCTTTATATATTTTGGATGTTAACCCCTTGTCGGATATGTCATTTAAAAATATATTCTCCCATACTGTAGGATTCCTTTTTGTTCTGTTGATGGTGTCCTTTACCGTACAGAAACTTTTTAGTTTGATGTAGTCCCATGAGTTCATTTTTGCTTTTGTTTCCCTTGCTCGAGGTGATGTGTTCAGGAAGAAGTTGCTCATGCTTATATTCAGGAGATTTTTGCCTATGTTGTATTCTAAGAGTTTATGGTTTCATGACTTACATTCAGGTCATTGATCCATTTCAAGTTTACTTTTGTGTATGGGGTTAAACAATAATCGTTTCATTCTCTTGCATGTAGCTGTTCAGTTTGGCAACACCAGCTCTTGAAGAGGCTGTCATTTCCTCATTGTATGTCCATGGCTCCTTTATCATATATTAATTGACCATATATGCTTGGGTTTATATCAGGACTCTCTAGTCTGTTCCATTGGTCTATGGGTCTGTTCTTGTGCCAGTACCAAATTGTCTTGAGTACTGTGGCTTTGTAGTAGAGCTTGAAGTTGTGGAGCATAATGCCCCCAGCTTTATTCTTTCTTTCTCAGGATTGCTTTGTCTATTCAGGGTCTTTTGTGGTTCAATATGAATTTTAGAACGACTTTCTCTAGTTCGTTGAAGAATGCTGTTGGTATTTTGATAAGAACTGCCTTGAATCTGTAGATTGCTTTAGGCAGGATGGCCATTTTGACAATATTAATTCTTCGTATCCATGAGCACGGGATGTGTTTCCATTTATTGGTATCTTCTTTCATTTCTCTCATGAGTGTCTTGTAGTTTTCAGAGTATAGGTCTTTCACTTCCCTGGTTAGGTTTATTCCTAGGTATTTTATTCTTTTGATGCGACTGTGAACGAATTGTTTTCCTGATTTCTCTTTCTGCTAGTTCATTGTTAGTATATAGGAATGCAACAGATTTCTGTGTATTAATTTTGTATCCCGCAACTTTCCTGAATTCAGATATTAGATCTAGCAGTTTTGGAGTGTATTCTTCAGAGTTTTTTATGTACAATATCATGTCATCAGCAAACAGGGGCAGTTTGACTTCTTCCTTGCCAATCTGGATGCCTTTTATTTCTTTGTGTTGTCTGATTGCCATGGATAGGACCTCCAGTACTATGTTGAATAGAAATTGGGAAAGTGGGCATCCTTGTCTTGTGTCTGAACTTAAAGGAAAAGCTTTCAGCTTCTTGCTGTTAAGTATAATGTTGGCTGTGGGTTTGTCATATATGGCCTTTATTATGTGGAGGTACTTGCCCTCTATACCCATTTTGTTGAGTTTTTATCATGAATGGATGTTGAATTTTGTCAAATGCTTTTTCAGCATCTATGGAAATGATCATGTGGTTTTTGTCCTTCTTTTTATTGATGTAGTGGATGATGTTGATGGATTTTCGAATGTTGTACCATCCTTGCATCCCTGGAATAAATCCTACTTGATCATGATGAATGAACCTTTTGATGTATTTTTGAATTTTGTTTGCTAATATTTCATTGAGTATTTTTGCATCTATGTTCATCAGGGATATTGGTCTGCAATTTTCTTTTTTTGTGGTGTCTTTGCCTGGCTTTGGTATTAGAGTGATGCTAGCCTCCTAGACTGAGTTTGGAAGTGTTCCCTCTTCTACTCTTTGGAAAACTTTAAGGAGGATGGGTATTAGGTGTTCACTAAATTTTTGATAAAATTTTGCAGTGAAGCCATCTCGTCCAGGCATTTTGTTCTTAGGTAGGTTTTTGATTACCCGTTCAATTTCATTGCTGATAATTGGTCTGTTCAGATTTTCTGTTTCTTCCTGGGTCAGCCTTGGAAGGTTGTATTTTTGTAGAAAGTTGTCCATTTCTTCTAGGTTACCAGTTTGTTAGCATATAATTTTTCATAGTATTCTCTAATAAGTCTTTGTATTTCTGTGGTATCCATAGCAATTTTTCCTTTCTCATTTCTGATTCTGTTTATGTGAGTAGACTGTCTTTTTTTCTTGATAAGTCTGGCTAGGGATTTATCTATTTTGTTTATTGTCTCAAAGAACCAGCTCTGCTTTCATTTATTCTTTCTATTGTTTTATTCTTCTCGATTTTATTTATTTATGCTCTAATCTTATTATGTCCCTCCTTCTACTGACTTTGGGCCTCATTTGTTCTTCTTTTTCTAGTTTCGTTAATTGTGAGTTTAGACTGCTCATATGGGATTGTTCTTCTTTCCTGTGGTAGGCCTGTATTGCAATATACTTTCCTCTTATCATGGCCTTTGCTGCATCCCACAGATTTTGCGGTGTTGAATTATTGTTGTCATTTGTCTCCATATATTGCTTGGTCTCTGTTTTTATTTGGTCATTGATCCATTGGTTATTTAGGAGCATGTTGTAAAGGCTCCATGTATTTGTGGGATTTTTCATTTTCTTTGCATAATTTTTTTCTAGTTTCATACCTTTGTGGTCTGAGAAACTGGTTGGTACAATTTCAATCATTTGAATTTACTGAGGCTCTTTTTGTGGCCTAGGATATGATCTATTCTTGAAAATGTTCCATGTGCACTTGAGAAGAATGTGTATTCTGCTGCTTTTGGGTGTAGATTTCTGTAGGTGTAGAAAATCTGAACTGGCATAAATATTCCCTATGGAAGTTCTGCGAAGAAGCTTGGCTATTTTCCATCCCACAGCTCTGCCCACCCAGAGCTCAGGCCCACCATCCCATGGTCCTGTAACCACACAACGGATGCCTCCAGCAGGGACCTCTCCTTGGGCTCCAGAACCAGGTGTTCGACCCTGTCCTCCACTGCCCACTGAGATGTATAACAGGGAAGTCAACAGAACACGTCTAAATCCGAGGGCTTGACTCCCTGCTCCAGCGGCTCCCCAGTCCTGGGAGAGCCTTACTCCACTGTGCAGGCCTGACACCTGGCTATTCTCTCTCTCTCACGCTCTCACCCAATTCACCACCCAATCTGGTCACTTCTGTCTTTAAAATAAATCCCCCACTGACCTCTTTTCATGCCCATTCCAAACATCCCACATTTGTGTAAGCAGTGGGGCCCAGACAGGACTGAGAGAGGCCTGGCCCGCCCTAGTCTTGCCTGGATCTCTGTGGGGCCTTCTTGCTGGTCTCCTGCTCCCGTCCTTCTGAGTCTCTTCTCCAGAGAGGTCACTGTAGAAGTAGAAGCCTTGTCATTCCTGGGGCGTGAAGCTTCAGGAAACAGACATGCTGATAGGTGGAAGGCTGTGAGACCTGAGATTGCTTCCCAAGAACCGTGGCGTTCATCCTTCTGTCACCTGTGACGCTGCTCAGTCTACTTTTGTATGTGTTTAAAAATTTTGTAATAAAGGTAAAATAAAGCAGTCTAATAAAATGATATAAACCTGATCAGAAACTTCAGAAGGCTTTATCTTTCTGAGAATAAAAATCTAAGGCCATGAGCTGTAGAAAGCCCCCATCTTTGCGCTCAGGGCACACCCAGACCAGTTAAACCCGAATCTCCGTGGGAGGAACTGAAGCGTCAGCACTGGTTCCCAAAGTGTGGTCCTCAGCCCAACAGTGTCAGTGTCTCCCTGGAGCTTTTCAGCAATGCATCCTCGGGCTCTGACCTCCACCTGTTGGGTCAGAACCCCTGGGGTGGGGCCCAGCAATCTGTGTTTTCAAGCACTCAGCTGGTGGTTCTGCACTGCTGCAGAGCCTGGGGGCCCGAGAGTCAGGCCTGAGGAAGCTGCAGGTGGCGCTCTCGAAGGACAAGCCCAAGGAAAGGAAGAGCAGGTCTGCGGGCCGCAGCCCCCGGGAGAGAGTCCGAGGAGCCCTCTGCTCGCACAGTCAGCGCAGAGCCCAGGGGCAGTGGGGCTGACTGGCCTGTCCTTCTCAAGGAAGGAGGCGGGGCGTGCACAGGATGGCGGTGGGTCTGGGACCCCCGTGCCCATCATGCTGGGAAGGAGAAGAGCGCCCTCCCCCCGTGAAGATCTGTTGGCGCTAAGGAGACCCCTCAGGACGACGGCTCTGCCCCAGGTCCCAGAGCTGCTGAGCTGAAGGCCAGGGTTTGAGCCTCTGTTTCCAGACCCCGCGCCCAGGCTCCGGCCTTGCCTCCTTATGCTTGTCTCCCGGACTCCATTATTTAGTGTCCTCTATGCGCTGTGACTTCCTACATCTAGTTTCAAGGGGAACAGAATGGGGTTTTTATGTCTGGGCACCTTAGATTATTTATTTATTTATTATATTATTTTGATATCATTAATCTACAGTTACATGTGCAACATTATGGTCACTAAACTCCCCACTTCATCAGGTGGCACCTTAGATTTTTAAAAAACAATTCTAGGTTCACCCCACCATCTTTTTTTTTTTAAATAGGTTTTTCCATGACTTTCGCACAAAGACAAATGTTTCCCTGCTGGTCTCCCCTGGACTCTGCCCCTACCTCTTTTTTCATTTCTCCATTTTAGATGACAAAGTCTTTGCTTTGGAGACGACCTCTGTCTGGGGTACTGACCCCTCTGCAGAGGGGGTGGAAGTGGCAGAACGACCCTCTTCCCCACAGGAGAGCTCCGGGCTGGAGGGTCTCCAGACCCTGCCTCTCTGATCACAGAACTCCTTGGGTGCATTTGAGGCCTGAGGACTCTCCGCTTCTGTGACCTGGGAATTGGGGACATGGGGAGGACCCTGGGAAGGTTCTGGAAGATCACCCCCCCCGTACCAGAATATCCTTTGGTGAATGTGACCTATGACCCATTCCATGGGGGAAAGGACTCCTTGATGTGTGGACACTGGACTTCTACCCTCTGAGGATCTCCAACTCGGATGTGGAAAGGAAGGAGCGAGCTGACCCCTGTCCCCCAGGTGGTGGACGGGTGGTGTGTAGTCGGCGGATCTGTCCAGAAACCAGTGACATGCTTGGTACCTTGGGAGAGGAGCTGTGTACACGTGTGGGTGCAACCCTAGGGTAGGACAGGCCCTTTACACTGCAATGCGGAAAGCAAACGGGAAAGCCCAGAGCCAGGGAGGGCCAGGTCGCCTTAGGGGGGGCAGCCTGTCACTATCATTTCAAGCCATTCTCTCTGCCCACCTGGATTTTTAAGCCAAGGAGAAGGTATCACTTTAGATGTGGAGGGGACAGAGCGGGAAATGGTGAGCAGGGTCTGTGGACAACGTGAACCCCCAGATGTGAATTAAAGTTTGCGGTGCTCCTTTGGGTCTCCTATCTGGCACCTGATGGCAGTAAGCAGTTATGAGAGGGACTGAACAGAACCGAGTGGCAGGGAGAAGGCTTGGAGGGGCTGGTCAAAGGAAAGAGGATACTCTTTTCCTCAGGGCTCGTCTGTGTGGGTGGCTGTGAGGCAGGAACAGTCACGAAAACAGAGCAGGTGGGAGCAGGAAGGCAGGCAGCTGAGGGCTACTGGGCTGCAGCCTGAGGCTCTGGGTCTCCCTGGGCAGACGGGCCGGGCAGGGGGCCTGAGGGGACAAGAGGGGGCCTGAAGAGTGAAGCAGGGCGCGGGAAAGAGCTTGGGAGCTCGCTGGGGTCAGAGATTTGGGGAAAGGATGGAGGTTCTGGAATGGCCTGCGGCCCGTTGCCTCCAGTCCAGAGCTGGGTGTCCAGGTCAGCGGTCCTGGTTTTCTGAAGAATGTGGGGCTCTTTGTGTGCTCCGAAAACCTTTCTTTTCTGTGTCCTTGCATTTGTTCCCTTTCAGATGGAAAAGTTACATACACTTCACACGAAGAGTTCTTTAACGACCTCTGCCTCTCGAGTGTGAATCGCAGGGAGGGAGGAGGCCACCCTCCTGGGGTCTCTCGGGCAGTGGTGGAGGGGTGGGCTGGGGGTGGCCCCGGGGGTGAAACTATATAGACCCCACGCCCCGGGCGTGCTTGAGCCCCGGCTGGGGGCCACCACCTTCCCAGCCAAGGGGCGTCCCTGTCTGAGGGGAAGAGCAGCAGTGGTGGTGTGCGCCTTGCTGGCCCACAGCGGGGTCTGGGCTGTGGCTGAGGGCCCGGAGACATCAGGAGCTCTGTCCGTCTCGCTCGGGAGCCGTCTGGGCTGACCTGCCTCCCTCTCCCGCCTCTGTGCGGCTGATTCCCCCTCACTGGGCTGGTCAGCAGGCTGTCATGCTGTCCATGTCTTTCTGGGCCAGGTTGTCATCTGGCAGAAGCAATAGCCAGGTTACCTGGGGATGTGTGTGGTGGAGGCAGATTAGGGTGGGGATCCTCATATTGACCCCTTTGTCCCCTCAGGTCCCGTCATGCTCTGTTGTGTCCCTCTGCCTGCCCCCAACCCCCCGTCCTTTCTTGGTGTCCTGGCCCTGCTTTGGCACCAGGGAGACTGACCCCTCTGGACTGGTCACCCACAGGAAGGGGGAGAAGGGACGGGCCATTTCTCCTTCCCTGCCCGTGTCTGGGTTCCTTTTCCCTTGTCCCTTCCCATCCGGGAGGGCAGTAAAGGCTCCTGCTCTCCCTCAGCCATATAAACGGCCCCTTATTCACAACTCAGTCCTTGAACCATCTCAGTGGAATTCAGCCTCCTTCTGGGAGCCTCCATCTCTCCTGCTCTTTTCGCCCTGGCCTTCAAAGGCTGGAGTAGGACCGAGTTTCCTGCGAGGCAGGGGACACCCTCTCCTCCCTCAGACCGTGTTCTTTCTCAGCAGAAACTGTGGGAGGGTCTTGAGCTTTGTTTTCAACTCCCACCTCCTGGGATTCAGTTTTGGTGCCTTCCTTTACCTTGAACGTCTCGTTTCAGCTTTCTGAGTCCGTCTCTCCTCAGAAGGGAGATGTCTTCTCAGGTACCAACCAGCAGTTTTCAGCTCTGGTCCAGGGGTTGTTTCCCCAGGAGAGGCAATGCTGGGACCTGAGGGCTTCCCAGCTCTGCCCAGGGCCTCCCTTAGGGGTATCTTATCTTGGCGTAACTGAAGGTTCTGCATTTCTTGTTTTGCGATTTTCTCCACTCGACTGTGTGTCCTATCAGGTGGCTGGATTGCGAGGCTGTCCAGGACAAGAGACTTGCTCTGTCGTCCCCAGATGCATCTGGCTGTTAGTGAATGCTCACTGAACAAGTGAGTGAGTGGACGGATTGTGTCGTATGACCTCAGTATCCCCACAGTGAGGGGCAAAAGGGGAGGGGGAAGGGAGAGGGGCAAAGTTTCCCTTTGGGGAAAGTCAGAGCCAAGGTCTGGCATGGGCTTTGTGCAAAGAAAGGTGCATGCGTGCACGTGTGCGTGCGTGCGTGTGTGTGTGTGTGTGTGTGTGTGTGTGTGTGTGTGTGTGTGTGTGTAGGTGGCCCATGAGGGAGAGATCGCCACCCGCTGAGGCTTCAGGGGAGCAGTGAGATTAGGGAGCGTTGTTGGGTAGACAGCGTGTGGGAACTTGGCTACACAGAGATGCTGACATTGTCCCAGCACTTTTCTGTGGGAACTGTGTTATTCTTGAAAAATGAATAATGTTTTATTTAAAAAAAAAAAATAAATGAAGTGAATGAGCCGCCTCCCCAGTAGGTCAAATAAGTACGTGAATGAAATCCTACCACCTCAGCACAAATCCTGGCGTGCCTTCCTGTCCTAACTACACCCTCAGGCTGCCAGGTGAGTCCTCATCTGACTTCTGACCCCACAGACTTGTTTTGTCTGTTCTTAAGCTTCATATATCAGAAACCCTGCAGTGGGCAATCGTTTGTGTCTGGTTTCCCGCGCTCGTCCACATTTCTACAAGTCCTTGTCTGCGTGGTCCCTTCCCTCCCTCTTGCAGGGAAGCCCCCTTTCAGTGGGCCACGTGGTGGCCACAAGGGGGCAGCAGAGCCCAACGGAATCTGGCGAGGCCGCAGGGCCGTCTAGGTTCCTCCCCCAAACCCTCAGAACCCTCTTTCGGGGCGCCTCCCAGGCAGCTGCTACAGGGTGGTCGTGCTGTTCTCCTCTCTGAGACCCACCGTGGTAGGGGGGATTTCTGGGAATCTCCAAATTCTTTGGATCACGTACTCTTTTCTGTAATATATTTTGAACACACAGCTAACACATATGTACGAACATTATAAAGATTATAAAAGTAAACATGAACAACACATGAGAAAAGAGATAAGATTAAAGTTTTTACAATAGAAGTTCTAATGTGTTTTCTGTCTCCTCTCTTGCACCCCAGATCCCTGGAGCCCCTCTGGGGTCAGTGTCCCCAATCCAGTGGCCCCTGTTTAGAGCTGAGCTGAGCTGTGGGGTGGACGTGGCTCCTGGTTGGTCTACGCAACCACGTGACCCAGGGCAGGTCCCCCCACACTGTGGAGCCTCCGTCCTTCAGCCTGAAAAGAGGGAAGTAAGACTCTTCTCTGAGGATTATAGTAATCTTGTATTCATTAACGGAGTATGCAATTTTCAGAGTAAAGTGGCCCTTGGTAAACAGTGGGCCTGAGTGGTGACAGCCATTGGAGAGCAGGCGCTGGCCTCAGGGCTTCAGTCCGCAGCTCAGCCTGTGCAAACAAGTGTCCCTGACAGGCAGGAACAGGGTGTCATGCACCCTGGGGACTGTCTGAGTCAGCCTCTCAGGATGGTCAAGGCCTCTCCCGCCTTCACTGCCCCAAGCCTCTTCCTCTGACTCTCTCAAGGACAGAGGCCTCCAGGCCCATTGCCATTCTTCTGCCCTCAGACCCCTTCCACCAGGACTTGCCTGTTTCCACTCTTGGCCGTGGGTGGATCTGACCTACACTGGACTGGGAGAGTGAGTAAATTCTTCCCAGGTCAATGCCTGGGTCACCCATCTGGGCTGCACACCTGTTCCTCTAGGCAAACCATTCGCAGCCATCACCGAGCCTGCGGAAGGTGCTTCAGACATTCCAGACCGACGTGTGTCCATTCTGGCAACCCATCCCAGGGAGCCAGGGCTGAATGCCAGGGGGACCCTGCGCTTCCCTTTTCCTCTTCCTCCCTAACCTCTTTTCCTTAATGCTTGTTCCTTTTTTATGTAATCTGTTTGCTGTCTTTTCTTCTAATTTCTGATTTATCTTTTGCTTAGTTATTAGTGTAATAACATTTAAAAATTTTTCTATGAGCATGTCTTTCTCCCTGGTCTCCCTCC
Source organism: Phataginus tricuspis (assembly GCA_029783875.1). Taxonomy (NCBI): domain Eukaryota; kingdom Metazoa; phylum Chordata; class Mammalia; order Pholidota; family Manidae; genus Phataginus; species Phataginus tricuspis. The sequence goes on along the minus strand of JAQQAC010007890.1, from coordinate 35,744,898 downwards.
TTTACCTTTATTTATGAGTTATTTATGATCTCAGGGCTTGGGTGGGGTGATGCCTCCTGACCACCCCTGGAGTCTCAGGCTCTGGAAGCAGAGTGGATGCCTGCTCAGAGGGTGCTGGGGCAGGTCGGCTGGGCTCCGCAACAACCTCTAGGAGGGCCTGGGCAGGGCCTGACCCCTGGGAGTGAGAAAGGGGCTTACGGAGTTATCTGAGGTACCTCTGATTCGGTATTTCAGTTACAGGGATGAAGGCTTTGACTGGAAGGGCAGATGTGCAGGCTCAGAGGAAGGCGATGGGCCTGATGTGCCCATGGGGCTCTCCTTGCGCTGCCACCAGCCAGAGTCTTCTGGTTAGAGAAGGACGGAAATCTTTTAAAGTCGAAAAAAACCCCATCCCCGCATGTGTGTGTGCATGCACGTGTGCACACAGCGTTTCCTTTTTCCATTTTTTTTCCAGAAAGTAAGCAAGCAGAAAACAGCTCTTTAAACTTTTTCCTGCCATAGAAGATAACCCAGTGAACTCTTCATTTAAAAAATTTTTTAAATTATTTATTTATTTATTTTGGTATTGTTAATGTACAATCACTTGAACAACATTATAGTTACTAGACCCCCTATTATCAAGTCCCCCCCAAATACCCCATTACAGTCACTGTCCATCAGCATAGTAAGATGTTATAGAGACACTACTTGTCTTCTCTGTGTTATACTGCCTTCCCCGTGCCCCCCTCCACCGTTACATTATGTGTGCTAATTGTAATACCCTTTTTCTCCCTTATCCCTCCCTTCCCACCCTTCTTCCCCAGTCCCTTTCCCTTTGGTAACTATTAGTCCGTTCTTGGGTTCTGTGAGTTTGCTGCTGTTTTGTTCCTTCAGTTTTTTCTTTGTTCTTATACTACACATATGAGTGAGATCATTCGATACTTGTCCATCTCCACCTGGCCCACTTCACTGAGCATAATACCCTCTAGCTCCATCCATGTTGTTGCAATGGTAGGATTTGTTCTTATGGCTGAATAATATTCCATTGTGTATATGTACCACATCTTCTTTATCTATTCATCTACTGATGGACACTTAGGTTGCTTCCATTTCTTGGCTATTGTAAATAGTGCTGCGATAAACATAGGGGTGCATCTGTCTTTTTCAAACTGGGCTGCTGCATTCTTAGGGTAAATTCCTAGGAGTGGGATTCCTGGGTCAAATGGTATTTCTATTTTGAGTTTTTTGAGGAACCTCCATACTGCTTTCCACAATGGTTGAACTAATTTACATTCCCACCAGCAGTGTAGGAGGGTTCTCCTTTCTCCACATCCTCGCCAGCATTTGTTATTTGTCTTTTGGATGTTGGCCATCCTCACTGGTGTGAGGTGATATCTCATTGTGGTTTTAATCTGCATTTCTCTAATGATTAGTGATGTGGAGCATCTTTTCATGTGCCTGTTGGCCATCTGAATTTCTTCTTTGGAGAAGTGTTTATTCAGCTCCTCTGCCCATTTTTTAATTGTCTTATTTGCTTTTTGTTTGTTGAGGTGCGTGAGCTCTTTATATAATTTGGATGTCAACCCCTTATTGAATACGTCATTTATGAATATATTCTCCCATACTGTAGGATGTCTTTTTGTTCTACTGATGGTGTCCTTTGCTGTACAGAAGCTTTTTAGTTTGATATAGTCCCGCTTGTTCATTTTTGCTTTTGTTTCCCTTGCCTGGGGAGATAAGTTCATGAAGCAGTTGCTCATGTTTATGTCCAAGGAACTCTTCATTTTAACAGTGTTAAAATAAATTAAGCTTTACGAAATTTAAAATCACAATTTATTTCACATTTACCATTGTTTTATGGCTTAGGTATTTTCCTGAAACTATTTCAAAAACACTTGAAACACCTAAAAGACAAGAGGTATTATATGGCTGTTAAAGAGGAAAGTTAAATATTAATTCCTTAGCATTAGGATAATTTATATTTTGAGCAAGAAAAAGCATTCATGGCTAATGAGCAGTGTTGGCTGATAAAAACATCTGGAACACAACCCCTCTGAGCTGAGAGAGGCCATGAAGTTTGCTGTTTGCTGCCCTTCCAGCCAGAGTGTCCTAGACTCCTTCTGGGCCCATCAGGACAATCTCCTCTCCCCGTCCCAATAGAGAGTCAAAAGACAGGCATCCAGGGTGAGATTAACATTCTGGTGTATCATCGTGGGCCATTTCTGGGGTCCAAGGTCCCCTTTCTGCTCCTCTTTCACCCTGAGTTGTGAGGACGGGGGGCTGGGCTGCCTTGAGGACTGGGGTGGTGGAGAGCAGGCTCCTTGCAGCTCTCATCTCTCCCTCCTCTATGAAGTTCCTGGATGGCAGGGCTCATGCTTTTCTCCCTCTCTGTTTGCGTGTGTGAGAAGGAAGTGGCATAAATACAATTTGTGTAGCCCAGTTCCTGGCACTATGTGGGCATTCAATAAAATTTGTTTTTTTCCCTTTGTCTTTTCATAAAATTCCCCTAATGTGTCTTAGGCCTTGAAAAATAAAAAATCTCTGTTGGGCAGAGACTGGTAGTGGCAGTGGGGATAGACTGGAGGCTAATATTGGCCTTTGTCTATAAAGTTATCTTTGGATTAAGAAGGATTTTCCTGATATTCCCCAGTCTAAGTGGATATTAGCAGAAATGGACCTTTGGGGATGACAAAAGTGAGATGTGTTCAGGTATATCCAGAATTCCTGGGTTTGCCAAGAGTTTTAGTATTTCAGACCAGACTTCGAGGCAGAAACAAATTATTCCTGTGCACCTGTGGGTCAGTCAGTCCTTGTTCCATGAAGACAAGTACAACGGGTCATTCAGAACAACAGAGCGTGCACAGAGGCTGAGAGAGTTTTTGCTGGGTGTACGGTCTTAACTATGAGAGATTTGGTTTCCTCATCTGTAGAATAATAATGACAACAACTTGGCAAACGTGTGGTGAGGGACACACCAGCCCAAGTTAGTGTTTAAATACTAATCACTAACACATGGGTGCCCGAGCACTGGGCAGGCTCGAGGGGGCGCAAAGGTGGCTTGAGGCTGAGGTTTCTAGCCTGGTGATGTTTTTAGTGGTGCATTTGTTTGGAGTAGATAGAAAAACACAGGATAAGGTGGGGGAGCTGTTGTGACTATCCAGGGGCCAGAGTTCTTCATGTTTCTCAAAGACTGAAATGTTTTGTGAATTTGGGCAAGGCGGAGTAACTGATGTGCCATTGAAGTGACTCTGCGGCAAATGAGCTCAACCAAAGTTTATCAAGTGTTAATGTGTCGGACACCCAGTGCCCCCTCTCCTGGGTTCCACAGGTGAACACATGTAGGGTTGTGGCACAGACCCGGATGGCACCAAGACCCAGAATGGGAATCGGGCGGTCCGTCCAGGCCGCAGGGGCCTCCAGCGGCTGTGAGAAGCCGGGAAAGCTTGTGAAGAGGAGGACCTCACCCGAGGCCAGCGAGTGAGCAACCGGGAGAGCAGGGAGGCCAGAGGGGAAGCCGGGGGTCTGGGAGCCAAGGGAACAGGTTTAAGCCGAGGGATCCCTTGAGGGGACCAGGCAGAGAGGGTCCTAAGCTGACCTGAGAGGCTCATGACCTTGGGAGGAAAATGAATCTGCGGAGGTGATGAGGCTGGAAGTGGGGAGGAGACGCCCACGAGGGCACTGCTTGGGCCGGGGTGAGACGTGAGGGCGGCTGGGACCTGGGTGCTGGCCGTGGAGGGGAATTTGGGAAAAAGGCCCTTCACTGAGCTGGGGAAACTGCAGGAGAGAGGGGCTGGTGAGGAAGGCCAGGCTCTGGGGTTTCCCTTGGAGGCCGCAGAATCCAGCCTTCCCTATACACTGTGGCCAGCGGGAGGGTCTAAATGGCTGTGCCCAGGCCATGGCTGATGCTGAAACATTAAAAAGCCACAGGGCACTGCCATTCAGCTTGGGCAGGGCGTGGTCCTGGCACTGGTCCTGGACGCTCCTGCTGCCCCGTGTTGACCCCTCTGCTGCCAGTTTGTGGGTCGTGCTTGGGTCAACTGTGGGTGAAGAGAAGAAAGGCAGCTACACTGGCCTCTTCGAAGGCCCCAGCCGTGTACAGTTTACCACCTGACATGGAATCGTTCATAATGAACGGCCGGTACAGACAGGCCTGTGCGTAGGGCTAGGTGCCAGCCTTGGGTGTGCCGCACGCAGTCCTGCTTCCGGTCTAGAAGCTCGCCAAACGGGAGCGTAGCACATGTTCAACAGCTGGTTACGGAGTCTGTGCCTCTCCCTGTCCCCGGCAGGGTCCTTTCAGTGTCCCTGTACTGCCCTCCTTTTGCTGCTCCGATCATGCTGTTTCCTTAAAAATGGTGGGAGGAGCCAGAGAAGAGTGGAGGTTTCTGTCTGGGAGCACTTAGCTGGGATCGCAGGACCTGGTCCCTGCAGACCCCCCTGCAAACCATCCACCCCTCAGACAGCAGAAACTGTGGTGCCCAGCGTTGATCTGGAAGCAGGGTTTGGGGCTCCGAGCAGCTGACTGCAGGTGCAACCTCTGAGGACTTGGGGTCTGCTGGGTTTCTGAAACTTCTCCAGCCACTGAGTTTAGAGAAGCTCTGGAAGCCCCAGCCTTTCAAAGCACATAAGTTGGTTTTCAAGACACCTGTGGGTCCGAAGGAGGAAAGCAGGGAGCAGCTGGTCGTGTGGAGGAAGCTCAGAGTGTGGTGCTGCTGGTGGGGTCGTGGGGGGGCTCACACTGGATAATAGTGTGGGTCGAAGACGACCCAGGACAACTACAGCAAGGGGTGCCCCTTGTTAATTTACTTTGATGATATTTCTACAGCATTGCCAGGACCAAGCACTGTTCTAATTACATGTAATGACCCTACAAATATAAATTCAATGAATTCTCATTACAACCTTCGGAGAGAGATGCAGTACTGTCTCCATTTTGCAGATAAGGAAACTGAGGCAAAGAAGGTCGGGAACTTGCCTAGGGTGGTCACACAGAGGGTGGCCAGGTCTGGAAGGGGATTCAGCAGTCAGCCCCGGAACCTGTCTTTCCCAGGACCGTAGGCTGCCCCTCAACAGTAAGTTCTCTGACCAGGGCTCATTTTGTTGTTTCTGCTGTTCTGTTTCCACTGGGATCCTTTACCCTGAAGCAGGGGAGAATTGAATGGGCACCTGTTATATGCAGGACCATGTCCTTGGTCCGTAGCAGGACAGGGCTGGGGGGAGGGACTGAAATTCAGCCAAATTAAACAAGCAAACGACAGCAGGACCGGGTGCCTGTGATGGGATGCCCAGCGTCCTGGAGGCGGATGCAGTCTGCCTCTGATGCTTCTCAGTGATTCCTTGGTCTTAATGAGGGCGTGACAGAATGACAGCTAGCAGGAGCTGGCGTGTCCTTCGTGGGGAGGGGACTGAGTCTGGCCCTCTGTCCTGGGGCATCCCTGGTGGTTTGGGAATAATGGACTGGTGGGGGCGGTTGCACCCCGGGGCCCCTCGTACTGAGAAAGGAAAGCCCTGGTTTTCTGGGCGGAGTGGCTGCCCTGCAGGTGCCACTGGGGCAGGAAGGGAAGGAGTGCTTTTTTCTCAAGCAAACCTAATGGCTCTCTAGCACCCCAGAAGCTTTCCAAAGGGCTGGGAGGGCTTGGCCCTATCTTGGTATCGGGGTTGTGTCAGGCCCACCCCTCATTAGCATAATGAGCCAGTGGGCGGGGCTTGGCTCCTGCTGGGGACTATCCATTGCTCGTGCTGACCCTGCTCTCCGCTGGAGGCCCCAGAGCTCCGGCCTCGCCTCTCTGCTGGTATTCCCCTGCCGCCAGTCCTGTCTCTCCCCCGCTCCCGGGAGGTGGAGGGTCTGGGGGGTCATTCTAGCCACTCTTTGCTCTGCCATCTTACCTCCCGCTTCACCTCTTCCAGCTGCCCCTGGGGGGTCCACAGGTGGGTGTGTCCCCACCCCTCTTCCTGTGTCTCCCTTGGGGGGCGAAAGCCGGTTCTTTCCAGCAGGCCATCTGTGGAGCCCTGGCTCTGGGACGATTACGATGACCCCCTAACCACTAATTGTAATCAAACATTTAAGAGTCCCTAAATCATAAAATAAGGGTAAAAGACAGCTGTCCCATGAGGAGTTTGTTTTTTAAAAGGTCGACTATCAAAAACGTGAAAATACCTTTCTCCTCATATTTTGTTTCTTGGCTTTATTGGTATCTAACATTTGTTCAGTTGTTCATTCACAGCACTCCACAAATATTCATAGGGTATTGACCATGTATTAGGTGCTATTCTGTGTACAATACAGATTTCCCGTCTTCATAGAGCTGACATTCTAACAGGAGACAAAGAATAGTAAATAGAACAAACCAATAAAATCTGCCGTCTGTTTTACAGTTAGAGTTGAAGGGATGGGACCGTGAGGGGGAGCAGGGCAGAGCGGTTAGGGCGCAGGAGGTGGGTGTGAGCACGGAGGGGTGTTCGGTAAGGCCGTCTGGTAGATAGTGAGAGGGGAGCAAAGACTTGGAGGGGCGGAGTGTGAGCCTGTGAGGATCCCCGTGGAACCCGCAGGAGGGAAGGGCCAGTACAAAGCTGGCAGTGGGCCTGGGGTCCAAGGAGGCAAGTGTCAGCTGGAGCAGAGCGAGAGGGAGAGGAGCAGGGGCTGGGGGTCAGAGAGGCGCTGGGGGGTTGTCCCCACTGGGCCTGGGGGCCACTTGGGAAACTGGGGAGCCACTGTAGGACTTTGGGCAGAGTGGTGACACGGTTTCACTTACAGTTTAAACGGGACACAGACATGGGGGTGGGGAGTGGGGAGAGAATAGTCATGGGGACACTTCACTGTCATCCCCCAGGAGAGGGACAATAGTGGCAAGGTTGAGCAGCATAGGAGGTGAGAGGCCGCTCTTTGGAGGTCCAGCAGGGCTTGTCCTGCAGAAAGTCATGTTGTGGCTTATCCACCAGGCTTCAGAAGACCAAGGGCTCTGAGGGGGTAGGGGGTGGGGTGAACCTTTGTTTTAAAAAGCAGAGAGTTGAGTCCTGTGTGCGATGGAGCGATGGCAGGCTTTTAATGGAAACAGCATTCAGTTCTAGTTTTTCGTGTGCATGTACTTCAGCAGAGGAGAAGGATGGGTGCAAATAAGAAAGTTAGGGATGGGAGCGGAGAAGTTCCTGTGTGTGGCTGAGTTATCAGAGTTGTGACCTAGGCCACAGGAGTACTCTTTGGTCAGGTTCCAGTCCTGTCCTAAGGGACCCAGGGTAGAGCTGTGGTTCTCAAGGTGCGGTCCCTGGAGCATCAGTGTCAGCATCCTGGGAAATCCTTAGAAATACGCGTTCACGGGCCCACCCCAGACCTACTGAATCAGAAGCTCTGGGGGTGGGGCCCAGTAATCTGCTTTACAGGCCTTCCTGGTAATTACCATGTGTATTGAAGGTTAAGAACCACTGAGTTAGAGAATCCTCCACGGAAGGGCCTGGGGCAGGAGCACAGATGAGGGAGTCTCTTTGACATCATTTCTGGGTCACAAAGTTGGTCAGAAGATCTTGCCCAGATGCAGAGCTGCCACAGCTCAGTCCGCCAGGTTAGAAGTCATCCCAGCCGGCACATGGCCGGCCTGCCCGGGCCTTCCCGCCTGACGGGGTGGGCTCCCGGCCCTGGCGCGCATCCCTCAGGCTTTCTAACTCCTGCGTCTGTGCCCACATAGGAGGTCTCGGTGCCAGGCCCTGCAGACCCCACTGTGGCCATGCTGGCTGGGGACAGCGTACTGCCCTGTCACGTGTCCTCAGCTGTGCGTGCAGAGAAGGTGGGGCTGTGGCGGTTCTGCTCCAGCTTCTCGGGAGTGGTGTTCACCTGGCAGACCCACTGGGGGTCGGACGAGGAGTGGATATCTCAGAATGCAGGGCGGCCCTTGCTGCGGAGGGGCCTCTTCACTTGGTGGGAGACGGCCGTGCTCACCCACAAGGCCCAGGCCTCCAGCCATGGGCTGTATACCTGCTTCTCCAGAAAGGGGGCATCCATGAAGAGCCCACTTTGGAGTTAAAGGCAGCAGGTTGGTGACTTGATCTATATATTCTAGAGTCCTGGGGTATTGGAGTTGGGAGTTCCTCAGGGACTGAGTAAACCAGCCCCTCGTTTTACAGTTGAGGAAAAGGAGCTCCTTTACTCATTCCTTTATCCAATACAAATGCACATAGACCTCCCAGCATGTGCCAGGTTCTGTTCTGGCACCTGGGATGCATCACTGATCCAGACAAAGACCCCTGTCCTGGGGAGTTTATATCCTAGAGGCATTAAATGCATAGATAGATAAGCTGGTTATAAAGAATGGTAGGTGGTGGTAAGTAGGGGACATTCCAAGCAGAGGGACCCCCCGGTGTGAAACAAGAGCGGGATAGGCATGTGGCTGGCGTGCCAGGTACCCAAGGAGGCCATCACGGTTGGTAAGATGAGTGAATGGGGAGACGGTCAGTGGTGACAATACTGGAATGAAGAGACGTTCCTGGTACAGGGCTCAGGGAGAAGGGGTTGATTCACACTGCTTGTGGCAATTGGGAAACGTTCAGAAGGAGTACATACTTGGGTAGGCCCTTGAGTTTACCAGACAAGTTTCCAAAGAGCCCTTGAAGTTGATGGGCTGGAGCGTGAGAAGGTGGGTGCTCGTGGTTACTAGCAGTTAACCAAATAGCCCTTGGGGCTGGAGTGTGAGGGCCCTGAGGGACACAGGCGGTGGAAGCTGGGACCACAGAGGGGCAGTAGAGAGAATTAGTTTTGGCAGGTACAGGGCTTCGGGGAGGAGGCAGATGCCAGACCATACAAGGCTTTGGGTGCTGTGTTGTGGAGCTTGGATGCAGAGCTGAGGACATTTTAATCAAAGCAGCGCTGGGGATGTTTGCCTTGACAGCTGTGGGGAGAGTGGATAGAAGGCAAGCAAAGCTGGAACCGTGGGTGTAGTTATGAGGTGGAGGGGATGACTTTGGTGGCGGCGGGTGGGAGAAGAGGGGTCAGACATCAGAGAGAGGTTTACCCAGTAGACCCCAACTAAGTGAGTAGATTTGGGGCACAGAAAGTCTGGAGGGGGAAGAGGGGACTACAGAGACTCCCAGGATTTGCTTTGGTTGTTTGGTATTTAGTGGTAGGAATATTGATAATTGTGTGTTAGTGACCTATTGCTGTACTAACGCAGTACAGTGAACAGCCTCAGTCAAACAAACAGCGATCTCAGAGGCACAGAGCAATAACCATGGGTCTAATTCAGGCCGTAAGGGAGTTCAGCCAATCTGGACTATATCTGACTAATCTCAACTGGGCATATTCATACATCTTTGGTCGTATGGGGGAAGTATAATTGAAAGAAAATCTTGCAATCCAGAAATCCTCTGTATAAAGAGAGTAGAGAAAGAAAACACTGATATCATTGAATAAGCATTACAGAAAATGATATGCAGGACAGACTACTAAGAAACTGCAGAGACAGGAAGAAATCTCAGCCTTTTATTCAGCCAGGCAGACACGGCTCATCCCACACATGTTCTCAAGATAAACAATCACTAGTCCTCAAGAAAGAGGACTTGGCAGCACCGTTTGTCACAGACAGTTCACCTAAATTTATCTGGCAAATGGGGTAACCATCTGTGTTAGCTAACCGGCTTTTCCAGAGGACAGATTCTCACATCTTTATGAGAGCAGGTGGTTTTACAACCTGGAGCAAGGTGCCCACTGAGATAAGGCTCTTATCCTCCCACAGGAAGAGGAAGAGAGAGGGATGCTACCTCCCCTGATGTTAACAGTTCAGAGACACGACCCCCAGGTCCTTGAGAAAGATTCCTGGGTCATATTCTAGTTTTCAAAAAGGATTTATATACACTTTGAAGAGGGCAGAAAGTATCTACAAGTTTTCAAAAGTAAATGCTTTAAGAAAAAGGAGGGAAGGGAATGTCTTCCTTTATTTTCAACAAGGACAATTAAGCCTCTTCTAATTCTTACTGTCCTGAGCAGTCAGCTGCAGAGGTCACCTTGTGGACCTTGGCTGGGTTTGCTCACATGGGTTTTATTCAACTGGCTGTTGGCTGATCTAGGAAAGCTTTGGCTGGCGAGGCCATGCTAGCCCAACACATCTTGTTCACGGCAGAGGGAAAGCCTAATGGCACCAGCGCTTTACAACCTCTGCTTGAGTCACATTGGCTAATCTTGGCCAAGCCAAGTCACATGATAGAGCCCAGTGGCAGAGTGTGAAGGCATTAAAAACTATGTGGCAGAGGGCACGCTGGATGCTAAGAGAGGTGAAAGATTTGGGATATTTCATAATCAATCGAGCACAGATGGGCAAAATTATGAAATCAGGTGGGGAATTTTGAGTTCAAAGTGTTACATGAGGAATCCTGGCAGAGATAACCCACAGGGATGTGGTTATTAGGGAGAGGAATTCAGGAGGTTGGGTTGTCAATAAATATAATTTTGGAAGTGGTTTATGAAGAGTGGCTGTGGGTGTGGAAGCAGATGCCCTGGGAACATGTATGAGATGAGAAGAGAAACTGGGACCAAACTGTTCCGTTTCCTCTGGGCCTCCGACTTCCCAGGCACATGGCTGGGGAGAGGAGACCCCTGCCTCTGTGCCCCACGCGTCCCTATCAGCCTTCCTTTTGTTCCCCATGGCAGGGCAGCTGCTTCGATCCCTGCAAGGGCTGACCTGCCCATAGGGACCCCAGGATGCAACGTGAACGTCCCCCCTGGGACTCCTCACCTCAGGCTGCCTCTCTGGGCTCTCCAGCTTCCCTGCCACAGGTGTGGGCGCTGCCTCTCCAGTGCGTGTCACCGATCTGGAGGAGGACAGGGTCTGCATGGTGTGCATAGCCTTGAGTGGTCCCTGAAGCCCCAGGTGCAGTGGAGAGACCTCAGTGGGGAGAAAGTCCTGGCGTTCTCTGAGGTCCATGCCTGAGACACTGAAGGGCCTTTCAGCGTGGAGGGTGCTCTGGAGGCGAGAGACAGCTCTTCAGGGAATGTGACCTGTTCTATCCTCAGCCCCAGCCTGGGCTATGAGAAGGCAATGGCCATTTTCATCCCAGGTCGGTACTGCTCCCTGCTTCCAGCAGGGCCAGAGGGAGGGGCTGGGTGTTGAGCGTGCAGAGCCAGACTGTCCTGGGCTATGCCCCTGAAGGCCTCAGGGCCCTTCTTCCCCCAGGCCTGTCCCTGGAAGTGGGCTTTTCCCAGAAGTCTGACCATGCTGATGCTCCCACTCCTTGGAGATGCCTATTACACTGAGAGAGGATATTCCACAAAGTTACGGGACGTGGAGAAACAGAAGAATCTGCTCTGGGCTGAGGAGAAAGGCAGGCAAACAAAGGAGGAGGTGCTGACGACCAGAGGTGGGTCAGGACAGGGGCCGTGGCTGGCAGAGTGTGGCAGCTGGGCTGGCAGGAGCCGCCAACCGTGCATCCCTTGGCCTGGAGCAGGCGGCTGAGGAGATCCAGGCAGGATGGTCAGGAGTTAGAACTTTTAAGATACAGGAAAGTCCTTTTCTGTAGGTTCTCTAAGTGCGATCTTTGCTTTTCTTCAAAAATGGAGTTGATGCTTATTTTTCACTCTTTTTCAGATGAACTCCAGGCAGGTCTTGGTTAAGTTTTGCTTTTCCTCCTGAATGCTTTGCATCCTCTTTGTAGGAGGCATTCTGGTTCTCAGCTCACCTGTTTCCCATATTGCCTTTCAGACTGGAGGAAACCAGTTTACTTGCCTGGACAGTGACTGTCTAGATGTCCTTGGGTCTCCTGTCCCCCCATGCCAAAGTGTCCCCTCTCCTTGTTTCAGGCACAGACACGTGGACCCCCTTCCCTGGGGTAGAAGTGGAAGCTGGTGAGAAGCAGAACCCTGTTCCATGGGCTGTCCCAGGCCTGGGATACTGTTTCCTACCCAGTACTTGGGACCCTCTGTGTGACGGTGGCCCCTGGAGTCTGTCATGCATTTTGGTCTTGTTCCAATCCAGTCCTACTCACCATATTGCTAGGTTTCAAGCTTTCAGTGCATCTAATTCTCAGTCAGCACTTGGAAGCTAAAAGACTGCTGTTCTGAGATTTCATTCAAGGTGGTAAGTAGAGGTTTAGCCAAGTGGATATCTGGGGATTGACATTTATATAAATGGGATCATTAGTTTAGAAGCACAACTTCCTGTCCCTACCCCTATGACAACATTGCAGCAGAGTCCATTTCTCTCCAGTTCCTGAAAGTGCCGATCAAAAAGTGATGGGGTGGAAAGATAGCAGAGTAAGAAGGCAGGATAGAAACCTCCTCCCAAAAACACATAAAAAAAGAAAATACAGCAAATGCAACTAGACCTGAAAATGACCTCAAGACTGCAGAGCAGACCCCCTGCACCTGAGGAGGACAGGACCACATAGAGAAGGGTGAAGCGGCAAAGCTGAGATGGGGTGGGACCCAAGTCCTTCTCCGACACCAGCCTACAGGCGGGAGAAAGAGGAACAGAGTGAGGAGGGTGTACGAGCCCAGGAGCTCTCCACACCTAGCCCTGGAGATCTGCTCCGGGAACACGAGGTGACATTATGTTGGGCTCTGGTTATTATAGGAGCTGGACACCAGGGGCAGGTGGAACACTCTGGGAGGCTGAGACTCCAGCCGGTGTGGAGGGCAGGCATGCTCCTCCAGTCCTGGGACCTAAAGCAGAGGTGTCAGTTTGAAAGACTTGCCAGCAGTGGGAGGGGCACCAGAGGGGTGAGATTTGGACGGAGCTCTCTCCTCGGGAGAAAGAGCAGGTATAGGATTCCTCCCCAGCTCTCCTTGGCCCAACATATTGGGAACTCTTGGGAGCTCCAGACGCTCCATCCCCCTTGCTGGCAAGGCAGCCCCGAGGCTCCTCCCTGCATGTGTTGCTGACAGACGCCCACTTTGCCTAGTGGCTGTATCAGACTTGCTGTCCAGCACGCAGAGAGAGACTCTCCCAACTTGCTTGGCTCCATTTCAGCCCAAGTGGAGAGGTGCCTGGAGAACTAGCCCCAAGAACTCCTTCCTGTCCATGGGTGTCTAAACCCAGTGCTGCATGTCCAGCTGGAGCACATCGGTCCTCCCACCCCATTAACCCGGCAGCCCCGCCATTGCTGCAGGCCAAGCAGAGGGTTCCCTGCTCACAGCGACCTCAGCAGAGATTCCTGAGCTGAACACAAAGCAGCAGCTCAAGCAAGCTGCCCACCCAGACTTGGACCACTACAGATGCCAGATAGAAAAGTGGCTTCACCAAGGGCACGCCAACAGCTGGGGCCCCTGCAAAATAGAACCAGCTACTGGAGAGTAAAGAATCTTGAGCTTCTGGGCACCATAGCACACCCTCTTCATAAAGCTATTACTCTTTAGACCAGAAAGTGGCAGAGACATCTAATACAAAGGAAGAAACACAGAATCCTTCACAAAACGAGCAGGCAGAGGAATTTGACACAAATAAAACTATAAGACAGAACCCCAGAAAGGGCTAAATGAAGCAGAGATCACCAATATTCTAGATAAAGATTTGAAAATAAAAGTCATAAACATGCTCATGGATTTACAGAAAAGTATTCAAGATCTCAAGGAGGACTTCAAGAGAGATAGAAAACCTGGAAAAGAGTCAGTCAGAGCCTCAGAGCTAAAGAATGCAGTATTTGAAATGAAACGTACAATGAGAGATTTAAAAGTAGGTTAGATCATGTAGAGAAGATGGTAAATGAAATAGAAATCAGACAACAGGAAAAGAAAGAAGTTGAGGAACAGAGAGAAAAAAGGATCTCTAGATCTCTAAGAGAGCTGTGTGACCAATATAAACAAAACAATATTTGCATAACAGGGGTACCAGAAGGAAGAGAAAGACAAAGGGATAGAAAGTCTCTTTAAGGAAATAATTGTTGAAAACTTCCCTATCTGGAGAAGGAAATAGACACTTGGGTCATGGAAATACAGAGGCCCTCTAACAAAAGGAACCCCAGGAAGACAACACCAAGATATGTAATTATTAAATTGGCAAAGGTCAAGGATAAGGAGAGTGTGTTGAAAGCAGCCAGACAGAGAAAAAGATTATTTATAAAGAAAATCCTGTCAGGCTATCAGCCAACTTCTCAACAGAAACTCTACAGGCCAGAAGGGAGTGGCATGATATATTTAATGTACTGAAACAGAAGGGCTTCAAACCAAGAATACTCTACCTGGCGAGATTATCATTTAAATTTGAAGCAGGTATTAAACAATTTCCAGATAAACAAAAATTGAAGGAATCTGCCACCACTAAGCCAGTCTTACACGATATGTTAAAGGGGTTGTTGTAGATGGAAATGACCCTAAGGCTAAATAGCTCTCAACCGTGAATGTAAACCCACAGTAAAGGTAGTAGGCCTACCGATTAAAGCAAGTAAAAAATTAAAACAAAACAAAAGAAGCAAAATCAACTATACATAAAATTAGTCAAGGGATACACAAAAAGTACAGAATATGGCATCTAATAAAAAAACTTGGAGAGGATTAAAGGTGGCGACATGAGAGGTGAGACAGAGCCTTCCTCCTAAAACTGCATATAATATGAAAATATAATTAATACAGCTAATCCTGAAAGAGCAACAGGAAAGAGGACTGCGCCAAACTGCATACACCCAGAGAAAAGAATAAACGTCATGGAACAGGGTAATGTAGCCAAGCTGTGGCCTGGCGGGACGCAAGCCCTTCCCCCACCCCAGCTCACCAGCAGGAGGAAGAGGAACAGAGTGGTGAGGGAGTGGAGGCCTGGGACTGCTGAATACCTAACTCCGGAGATCTGATCTGGTAGCATAAACCTACTTTTCATGGTGTTTTCATGGTACTTTCGTGATTAGGGGGTTGGAAAGCTAAGACAGGCAGAATACCTGGAGAGACTAAGATTCCAGCCGCTTGTGGAAAGCAGGGATCCATATCCAGCTACTATGGGACAAAAGAAAGGTGGGCAGTCTGAGAGACTTCCTAACAAGGAAGCCTTTAGCGAGAGGGCTGCTAAAGGGGCAAGGATTGCACAGAGCTTGCTGCTCAGGAGAAAGGACAGGTGGACAAAATTGTCTAGGTGCACTCTGCCCAGCAGGTTGGGAACATTCATGATCTTCAGGAGCTCCAGCTCTCTGGCTGGCAACACAGCTCCAAGGACCCCCTCTGTGATACACAGCCTACTGAACCTTTCTCCTGGCCAGCCCAACCTGGCTCACAAACCGGCAAACCCTACCCTGGTGTTAGCACAGCCAAAGGGAAGCCCCATCTACAGCAACTACAAATGCAAAGCACAGAGGCTTATACCTGTGTGCTCGGCCCACTGATTCTGACAGTGGAGACAGGCATAGCAGCTGAGAAGCAGGAAACAGCTCTTTCCTTCCTTCAGGCACCAATATCAGTCCCCTGCGACCCCCGACATTGCTTCAGGGGCTGAGCAGCTCCAGAGAGTAGAGCTTCTGGGCACTAGAGGGCGCCCTATACAAATGTGAAACACCAAAGGAACCTGGTTCAAAGTAAAATTATGAATACAACCCCTGAGAAAAATTCAAATGAAATCCACCTCATGAATCTGCCTGACAGGGATTTCAAAATAAAAATCATTAACATGCTCATGGAGGTACAGAAAAATATTCAACAACTCAGGGATGAATTCCAGTCTGAGATCCAATCATTATGGAACACAGTATCAGAAATGAAACATACAATGGAAAGTTTTAAAAGCAGATTATATATGGTGGAGGAGATGATAAATGAAATAGAAATCAGAGAAGAGGAATACAAAGAAGCTGAGGCACAGAGAGAAAAAAGATTCTCTAAGAATGAAAGAATATTGAGAGAACTGTGTGACCAATCCAGATGGAACAATATTTGCATTATAGGTGTACCAGAAGAAGAAGATAGAGAAAAAGGGATAGAAAGTGTCATTGAGGAGGTAATTGCTGAAAACCTCCCCAATCTGGGGAAGGAGATTATCTCTCAGGCCATGGAGATGCACAGATCTCCCAACAAAAGGGCCTCAAGGAAGACAACACCAAGACATGTGGTAATTAAAATGGCAAAGATCAAGGATAAGGGCAGACTATTAAAAGCAGCCAGAGAGAGAAATAAGATCACATACAAAGGAAAGCCCATCAGGCTATCATCAGACTTATCAGCAGAAACCTTACAGGCCACAAGGGAGTGGCATGATGTATTTAATGCAATGAAGCAGAAGGGTCTCGAACCAAGAATACTTTATTCAGCAAGGTTAGCATTTAAATTTGAAGGAAGGATTAAACAATTTCCAGATAAGCAAAAGCTGAGAGACTTTACCTCCCACAAACCATCTCTACAGTGTATTTTGGAGAGACTGCTATAGATGGAAGTGTTCCTAAGGTTTAATAGCTGTCACCAAAGGTAATAAAACCACACTAAAGAAAGTGGAAGAGTTATTTACTAAGTAAATTGCAAAATTAAATATACTATCCCCAAAGTCAATCAAGGGATAGGCAAAGAGTACAGAATATGATATCTAATATATAAAGAATGGAGGATGAAGAAAAAAGAGGAGAAAAAAAGAGCCTTTAGACTGTGTTTGTAATAGCATATTAAATGAGTGAAGTTAGACTCTTAAATAGTAAGGAAGTTAACCTTGAACCTTTGGTAACCATGAATCTAAAGCCTGCAATGGCAATAAGTACATACCTATAGATAATCACCCTAAATGTACCTGGTCTGAATACACCAATCAAAAGACATAGAGTCACTGAATGGATAAAAAAACAAGACCCATCTATATGCTGCCTACAAGAGACTCACTTTAAACCCAAAGACATACACAGACTAAAAGTGAAGGGATGGAAAAAGATATTTCATGTAACTAATAGGGAGAAAAAAGCAGGAGCTGCAGTACTTGTATCAGACAAAATAGACTTCAAAACAAAGAAAATGATAAGAGACAAAGAAGGACATTACATAATGATAAAGTGGTCAATCCAACAAGAAGATATAACCATTATAAATATCTATGCACCCAACACAGGATCACCAACATATGTGAAACAAATACTAACAGAATTAAAGGGGGAAATGGAATGCAGTGTATTCATTCTAGGAGACTTCAACACTCCACTCACTCTGAAGGACAGATCAACCAGACATAAAATAAGTAAGGAGACAGAAGCACTGAACAACACATTAGAACAGATGGACCTAATAGACATCTACAGAACTCTGCACCAAAAAGCAACAGAATACACATTCTTCTCAAGTGCACATGGAACATTTTCAAGAATAGATCATATCCTAGGCCACAAAAAGAGCTTCAGTAAATTCAAATGATTGAAATTGTACCAACCAGTTTCTCAGACCACAAAGGTATGAAACTAGAAAAAAATTATGCAAAGAAAATAAAAAATCCCACAAATACATGGAGGCTTCACAACATGCTTCTAAATAACCAATGGATCAATGACCAAATAAAAACAGAGATCAAGCGATATATGGAGACAAATGACAACAATAATTCAACACCACAAAATCTGTGGGATGCAGCGAAGGCTGTGCTAAGAGGAAAGTATACTGCAATACAGGCCTACCTCAGGAAAGAAGAACAATTAACGAAACTAGAAAAAGAAGAACAAATAAGGCCTAAAGTCAGTAGAAGGAGGGACATAATAAAGATTAGAGAATAAATAAATAAAATCGGGAAGAATAAAACAATAGAGAGAATCAATGAAAGCATGAGCTGGTTCTTTGAGAAAATAAACAAAATAGATAAATCCCTTGCCAGACTTATCAAGAAAAAAAGAGAGTCCACACACATAAACAGTATCAGAAATAAGAAAGGAAAAATCACTATAGATACCACAGAAATACAAAGAATTATTAAAGAATAGTATGAAAAATTATATTCTAAAGAACTGGATAACCTAGAAGAAATGGACGACTTTCTAGAAAAATACAACCTTCCAAGGCTGACCCAGAAAGAAACAGAAAATCTGAACAGACCAATTACCAACAAAAAATTGAATTGAACAGGTAATCAAAAAACTGCCTAAGAACAAAACCCCTGGACCAGACAGATGGCTTTACCGCTGAATTTTATAGAACATTTAGTGAAGACCTAATACCAATCGTCCTTAAAGTTTTCCAAAGAGTAGAAGAAGAGGGAATACTTCCGAACTAATTCTATGAGGCCAGCATCACTCTAATACCAAAACCAGGCAAATACACCACAAAAAAAGAAAATTACAGGCCAATATCCCTGATGAACATAGATGCAAAAATACTCAACAAAATATTAGCAAACCAAATTCAAAAATACATCAAAAAGATCATCCATCATGATCAAGTGGGATTCATCCCAGGGATGCAAGGATGGTACAACATTCGAAAATCCATCAACATCATCCACTACATCAGTAAAAAGGACAAAAACCACATGATCATCTCCATAGATGCTGAAATTCAACATCCATTCATGATAAAAACTCTCAACAAAATGGGTATAGAGGGCAAGTACCTCGACATAATAAAGGCTATACATGACAAACCCACAGTCAACATGATACTTAACAGTGAGAAGCTGAAAGCTTTTCCTTTAAGATAGGGGACAAAACAAGGATGCCCACTCTCCCCAGTTCTAGTCAACATAATACTGGAGATTCTAGCCGTGGCAATTAGACAACACAAAGAAATAAAAGGCATCCAGATTGGTAAGGAAGAACTCAAACTGTCCCTGTTTGGAGATGACATGATACTGTACATAAAAAACCCTAAAGAATCCACTGCAAAGCTATTAGATCTAATATCTGAATTCAGTAAAGTTGTGGGATACAAAATTAATACCCAGAAATCTGTTGCATTTCTACACTAATGGTGAACTAGCAGAAAGAGAAATCAGGAAAACAATTCCATTCACAATCACATCCAAATGAATAACATACCTAGGAATAAACCTAATGAAGGAAGTGAAAGACCTATACTCTGAAAACTACAAGACACTCATGAGAGAAATTAAAGAAGATACCAATAAATAGAAATACATCCTGTGCTCATGGATAGGAAAAATTAATATTGTCAAAATGGCCATCCTACCTAAGCAATCTACAGATTCAATGCAATCCCTATCAAAATACACACAGCATTCTTCAATGAACCAGAGCAAATAGTTCCAAAATTCATATGGAACCACAAAAGACCCCGAGTAGACAAAGCAATCCTGAGAAGGAAGAATAAAGTGGGAGGAATTACATTCCCTGACTTCAAGCTCTACTACAAAGCCAGAGTAATCAAGACAATTTGGTACTGGCACAAGAACAGAACCACAGACCAATAGAACAGACTAGAGAGCCCAGATATAAACCCAAGTATATATGGTCAATTAGTATACGATAAAGGAACCATGGATATACAATGGGGAAATGACAGCCTCTTCAACAGCTGGTGTTGGCAAAACTGGACAGCTACATGTAAGAGAATGAAACTGGATCATTGTCTAACCCCATACCCAAAAGTAAATTCGAAATGGATCAAAGACCTGCATGTAAGTCATGAAACCATAAAGCTCTTTTAAAAAAAACATAGGCAAAACTCTCTTGGACATAAACATGAGCGACTTCTTCATGAACATATCTACCCGGGCAAGGGAAACAAAAGCAAAAATGAACAAGTGGGACTATATCAAACTAAAAAGCTTCTGTACAGCAAAGGACACCATCAGTAGAACAAAAAGACATCCTACAGTATGGGAGAATATATTTGTAAATGACATATCTGAGAAGAGGTTAACATCCAAAATATATAAAGAACTCACGTGCCTCAACACCCAACAAGCAAATAACCTGATTAAAAAATGGGCAGAGGATCTGAACAGTCACTTCTACAAAGAAATTCAGATGGCCAACAGGCACATGAAAAGATGCTCCATAGCATTAATCATCAGGGGAATGCAAATCAAAACCACAATGAGGTATCACCTCACATCAGTCAGGATGGCCGCCATCCAAAAGACAAGAAATAACAAATGCTGGCGAGGATGCAGAGAAAGGGGAACCCTCCTACACTGGTAGTGGGAATGTAAATCAAGGCAGCCACTGTGCAAGTAGTATGGAGGTTCCTCAAAAACTAAAAATAGAAATACCATTTGACACTGCAATTTCACTCCTAGGAATTTACCCAGAGAAAACAAAGTCCCTGATTTGAAAAGATACATGCACCCCTATGTTTATTGCCGTACTATTTGCAATAGCCAAGATATGGAAGCAACCTAAGTGTCCATCAAACAGATGTATGGATAAAGAAAAGGTGGTAATAGACAAACGGAATATTATTCAGCCATAAAAGAAAAGAAATTCTGCCATTTGGAACAAAATGGATGGATCTAGAGGGTATTATGCTCAGTGAAATAAGCCAGGCAAAGACAGAGAAATACCGTATGATTTCACTTATTTGTGGAATATGAAAGCAAAGCAAAGTAAGGAACAAAAGAGCAGTAGATTCATAGACACTGAGAAGTGACTAGTGGTTACCAAGGGGGAGGGGCTGTGGTGGGGAGGGGGGAGTGCAAGGGGGATAAAGGGACACAATAATTCACAGTCACAGTGTAAGTTGGTCACGGGGACGAGTGCAGCATGGGAAACATATCAATGATATTCAGTAACCCCTTTCTACACTGATAGATAGTAACCACAATAGGGGTGAGGATTTGATAATGTGGGTAACTGTTGAACCACTGTGTTGTACCTTTGAAACCAACATAAGATTGTATATCAACACTACTTCAATAAAAATAGAAAAAAAAAAAGAAAAAGAAACACGGTGTCTACTATCTGCCCAAATAGTTCAGCAAGAGGAACACGTAGGACTTCCAGAACTCTCCTACTCGAGGATCGCCCTCTGGACTGAAGCCGCAAAGGCTGGGCATGCACGTCCCCCACTCTTCCCGGCGTTTTTTTGGAGCGCCCTGGCAGACACAGCGGCAAGAAACCAAACACTTGTGCTCTAGCGCCACCTTCTGGAAAATAAAAGATAGGCCTCTAATTGTCAACCTGTTGAACTATTGGAACCAGTTCACAAAATAAGAAAGGTGTTCGCTACCTCAAATGCTCTGACAGAGGCACATATCATCAAACACCATAAAAAATCATAGTAATATGGTATCACAAAAGTTAAATGACAATTCTCCAGCATTGAACCCAAAGTTATGAAAGATTATGATCTGATAATTCAAAATAGCTCTTAAGGGGAAATTCAACAAGCTACAATAAAGCTCAGAAAGGCAATTTAGTGAACTCAGAAATTAATAGAAGGAGTACTTTACCAAAGACAGAAATTCTAATAAAGAACCAAACAGAAAATCTGGAGGTGAAGAACTCAATAAATGGTATGAAGAATGCATTTTGCATTGGAAATAGAGCAGATCAGATGCAAGAGAGATCTAGATGGAATAAGTAATCTAGAATATAGGAATTTAGAAATGATATAGGTGGAAGAGGAGAGAGAATTAAGATTTTAAAAAAGTGAATAAACCCTAGGAGAACTATCAGACTCCATTAGGAGAGCCAACATAAGAATAATGGGTATAACAGCAGGAGAAGAGAAGGAGAAGCGAGCAGAGAGGTTATTTAAAGAAATATTAGCAGAGAACTCCCCAAGCCGAGGAAAGAGCTGGATATATAAGTCCATGAAGCTAATAGATCACCTTATTATCTCAAAGCAAAAAGACCTTCCCCAAGACATATTATAATGAAGCTGTCAAAGGCAGTGATAAAGAAGGAGTCTTAAAGGAGGCAAGGGAAAAAAGAAAAGTGACCTTCAAAAGAATTCCTGCTTGGCTATCAGCAGATTTCTCAGCAGAAACTATAGGCCAGGAGAGATTGGAATGACATATTCAAAGTACTGAAAGATAAAAGTTGCTAGCCAAGAATACTCTGTCCAGCAAAGTTATCCTTCAGATATGAAGGAGAAATAAAGGCTTTGTCAGGCAAACAAAAGCTGAGGGAGTTCACCACCACTAGACCTGTCTTACAAGAAATGTTGAAAGGAGCTTTTCTACATGAAGTGAAAAGACAAATTACAAAAAACTCTAGTAAAGCGATAAATAGTGAGATAAGGTCAGAAATTCTAGCTCTATTTTAGAATAGGGTGTTGAGCAATTATAGCATAAAGGTTAAAAGAAAAAAGCATTAAAACACCAATAGCTACTACAATTTGGTAACAAATCCACAACATAAAAAGAGATAATTTGTGACAGCAAAAATATAAAAGGGAAGGGGAAAAATAATGAAGTCTGTATAGGAAAATGATGATCAGTTGTTATCAGAAAAAAGACTATTTTATTTACAAGACATTTAATACAGACTTCATGGTAACCACAAAACAAAAATCCAGAGTGGAGATACAGAACATCAGAAAAAGGTGAAAAGGGCAAATCATCATGGAAAACCACCAACTTAAAAAGGTAGACAGAAACACAAGGAAAAAGAAATAATAGAGATGCAAAACAATGAGGAAAACAAAAATAAAATGGCAATAATAAGTCCTTACATATTAATAATCACCCTAAACATAAATGGATTGAACTCACCAATCAAAAGGCACAGAGTGACTATTGGGTTAAAAAACAAGACCCATTTATATGGTGCCTGCTGGAGACTTATTTCAGCAATAAGGACACATGTAGTTTCAAAGGAGTGGAAGATGATACTTCAAGGAAATGGTAACTAAAAGAAAGCTAGTGTATCCACGTGTGTATCAGACAAAATAGACTTCAAGCAAAACATGGTAACCAGAGACAAAGATTACCGTATAATGATAATGGGGTCAACGCATCAAGAAGACATAAACAATTATCAATATATACAGTCCCAACACTTGAGTATAAAAATATATTAAGCAAGTACTAACAGATCTTAAAGGAGAACTAGAGCCCATTACAATAATAGTAGGGGATTTTAATACCCCACTATCAGCAATGGATAGACTGTCAAGACAGAAAATCAATAAGGAAACATGGGAATGAAACTGCACTTTAGAACAAATGGACTTAACATATATAGAACATTCCATCCAAAAGCAGCAGGATACACATTCTTCTTGAGTACACATGGAACATTCTCCAGGATAGATCGTATGATAAGCTACCAAACAAATCTGAACAAATTTAAGAAGACTGAAATCATACCAGTTATTGTGTCTGACCACAAAGGTATGAAATTAGAAATTAACAAGAGGAAAGTGAGTAGACTTGAGAATATGTGGAAACTAAACCACACATGTTTAAACAACCAATGGGGCAAAGAAATCAAAATGGAAATAAAATATTATCTTGAAAAAAAGGGAATGAAAGTACAACATACCAATTTTTATAGGATGCAGCAAAAGCAATTCTGAGAGTAAAGTTTACAGTAGTAAATTCATATATTAAGAAACATCTCAAATAGACAACCTAACTTTATAACTCAAGGAACTAGAAAAACAGGAACAAATTAAGCCCAAAGTTAGCAGAAGGAAGGAAATAATAAAAACTGGACTGGAAATAAATGAAATAAAGACCAGAAAAATGATAGAAAGGACCAACAAAACCAAACACTGATTTTTTGGTAAGATAAACAAAACTGACAAACCTGTAGCTAGACTAAGAAAAAAGAGAGAACATTCAAATAAAATTAGAAATGAGAGAGGAGATATGCTACAGAAATACATAGAATCATTAGAGACTACCATGAACACTTATATGCCAATGAATTACATAACCTAGAAGAAATAGAAGAAAATTACATTCCTAGAAACATACAACCTAACAATACTGAGTCAGGAAGAAATAGAGAATTGGAATAGACCAATAACAAGTCACGAAATTGAGTCAGTAATCAAAAAACTCCCAACACTGAAAACTCCAGAGCTAGGCGGCTTTACTGATGAGTTCTACCAAACATTTAAAGAAAGATTAATGTTAGTCCCCCTCAAACTTCTCCAAAATATTGAAAGAACACTTTCAAAGTCATTCTATGTGGCTAGTATTACCTTGATACCAAAACCAGATAAGAATAGAAGAAAACTATAGATCAATATCCTTGATATTAATAGATGCAAAAATTTTCAACCAAATATTAGGAAGTTGAATTCAAGAACACACTGAAAGGATCATACATGATGACCAAGTGGGATTTTATTCCTGGATGCAAGGATGGTTCAACATATGCAAATCAAGTAATGTAATTCATCATGTCAATAATATGAAAGATAAGATTACATGATCATTTCAATAGATGCAGAATAGCATTTGCTACAATACATTCTTTTATGATAAAAACCCTTAACAGACTGAGTATAGAAGGAGTATACCTCAACATAGTAAAGGTCATATATGACAAACCCATAGCTAACATACTCAATGGAGAAAAACTGAAAGCATTTTCTCTAAGATCAAGAACAAGACAAGGATGCCCATTCTAACCACTCCTATTCAATATGGTACTGGAAATTCTAGGTAGAGTAATTAGGCAAGAAAAAACATAAAAGACATCTAAATCAGGAAGGAAGAAGCAAAATTATCACTATTTACTGATGATATGATCTTCTCTATAGAGAATCCCAAAGAGTCAGTAAAAAACTGTTGGAATTAATCAATTATTCAGTAAAGTGGCTTTACTATTCAGTAAAGGTTACAAAATCAAGTTACAGAAATTAGTGGCATTCCTTTATACTAATAATGAAGCACTGGTAAAAGAAAGAGAAAACTATACTATTTACAATAGCATAAAAAACAATAAAATACTTAGGAGTAAGGGTAACCAAGGAAGTGAAAGATCTGTCCAATGAAAACTACAGGACTTTACTGACAGAAATCAGAGAAGACACAAACAAATCAAAAGACATCCCATGTTCATAGATCAGAAGAATTAATATTGTTAAAATGTCCATAAAATGGGTAGTATGGCCATTTTAACATTAACATCTATTTTAATCAATTAATTTATTAATTAATAACATAGTATTAATAGCCATCTATAGATTCAATGCAATCTCCATCAAAATACCAAAGGTATCCTTCATACAAATAAATCAAACAATCCTAAAATTTGTTTGGAACCACAAAAATACCCCAAATAATCAAAGCAATCTAGAGGAAAAAGAATAAAGCTAGAGGCACCACACGTCCTGGTTTCAAACTATGCTACAAAGCCATAGTAATTAAAACAGTGTGGTACTGGCACAAAAATAGACACTGATGAACAGAACAGGGCAGAAAGCCCAGAATTAAATTCCTGCTTACATGGTCAACTAATAATATTTGACAGGGGAGCTAAGAACATCCAGTGCAGAAAGGATAGTCTCTTTAGTAAACGGTGCGGGGACAACTGGAAAAACACATGCAGAACAATAAAATTGGACTTCTATCTCACACCATTCACAAAAATTAACTTGAAATGGGTGAAAGGCTTAAACATAAGACCTGATACCATAAAACCCCTGGAAGAAACTCACTGATACTGGTCTTGACAATGGTTGTTTGGACATGATATCAAAAGCACAAACAACAAAAGCAAAAATCAACAAGTGGGTTTACATAAAACTCAAATGCTTCTGCACAGCAAAAGAAACAATTAACAAAATGAAACAGCCCATAGAATGGGAGAAAATTTTGCAAACCATATATTGGATAAAGGATTAATATCCAAAATATATGAAGAACTCACCTGAATAGCATAAAAACCAAACAATCTGATTTAAAAATGGGCAGAGGAACTGAATAGGCATTTTTCCAAAGAAAACATACAAATGGCCAACAGGCACATGAAAAGATGCTCCACATCACTAATCACTAGGGAAATGCAAATCAAAACCATAATGAGATATCACCTCACATCAGTAAGAATGGCCATCAAGAAGACAAGAGACAAGTGTTGGCAAGGTTGTGGTGAAAGTCGAACCCTTTACACTGCTGATGGGAATGTAAATTAGTGTAACCACTATGGAAAAACAATATGGAGATTCTTAAAAAAATTAGAAATAGATCTACCCTATGACCCAGGAATTCCTTTTGGGAATATACCCAAAGGGAATGAAAATTAGAATTTGATGAGATATAAGCATCCTGTTTACTGTAGGACTATTCATAATAAGATACGGAAACAACCCAAATCCCCATCCATGGATGAATGGATAAAAGAGAAGTAGTATATATACACAGTGGAACATTATTCAGCCAGAGAAAGGAAGATATCCTGCCATTGCAACAACTTGGATGGACCTTGAGCACATTTTGCTAAGTGAGGTAAGTCAGACAGAAATGACAAGTGCCGTATGACATCACTTACATGTGGAATCTAAAAAAACATCAAACCTGTTAAAAAAAAAAGAATGGAGAGTAAAATGTTGGTTACAAGGGCTGGAGGTGCGGAAATAAGAATGACGGTGTTTAAGGGTACAAGCTTGTTAAGAGTACTAAAATAGCCATAGAGCGTTGATGTACAATACATTGAATATAGACAATATTATTGTGCTATAAATATACAATGTGATAAATATTACAATGGCAACCATTTCAATAATATATATCAAAGTAACGCTGTACACGTTAAATTTACGCAATGCTACATGTCAAATTTATCTAATAAAAAATGTAAAGTCATCACTAGGTAGGGCTTTGTCAGAACTGAATGATTTAAAAGAAACCTAAATGGGCCAGAGCCTGGGCGGCCGAAGCGCGCGGAGAAACCGCGGGGAGCGCGAGGGCAGCAGCCGGGCGCCCAGAGTAACCGCCCAATCCTCGTCTTCCCCGCCGCCGCCGGAGTCGTTGGGACCCTTTAGTCTGTAAGCCCGCTGCCCGCCCGACAGCCCTCTGGTCCACCGGTGTTTCCGTTCACAGCCACTGTCAGCCCGAGGGGCGCGTGGGCTGGGTAACACCCACCCCAACCACAGGCCCGCGGCCGGACTCGGGGGGACGTGAAGCTGGAGTTCAGCTCGCTTTCATAGTGCAGTGAAGATGCCGAGGAGTGGACCTACCCTATGAGACGAATTATGCAGGAAATTTTACCTGCATTGCTTTTAGGCCCATATTCTTCTGCTATGAAAACAAGGTTACCTATACTACAGAAATACGGAATAACCCATATAATTTGCATAAGACAAAATATTGAAGAAAACTTCAGTAAACCAAACTATCAACAATTATTTAGATACTTCGTCTTGAATAGTGCAGATAATCCAGATGAAAATATAACACGTCTTTCCCCCCATGACTTAAGAATTTATTGATGGGAGCTTACAAACTGGAGGCAAAGTTTGCTCCTTGGAGATGCACGAATCTCCAGGAGAGATGCATTTACTTATGTTCAAGAAAGAAGATTTTGTATTAATCCTAATGCTGGATCTGTTCAACTTCAGGGATCGGAAGCCACCTAACCAAGCAAAATTAACAATACAGATGATGTCACCACTCCATATAGAAAGGTCATTATGGGTTCGTTCTGGTACCACAGGCACTTTAAAGAGAACACATGAAGAAGATGATTTTGGAAACATGCAAGTGGTGACTGCACAGAGTAGATGATTCTGGGGCAACACTATAGAGGATGTGAATTTCTATTTGGGAAGGAGGAAATACTAGAGGCAGTAATAATGTAAGATGGTAAAAACACAAGTAGTTCCTTCTCAGTTATATGTTGCTTCTCTGCAACTTAAGCAACATTATAAGATGTTGAACTTCTGCAATAGATGGCACTGAGGGTTTTACTCCTTTTTTAAAAATAACTTTACAGTTTTATTATAAACCAAGAATTTTGGTCTTGCAAAGAGGTATTGCAACAATACACTTTTCATATTTGGAATTTATTTGTGTGACATCGAGTTACTTACTTTAAACAAAATGCAAGTTAGGGGGCATTTGTTTATAAAATCTGTGTAATTCATAACAAAAGAATTTCCTAAAGTTTGATAAAAATTAATTTTGTATACTATATATTACATTTTAAATCAATTTTACAGTTCAGTTTTATGGTGGAGCCTCTTACAGAAACATGCAGGAATCTGTTGCATTTCTTTCTTAGTATAATTCAGTACTTTAATTACCCTTTAAAAATGTATTAATCCCTTATTAATAATCTTTAAATCATGACATTAGCCAACTATGCTTACTTTAACATGATCCAAGTATTGCCTCCTTTCCTATTACTTTCCTAATTAGTTTATTCTCTACACAAAAAAGTTTAATGAACAAAAGAAGACATTTTGCTTTATAATACCAGATGCTCAAAAATGAAGATTTTAGGTTTTCAAGTGAATTTCCTTTTTTGCATTTCTTAAAAGCAAATATGTTTGTTGTTTTAGAGTTGCTTTGCCTGTCTTTTGTTTTTTGATTTTTGTCCAAGATGGTTCTAAGTAGACTATAATAAACCAGTGTAGCACTGTTTATCTCCAGATGAAACCCAAGAGTGCCTGCATCATTTAAAAAATAAAAAACAAGTCCTCATGACCTCTAAATTAGTATGAGGGCAGTGAAAAGTTTTTAACATCTTCCTGTAATTTATTTATTTTCTTCTTTTTTTTGTTTTCTTTATTTTCTTCTTAAACAATGAATTATTTTAAACTGAAAGTCTAAGGCTTGAAGAAACCTCAGTAAATTACTTGGGATATAGAACCCATATTTATTCCATTTTATGTTATCTTAATGATTCTATGAGGTTGTTCTTGGTTAGAAGCTTTCCTTAGAAGATGAATTTTTTGGAGAAAGTGATTTGTGGGAGACTTTAGTGCACTTTAAGTGTTTTGTTTATAGTTCTTTACACCGAGTTAATCCAAATTTCCCCCAAAATTTGCATTAGCCAAGTCACTTAATGGATCCTTGGTTCCATGTTTTTTATTTATACATATACAAATTGTTCTAAGAAAAAAAAACATTTTTGCTATTTTAAGTATGATGTGAGGGAGGGGAGGAGTAGTTTTAACTTTTTATGGTTGATGATTTAGGGTAGCACAAACAAAACTTTTTCTCTCACTTTTCTCACTGCTCTCTGAGGTGCTTTACTGATGGGAATGCTATCCATCCATTGCCTTGATACTAAGACAGGTACTACAAGGTAACCAATTACACCAAGTTACTTGTTTTGCTTTCCTCCCTAAGGTGTAGTGATAAAAGTAAAAGCTTTTTTATTCAGCATGGCAGGATGATGGAAATGAATTAAAATTGCTTTAATTAAATTGTTAATTAAGAGTCAATTCATGAAAAGGAATTGTCAATTAAGAGGAATACCACGTGGTATTTCCCTTCCCTTCTCCTATTTTACCACCCTGAAAACAGTATATTGTTAATCTCCTTGTCTTGTATTTTGTAATGTGGTTAGGTCATCTGGTGTGGTGGTTTAGTAGAGTCAGGATTAGCATCGTTCTGAAATTCCAGTTGGTAAGGTGCCAGATAAAACAGCTTTCCTGTAGATAGATGACTACTGGATAGGTCAGCAAAGATCTCTTCTGCAATCTAATCATCTGTGATGCAGAAACTAGGCTTAATAGAATCTTAATAATAGTATATTTAGGTTTTTAAAGTGAAGAAGTTAAGATTTTTAAAATCAGTTTCTTAAATACATATAACTTCTCTAGTAGTCTGGCCAAAAATACAGATTTGGTTGTTTGTTAATTTTTTCCCCCCAGATATCATTTCTTAAAGCCATAAAATTATGTTCTTGCCTGTACTTGAAACAGTTTGATTGCTTTCTTTTTCTTTTTTTGCTATTATTAATATACAATTACATGAGCAACATTATGGTTACAGACTCCCCCTATTATCAAGTTCCCACCACATACCCCATTGAAGTCTCTGTCCATCAGCGTAGAAGGATGTTATAGAATCACTACTTTTCTTCTCTGTGTTATACTGCCTTCCCCGTATCCCCCCACCCCACCCCCATCCCCGCTACATTATCTGTGCTAATTGTAATAGCTCTTTTCCCCCCTTATCCCTCCCTTCCCACCCATCTTCCTCAGTCCCTTTCCCTTTGGTAACTGTTAGTCCATTCTTGGTTTCTGTGTCTGCTGCTGTTCTGTTCCTTCAGTTTATTCTTTGTTCTTATACTCCACAGATGAGTGAACTCTTTGATACTTGTCTTTCTCCACCTGGCTTATTTCACTGAGCATAATACCCTCTAGCTCCATTCCATGTTGTTGCAAAGGGTAGGATTTGTTTTCTTCTTATGGCTGAATAATATTCCATTGTGTATATGTACCACCTCTTCTTTATCCATTCATCTACTGATGGACACTTAGGTTGCTTCCATTGCTTGGCTATTGTAAATAGTGCTGCGATAAACATAGGGGTGCATATGTCTTTTCAAACTGGGCTGCTGCATTCTTAGGGTAAATTCCTAGGAGTGGAATTCCTGGGTCAAATGCTATTTCTATTTTGAGTTTTTTGAGGAACCTCCATACTGCTTTCCACAATGGTTGAATTAATTTACATTCCCACCAGCAGTGTAGGAGGGTTCCTTTTTCTCCACATCCTCGCCAACATTTGTTGTTGTTTGTCTTTTGGATGGTGGCCATCCTAACTGGTGTGAGGTGATATCTCATTGTGGTTTTAATTTACATTTGTCTGATGACTAGTGATGTGGAGCATCTTTCCATGTGTCTGAATTTCTTCTTTGGAGAAGTGTCTGTTCAGCTCCTCTGCCCATTTTTTAATTGGCTTGTTTGCTTTTTGTTTGTTGAGGCGTGTGAGCTCCTTATATAATTTGGATGTCAACCCCTTATTGGACATGTCATTTATGAATATATTCTCCCATACTGTAGGATGTCTTTTTGTTCTACTGATGGTGTCCTTTGCTGTACAGAAGTTAGTTTGATATAGTCCTCTTTGTTCATTTTTGCTTTTGTTTCCCTTGCCTGGGGAGATATGTTCATGAAGAAGTTGCTCATGTTTATGTCCAAGAGAGTTTGCCTCTGTTTTTTTTCTGAGAGTTTTATGGTTTCATGACTTGCATTCAGGTCTTTGATCCATTTTGAGTTTACTTTTGTGTATGGGGTTAGACAGTAATCCAGTTTCATTCTCTTACATGTAGCTGTCCAGTTTTGCCAATATCAGCTGTTGAAGAGTCTGTCACTTCCCCATTGTATATCCATGGCTCCTTTATCATATTTTATTGGCCATATATGCTTGGGTTTTCATCTGGGCTCTCTGTTCTCTTCCACCGGACTATGGGTCTGTTCTTGTGTCAGTACCAAATTATCTTGATTACTATAGCTTTGTAGTAGAGCTTGAAGTCAGGGAGCATAATTCCCCATGCTTTATTCTTCCTTCTCAGGATTGTTTTGGCTATTCAGGGTCTTTTGTGGTTCCATATGAATTTTAGAACTATTTGCTCTAGTTCATTGAAGAATGCTGTAGGTATTTTTATAGGGATTGCATTGAATCTGTAGATTGCTCTAGGGAGGATGGCCATTTTGACAATATTAATTCTTCCTAGCCAAGAGCATGGGATGAATTTCCATTTATTAGTGTCCTCTTTAATTTCTCTTAAGAGTATCTTGTAGTTTTCAGGGTATAGGTCTTTCACTTCCTTCGTTAGGTTTATTCCTAGGTATTTTATTCGTTTGGATGTGATTGTGAATGGAATTGCTTTCCTGATTTCTCTTTCTGCTAGTTCATCATTAGTGTATAGAAATGAAACATATTTCCGTGTATTAATTTTGTATCCCGCGACTTTGCTGAATTCAGATATTAGATCTAATAGTTTTGGAGTGGATTTTTTAGGGTTTTTTTTTTATTTACAATATCATGTCATCTGCAAACAAGGACAGTTTAACTTCTTCCTTGCCAATCTGGATGCCATTTATTTCTTTGTGTTGTCTGATTGCCGTGGCTAGGACCTCCAGAACTATGTTGAATAAAAGTGGGGAGAGTGGGCATCCTTGTCTTGTTCCTGATCTTAAAGGAAAAGCTTTCAGTTTCTCACTGTTAAGTATGATGTTGGCTGTGGGTTTGTCATATATGCCCTTTATTATGTTGAAGTACTTGCCCTCTATACCCATTTTGTTGAGAGTTTTTATCATGAATGAATGTTGAATTTGGTCAAATGCTTTTTCAGCATCTTTGGAGATGATCATGTGGTTTTTGTACTTCTTTTTATTGATGTAGTGGATGATGTTGATGGATTTTCGAATGTTGTACCATCCTTGCATCCCTGGGATGAATCACACTTGATCACGATGGTTGATCTTTTTGATGTATGTTTGAGTTCGGTTTCCTAATATTTTGTTCAGAATTTTTGCATCTATGTTCATCAGGGATATTGGTCTGTAATTTTCTTTTTGTGTGGTGTCTTTGCCTGGTTTTGGTATTAGAGTGATGTTGGCCTCATAAAATGAGTTTGGGAGTGTTCCCTCCTCTTCTACTTTTTGGAAAACTCTAATGAGGATGGGTATTAGGTCTTCACTAAATGATAAAATTCAGCAGTGAAACCATATGGTACAGGCGTTTTGTTCTTAGGTAGTTTTTTGATTACCAGTTCAAGTTCTTTGCTGGTAATCGGTCTATTCACATTTTATGTTTCTTCCTGGGTCAGCTTTGGAAGGTTGTATTTTTCTAGAAAGTTTTCCATTTCTTCTAGGTTATCCAGTTTGCTAGCATATAATTTTTCATAGTATTCTCTCATAATTCTTTGTGTTCCTGTGATGTCCGTAGTGATTTTTCCTTTCTCATTTCTGATTCTGTTTATGTGTGTAGACTCTCTTGCTTTCTTGATAAGTCTGGTAAGGGGTTATCTATTTTGTTTATTTTCTCAAAGAACCAGCTCCTGCTTTCATTGATTCTTTCTATTGTTTTATTCTTCTCAATTTTATTTATTTCTGATTTAGTCTTTATTATGTCCCTCCTTCTACTGACTTTGGGCCTCATTTGTTCTTTCTTTTCTATTTCATTAATTGTGAGTTTAGACTGTTCATTTGAGATTGTTGTTCTTTCCTGGGGTAGGCCTGTATTGCAATATATTTCCCTCTTAGCACAGCCTTCGCTGCATCCCACAGATTTTGTGGTGTTGAATTGTTGTTGTCATTTGTCTCCATATATTGCTTGATCTCTGTTTTTATTTGGTCATTGATTCATTGATTTTTTAGGAGCATGTTATTAAGACCTAATTTGTGCGTGGGCTTTTTCGTTTTCTTTGTGTAATTTATTTCTACTTTCATACCTTTGTGATCTGAGAAGCTGGTTGGTAAAATTTCAATCTTTTTAAATTTTTTCAGGTTCTTTTGGTGGCTTAATATATGATCTATTCTTGAAAATGTTCCATGTGCACTTGAGAAGAATGTGTATCCTGTTACTTTTGGGTGTAGAGTTCTGTAGATGTCTGTTAGGTCCATCTGTTCTAGTGTGTTGTTCAGTGCCTCTGTGTCTTTACTTATTTTCTGTCTGGTTGATGTGTCCTTTGGAGTGAGTGGTGTGTTGAAGTCTCCTATAATGAATGCATTGCATTCTATTTCCCCCTTTAATTCTGTTAGTATTTGTTTCACATATGTAGGTGCTCCTGTGTTGGGCACATAGATATTTCTAATAGTTATATCCTCTTGTTGGACTGACCCTTTTATCATATGTAATGTACTTCTTTGTCTCTTGTAACTTTCTTTATTTTGAAGTCTATTTTGTCTGATACAAGTACTGCAACTTCTGCTTTTTTCTATTAGTTACATGAAATATCTTTTTCCATCCCTTTACTTTCAGTCTGTGTATGTCTTTGGGTTTGAGGTGAGTCTCTTGTAGGCAGCTTATAGATGGGTCTTGTTTTTTTAATCCATTCAGTAACTCTGTGTCTTTTGAATGGTGCATTCAGACCATTTACATTTAGGGTGATTATCAATAGGTATGTATGTATTACCATTGCAGGCTTTAGATTTGTGGTTACCAGAGGTTCAAGGGCAATTCCCTTACTATCTAGCAGTCTAATTTAACTTACTTCATATACTATTACAAACACAACCTAAAGGTTCTTTTTTTTTTCCATCCTCCATTCTTTGTATGTTATGATTCATATTCTGTACTCTTTGTCTTCCCTTGGATGACATCTGTTTACCCTTAGGAATACCTCCATCTATAGGAGTCCCTCCAAAATGCCCTGTAGAGGTGATTTGTGGGAGGTAAATTCTCTCAGCTTTTGCTTATCTGAAAATTGTTTAATCCCTCCTTCAAATTTAAATGATAACCTTGCTGGGTAGAGTAATCTTGGTTCGGCCCTTCTGCTTCATTGCATTAAATACATCATCTCACTCTCTTCTGGCCTGTAAGGTTTCTGTTGAGAAGTGTGATGATAGCCTGATGGGTTTTCCTTTGTATGCGATCTTTTTTTTCTCTCTAGCTGCTTTTAAAAATCTGTATTTATTCTTGATCTTTGCCATTTTAATTATTATATGTCTTGATGTTGTCTTCCTTGGGTCCCTTGTGTTGGGAGATCTGTGCATCTCCATGGCCTGAGAGACTATCTCCTTCCCCTAATCTGGGGATGTTTTCAGCAATTACCTCCTCAATGACACTTTCTATCTCTTTTTCTCTCTCTTCTTCTGGTACCCCTATAATGTGAATATTGTTCCATTTGAATTGGTCACACAGTTCTCTCAATATTCTTTCATTCTTAGAGATCCCTTTTTCTTTCTGTGCCTCAGCTTCTTTGTATTCCTCTTCTCTAATTTCTATCCCATTTACTGTCTCTTCTACTACATCTAATTTGCTTTTAAGTCCCTCCATTGTATGTTTCATTTCAGATATGGAATTTCTTAATGATTGAATCTCCAACTGAAATTCGTTTGTGAGGTCTTGAATATTTTTCTGTACCTCCATAAGCATGTTTATAATTTTTATTTTGAACTCTCTTTCAGGAAGATTGGTGAGTTCAGTTTCATTTAACCCTCTTTCTGGGATTTGTGAGATTCTGGTCTGAACCATGTTCTTTTGACGTTTCATATTTCTGTGTGGTGCCCACTAGTGTGCAGAACCTCCAGTCTCTGGAGCTGCTCAGCCCCTAGAGTGAGGTTGGTTGTTGTAGGGGAGCAGAGCTGGTGCCTGGGGGGAGGAAAGATCTGTTTCCTGATTCCCGTCTGTGGTGCCTGTCTCCAGTGTCAGAGCCAGTGGGCCAAGCACACACGTGTAAGCCTCTGTGCTTTGCATCTCTAGCTGTTGTAGGTGGGGCCTCCCTCTGGCTGGCCTGATGCCTGTGCAGTGACTGTGGGTTTGCGAGCAGGTGCCTGCAGGCCAGTAGGAAGGCTCGGCAGGCTGTGTGTCACAGTGGGGGGCCTCGGAGCTGAGTAGGCAGCCAGGTGAACGGAGCGCCTGAAGCTCCTCAAAGTTCCCAACCTGCTGGACAAAGTGCGCCCAGGCAACCTTGTCCCACTCTCCCTCGTCCCGTGCAGCAAGCTCTGTGCAAACCCTGCCCCTTCAGTGGCCCTCTCGCTGCTAGGAAGCCTGTCAGACTACCCACCTTTCCTCTGACACAGAGCTCCGGGTGTGGATCCCTTCTCCACAAACGGCCGGAATGTCAATTTCTCAAGCACTCCACCTGTCCGAGCTCCCCAACGTCCGGAGCACCACACACTATAGGATTCTGCTCACAAAGCAGATGTCCAGGGCTACATGTTCAGCTGTCCCAGGCTTCCACCCCGTCCGCACTCCATTTCTCTTCCTTCCACTGGTTAGCTGGGGTGGGGGAAGAGCTTGGGTCCTGCTGGATTAAGGCTTTTTTACATTACCCTGTTTTGTGAGGTCTGTTCTGTTCATGAGGTCTGTATGCAGTCTGGTTCAGCCTTCTTTCTTGTTGCTGTTTTAAGGTTAGTTGTATTAACTATATTTTTGTACTGTTTGTGGTTTTGGGAGGAGCTCTCCGTCTCACCTCTCACTCTGCCATCTTGAATTCTGAAACCCCTGGCAGTTTTTTTTTTTAAGATTGCAAAGTCTTGATTGTGTTTTCACGTGTATGAGGAGTAGGGGATAGCAGAGAGAGGCTGAAGATGAAGCAAGGGTCTCTGGGAAGCAGGAGATGATGGGATCCATAGCAGGATATTCCAAGGATGGTCCAGGAATGGCAGTATCAGCACCACCTGGGAGAAAAACAGTTGGACCTCATCCCAGATGCAGAGAGTTGGAGTCTATGGCAGTGGGGCATTAGCAAGCCCACCATCTGATTCAGGCACATGCTCAATTCGAGAATCACTTTACTAGAGCATAGACAGAGCAATAAAATTTGAATGGAAGGAGAGACTTGGCTCAAGATGGCGGCATGAGCAGGGCAGTAGAAATCTCCTCCAAAAACCATATAGATTCTTGAAAATACAACAAATACAACTACTAAAAGAGAGACCAGAAGATACAGTAAAACAGCCAGGCTATGTCTACATCTGCAAGAACTCAGCACCTCAAGAAAAGGGTAAGATACGAAGCTGTGACCCAGCGGGACCCGAGCACTCCTCCCACCCCAGCTCACCAGCGGGAGGAAAAGAATCAGAGTGGGGAGGGAGTGGAAGCATAGGACTGCTAAATAACCAGCCCTAGTAATCTGCACTGGGAGCACAGACACACATTGCATGGTGTACTGGATATTAGAGAAATGGAAAAGCAAAACCCGAGATGGAGACTGGGAGTGGGTCCCCACAGCCGGCTCCCCTGGGACAAAAGAAAAACAGGCGCTTTTAAAAAGTCTTAAAGGGACAAGGGCCCAACAGCTGAACAAAATCGTCCCAGCACACTCAGCCCAGCAGGCTTTGAATCTCGAGGAATTTCGGGCCTCCTAACCCCCTGCCAGGTAAAGCAGCCCTGAAGTGCCTCACGGCGATAAACAGCCTGCCATTTGTTTCCCCCTGGTGGTACCGGTTGAACTGCCACAGTTGCGGAGCAGCCGGAGAGCGGCCCCACCCACGGCAACCACACAGAGTCTCCTCCCAGAGCACAGCTAACCCAGGACAGCAAAAGAAGCTGGAGCAGGGTCCGAAGGTGTGAAGGGGCTGTCCTGGCAGTAGAATGCACCCACAGTGCTCTAGGCTAGCCTGAGGGTGGCCCCGACGGCAGCTGAGGGGATTATCCCAGAGACTGCCTCCCCGTGTGTGGGTAATCAGTACAGCCAGCAGAAGCCAGAACAAGGTCCAGAAGGCACGAAAGGGCCTATCCTTGCAGCAGAATGAACCTGGCATAGTTGCCATGCCCCCACAGCATTCCAGGATAGCCTGAGGGTGGTGCCACCCATGGCAGCTCAGAGGATTATCTCAAAGACTTCCACCCAGTGTGCGGTAACCAGCTCAGGCTGCAGAAAAGGGCAAGGTGAACAGCAAGCAGAAAGGGACTTTGTTCTCCCAGCTGACACACATGTCACCTGCCTGCGACCACTTCTATCGCCATGAAAAGACAGAAGAACCTGGTCCAGTCAAAAATCACCCAGACAACCCCAAGAGAGGGCCTGGTGGGATAGATTTAAACAATCTTCCTGAAAAATAATTCAGAATAAAAGTCATAACCATGCTAATGGACCAACAGAGAAATATGCAAGAGCTAAGGGATGAAGTCAGGAGGGACATTACAGAAATGAAACAATCAATTTACGGGCTTAAGAGCAGACTGGACGAGGTGCAAGAGACTGTTAATGGAATAGAAATCAGAGACCAGCAATTCAGAGAAGCTGAGGCAGAGACAGATAAAAGATCTCTAGGAATGAAAGAATATTAAGAGAACTGTGTGACCAATCCAAATGGAACAATATTCGCATTATAGGAGTACCAGAAGAAGAAGAGAGAGAAAAAGGGATAGAAAGTGTCTTTGAAGAAATAATTGCTGAAAATTTTCCCAAACTGGGGAAGAAAATAGTTTCTCAGACCACCGAAGCCCATAGATCTCCCAACACAAGGGACCCAAGGAGGAAAACACCAAGACATATAATAATTAAAATGGCAAAGATCAAAGACAAGGACAGAGTATTAAAGGCAGCCAGAGAAAGAAAAAAGATCACCTACAAAGGAAAACCCATCAGGCTATCATCAGACTTCTCAACAGAAACCTTACAGGCCAGAAGAGAATGGCATGATATATTTAATGCAATGAAACAGAAGGGCCTTGAACCAGAATATTGTATCCAGCACGATTTTCATTTAAATTTGAGTTCCCACAGAAGCCAAAGTTAAGGGAATTTGCCTCCCACAAGCCACCACTACAGGATATTTTAAAGGGACTGCTCTAGATGGAAGCACTCACTCATAAGGCTAAATAGAGGTCAGGCAATAAATAAAATCAACTTTCCATAAAAATAGTCAAAGGAAACACAAAAGAGTACAGAAAAAAACACCCAACATATAAAGAATGGAGAAGGAAGAATAAGAAGGGAGAGAAATAAAGAATCATCAGACTGTGTTTATAATAGCTTAATAAGAAAGTTATTAGACGGTTAGATAGTAAAGAAGCTACCCTTGAACCTTTGGTAACCATGAATCCAAAGTCTCCAATGGCAATAAGTACATATCTCTCGATAATCACTCTAAATGTAAATGGACTGAATGCACCAATCAAAAGACACAGAGTAATAGAATGGTTAAAAAAGCAAGATCCATCTATATGGTGCTTACAAGAGACTCACCTCTAACCCAAAGATATCCACAGACTAAAAGTGAAGGGATGGAAAAAGATATTTCATGCAAACAACAAAGAGAAAAAAGCAGGCATTGCAGTACTTGTATCAGACAAAATAGACTTCAAAACAAAGAAAGTAGCAAGAGATAAAGAAGGACATTACATAATGATAAAGGGGTCAGTCCAACAAGAGGATATAACCATTATAAATATATATGCACCCTACACAGGAGCACCGACATGTGAAAAAAATAACTAACAGAATTAAAGGAGGAAACAGAAAGCAATGCATTCATTTTAGGAGACTTCAACACACCACTCACTCCAAAGGACAGATCAACTAGACACAAAATAAGTAAAGACACAGAGGCACTGAACAACACAGTAGAACAGATGGACCTTACAGACATCTACAGAACTCTACACCCAAAAGCAGCAGGATATACATTCTTCTCATGTGCACATGAAACATTTTCCAGAATAGACCACATACTAGGCCACAAAAAGAACCTTGGTAAATTCAAAAAGACTGAAATTCTACCAACCAACTTCTCAGATCACAAAGGTATAAAATTAGAAATAAATTGTGCAAAGAAACAAAAAGGCTCAGAAATACATGGAGGCTTAACAACATGCTCCTAATTAATCAATGGGTTAATGACCAAATCAAAACAGAGATCAAAGAATATATGGAGACTAATGACAACAACAACACAAAGCCACAACTTCTGTGGGATGCAGCAAAGGCAGTTCTAAGAGGAAAGTATATTGCAATCCAGGCCTATTTAAAGAAGGAAGAACAATCCCAAATGAATAGTCTAAAGACACAATTACTGAAATTGGAAAAAGAAGAACAAATGAGGTCCAAAGTCACCAGAAGGAGGGACATAATAAAGATCAGAGAAGAAATAAATAAAATTGAGAAGACTAAAACAATAGAAAAAATCAATGAAACCAAGAGCTGGTTCTTTGAAAAAATAAACAAAATAGATAAACCCCCAGCCATACTTATTAAGAGAAAAAGAGAATCTACACACATAAACAGAATCAGAAATGAGAAAGGAAATATCATGATGGACCCCACAGACATTCAAAGAAGTATAAGAGAATATTATGAGAATCCATATGCTAACAAGCTGGAAAACCTAGAAGAAACGGACAACTTCTTAGAAAAATACAACCTTCCAAGACTGACCAAGCAAGAAACAGAAAAACTAAACAGGCCAATCACCAGCAATGAAATTGAATCGGTAATCAAAAAACTACCCAAGAACAAAACCCCCGGACCAGATGGATTCACCTCTGAATTCTACCAGACATATAGAGAAGAAATGACACCCATTCTCCTTAAAGTTTTCCAAAAAATAGAAGAGGAGGCAATACTTCCAAACTCATTCTATGAAGCCAGCATCACTCTAATACCAAAACCGGGCAAAGACCTCACCAAAAAAGAAAATTACAGACCAGTATCCCTGATGAACACAGATGCAAAAATACTCAAGAAAATATTAGCAAACCGAATTCAAAAATACATCAAGAGGATCATACACCATGATCAAGTGGGATTCATCCCAGGGATGCAAGGATGGTAGAACATTCGAAAATCCATCAACATCATCCACCACATCAACAAAAAGAAGAACCACCACCACATGATCATCACCATAGATGCTGAAAAAGCATTTGACAAAATTCAACATCCATTCATGATAAAAACTCTCAACAAAATGGGTATAGAGGGCAAGTATCTCGACATCATAAAGGCCATATATGACAAACCCACAGCTAACATCATACTTAACAGTGAGAAGCTGAAAGCTTTTCATCTATGATCGGGATCAAGACAGGGATGCCCACTCTCCCCACTGTTATTCAACATAGTACTGGAGGTCCTAGCCACGGCAATCAGACAAAACAAAGACATACAAGGCATCCAGATTGGTAAAGAAGAAGTAAAACTGTCACTATTTGCAGATGACATGATACTGTACATAAAAAACCCTAAAGACTCCACTCCAAAACTACTAGAACTAATATGTGAATTCAGCAAAGTTGCAGGATACAAAATTAACACACAGAAATCTGTTGCTTTCCTATACACTAATGATGAACTAACAGAAAAGAGAAATCAGGAAAACAATTCCATTCAGAATTGCATCAAAAAGAATAAAATACCTAGGAATAAACCTAACGAAGGAAGTGAACGACCTATACCCTGAAAACTACAAGACATTCCTAAGAGAAATTAAAGAGCACACTAGCAAATGGAAACTCATCCCATGCTCTTGGGTAGGAAGACTTAATATTGTCAAAATGGCTATACTATCTAAAGCAATCTATAGATTCAACGCAATCCCTATCAAAATACCAACAGGTTTCTTCAATGAACTGGAACAAATAGTTCTAAAATTCATATGGAACTACATAAGACCCCGAATAGCCAAAGCAGTCCTGAGAAGGAGGAATAAAATAGGAGGAATTACACTCCCTGACTTCAAGCTCTACTACAAAGCCACAGTAATCAAGACAATTTGGTA
>JAQQAC010007890.1:35648496-35703463 GCA_029783875.1 Phataginus tricuspis | reverse complement strand
AATCAATGGGTTAACGACCAAATCAAAACAGAAATCAAAGAATATATGGAGACTAATGACAACAACAACACAAAGCCACAACTTCTGTGGGATGCAGCAAAGGCAGTTCTAAGAGGAAAGTATATTGCAATCCAGGCCTATTTAAAGAAGGAAGAACAATCCCAAATGAATAGTCTAAAGACACAATTACTGAAATTGGAAAAAGAAGAACAAATGAGGCCCAAAGTCACCAGAAGGAGGGACATAATAAAGATCAGAGAAGAAATAAATAAAATTGAGAAGAATAAAACAATAGAAAAAATCAATGAAACCAAGAGCTGGTTCTTTGAAAAAATAAACAAAATAGATAAACCCCCAGCCATACTTATTAAGAGAAAAAGAGAATCTACACACATAAACAGAATCAGAAATGAGAAAGGAAATATCATGATGGACCCCACAGACATTCAAAGAAGTATAAGAGAATATTATGAGAATCCATATGCTAACAAGCTGGAAAACCTAGAAGAAACGGACAACTTCTTAGAAAAATACAACCTTCCAAGACTGACCAAGCAAGAAACAGAAAAACTAAACAGGCCAATCACCAGCAATGAAATTGAATCGGTAATCAAAAAACTACCCAAGAACAAAACCCCCGGACCAGATGGATTCACCTCTGAATTCTACCAGACATATAGAGAAGAAATGACACCCATTCTCCTTAAAGTTTTCCAAAAAATAGAAGAGGAGGCAATACTTCCAAACTCATTCTATGAAGCCAGCATCACTCTAATACCAAAACCGGGCAAAGACCTCACCAAAAAAGAAAATTACAGACCAGTATCCCTGATGAACACAGATGCAAAAATACTCAAGAAAATATTAGCAAACCGAATTCAAAAATACATCAAGAGGATCATACACCATGATCAAGTGGGATTCATCCCAGGGATGCAAGGATGGTAGAACATTCGAAAATCCATCAACATCATCCACCACATCAACAAAAAGAAGAACCACCACCACATGATCATCACCATAGATGCTGAAAAAGCATTTGACAAAATTCAACATCCATTCATGATAAAAACTCTCAACAAAATGGGTATAGAGGGCAAGTATCTCGACATCATAAAGGCCATATATGACAAACCCACAGCTAACATCATACTTAACAGTGAGAAGCTGAAAGCTTTTCATCTATGATCGGGATCAAGACAGGGATGCCCACTCTCCCCACTGTTATTCAACATAGTACTGGAGGTCCTAGCCACGGCAATCAGACAAAACAAAGACATACAAGGCATCCAGATTGGTAAAGAAGAAGTAAAACTGTCACTATTTGCAGATGACATGATACTGTACATAAAAAACCCTAAAGACTCCACTCCAAAACTACTAGAACTAATATGTGAATTCAGCAAAGTTGCAGGATACAAAATTAACACACAGAAATCTGTTGCTTTCCTATACACTAATGATGAACTAACAGAAAAGAGAAATCAGGAAAACAATTCCATTCAGAATTGCATCAAAAAGAATAAAATACCTAGGAATAAACCTAACGAAGGAAGTGAACGACCTATACCCTGAAAACTACAAGACATTCCTAAGAGAAATTAAAGAGCACACTAGCAAATGGAAACTCATCCCATGCTCTTGGGTAGGAAGACTTAATATTGTCAAAATGGCTATACTATCTAAAGCAATCTATAGATTCAACGCAATCCCTATCAAAATACCAACAGGTTTCTTCAATGAACTGGAACAAATAGTTCTAAAATTCATATGGAACTACATAAGACCCCGAATAGCCAAAGCAGTCCTGAGAAGGAGGAATAAAATAGGAGGAATTACACTCCCTGACTTCAAGCTCTACTACAAAGCCACAGTAATCAAGACAATTTGGTATTGGCACAAAAACAGACCCACAGACCAGTGGAACAGAATAGAAAATCCAAACATTAACCGAAACATACACGGTCAATTAATATATGATAAGGGAACGTTGGATATACAATGGGGAGACGACAGCCTCTTCAGCAGCTGGTGTTGGAAAAACTGGACAGCTACATGTAAGAGAATGAAACTGGACTACTGTCTAACCCCATACACAAAAGTAAACTCAAAATGGATCAAAGACCTGAATGTAAGTCATGAAACCATAAAACACTTAAGATAAAAACATAGGCAAAAATCTCTTGGACATAAACATGAGCGACTTCTTCATGAACATATCTCCCCGGGCAAGGGAAACAATAGCAAAAATGAACAAGTGGGACTATATCAAGCTGAAAAGCTTCTGTACAGCAAAGGACACCATCAGTAGAACAAAAAGACATCCTGCAGTATGGGAGAATATATTCATAAATGACATATCCGATAAGGGGTTGACATCCAAAATATATAAAGAGA
Source organism: Phataginus tricuspis (assembly GCA_029783875.1). NCBI lineage: Eukaryota > Metazoa > Chordata > Mammalia > Pholidota > Manidae > Phataginus > Phataginus tricuspis. The sequence goes on along the minus strand of JAQQAC010007890.1, from coordinate 35,701,066 downwards.
TCATGCATCTCAACAAACAAAAAGCAAATAATCCAATTAAGAAATGGGCAGAGGACATGAATAAACACTTCTCTAAAGAAGAAATCCAGATGGCCAACAGGCACATGAAAAGATGCTCCACATCGCTAATCATCAGATAAATGCAAATTAAAAGCACAATGAGATATCATCTCACACCAGTGAGGATGGCCAACATCCAAAACACAAACAACAAATGTTGGCGAGGATGTGGAGAAAAGGGAACCCTCCTACACTGCTGGTGGGAATGCAAATTAGTTCAACCATTGTGGAAAGCAGTATGGAGGTTCCTCAAAAAGCTCAAAATAGAAATACCATTTGACCCAGGAATCCCACTCCTAGGAATTTACCCTAAGAATGCAGCAACTCAGTTTGAAAAAGACATATGCACCCCTATGTTTATCACAGCACTATTTACAATAGCCAAGAAATGGAAGCAACCTAAGTGTCCATCAGCAGATGAATGGATAAAGAAGATGTGATACATATACACAATGAAATATTATTCAACCATAAGAAGAAAACAAATCCTACCATTTGCAACAACATGGATGGAGTTAGAGGGTGTTATGCTCAGTGAAATAAGCCAAGCCGAAAAAGACAAGTATCAAATGATTTCACTCATATGTGGAGTATAAGAACAAAGAAAAAAACTGAAGGAACAAAACAGCAGCAGACTCACAGAACCCAAGAATGGACTAACAGTTACCAAAGGGAAAGGGACTGGGGAAGAGGGGTGGGAAGGGAGGGACAAGGGGGAAAAGGAGCATTACGATTAGCAGACGTAATGTTGGGGGGGCACAGGGAGGACTGTACAGCTCAGAGAAGACAAGTAGTGATTCTCATCTCACTACGCCGATGGACAGTGACTGTAATGGGGTTGGTGGGGGGACCTGGTGAAGGGGGTAGTTTAATAACCATAATATTGCACATGTAATAGTAGATTAATGATACTAAAATAAATTATTTAAAAAAAATGGTGAATGTTCAACCTAAGATACTTATCAGATATTCAAGTGAAGATATCTAAGCCAGCACTATGAGGAGAGGTTCAGGTTAGTTTTGAATGTAGGGGTCACTGGTCACTGGTATCAAAAATCTTAAATATTGAATGGAATATTCTAGAAAAGTTAAATATTGAGTGAAAAAACCCACACCAAAGCCCTAGGGAGGGACTTTAGAAGAGGAAAGTCCGGAAGCCTAGAGATGGAGTGGTCAGTGAAGAATGAGGGAAACCAGGAGTGTCAGGTCACAGAAGCCATAGAAGGCAGCGAGGCCCACTGTGTAAAATGATGCTCAGGGACTAATTAGGTCGTGGTGACCTCAAGAACGAGAGCAGTTTCATGGTGAGGATGGAAGTGGGGGCAGAGTGGGTTAAGAAGAGTGGACCTGGTAATGGTCTCTGCAGACAACTCTTGCCAGAAATGTTTGGGTGAAGGGGAGCAAATATATGGAGCAGTGGACAGAGAGGCACTGGTGATTGAGCTTTTATTTTGCTTTAAAGAAAGGAGACATGACAGGATGTTTGTACGCAAATGGCAGGAAAGATCCCGTGGAGAGGGGGAATTCAGGAGCCCTGCCCTGCCTTGAGCAGGCCAGTCCCTTCCCGCCCCACCTTCCTGCCTCTGGATGCGCACTCTAGCTCCTCTGCTGGGCCGTCTCCTATGGTCCTCACAGGCTGGCGTCCTCCAGCGCCCCAAGCCCTGCATTTCTGCTATTCTCTCTCCAGGCCCTTCTTGGTAGATGTTTCCAGGTAGATCCTACCAGCTCTCCTGGGGTTCACACTTCCAGCACATCGAGATCTGTGTCTCCCCTTTAGGACCAGAAATGCTGATGCCGAGCATTTCTACTGGCCGCCCCACAGGCACACACCCTAAAGCTGGCTGCTACCCCTCCTTCCACCTTTCTCTCCTACTTGAGTTGCGTACAAGAGAGGGCTTTCTGTCAGAGTTCTTTAGCCCCTGTATACACTTCTGGACCGACTTTGCACATTATAAGCCCAACTAGCTAGCAAGTGGCTACCAGGCCAGTGAATTGCCAGCCCAAGCAGCTGGCACTAGAGGCAGGACCAGTTTATCAGCGTGCATTGGTCTGACTCTGAAATCCATACTTCTACTGCATACTTCCCTTAAAGGAAGTTCTGTAGTGACTCTGCCTTCAACACATATCATACAATCTTTACTAGTCCATTAATATGAGTCTAGTCTCTAATTAGTCAATAGCTATTCACGTTTAAGTCAGCAAGGGAAAGTATCACTTTATGATAATAAACATTAATAGGAGAAAAAAGTCTAACAAAGTGGTTTATTCTTTACAAAGTCCTTCAAACAAACCAGTGCAGTGAAAATGCCTTAGAGAAGTATCAGCTTTTCAAATTTCTTCACAAGTTTAGTATGTCTCATCTTTATGGTTTTTATATGTTCATGCTTTTAAATAGCTTCTACTTCAGATGACAGTAACTCTTTGGGGTCTATTTTTATTTCCCAGTTTGTGATTTTTTTTAAAGTGGCTACTTCAAGACGGTAAACTGTTTTACTGTCTTTTCACTCTCTCTTTTTAGTTCCTCAATATGGGCATCCAGGCGCTCTAGAATATGATGAGACCTCAGTTCCTCCTCTTCCAAAAATCTTGTAGCGATTGAACCAAGCGGAGACACAGGCAAGGGACACTAGAAGAGAAACAAATTTCAACCTATCATCAGTTAAATAGTATACTTCTAAGATACATTCCTTATGGTATTTTCTAACTAGCAGTATTAAAAGGTAATTTTTTTAAATATTTTTTTTCTCTGAAGACATATTTCTTTGATTTTATCCTAATGGCAAGAATAGTAAGAGTAATTTTTTTTAAGTTCTCCAAAAAATTAACATAGATCTCTTCCTTTCTGACCCCAGTTGTATAAATGTCAAGTTTCATATAAATATTAGTTATTGGTCTGAAGAATATCTCAAATTATTAGACTTGTATATCCTTCTAAACCAAAGAAAAGAACACTTAATGCCTGCTATTTCAAATTTACTTTTTTTTTAAGGTATTATTGATATACACTTACGAATGTTTCACATGAAAAACAATGTGGTTACTACATTCACCCATATCAAATTTACTTTCTAAAAATCTGAGTATTTTCTTTTACTTTAAAGCATAGAAAATCTACCTTTAACATATTAGATACCAGTGAAAATCAGTATTTTCTCTCCTCCAAAATTTCAGTCCATAGTCCTTATCTGAAACCCTTGGGGCCAGTGGTGTTTCAGAAATCAGATTTCAGAGAGGCAAAGTCACTGTGCATGGTTGGTCCTTGCTCGCAGGGGTTATGGTCTAAACCATCACCTCAAACACTGGCTCAGTGAACACAGAGTCATTAGGGGAAATATCCGCACACCTCATACAGATTATCATCCTAAAAATGTCTCAGCCTGGTAGATTTCATGTTCTTTATTTCACAGAAGGGAGAATGAGACTCCGAAGTCAACTGACTTGCCCCAAGCCAGCCCACTAACTCTGCTGGCCCAGAGATGGGACTCAAACCCTGTTCACCTGGGCCTGGTCCCAGCTTCATGCGTAGCAGTGGCCGCCTCTGGGTGAGGGCAGAGCACCACAGCACCTCTGGGTAGTGTACAAATCTGGTGACTGAAAATTCTTTGCAGCTCTGCACATGCCCACAAAGGACTGTGAAGTGCTGTGAGTACTGACTGGGGCTTACAGTTTAGCAAGTGGGTGGACTCACAAGTGCAGAGTCCATGAGAATGAGGCACGACTGTATTACCCTAGTGGCCTCTGAGGGAATGTCCCATAGTCAAACACAGATATTTCTGAAGAAGGAGGCTAAGTGGGATAAATAGAGGCTACATATATTACCACATCAGATCAGTGCAGCTCAGGTCAGCCTTCCATGGGAAGTAAGTCTTGCTGCCAAATTTAGGAAGAAAACTAATTTTCAGATATTCTTGGATTTCAGAATTACATGTAACTGGGGACTTACGTTGACAATAAAAAGAAAACCTTCCCATGGACTTGTTGGCGCACTACAAAGTCAAATATACTGAACTATCCCGTGTTTAGGACCATGCACCTAGTGATGGGAATGAATGGCCAGAGGCAAGTGTTTCAGAACAGAAGGCAAAGAAGACGGTGATGCCTGCACTGCAGCTGCAGGAACAAGGGGCCAGCGGAGTCCAGGGCTGCCCCTGCCTCAGGCCCCCCCTGTTCTGGGCACATCAGATGCAATTCCTCCCTTCCCCTTCCACCCTTTCCAACAGTTCCTTTTTTCATTCTTTACTTCTATATCTCAGACTATCCTGGCACCCAGAGACATTCCCTGAACCAGCCATTCCAATACAAAATTGAACTTCTGAAAAAGGCAGGAAAGGAATTTCTACTTAGGGTTAAAAACAAATGAATACCTATAATTCATGTTGCATTTCAGAAGTAAGATGAATTCTGCAAAGCAACTGGCAGAATGTATCTCCACAGCAAAACCATAAGACAGAAATACATGAGAATGTAAAGGGTACTTAAGACAGAGAACCTTTAAGTAAGGAAAAAAACCCATCACCCTCCTCTCACCCTTACAAAATAAAATCAAACTAAATAAACTTAATAAACTAGTAAGATCAGAAAAGTTTCCATACCGAAGACATAATCTCTTCTTGGTCATTTATACTCTCAGAGACAGTGTCAGAAAAATTGGCTTCATTTGTGTCTAGCACTGAAGACAAAGAGTGAGTGTTACACAGAAAGTTAGAAGGCAAAGAGATGGTGGAGCTGTAAGGGCTGGTTGGAGGACTCTGGGGACTGAGGTCCCTGGATATGGGCTCTATACTATCCGATGCTCGTTCTCCTGGAGAATGAAGACCTGTTCTGTAGTGCTCAGTCTTTATTCCATCAGGTCTGTGCTGGCCATGGGTTGGCCTGGATAGCGGATTAGAAAAAAAACAAATAAAAATTGTTGCACTTTTCTCTCTTTAAACCCAAAATGCTATAGGAAGTTCACTTAATAATAAACAGGCTAACTAGCAAGGCTGTAATTTACAAAATGAGCAGCCCACTGAGACCAGGTGTTCTTTCATTCAGACCCCAATTATCCAAACTCCACTGCCAGGCCCCTGACTTCACACACTTAAAATACAGTAAGGAAGACTTGCTGCGGAAGTAATCTAATGTGGTTAGAGATGGGAAAGGGAGAAGTATTGCGCACATAAGAAGTATGACTAACCTCACCTGGGATGGGGGTTGGGGAGTGGGGAGTTGGGGTGAGGGTCAACAAAGGCCTTTGATAGGAAAATATGTTAACAGCTGAAGCAGGTGGTTTTTCATTGCATGCTGACTTCTTATGCGTAATAGCCTGTAATTAATTGACCAAAAACACAAAGGAAGCTTTTTATAAAAAACCAACTTCTACTTCTTATGGGACAAGTGGGGTTGGAGAGGTGGGAGGCAGCATGAAAGGCTGAGGGGAGTAACGATACTGTTTGTACCTCTATCCAGGGTGTCTAAATCTAAAGCTTGAATGAAAGTGCTATATGACATTCCTCCATTTTTTTTAACCTGGAAGTACAGTAGCTTTACTTTGCACATTGTACTTCAGAATTAAATATAGAGTCCTTAGATGGAGATTTAATTTCTGTAAGTCAGAAATGACAATTACATATATATATATATATATACACATACATAATGATACACATTTTAAATAAACTGAGGAAATTTTACTTCAACTCTGTATTCTTGAACTCAGGTGCTCTGCTGTGTGCCCATCTAAAGATCCTGTAATGGTTTTCTTTGCTCAACTGAGTAGAAACCTCCAGCTTAGATTTGGTATCCATCAAATCTTTGTGTAGTTGTTGATTTTCAGACACTAATTTATTTAATGCCTCAATATAATTCTCCTGGAAGTCTGCTAGTGAAATATCTTTTGCCTAATAAAAAAGAATATAAGAGTCACTAAATTTGTATAAGAATACCTGTGATCTTGGATACTGCTGGTAGAAAATCACATTTTTTTAGCTGTAACTAGTTCATCTACGGCTTTACTTTAGAAAAAGTAAAGATTTGTTTTTGGCTCCCAAAGAGAGAAAAATCGTTCTGTTTCTTACAGTAAGTAGGGGTGGAAAACTAGGAGCACCGTGGGCTTTCCTTGATATGCCAAGGACTAGCCAAGGCCCTGGAAGAAGGCCGGAACTGGACAAGGAAAGCCACAAGTGGGAGTTTGAAACAGGGAGAAGGAAGAAAACAGCAGAAGTTCTTTTACAGCAGTGGATTCTTCAAAAAAGAGAAGGTTGATACGTTCCACAATCCCATGGAAGAAAATCAAGAGACCTAGTTCAAAGGAATTTAAACAGAAAGTTCTGAAAGGGAATTCTGGCTGGTGGGGACAACTTCCAAATAAGTACTCTCTGGTATTATAGATTTTATGTAATGGCACCTGTTCTGGGATGTGCACTCAATTTGGACATGATAAAGTAGCATTCCAGTATAAGGAAGGAATGACGACTCTGATCTGCTCTGAGTTCTGGGATCATAAATCTTTCTGCTCTTAAGTCTAGGTGTTCCTGGTAATACAGTACCTGGAAAAACAGTAGTGTGGACCACTTTGAATCTAATGACAAAATGCTTTCATTAGCATTCTGAAAAATTATGGTAATCTCTGGAGTTTAAGGTGATGTTTGGCTTGTTCTTTTCTATAAATAATTTTCTGAAAATGAGCTGGTCAAGAATAGTCTGATAAAATTTACCTAACAAAACATAAACTTTAAAGTATAACCTTTTAACTATCCGTGTACCAGTTATGATAAATTACAAAATCTTTCCATAACTTGTCAATGGCAGATAAAATTTCAAAAGAACAAATATAGGATATAGGAGTTAAACTACAAACTACTGTCAGTTTTAAAAAATGTGGTAATTAATTTTATCAGATCTATTACTTTCATTATTAAATAATTAGGTAATTTTATTAAAATAGTTCTTTAACCCAAACATTCATTTATTAAACTAATTACACTTTCTAAGGTGGTAAATCACAAAAAGGCACTTTCTAATAATTATTCTTAATATGTACAACATGTTCACCCTGTGTATAACTTCAAAACCAGAGAAGCTTAAACGGTTGACAGGATATGCACCAGCCAGATTTGGTGTCTGATGTCACTAAATACCCTTAAAAAAAATAGAATATAATGCTTGCCTTTGCCAGGCATTTTAGTATTTTCTTAGATTTATTATATTATTAACAATGACAGAAAAATGAGTACAAAAGCTAATATAAAAACTGAACAGCAAGCCCATGCTTGGCTGTGTAAAGAAGGGACAACACTACCACTGGCAGATGAAGTTTCAGGGCATTTTCCCCTTATCCCTTCTCACCCATCCTCCCCAGTCCCTTTCCCTATGGTAACTGTTAGTCCATTCTTGGGTACTGTGAGTCTGTTGCTGTTTAGTTCCTTCAGATTTTTTCTCTGTTCTTATACTTCACAGACGAGTGAAATCATTTCATACTTGTCTTTTTCAGCCTGGCTTATTTCACTGAGCATAATACCCTCTAACTCTATCCATGTTGTTGCAAATGGTAGGATTTGTTTTCCTCTTATGGCTGAATAATATTCCATATGTACCACATCTTCTTTATCCATTCATCTACTGATGGACACTTAGGTTGCTTCCATTTCTTGGCTATTGTAAATAGTGCTGCGATAAACATAGGGGTGCATATGTCTTCTTCAAACTGGGCTGCTGCATTCTTAGGGTAAATTCCTAGGAGTGGGATTCCTGGGTCAAATGGTATTTCTATTTTGAGATTTTTGAGGAACCTCCATACTGCTTTCCACAATGGTTGAACTAATTTACATTCCCACCAGCAGTGTAGGAGGGTTCCCCTTTCTCCACATCCTCGCCAATATTTGCTGTTGTTTGTGTTTTGGATGTTGGCCATCCTTACTGGTGTGAGCTGATATCTCACTGTGGTTTTAATTTGCATTTATCTGATGATTAGCGATGTGGAGCATCTTTTCATGTGCCTGTTGGCCATCTGGATTTCTTCTTTGGAGAAATGTCTGTTCAGCTCCTCTGCCCATTTTTTAATTGGCTTATTTACTTTTTGTTTGTTGAGGTGAGTGGGCTCTTTATATATTTTGGATGTCAACCCCTTATCAGATATGTCATTTATGAATATATTCTCCCATACTGTAGGATGCCTTTTGTTCTGCTGATGGTGTCCTTTGCTATACAGAAGCTTTTAGTTTGATATAGTCCCACTTGTTCATTTTACTTTTGTTTCCCTTGCCGAGGGAGATATGTTCATGAAGAAGTTGCTCATGTTTATGTCCAAGAGATTTTTGCCTATGTTTTTTTCTAAGAACTTTATGGTTTCATGACTTATATCCAGGTCTTTAATCCATTTCGAATTTACTTTTGTGTATGGGGTTAGATAGTAATCCAGTTTCATTCTCTTACATGTAGCTGTCCAGTTTTGCCAACACCAGCTGTTGAAGAGGCTGTCATTTCCCCATTGTATATCCATGGCTCCTTTATCGTATATTAATTGACCATATATGTTTGGGATAAAATCTGGACTTTCTATTCTGTTCCACTGGTCTGTGGGTCTGTTCTTGTGCCAGTACCAAATTGTCTTGATTATTGTGGCTTTGTAGTAGAGCTTGAAGTTGGGAAGCAGAATTCCCCCCTGTTTTATCCTTCCTTCTCAGGATTGCTTTGGCTATTTGGGGTCTTTTGTGGTTCCATATGAATTTTAGACCTATTTGTTCCAGTTCGTTGAAGAAACCTGTTGGTATTTTGATAGGGATTGCATTGAATCTGTAGATTGCTTTGGGCAGGGTAGCCATTTTGACAATATTAAGTCTTCCTACCCAAGAGCATGGGATGAGTTTTCATTTGTTAGTGTCCTCTTTAATTTCTCTTAGGAGTGTCTTGTAGTTTTCAGAGTATAGGTCTTTCACTTCCTTCGTTAGGTTTATTCCTAGGTATTTTATTCTTTTTGATGCAATTCTGAATGGAATTGTTTTCCTGATTTCTCTTTCTGTTAGTTCATCATTAGTGTATAGGAAAGCAACAGATTTCTGTGTGTTAATTTTGTATCCTGCAACTTTGCTGAATTCAGATATTAGTTCTAGTAGTTTTGGAGTGGAGTCTTTAGGGTTTTTTATGTACAATATCATGTCCTCTGCAAATAGTGACAGTTTTACTTCTTCTTTACCAATCTGGATGCCTTGTATTTCTTTGTTTTGTCTGATTGCCGTGGCTAGGACCTCCAATACTATGTTGAATAAAAGTGGGGAGAGTTGGCATCCTTGTCTTGTTCCCGATCTTAGGTGAACACCTTTCAGCTTCTTGCTGTTATGGATGATGTTGGCTGTGGGTTTGCCGTATATGGTCTTTATGATGTTGAGGTACTTGCCCTCTATACCCATTTTGTTGAGAGTTTTTTGAATTTTATCAAATGCTTTTTCAGTATCTATGGAGGTGATCATGTGGTTTTTGTCCTTCTTTTTGTTGATGTGGTGGGTGATGTTGATGAATTTTCAAATGTTGTACCAATCTTGCATCCCTGGGATGAATCAGAGTTGATCATGATGAATGATCTCTTTGATGTATTTTTGAATTCGGTTTGCTAATATTTTGTTGAGAATTTTTGCATCTATGTTCATCCAGGATATTGGTCTGTAATTTTCTGTTTTTGTGGGGTCTTTGCCAGGTTTTGGTATCAGAATAATATTCTTCATAGAATGAATTTGGAAGCATTCCCTCCTCTTCTATTTTTTTGGAAATCTTTAAGGACAATTGGTATTATACCTTCTCTAAGGGTCTGATAAAATTCAGCGGTGAATCCATCTGGACTGGGGGTTTTGTTCTTGGGTAGTTTTTTGATTACCGATTCAATTTTGTTGCTGGTGATTGGTCTGTTTAGATTTTCTGTTTCTTCCTTGGTCAGTCTTGGAAGGTTGTATTTTTCTAGGAAGCTGTCCATTTCTTCTAGGTTTTCCAGCTTGTTGACATATAGATTTTCATAATATTCTCTAATAATTCTTTGTATTTCTGTGGGGTCCATCGTGATTTTTCCTGTCACATTTCTGATTCTGTTTATGTGTGTAGATTCTCTTTCTCTCTTAATAAGTCTGGCTAGGGGTTTATCTATTTTCTTTATTTTTTCAAAGAACCAACTTTTGGTTTCGTTGAAATTTTCTATTGTTTTATTCTTCTAAATTTTATTTATTTATTTTCTGATCTTTATTATGTCCCTCCTTCTGGTGACTTTGGGCCTCATTTGTTCTTCTATTTCCAATTTCAGTAATTGTGTCTTTAGACTATTCATTTGGGATTGTTCTTCCTTCTTTAAATAGGCCTGGTCTGCAATATACTTTCCTCTTAGAACTGCCTTTGCTGCGTCCCACAGAAGTTGTGGCTTTGTGTTGTTGTTGTCATTAGTCTCCATATATTGTTTAATCTCTGTTTTAATTTGGTCGTTGACCCACTGATTATTTAGGATAATGTTTTTAAGTCTCCATGTATTTATGAGCCTTTTTGTTTTCTTTCTCTAATTTATTTCTAGTTTTATACCTTTGTGATCTGAGAAGTTGGCTGGTAGAATTTCAATTATTTTTTAATTTACTGAGGTTCTTTTTGTGGCCTAGTATGTGGTCTATTCTGGAAAATGTTCCATGTACACTTGAGAAGAATGTGTAATCTGCTGCTTTGGGGTGTAGAGGTCTGTAGATGTCTGTTAGGTCCATCTGTTCTAGTGTGTGTTTCAGTGCCTCCGTGTCTTCACTTATTTTCTGTCTGGTTGATCTGTCCTTTGGAGTGAGTGGTGTGTTGAAGTCTCCTAAAATGAATGCACTGCATTCTATTTCCTCCTTTAATTCTGTTAGTATTTGTTTCACATATGTTGGTGCTCCTCTGTTGGGTGTATATATATTTTAAATGGTTATATCCTCTTGTTGGACTGACCCCTTTATCATTATGTAAAGTCCTTCTTTATCTCTTGTGACTTTCTCTGTTTTGAAGTCTATTTTGTCTGATACAAGTACTGCAACAGCTGCTTTTTTCTCCCTGTTGTTTGCATGAAATATCTTTTTCCATCCCTTCACTTTTAGTCTGTGTATATCTTTGGGTTTGAGGTGAGTTTCTTGTAGGCAGTATATAGATGGGTCTTGCTTTTTTATCCATTCTGTTACTCTGTGTCTTTTGATTGGTGCATTCAGTCCATTTACATTTAGAGTGATTATCGATAGATATGTACTTATTGCCATTGCAGGCTTTGGATTTGTGGTTACCAAAGGTTCAAGGGTAGCTTCTTTACTATCTAAGCAACTAACTTAAGTCTCTTATTAAGGTATTATAAACACAGTCTGATGATTCTTTATTTCTCTCCCTTCTTATTCTTCCTCCTCCATTATTTATATGTTAGGTGCTTTATTCTATATTCTTCTGCGTTTCCTTTGAGTGCTTTTGTAGATAGTTGATTTATTTTTTGCCTTTAGTTAGTATTTGGTTGGTCTGCTTTCTTTGCTGTGATTTTATTTTCTTTGCTGATATCCATTTAGCCCGAGGAGTGCTTCCATCTAGAGCAGTCCCTTTAAAATATTCTGTAGAGGTCGTTTGTGGGAGGCAAATTCCCTGAACTTTTGCTTGTCTGGGAATTGTTTAATCCCTCCCTCAAATTTAAATAATAATCGTGCTGGATACAGTATTCTTGGTTCAAGGCCCTTCTGTTTCAATGCATTAAATATATCATGCCATTCTCTTCTGGCCTGTAAGGTTTCTGTTGAGAAGTCTGATGATAGCCTGATGGGTTTTCCTTTGTAGATAATCATTTTTCTCTCTCTGGCTGCCTTTAATACTCTGTCCTTGTCTTTGATCTTTGCCATTTTAATTATTATATGTCTTGGTGTTGTCCTCTTTGGCTGCCTTGTGTTTAGAGATCTGTGGGCCTCCATGGTCTGAGAGACTATTTCCTTTCCCAGCTTGGGAAAGTTTTCAGCAATTATTTATTCAAAGACACTTTCTATCCCTTTTTCTCTCTCTTCTTCTTCTGGTACCTCTATAATGCGAATATTGTTCCATTTGGATTGGTCACACAGTTCTCTTAATATTCTTTCATTCCTAGAGATCTTTTATCTGTCTCTGCCTCAGCTTCTCTGAATTGCTGGTCTCTGATTTCTATTCCATTAACAGTCTCTTGCACCTCATCCAGTCTGCTCTTAAGACCTTCTATTGATTTTTCTGTTATCTGCCTCCGGACTTCATCCCTTAGCTCTTGCATATTTCTCTTCATGTCCATCAGCATGGTTATGACTTTTATTTTGAATTCTTTTTCAGGAAGATTGGTTATATCTATCTGACCAGGCCCTCTCTCTGCGGTTGTCTGAGTGATTTTTGACTGGACCAGATTCTTCTGCCTTTTCATGGCAATAGAAGTGGTTGCAGGCTGGTGGTTCATGTGTCAGCTGGGAGAACAACATTCCTTCCTGCTTGCTGGTCGCCTTGCCTTTCTCCACACACAGGGAGCAGTGTCTGGCATAATCCCCTGAGCTGCTGTGGGCGGGGCAGCCCTTGGGATAGCCTGGAGCCCTGCAGGGGGTCGCAGCTGTGTCAGGTGTGTTCTCCTGCGAGAACGGCACCCCTTCGTGCCTTCCGCTCCTTGGTCCAGGTTTTTCCATCTGTGTGGGCAGCTGTGCGCCAGCGGCAGCTTCTGGATCTGTCCCGGTTAGCTGTGCTCTGGGAGGAGACTCTGTGTGGTTGCCATGGGTGGGGCTGTTCTCCAGCTGCTCTGGAGCTGTGGCAGGTCAGCAGGTTTGCTTGCCACGCAGGCCGGGGGGGGGGCGGGGAATGAATGGCAGGATGCTTATCACGGTGAGGGGCTTCGCGGCTGGGTTACCCCCCAGGGGGTTAAGATTCCCAGCCTGCTGGGCTGCATATGCCGGGACGATTTTGTCCAGCTGATAAGTCCTTGTCCCTTTAAGACTTTTAAAAAGCGCCCGCTTTTCTTTTGTCCCAGGGGAGCCGGCTGTGGAGTTCTGCTCGCCGTCTCCGTCTCTCATTTTACTTTTCCGTTTCTCTAATATCCAGTATGCCATGCAATGTGTGTCTGTGCTCCCAGTGCGGGTTAATAGGGCTGGTTATTTAGCAGTCCTGTGCTTCCACCTCCTCCCCACTCTGATTCTTTTCCTCCTGCTGCAGTGCTGGGGTGGGGGAGTGCTCCAGTCCTGCCAGGTCACAGCTTCGTATCTTATCGTTTTCATGAGATGCTGAGCTCTTGCAGATGTAGATGTAGCGTGGCTATTGTACCGTGTCTTCTGGTCTCTCTTTTAGTAGTAGTTGTATTTGTTGTATTTTCAAAAATATATATGGTTTGGGAGGAGATTTCCGCTGCCCCTACTCATGCCGCCATCTTGAGCCTCTCCCAGAAATTCTACACTTTTATGTTGTAAAATTCTTTATGTTTTCCTGATGCTAAAAGAATCTTAACTTCCCAAAAGATTATAAACATAGTCTTCCATGTTTTCTTTTAGTTGAAATAAAGTATTCATCTAGTGCTTTGCATTTTTCCCCACCCAGCCTCCATAATCCATGATCGTGAAATTAAAACTACTTTGGAGCAAATAGGGGCCCTGTATAACTATGAATCTTTGGAGGCACACATTCTCTGGATGTGCAGAAAAAAATAATTTCTAAAATCTTTGGGTATTTGACTTACATCAAGAAAAGATGGGTGAGAATAGAAGGTTAAGAATTTTGTAGCAAAATAGCTAAAAGAGTGTCCACACTATTTAAAAGTCACCATTAGCTTATCATGTTCTGGTTTCACAGGAGCGGACATCCATTTCTTATCCTCCCTACTAGATTACTCTCAATCTCTTAAAAGAAAGAATCCTATCTTACATTACATCGTCTACTAAAATGTTTTGAACATAAAAGATTCTAGAATATCTGATTAAATGTATTATATCTTGTAGAAGTATAACTAAAACTAAATTATTTAAAAGATGACACACTTCACAATGAAAAGATATTATGAACGTATTAATTATAACAATAATAACAGAATCTAACATTTATTGTGTACTTGCTAAATGCCAGATACTATGCTAAGCCCTTTATATACATTTTCCCTATTAAGAACACAGGCTGTGCATGTATTCATCATATTCATAATATAAAAAACAAATCTTCCCGTTGCTGGAGGGAAAAGTCATATTTTGCTCATTCTCATTATTGTCTTAACTTTTTTTTATTTGAAAAAGTTTCTACGGAAAGATCATTTCATAATTTGAGCTTAACACTCTTTTATAACATCAATATTTACAAAGTGATTTCTCTAAAGGTTGACTAGTAGAAAAATTTAAAGCTTGTATTTATGTACCTCATGTAAATGTAATTCCAATTTCATCACTGTTTCAGAAAGATGACGATTTTCTAACTTGAGTGACTCCATCTGATCCAAAACCGCCTGAGAAGGGAAAAGGAGAAAAAATAAATGTGACAAATTCAATAAATACATCTTACAAAATTTTTTCACAAAAAAGTAATTTTCAGTAGACAAAGTTGCCTTCTTCATTCATACACACAAACACACACACACTTCCTGAAAAGATTTTTTAAAGCTGTTTCAAGATGAATTAATGTGCATGTAACTAAAACATTTTTAAGAAGATAAGTAAGTTCACTGGAAAACCCCTAACCATTCTCCTTTATTGTTTTCTTCTAATTTGGCTTTTACCTTCAACATCCTGTGGATTGCTCTCCTTTCACATGACACTTACTTATTTTCAGCCCCCATTCTCCTTAGCTTTTCTGCTTGCCCATTCCTACTTGAGAAGACTCCTGCCTTCCCTGGCTTCCTGCTTTCTTTCTTTTTTTTTAGAAGTATTTTTTTTTTCTGCTATTATTAATATACAATTACATGAGCAACATTATGGTTACTAGACTCCCCCTATTATCAAGTGCCCACCATATACCCCATTGCAGTCACCCTGCTTCCTTTTTAAAAACCACCCAGTTTCTTTTCTTATTGAACTTTTTTTTTAGCTCTGTTCTAACATCTTTTTACCTGAAATGCAGTAGTTTCCTATTTTCATTCAAGCCACCCCTCTTCATACTCTATGCTTTCTCATTATAATCTCTAAGTCTCTCAGTGTGTTTCAAATGCCAACTTCATGCAAACACTTCCACAGCTAAATATCTTACCCAGATTTTAATCTTGAACTCCAGGCGTTCTGTGGAATTGACTATTAGATATTTCCATATCAAAGTCCAGTCTTTATCTCAAACTGATGTCCCCTTCCCACCAGCTTCCCTATTTTGTGTATTTCATATAAAATCATTATCCTCCCCAAACCTGCCCTCTTGTCTCTATTTCTACTCACCTGCCTAAGCTGGAATCCTGAGTGACATCTTTCCTAACTGTCTAATTCACCCTCCCTGTCCAACCCAATACAAAGCCCAGTTGGTTGTACCAGCCAAACAGCTCCAGAATTCATCCATTTCCGTCTGCCACCCTTGCCCATTGCTCAGGCCAAACGCTTATTTTTATTTATTACGGTGTCACTGATATACATATGGTATTATGAAGGTTTCACATGAACAACATTGTGGTTACTACATTCACCTATATTATCAAGTCCCCCCCCCCAACCCCATTGCAGCCACTGTCCATCAGCGTAGTAAGATGCTATAGAGTCACTACTTGTCTTCTCTGTGCTGTTCTGCCTTCCCTGTGACCCCCGTACATTATGTATGCTAATCGTAATGCCCCTTAATCCCCTTCTTCCTCCCTCCCCTCCCTCCCCACCCCCTTTCCCTTTGGTAACTGCTAGTCCCTTCTTGGAGTCTGTGAGTCTGCTGCTGTTTTGTTCCTTCAGTTTTACTTTGTTGTTATACTCCACAAATGAGGGAAATCATCTGATACTTGTCTTTCTCCGTCAGGCCAACATCTTAATGCTGTAATAGCATCTGAGTGGTTTCTCTGCCTCTGTGCTCATTCTCCACAGGACAACCACAGAGACCTTTCACTCCTGCTTAATAAAGCTATTCTTTCCTGACCTCAAGATAATACTAAAACTCCTTCAGGCAGCTGGCAGGGCCCTTCAGGAGCTGGTCCTTGCTTTCCCATTTCATCCCTTGCCACTCGGCCCATTTGCACCCTGTTATCACAGCAGACACATCACACTCTCACTACACACCACAGAAATGGTCTCTTTCATTGTCTGTATTACTCTCACCTCCCCACCATTCCTCACTACAATGCTTGTTGACTAGCACACCCTCAGCCCAAAACAAGGGACTAATAAAAAAGTACTGAATTGGACACCATCAGCAGAACAAAAAGGCATCCTACAGTATGGGAGAATATATTTGTAAATGACATATCTGACAACAGGTTAACATCCAAAATTTTTAAAGAACTCACATGCCTCAACACCCAAAAAGCAAATAACCCTATTAAAAAATGAATGGAGGATATGAACAGACATTTCTTCAAAGAAGAAATTCAGATGGCCAACAGGCAAATGAAAAGATGCTCCACATCACTAATTATCAGGGAAATGCAAATTAAAACCACAATGAGCTATCACCTCACATCAGTAAGGATGGCCAACATAGAAAAGAATAGGAACAACAAGTGCTGGCAAGGATGAGGAGAAAGGGGAACCCTCCTACACTGCTGGTGGGAATGTAAACTAGTTCAACTATTGTGGAAAGCAAAATGGAGGTTCCTCAAAAAACTAAAAATAGAAATACCATTTGACCCGGGAATCCCACTCCTAGGAATTTACCCAAAGAAAACAACTTCTCAGATTAAAAAATACATGTGCACCCCTATGTTTATTGCAGCACTATTTACAATAGCCAAGATATGGAAGCAACCTAAGTGTCCATCGGTAGATGAATGGATAAAGAAGATGTGGTACATATACACAATGGAATATTATTCAGCCATAAGAAGAAAACAAATCCTACCATTTGCAACAACATGGATGGAGCTAGAGGGTATTACGCTCAGTGAAATAAGTCAGGCAGAGAAAGACAAATACCAAATGATTTCCCTCATTTGTGGAGTAGAACAACGAAGCAAAACTGAAGGAAGAAAATAGCAGCAGACTCACAGACTCCAAGAAGGGACTAGTGGTTACCAAAAGGAGGGGTGGGGGAGGACAGGTGGGGAGTGAGGGAGAAGGGGATTGTGGGGTATCATGATTGGTGCACATGATGCATGGGGAGTCATGGGGAAGACAGTGTAGCTCAGGGAAGACAAATAGGGACTCTGTGGCATCATCTTACTATACTGATGGACAGTGACTGCAATGGGGTATGGGGGGGGACCTCAATAATAAAGGTGAATGTAAAGGTAACACATTGTTTTTCTTGTGAAACCTTCATAAGAGTGTATATCAATGATACCTTAAAAAAAACATACTGAATTAAATACTATGGAAATTATATCTTTAATAAATTCAATTTTCACAAACTTCAAAGAGTTTTTGTTCAAGTTTCACCTTATGCTCTACTGCTTTTTCTTCTGCCTTTTGTATCTCTGATTTGAGTCTCTTTTCCATGTCAGAGGAAGAACTTTTGGCAGAAGCAATCGTGATATCTCGCTGATGTAACTCCCGAGTTAGCTGGGAGATTTCCATCTTCATTCCTTCTAGTACAGAACTGTAACTTTGTTCAGCCTGAAAAATCTGTTCTTTCAGCTACAAAGAAACAGAAAGGAAAGCATAAAAAATTAAGAGAAAGCATGTAGACAGACGAATACATTAATAGTTAAAATACTAAGGTAATTTTTACCTTACATTAAGATACGAATTTTTTTCCTCAATAAATTTTGCAGAAAACTGGCAACTTACCAAGTTGTATTTCTATACTGAAGGTTTAAGTGATCAGACCCACAATCATATATTAGATCTCAAAACAGGGAGAGATGAGTATTCAAATGCTGAGAACCAGTAATGAAGTCCATGCACACATTATTTATAGGACAGCACTTGTGACCTTCATTCTGTTATTAGTTGCAAATCTAAAAACCTTTCTTATATTGTTTCCTGATCCACAGAAGATAAAAGAAAGGCAAGAGGAAGAAAGAGGCTAGAAGAAATCTCAGAAATAATACAAAATATGAGTCCACAACATGACAGCCAGGTCCCATAACTGCGGAGACAAACAGCTCTGCTCACCCCAACAGCCAATAAGTGATGACTTCTGCCATGGCACAGAAGCAAATGCATACCCATTAACCACCTTTAGCTATAAGAAAATGATAAAATACTGAATGCCAACTCATATAATATCTTTTTGCAAGCAAAAAATGTGTGTATCTCTTAGAAAGCTTTTCATCAAAACATGTTTGTAATAAAGTTTTAGGGTTCAAAAGGGCAGACTTCAATTATCTTGAAAATACTTATATGGATTCTCTGAGAAGAAATAATTTTTCTAAGCACATTCCAGATGCTTGTCTCCTCCTGAATACCAAGTGGCTTTTGGGGAATATTTCTCTCATTAAAAATAACTCCTATAATCTCCCAGGCATTGCTCAGTCCATAAATACATAAAACTTTTCATGTACATTTTACCTTCTTAATCTCTGCCCTGTATTCATTGTTATGTACTTCCATTTTCTTCAATTCTTCATATTTTTCCATTAGTTCTTGGCTCAGCTGTTTACATGCTGCACTTACAGACTCCAAGCTGTTATGACAAAAATAAGATCACACATTTCAAACAAGACAAAAATGCTGAATCCCACAAATTGAATTATCTAACCAGCTTCTTGATGTTCAAGGATTATCTAAATGCTACTTCCCACCCCAAATTAATACTCATCTCCAAATTCTTGATCACCACCAGCAGCTAAAATCCAATTCAAACTTTTGATTTATGTGTTTAACTATACTCTTTCTCTTTGTTTAAAATTTAACTTGTTATAAATTCTAATTCTAAAGATTATGCCAATTTATTTAATTTTTTCCCTCTAGGAGCTGCCGTGACAATCTCTATCTTCACCACACTTATTTACCATAACATCCTACACATAGTTGCCAGAATCACCTGCTTTAAAGAGTTTCCAGCTTGTCACCCTTCCTAAGAATGAATCCCCCATTAGATATAAGACCCTCAGGGACACCATATTCCTCTCATCTCACCACTCATTTCTACTAATAAAAGTGTTTGATTCTAAATTGTAAAGCTTTACTGTCTGCCATGTGCCATTTGCTCTGCCTTACTTCCTGTCTCTTCATACACCATGCCCTGGACTACAGAGCACATCTTCCTCCCACTTTTAAAAGTCAGATTGGCATTTATCTGACAGATCCACCCCAATCACCTTAAACACAGTTTATTTTCAATTGTAGTTTGAATGTAGAAATTTTCTGCAATTTTCTACTTTAAATTGCTCTCAGGTCCTTTAACATGTATATTTTGTCTCTCAAACTACAACTTCTATGATTAAAATCATGTATTGTACTTCTTCCCCACCAACTTCCAACCTTGCCCACCATCCCCTCAGCCCCTGCATCATTTGGTTCTTATTTCCAATTTCTTTATCACCAGCAGCAGGTAAATCCAGTTCAAACATTGGACATACTTTTGATTTCTGTGTTTAACTATACTCTTTCCCTCTGTTTAAAATTTAACTGGTTAAAATTCTAATTCTAAAGATTACAACAACTTACCTTATTTTTTCCCTCTAGGAGCCGCCGTAACAATCTCTGTCTTCACCACACTTATTTACCATTACATCCTACACACAGTTTCATTCAATAAATGCTAAACAATTGCCTAGACCAAGGCAGCCAACTTACTAGATAAGCAACCATTCAGAAATACTGTCTTTGCAATACAACACACAAAAACAACTATTTAAATTCCTCCAGTTCCTGTTTTAGGAAATATTTTGTTCAAACCGAGCACCACAAATACACTGTCTAAAAGGGTTTCTTTTCCTACTAGCCTTTTGATACAAAAATATATTTTAAAGCCATTGTTTTATTACTGAACATTGGTGTTTATATCCATTTATTTAAATTTTACCCATTTCTAAATGCCTTCAAATGCTCATTTATTTGGCACTTAGTATGTGATTACAATGTGTCAAACACTGAGGTACAGAGAGAAGAAAAATCAGAGATAATCTTGTTCTATCTACAGATGGGAATATTGGGGCCTATGGAGGCTGAAGTGTCTAAACTCACACTGTAAGTCAGAAACAAGAGACAAGTCTTCTGAGCCTGATGACAGCACAGTAAAACATACATATATGTAAAAGATTACTAAAAAGTCAATGATAAAAATGTAAATTTTAGTTCTAATGTAAAAAATGTAAATTTTAGTTCTAATGTAAAAAAGAGTAAGATTAATTTAATTTAATCTAAAGTGTGTACCTTGATAATGATAACCAAGAATATCTTAAGTATTCTAAGGTGAAAAGTAAATATAGCAAAAACTATATGTGTGAGTGTATATGCATGCATATTTAACATGAAAAAAATACTTAGTGGTTTCTAAAAACAGAAACTAAAAATAAAAAAATCTGTTACTTAAACTTAGAAGGGTAAGATGGCAATTTTTTTTGTTGGTTGCATAAAGGCTAGCAAGTTTATATATTTCTATCATTTACAGAAAATTTTAGTGCACAAATGATTGTGAATCATGTTCAAAACAAATTATCAAACTCCAGTCGAAAAGTTTAGAGGTATGATGAACAAAAGAAGTTCCCATATATGATGATGACAGAAGTGAGCTGTGCATGGTATGGTGTAAATCGGGGTTCAACTAACCCCAAAGAACTATTAACAGCACGTCAGAACAGAAGGAGCACCATGTGTCCACCTCGCCAAGGGCCATTCCAGCGTGGTGGCTAGTAGAGGGGAGATCCTAACTGAAGACACTCTACACAGGTGAAATGTGAAGAAGTACCGGCAGTATGACAACTTTTTGAAGAATATGGTTTTGAAGGAAAGCAAAGAAATATGGAAGTAAGATGATGAGGATATAAGGTTAGAAAGTTTTAATTCTTTTCCCAATATGGGAACTGTTAAAGCATATTTTATACCAGTGGAGAGAGGAAGACCTTGATGATGTAAAAGAAAAAAAAACCTAGAAACAGTACAAAAGTGGAGTCTTAGAGCACAGACATGCCATCCATCAATTCATCCACTCTAACACATTATGGGTACAATGCAGGCAAACTGGTAGATTTGGTGGTAGAAGGATTAGGAGGTTCTACTTTAATTGCTTCTATTTTCTCAATGAAATAATAAATTTGGCCATTTGTGGAAGCTAGAGAAAAAAATCCTATTTGTTCACTCAATTATATTAGTTTACTTTATTAAAATGAGAATCAAAAACTTAGTACAACTTGAACATTTTTGAAATGAGTATGTACATTAACTACCTGCCTTCCAGGCGAGTCACCTCTGCTTGCAGAAGTTCTTCACTATTGTGGGTCAAATCCTGTTGGGAAAGCACATTGTCTAATTCCTCCTGCCCTTGACAGGTGTACCTCCTTTCTGCCTGAGGCTCCTCCAGTGACCTATGGAATGACATAAGAGGACTGTTAGAAGCCTTTTATCTGTGCAAAAACAATGTACAACCAGTTCGTATTTGTTAACTGTTTCTGGTAATGAAACTCTTTAAAACTCTTCGGTTTGTCTCCTGCTTTACAAAAAGAACACTGGGAGAGTGAAGAGGCAAGAGATGAGAGATGATGATTCTCAAAAGAGTCATCAGCAGTTTACTTTTGCAACTGCGGTTGGGATTTGCAACTGTTTTTCAAGGGAAAAAGACAAAATTACAAATACCACTTTGTTGATATTTGATACCTTGAGTCAAAGAAACTGAAAGATTACAAGAGGGTTCAAGCATAGAAAGAAATGTGAGCTAGGCTTAAATTAAGCAAAAGGAGTACTGCTCCTTGAATTACTTTCTACTACAACCCCCATCGCATTAATTCATATGTAGAAATAAAACTAGTTTTCTGAGTTTTTCTAAAAGGGCTGTCTCAATAGCTGGCTTATTGATGATATTGACAACAAGCAGCTAATAATCATGACCTATTCTACCAAGGAAGGGAGGCCTTCCAGGAGACGTGGACTACAATTCCTTTCATACTTGGAGTTTTACCAAGGGTACAGAATGACCAAGGGGTTTCTAAATTTCTAAACATTAGAGTCTCCTGGTTAGGGACCCAAACCGGTCACAGAAAAATATTAACCACACAAAACTGTGTAACACTATACAAATTTAATCCAGAAATTAAAACTGAATAAGAAAATCCATAATATGATCAAAACCAAAACTATGAATACACAATATTAAAATTGGTGTTTAACACCAAACTACCAAGTGGTTAAGATTAAACATACTTTATGGCCTCTACTGTGTGCTGAAATTCAGTTCCCTTTAATTTTGCTTGTAGCTTTTCCTTTTGCATTCTTGTCTTGTGGAAATTTTCTTGTGACTGAAGAGCTGCCTTCAATTTTCTCTTTTCTTCCTGCAAAACCTGCAAAATACTCAGAAAAAGTCAGATATTATCATAATCTATTTCATAAGGAAAGGAAACCAGGGAGTCAGACTTAATTACTTAACAGGCACAATATTAATAAGGCTATCAATAGCTGATCCATTGGTATAGAGTAGGGAAAAAAAAACATAGGTTTTAGAACCTAGTTCTAGGTTAATTATTCTCTCTTTTTTTAAATAATTAATTTTGGTATCATTAACCTACAATTACATGTGCAATATTATGGTTATTAAACTATCCCCTTCATCAGGTCCCCCCCCCAAACCCCATTACAGTCACTATCTCAGCGTAGTGAGATGCTATAGAATCACTACTTGTCTTCTCTAAGTTGTACAGCCCTCCCCGTGCCCCCCCTACCTTACGTCTGCTAATCGTAATGCCTCTTTTTCCCCCTTATCCCTCCCTTCCCACCCATCTTCCCCAGTCCCTTTCCCTTTGGTAACTATTAGTCCGTTCTTGGGTTCTGAGAGTCTGCTGCTGTTTTGTTCCTTCCGTTTTTTTCTTTGCTCTTATACTCCACTTATGAGTGAGATCATTTGATACTTGTCTTTTTCCGTTTGGCTTATTTCACCGAGCATAATACCCTCTAGCTCCATCCATATTGTTGCAAATGGTAGGATTTGTTTTCTTCTTATGGTTGAATAATATTTCATTGTGTATATGTACCACATCTTCTTTATCCATTCATCTACTGATGGACACTTAGGTTGCTTCCATTTCTTGGCTACTGTAAATCACTGAAGATAAACATAGGGGTGCATATGTCTTTTTCAAACTGGGCTGCTGCATTCTTAGGGTAAATTCCTAGGAGTGGAATTCCTAGGTCAAATGGTATTTCTATTTTGAATTTTCTGAGGAACCTCCATACTGCTTTCCACAATGGTTGAACTAATTTGCATTCCCACCAGCAGTATAGGAGGATTCCCTTTTCTCACATCCTCGCCAACATTTGTTGTTGTTTGTGTTTTGGATGTTGGCCATCCTCACTGGTGTGAGGTGATATCTCATTGTGGTTTTAATCTGCACTTCTCTGAAGATTAGCGATGTGGAGCATCTTTTCATGTGCCTGTTGGCCATCTGAATTTCTTCTTTAAAGAAGTGTCTATTCATGTCCTCTGCCCATTTCTTAATTCGATTATTTGCTTTTTGTTTGTTAAGGTACGTGAGTTCTTTATATATTTTGGATGTCAACCCCTTATCAGATACATCATTTATGAATATATTTTCCCATACTGTAGGATGTCTTTTTGTTCTACTGATGGTGTCCTTTGCTATACAGGTTTCAGCTTGATATAGTCCCACTTGTTCCTTTTTGCTTTTGTTTCCCTTGCCTGGGGAGATAATGTTCATGAAGAAGTCACTCATGTTTATGTCCAAGAGATTTTTGCCTATCTTTTTTTCTAAGAGTTTTATGGTTTCATGACTTACCTTCAGGTCTTTGATCCACCTTCAGTTTACCTTTGTGTATGGGGCTAGACAGTAGTCCAGTTTCATTCTCTTACATGTAGCTGTCCAGTTTTTCCAACACCAGCTGCTGAAGAGGCCGTCATCTCCCCATTGTATATCCAAGGCTCCTTTATCAAATATTAATTGACTATATATGTTTGGGTTAATGTTTGGATTTTCTATTCTGTTTCACTCGTCTGTGGGTCTGTTTTTGTGCCAATACCAAATTGTCTTGATTACTGTGGCTTTGTAGTAGAGCTTGAAGTCAGGGAGCGTAATTCCCTGTTTGATTCCTCCTTCTCAGGATTGCTTTGGCTATTTGGGGTCTTTTCTGGTTCCATATGAATTTTAGAATTATTTGTTCCAGTTCATTGAAGAAAGCTGTTGGTAGTTTGATAGGGATTGCGTTGAATTTGTAGATTGCTTTAGGTAGTATAGACATTTTGACAATATTGATTCTTCCTAGCCAAGAGCATGGGATGCATTTCCATTTGTTAGTGTCCTCTTTAATTTTTCTTAGGAGTGTCTTGTAGTTTTCAGAGTACAGGTCTTTCGCTTCCTTTGTTAGGTTTATTCCTAGGTATTTTATTCTTTTTGATGCAATTGTGAATGGAATTGTTTTTCTGATTCTCTTTCTGTTAGTTCATCATTAGTGTATAGGAAAGCAACAGATTTCTGTGTGTTAATTTTGCATCCTGCAACTTTGCTGAATTCAGATATTAGTTCTAGTAGTTTTGGAGTGGAGTCTTTAGGGTTTTTTATGTACAGTATCATGTCGTCTGCAAATAGTGACAATTTGACTTCTTCTTTACCAATCTGGATGCCTTGTATTTCTTTGTTTTGTCTGATTGCCGTGGCTAGGACCTCCAGTACTATGTTGAATAACAGTGGGGAGAGTGGGCATCCCAGTCTTGCTCCTGTCTTAGATGAAAAGCTTTCACCTTCTTGCTGTTAAGTATGATGTTAGCTGTGGGTTTGTCATATATGGCCTTTATGATGTTGAGGTACTTGCCCTCAACACCCATTTTGTTGAGAGTTTTTATCATGAATGGATGTTGAATTTTGTCAAATGCTTTTTCAGCATCTATGGAGATGATCATGTGGTTTTGTTCTTTTTGTTGATGTGGTGGATGATGTTGATGGATTTTCGAATGTTCCTTGCATCCCTGGGATGAATCCCACTTGATCATGGTGTATGATCCTCTTGATGTATTTTTGAATTCTGTTTGCTAATATTTTGTTGAGTATTTTTGCATCTTCGTTAATCAGGGATATTGGTCTGTAATTTTCTTTTTTGGTGAGGTCTTTGCCCGGTTTTGGTATTAGAGTGATGCTGGCTTCATAGAATGAGTTTGGAAGTATTCCCTCCTCTTCTATTTTTTGGAAAACTTTAAGGAGAATGGGTGTCATTTCTTCTCTATATGTGTGGTAGAATTCAGAGGTGAATCCATATGGTCTGGGGGTTTTGTTTGTGGGTAGTTTTTTGATTACTGATTCAATTTCGTTGCTGATGATTGGTCTGTTTAGTTTTTCTGTTTCTTGCTTGGTCAGTCTTGGAAGGTTGTATTTTTCTAAAAAGTTGTCCATTTCTTCTAGGTTTTCCAGCTTGTTAGCAAATAGATTCTCATAATATTCTTTTATAATTCTTTGTATTTCTGTGGGGTCCATCGTTATTTTTCCTTTCTCATTTCTGATTCTGTTTATGTGTGTAGATTCTCTTTTTCTCTTAATGAGTCTGGCTAGGCGTTTATCTATTTTATTTATTTTTTCAAAGAACCAGCTCTTGGTTTCATTGATTTTTTTTCTATTGTTTATTCTTCTCAATTTTATTTATTTCTTCTCTGATCTTTATTATGTCCCTCCTTCTGGTGACTTTGGGCCTCATTTGTTTTTCTTTTTCCAATTTCAGTAATTGTGTCTTTAGACTATTCATTTGGGATTGTTCTTCCTTCTTTAAATAGGCCTGGATTGCAATATACTTTCCTCTTAGAACTGCCTTTGCTGCATCCCACAGAAGTTGTGGCTTTGTGTTGTTGTTGTCATTAGTCTCTATATATTCTTTGATTTCTGTTTGGATTTGGTCGTTAACCCATTGATTAATTAGGAGAATGTTGTTAAGTCTCCATGTATTTGTGAGCCTTTTTGATTTCTTTCTAAAATTTATTTCTAGTTTTATACCTTTGTGATCTGAGAAGTTGGTTGGTAGGATTTCAATATTTTTGACTTTACTGAGGTTCTTTTTGTGGCCTAGTATGTGGTCTATTCTGGAAAATGTTCCATGTGCACTTGAGAAGAATGTGTATCCTGCTGCTTTGGGTGCAGAGTTCTGTAGATGTCTGTTAGGTCCATCTTTTCTGGTATGTTGTTCAGTGCCTCTGTGTCTTTACTTATTCTCTGTCTGCTTGATCTATCCTTTGGAGTGAGTGGTGTGTTGAAGTCTATTTCCTCCTTCAATTCTGTTAGTATTTGTTTCACATATGCTGGTGCTCCTGTGTTGGGTGCATATATATTTATAATGGTTATATCTTCTTGTTGGATTGACCCCTTTATCATAATGTAATGTCCTTCTTTATCTCTTGCTACTTTCTTTGTTTTGAAGTCTATTTAGTCTGATACAAGTACTGCAACACCTGCTTTTTTCTCCCTGTTGTTTGCATGAAATATGTTTTTCCATCCCTTCACTTTTAGTCTGTGTCTATCTTTGGGTTTGAGGTGAGTCTCTTGTAAGCAGCTTATAGATGGGTCTTGCTTTTTTATCCATTCTGTTACCTGTGTCTTTTGTTTGGTGCATTCAGTCCATTTAGATTTAGGGTGATTATTGATAGTTATGTACTTATTGCCATTGCTGGCTTTAGATTCATGGTTACCCAAGGTTCAAGGGTTGCTTCTTTACTATCTAAGAATCTAACTTCACTTTCTTGTTAAGTTATTGTGAACACCGTCTGATGTTTCTTTATCTCTCCCTTCTTATTCTTTCTCCTCCATCCTTTGCCTTTAGGTAGTATTTAGATGGTCTGCTTTCTTTGCTATGATTTTATTTTCTCTGGTGACATCTTTTTAGCCTTAGAGGTGGTTCCCTCTAGAGCCGTCCGTTTAAGATATCCTGTAGTGGTGGTTTATGAGAGGCAAACTCTTCCAACTTTCGTTTGTCTGGAAATTGTTTAATCCCTCCATCATATTTAAATGATAGTCGTGCTGGATACAATATTCTTGGTTCGAGGCCCTTCTGTTTCATTACATTAAATATATCATGCCATTCTCTTCTGGCCTGTTGGTTTCTGTTGAGAAGTCTGATGATAGTCTGTTGGGTTTTCCTTTGTAGATGATCTTTTTTCTCTCTCTAGCTGCCTTTAATATTCTGTCTTTATCTTTGATCTTTGCCATTTTAATTATTATGTGTCTTGGTGTTGTCTTCCTTGGGTCCCTTGTGTTGGGAGATCTGTGGGCTTCTGTGGACTGCGAGACTATTTCCTTGCCCAGCGTGGGAAAGTTTTCAGCAATTATTTCTTCAAAGACACTTTCTATCCCTTTTTCTCTCTCTTCTTCCTCTGGTACTCCTATTATGCGAATATTGTTCCATCTGGATTGGTCACACAGTTCTCTTAATATTCTTTCATTCCTAGAGATCCTTTTATCTCTCTCTGCCTCGGCTTCTCTGTATTCCTGTTCTCTGATTTCTATTCCATTAACAGTCTCTTGCATCTCATCCAGTCTGCTGTTAAGCCTGTCGATTGCTTGTCTGATTTCTGCATTGTCTTTCCTCACTTCCCTCACTTCCTCCCTCAGCTCTTGCACATTTATCGTTGATCCGTCAGCATGGTTATGACTTTTATTCTGAATTCTTTTTCAGGAAGACTGCATTTCCATCCCTTCAGGCTCCTTGTCTGGGGTTGTCTGGCTGATCTTAGTCTGGATCATATTCCTCTGTCTTTTCATGGCTATAGAAGTGGTTGCTGGTAGTTGCCACGTATGTCTGCTGGGCTCTTTAAGACTTTAAAAAAGAAAAAAAAAGGAAAAAAAGAAAGAAAGAAAAAAGAAAAAAAAGAAAAGAAAAAAGAGAAGAAAAAACAAAAAACA
Organism: Phataginus tricuspis; assembly: GCA_029783875.1. NCBI lineage: Eukaryota > Metazoa > Chordata > Mammalia > Pholidota > Manidae > Phataginus > Phataginus tricuspis. The sequence continues at coordinate 35,672,988 of JAQQAC010007890.1, read as the reverse complement.
AAAAAAAAACACCCACTGAGAGTGGATTCTGTGGGGATGCTGTAGGTGGCGCTGTTGCTCCATTATTCCACAGCCATGGCTGCGCTCCTCCGCAGGGCCCTTTATAGCTCTGGTCAAGGTGGGAACGTATGGGAGACTGTTGATCTCTGTGGGAAGTCTAAGTGCGGCCACCCTTTCCCAGTCGCCACGAGTGTGCTGGGGCGATCCGGCCCGTCCACTGGGCTCCTGTCTCTTTAAGACCACTGAAAAAGGCGCGCGCTTTTCTTCTTCTTTTTTTTTTTTCCTTCCCGGGAGCCGGCTGCAAGCACCCTGGTGCGTTCCCCGCTCAGATCCTGACCCTCTGTCTCTCCAATCTCCGCTACACTGCATGATGTGAGTCAGTGCTCCCCGCGCAGATCACCGGGGCTGGTTATTTCACGGGCCTGTACTTCCACTCCCTCCGGGCTCTGAATCCTCTCCTCTCACCGGTGCGCTGGGGTGGGGGAGTGCTCAGGTCCCGCCGGGTCGCGGCTCCGTATCTTACCCGCCTTGTGGGGTGCCAAGTCCTCTCATGTGTAGCTGCATGCTGTGTGCTTTCCTGTGTATTCTGGTCTCTCTTTTAGGAATAGTTGTATTTGCTGTATTTTCATAGATAAATATAGTGTTGGGAGAAGATTTCTGCCGCCCTGCTTATGCCGCCATCTTCCCAGAAGTCCTCTAATTATTCTCTCTTAAAACACACACACACATATTTCCCCAATTAGGTAATTTTAAAACACACCTGTAAAAGTTTTTCAGATTCCCTCAATTTTTCTTCTTTTTGCTGCTGTTCTTGCATAACAGTCATATTAGTTCCAACCAAGTCATTGACCCTCATGGTGAGGCGCTCTATCTCCAATTCATTGGCACAGATAGTATCATTGGCCCGCTCCAGCTTACTGCTCAGATGCTGAATTTCTGACTGGCTTGACAGTTCCACAGACTCTAATTTCTGTTTCCGATTGGCAAGCTGAGCCTACAAACACACAGAATACCAAAAGGTAAAAGTCAAATAATAATCAATGAATAAGGGAAAGTAATAAAAACATAAGATATTAGTTCATTAAAAATATATAATAAACCATTCATGGCTTTTAAAAAAACAACCTCATGATAAAATGTAGGAATAGGGAACTTTCTCAACTTGATGAAGACTATCTACAAAAACTACAGCTAACATCATACTTAATGGTGAGAACACGAAGTTTTAGCCACCAAGATCAGGTACAAGGCAAGAATGTCCCTCTCACCACTCCTTTTCAACATCACACTGGATGTCCTTGCTAATGCGATAAAGCAAGAAGAGGAAATAAAAAGTATAAAAATTGGGAAGGAAGACAAAACTGTCTTTGCTCACAGATAACATGACTGTCTATGCAGAAAATCTGAAAGAATCAAGAAGAACAAAAAACTCCCAGATTAATAAACGATTACAGCAAGGTTGCAGGATACAAGGTTATGATATACAAAGTCAATCACTTTCCTATATACCAACAATGAACATGTTGAATTCAAATTAAAAAACACAATACTATTTACATTAACTAAAAATATTAAATATTTAAGTTTGAATCTAACAAAATAAATACAAGATCTATGTAAGGAAAACTAAAAGTGAAGACAGAAAGCAAAGAACTAAATAAATGGGGAGATATTCCATGTTCGTGGATAGGAAGACTTAATATTTGTCAAGATGTTAGTCCTTCCCAATGCGATCTAGGGATCTACACAATCCCAATCAAAATCCCAGCACATTATTTTATGGATATTGAGAAACTGATTCTAACATTTATATGGAGAGGCAAAAGACTCAGAATGGCCAACACAGTATTGAATAAAAAAAGTTGGATGACTGATCCTACCTAACTGTACGACTTAGTATAAAGCTATAGAAAATAAGACTGTGGTATTGGTAAAAGAATACACAAATAGATTAATGGAACATAATAGGAAGTCCAGAAATAGGCCCCCATAAGTTTATTTAACTGATCTTTGATAAAAAAGCAAGGGCAATACAATGTCTCTTCAGCAAAGATAGTCTCTTCAACAGATGGTGTTGGAACAACTGGACATCCATATGCAAGAAAGTGAATCTAGACAAAGCCCTTATGTCCTTCATAAAATTAACTCAAAATGGATCATAGGCCTAAATTTAAAATGTAAACCTATAAAACCCCTAGAGGACAGCATAGGAGAAGAGCTAGATGACTGGGTATACTGACACCTTTTTAGATACAACACCAAAGACATGATCCCTGAAAGAAATAATTGATAAGCTGAATTTCATTAAAATTTAACAATTCTACTCTTTGAAAGACAATGTTAAAAGAGAATGAAAAGACAAGGCACAGACTGGGAGAAAATATTTGCAAAAGACACATCTGATAAAGGACTTTAATACAAAATACAAAAAGAACTTTTAAAGCTCAACAATAAAACAAACCTCCTCATTAAAAAAATAGGTCAAAGTCTTCAATAGGCATCTCACCAAAGAAGACATTCAGATGGAAAAGAAACATATGAAAAGATGATCTACATCATATGTCATCTGGAAAATGCAAATTAAAACAATTAGAAGTAATTACTATTAATTCTAATAATTAAACAACTAAAACACCTATTACAAAGGCCAAAATTGGGAACAGTGATAATATCAAATGCTGAAAAGGATGTGAAGCAACAGGAACTCTCATAGATTGCTAGTGGGAATGCAAAAGATTACATTTTGGAAGATAGTTTGGTATTTTCTTATAAAACTTAACACATCCTTATCATATGATTAAGCAATTCTGCTGCTTGGCATTTTCCTGAAGAAGGTGAAAACATGTGCTCACACAAAAACCTGCAGGTGGATGTTTACAGCAGTTTTACTCACAACTGCCAAAACTTGGAAATAACCAAGATGTTCTTCAGTAGGTGGCTAAATTGTGGTACCTCCAGACAATGGAGTCTTATTCATTGCTAAAAAGAAATGAACTATCAAGCCATGAAAAGACATGAAGGAACTCTAGATACATATTACTAAGTGAAAGAAACCAGTCTGAAAAGGATACATACTGTATAAGTCCAACTACAGAATATTCTGGAAAAGGCAAAACTGTAGAGACATTAAAAGATCGGTGATCATGGGGGCAAAGGGGCAGGGGAGAAATGAACATGCAGAGTATAGAGGAATTTTATGGCTGTGAAAATCCTCTTTATATTATAATGATGTATGTATGTCATTACACATTGTACAAATGCACAGACAATACAACACCAAGAGTAAAGACTATGCAGAACTATGGACTTGGGATGATGATGATGCGTCAGTGTAGGTTCATCCTTAGTAACAAATGTACCACTGGTCCGTGCTGCTGGTCACGGAGGAGGCTGTGCATTTGTGGGAGTACACAGGAATCTCTGTGCCTCCCTCTCAATGTTGCTGTAAGCTAAAACTCCTCTAAAAAAAAAATCTTAAAAAAAAAATGTAATAAATATCTTGGGAAGAAGGGGTGAGAAAGAATTGACAAAGTAAAAGGACTGCTCAGAAGAGATTCTGCCCACCTCCTGAAAAGACAGCTATATTATTCTACCTACTTCTGTAGGAATTTAACTTCATTCATGAGTCATTATACAAGAAAAATGGATTTATCTCCTACTTAAAACCTAAGACATAAGAACTATAATGCATTGTTTTCTTATGGAATTTCAGAAATTTAGAAAATGTTTAAATCAGTAAACTTAAATTTTCAGGTCAAATCTTCCTTCTTCTTCATCCCAGAACATGTGGCATGTAGCTAATTATTCTTTTATAATATTCTTTTCAGATACTTTACAAATATACGTATTCAGATGATTCAAACTGACCACAAAATGCTTATATAGGGGGGTGGAGAGAGTTGAATTTTGTTCCTTGAGGAAAGGGTACTTGGAAGGAAGGAAGGATTGGTTCTGTCATCAATTTCTGGAAATTTCCTGAGCTAAAAGACTTAACCAAATAAGTAGCATCTCAAATTAATTTCTTTCAGTGATCATCTAGAGGTACATACAAAGTGAAGCGTTTTTGCAACTGTCTCATAGGCCTGTAATGTATAGTTCCTGCAGACAGGTAATTTTTAGGCTATGTATCTCAGCTACATTGGTTTTAAACTCCCAACTTTCTAGTTTTCACAAGTTTTCACCCGGCATCCAGACAGGAACTTCATCTACACATTGAAGATGGACATAAATCATCTGTGTAAGTAAACTGTCCCTTATTCTAAATATTTTTAAAAGATAAAGGTACACAATTTTAATTTAGAAATTTAAGTAGAAATGTCTGTGATTTAAAGATTTTATTGTATCCAGTACAGGGCCAAATTTCTGTATGTTGATCACATAAAGTAGATGTTCAGTAATGCCCGTAAGCCAGAGAGAGAGTAGGTGAAAGGCAAAGGAACAAATAGTGTTTGTATAAATTGCAATTACAGATCAAGATTCTGGTGTAAAAAACCAAATTTTTTTTACTGGGTTCCTACAATAGTGTGAATGAAACACATCAAATTGGTTTAGATCCACAAGAAAAACTGCCAAGCATGCAACTGTCTCCAGACTTTTATAATATAAACTTTTTTTCCCCAAGAAGAAATTTTATATAGAATCCTGTACAGAGGAAATAGTTAAAGAGATTAGGTGAGGGTGAGGAGAAGGGGCTGGAGCCTAGCTTGCTGAAACTCCCCAGTTCCACCTTAAATTGCACAGCAGCCCTGGGCCTGGCAGAACACTGCTAGAAAACCACTGCACAGATAGACACTAAGAATAAAAGCTAATACATACCTGTAAAACACCACCATTGTCCTTTTAACACTGCAATAACTATTTAATGCTATCCAGTTCAAATCTGGTCTTAAACTCAACACTGAAGTTATAATTAAACTAAGCTATAGTTTAACCAGAAGGCCTAGATTTGGTACTTAAAAAGTGACCAATGTCTTAGTTCTGAAGAATCAAGAACATAGCCCTTTTTTATTGATTCACTATTTCAGTTACATGCAAATACACAGTGTTTTTGAACACAGTGAAAAGTACATAAACATCCTAAGTACAAATTCTAAATTTTCACTAACTAGAATTAATACCCTAGGCCTGTGTTGTCCAATACGGCAGTTACCTAACCACATGTGGCCACTGTGCATCTGAATTGGTGCTCCTCCAAACTGAAATGTCCTCGACTTGTAAAACACACACTGGATTTCAAAGACTTAGTTAAACAAAAAAGAATGTAAACATTGTAATGATAATATTTCTGGTATACTGACATAAATAAAATGTATTAATTTCACGTATTTCTTTTCACTTTTTAAATGTGACTGGTAGAAAATCTTAAATTACGTATGTGGCTAACGTTATATTTCTATCAGCCAGAGTGCATCAGAATATCTCAAGAATACCTCTCCCAATATTGTCAGAAATAATAATATAAACTACTTATAAAATGATTATTTCCCTTTAATATTTGGTTATTAGATGAATCTTAAGGCTAATTTATATATATATATATATATTTTTTTTTTCCCTTTTGGTATCATTAATTTACAATTACATGTGCAACATTATGGTTACTAGACTCCCCACATCCTCAAGTCCCCACCACTTACCCCATTACAGTCACTGTCCATCAAGGGCTCATATATTTTTGAACCTTTATTTTTTTTGCACTAACCACTGCCAGTAATTCTTTGAACCAGAAACCAGAACTTCCTCTTATCAGTCTAACATGCAGCATTCTAACTATTCTATTGGGGTGGATGAAATTATTTCAACAACACAAATCATAGCAGAGGTGGATAAAAGTAAATAAATAATGAAGAAGGCAATTTATGCCAGGGAGATGGAAACAAAAGCCAAGGGTGGGCAGTTAAAGTGTGAGAGTAGGGAAGGGGCTGCTGATGGGGGGTTGAAGTCAAATCCTCCTCTGGCTTTGGGCTATGTAATCCCAGTGCTTCAAGGAAATGACTTTCCCAGATAGTGAGATGACTGAGAACAATGTGGTAGGAAGCAACAAGGGTTTATGTACCAAAGGATCCCTGTATGAAGCTATGGTCACCAATCTTCCCATCAATGCCAACTCCAAATGTGTCAGTGCAGGCCACAGCCTAGTAACATTCCCACTAGGTAGTGGCTTGAAGAGCCCATTAAGAATGCAGTTACCAGCAAGCCCCTCTTACCACTGTCTATGTCACCATTGTTAGATTCCCTTTAACACACAACCTTGAACTGCCTACTGGCGCAGCGGCTCCTTATCACTTACAGCTATCGTCTACAGCAGTTTCTAAGTCCCACACAGCAATTTCTAAGTTCCCTATCATCTGCAACAGTTTCTGTTTCTCAGAAGTCCCAAGGCCACCATCCTGCTCACCAAGGCCCTAAATTCCTATATAAGCAGCTCCCCCTCTGCTGCAGCTGCTGCTCTCTCTCTTTCGAGACAGCCATTCTGTCTGTTTATCTTTCAGGGAATAAAACCACGCTGACGGAGTTCTCGTGTCCTTCTTTGCAAGCGAGTGAGCTGGGTAGCTAAAAGAACCCTTTCAACCATAAACTTTTAAAGTTTGTCTAAGCCAATTCAATTAGCTCTGTGATAATTCTATCAAAACAACAGATGAACACTTGCGTTACGATCATCTTTTCTTCGTAAGTCATGACTGGACAATGATACTTTTAAAAATATACATTTATGCTTCTAAATATATATATATATAATTGAAAAGTCAATTTAAACTAACTTGAGTAATATCATACAGCTCATCTAAGTATTTCAAAAGGAAAACGTATATAACACAACCTCTGTTTTTCTTACATACCATTGATCAGCTAAATATTTCACACTTTGGGCTAGCGTAATATTTTAATTTCTTTTTTATGTTCTTAAGGTTCTCTAAGATTCCCCTGAAAGTTTCCTTGAAACACTTGTATGAAAGTAACAGGTGATTTCTAGCCTTCTAAACAGAAATGACCTTATGTTTTAGTGACTATACCGATCCTTTCCCTATGCTTATATGACCATCATTCTAACACTGGATCTAGTAAAAGTGTGAATTTTAACAAATGTATTTTCTTTATTAAGATATCATTGATGCACACTCTTATGAAGGTTTCACAAAAAACACTGTGGTTACTACATTCACCCATATTATCAAGTCCCCCAAAAACACCATTGCAGTTACTGTCCATCAGTGTACTAAGATGCAACAGAGTCACTACTTGTCTTCTCTGTGCTACACTGTCTTCCCCATGAACCCCCTGCACAAACCATGTGTAGTAATCATAATACCCCTCAATCCTATTCTCCCTCCCTCCCCACCCACTCTCCCCCACCCCTCCCATTTGGTAACAACTAGTCCCTTCTTGGAGTCTGTGAGTCTGCTGCTTTTTTGCTCCTTCAGTTTTGCTTCATTGTTATACTCCACAAATGAGGGAAATCATTTGGTACTTGTCTTTCTCTGCCTGGCTTATTTCATTGAGCATAATACCCTCTAGCTCCATCCATGTTGTTGCAAGGATTTGTTTCTTTCTTATGGCTGAATAGTATTCCATTGTGTATACCTACCACATCTTCTTTATCTATTCATCTACTGATGGACGACACTTAGGTTGCTTCCATATCTTGGCTATTGTAAATAGTGCTGCCCCAGGAGGAAATGGAAACTCTGAACAGACCAATTACCAGCAATGAAATTAAATCAGTAATCAAAAAACTGCTCAAGAACAAAACCGCCTTACCAGATGGCTTCACTGCTGACTTTTATCAGATATTTAGTGAAGACCTAATATGCATCTTCCTTACAGTTTTCCAAAAAGTAGAAGAGGAGGGAATACTTACAAACTCACTCTATGAGGCCAGCATCACTCTAATATCAAAACCAGGCAAAGACACCACAAAAAAAGAAAATTACAGACCAATATCCCTGATGAACATAGATGTAAAAATACTCAACAGAATATTAGCAAATTGAATTCAAAAAATACATCAAAAGATCATACATCATGATCAAGTGGGATTTATTCCAGGGATGGAAGGATGGTATAATATTTGAAAATGCATCAACATCACCCACTGCATCAACAAAAATAAGGACAAAAATCACCCAATCATCTCTATAGATGCGGAAAAAGCATTTGACAAAATTCAACATCCATTCATGATAAAAACTCTCAACAAAATGGGTACAGAGGGCAAGTACCTCAACATAATAAAGGCCATATATGACAAACCCACAGTCAACATCACACTTAACTGTGAAAAGCTGAAAGCTTTTCCTCTAAGATAGGGAACATGACAAGGATGCCCACTCTCTCGTTTTATTCAACATAGTTCTGGAGGTACTAGCGACAGCAATCAGACTACACAAATAAATAAAGGCATCCAGATCAGCAAGGAATGAGTCAAACTGTTACTGTTTGGAGATGACATGATATTGTACATAAAAAACCTACTCCAAAACTGTTAGAACTAATATCTGAATTCAGCAAAATTACAGGATACAAATTTAATACACAGAAAACTGTTGCATTCCTATATACTAACAATGAACTAGCGGAAAGAGAAATCAGGAAAACAATTCCGTTCACAGCTGCACCAAAAAGAATAAAATACCTAGGAATAAACCTAACCAAGGAGGTGAAGGACCTATACACTGAAAACTACGGGACACTCTTGAGAGAAATTAAAGAGGACACTAATAAATGGGAATACATCCAATGCTCTTGTGTAGGAAGAATTAATATTGTCAAAATGGTCATCCTGCCTAAAGCATTCTACAGATTCAATGCAATCCCCATCAAAATACCGAAAGCATTCTTCAATGAACTAGAACAAATCAGGAATCACAAAACACACCAAATAGCCAAAACAATCCTTGGAAGAATAAAGCAGGGGGGATTATGCTCCCCAAATTCAAGCTTTACTACAAAGCCACAGTAATCAAGACAATTTGGTACTGGCACAAGAACAGAGCCATAGATCAATGGAATAGAATAGAGAGCCCAGATGTTAACCCACACATATATGGCCAATTAATATATGATAAAGGAGCCATGACAGACAATGGGGAAATGACAGCCCCTTCAACAACTGATGCTGGCAAAACTGGACAGCTACATGTAAGAGAATGAAACTGGATTACTACATACACAAAAGTAAACTTGAAATGGATCAAAGACCTGAATGTACGTCATGAGACCATAAAACTCTTGGAAGAAAACATAGGTAAAACTCTCTTGAATAAAAAGATGAGCAACGTTCTGATGAACATATCTCCTCAGGCAACAGAAACAAAAGCAGAAATGAACAAGTGGGACTACATCAAACTAAAAAGCTTCTGTACAACAAAGAACACCATCAGTAGAACAAAAAGGCATCCTACAGTATGGGAGAATATATTTGTAAATGACATATCCAATAAGGGGCTAACATCCAAAATATATAAAGAACTCACACGCCTCAACATGCAAAAAGCAAATAACCCGATGAAAAAATGGGCAGAGTATCTGAACAGTCACTTGTACAAAGAAGAAATTCAAATGGCCAACAGGCACATGAAAAGATTGCTACTCATCAGGGAGATGCAAATTAAAACCACAATGGGATATCATCTCACACCAGTTAAGATGGCCAACATCCAAAATACTAGCAACAACAAATGCTGGCGAGGATGCGGAGCAAGGGGAACCCCCCCTACACTGTTGGTGGGAATGTAAATTAGTTCAAACATTGTGGAAAGCAGTATGGAGGTTCCTCAAAAAACTAAAAACAGAAATGTCATTTGACCCAGGAATTCCACTCCTAGGAATTTACCCAAAGAAAACAGCATCATAGATTCAAAAAGACATATGCACCCCTATGTTTATTGCAGCACTATTTACGATAGCCAAGAAATGGAAGCAACCTCTGTGTCCATCAGTAGATGAATGGATAAAGATGTGGTACATATACACAATGGAATATTACGCAGCCAAAAGAAGAAAACAAATCCTACCATTTGCAACAACATGGAAGGAGCTAGAGGGCATTATGCTCAGTGAAATAAGCCAGGCAGAGAAAAGACAAGTATCACATGATTTCACTCATCTGTGGAGTATAACAACAAAGCAAAAACTGAAGGAACAAAACAGCAGCAGACTCACTGAACCCAAGAATGGACTAGCAGTTGACAAAGGGAAAGGGACTGGGGGGATGTGGGTGGGAAGGGAGGGATAAGGGGGAAAAAGGGGTATCACGATTAGCACACATAACGTGGGGGGGGGGCACAGTGAAGGCAGTATAGCACAGAGAAGACAAGCAGTGACTCTATAGCATCTTACTATGCTGAAGGACAGTGATTGTTATGGGGTCTGTGGTGGGACTTGATAATAGGGGGGAATGTAGTAACCACATGTTGCCATGTGATACCTGAGCCTAAGATTGTATATCAATGATACTTTAATAAAAAAATATGGATGACCACACTGTCTCTGCATACCTATGAAGAAAAAAAAAAAACAGAACATTGAAAGGATCACTCACCATGATCAAGTAGTAAGATTTACTCCACAGATGCAAGGATGGTTCAACATCCTTAAAGCAATCAACATGATGCATCACATTAACAAAATAAAGAATAAAAATCATATGATCATCTCAATAGATGCAGAAAAAGCATCTGACAATATTCAACTTCCACTTATGATAAAAACTGAACACAGTGGGTATGGAAGGAACATACCTCAATATAATAAATGCAATATATGACAAACCCACAGTTAACATCATACACAACAGTGATTAGGAACAAGACAAGGATACTCATTCTTGCCACTTATTCAACACAGAATTGGAAGTCTGAGGCACAGGAATTAGGCAAGAAAAAGAAAGAAAAGGAGTCCAAAAGGGAAAGAAAGAAGAAAAATGCACCGCTTCAAGATTACATGATACTATATATAGAAAACCCTAACATCTCCACCAAAAACTATTAGAATAAACGAATTCAGTAAAGTCTCAGGATTAACATTCAGAAATTTGTTGCATTTCTACACACTAACAATAAACTAGCAGGAAGAGAAATTAAAAAACATTCCCAATTACAAATGCATCAAAAACAATAAAATACCTAGGTTTAAATTTAACCAAGGTGAAAGACCTATATGCTGAAAACTATAAAACATTGATGAAAGAAACTGAAAACAACACAAATAAATTGAAAGATACTCTTTGCTCATAACTGGGAGATTTATTTTTTTAAATACTCATATTACCAAAAGCAATCTGCAATCTACGGATTCAATGCAATCATCATCAAAATATCAATGACATTTTTCACAGAACTAGAACAAAGATCCTAAAATGTGCATGGAACCATAAAGGACCCCAAATAGCCAAAGCAATCTTTAAAAAGAAGAACACAGCTGAAGGTATCACGGGTCATTATTTCAAACTATACGACACAGCAATCATAACAGTATGGTACCAGCACAAAAACAGACACAGATGAATGGCAAAGAACACAGCCCAAAAATAAACCCATGCTTATATGGTCAGTTAATCTATGACAAAGGAGTCAAGAATACACAATGGGGAAAAGACAGTTTCTTCAATGAATGGTGTTGGGAAAACTAGACAGTTACATGCAAGAGAATAAAACTTGACCATTACCTTACACCACACTCAAAAATTAATTCAAAATGGATTGAAGACAAAGGGATTAAACATGGCAGCATGAGAGGTAAGACACAGGCTTCCTCCTAAAACAGCATATAATACAAAAATATAATTAATACAACTAATCCTGAAAGAGCAACAGGAAAGAGGACTGCGCCAGACTGCATACACATGGAGAAAAGAGCAGACCTCACAGAACAGGGTAACGTACCAAAGCTGAGCCCCGGCGGGACCCAAGCCCTTCCCCAACCCCAGCTCACCAGCAGTAGGAAGAGAAACAGAGGAGGGAGAAAGTGGAGGCCTGGGACTGCTGAATACCTAACTCCGGAGATCTGCTCTGGGAGCACAAACCTACAATTCATGGTGCTTGCATGATACTCTTGTGATTATGGGGTTGGAAAGCTAAGACAGGCAGAATTCCTGGAGAGACTGGGATTCCAGCTGCCTGTGGAAAGCAGGGATCCATATCTGGCTGCTCTGGGACAAAAGAAAGGTGAGCAGTCTGAGAGACTTCCTAACAAGGAAGCCCTTACCAAGAGGGCTGCTAAAGGGGCAAGGATTGCACAGAGCTCACTACTCAGGAGAGAGGACAGGTAGACATTTTCCAGGTGCACTCTGCCCAGCAGGTTGGGAACTTTGCCATATAGACTCTCATATTTAAGGAGGAAAAAGAAATCTTCCTCCTTAGACGATCTTCAGTTTTTCCAGCTCCCTGATAGGCAGCCTACTGCGCCTTTCTCCTGGCCAGCCTAACCTGGCTCACAAACCGGCAAACCCTACCCTGGCGTTAGGCCAGCCAGAGGGAAGCACCATCTACAGCAACAACACACAAAGCACAGAGGCTTATACCTGTGTGCTCGGCCCACTGATTCACGCAGTGGAGTCAGGCATAGCAGCCGGGAAGCAGGAAACAGCTCTTTCCTCCCCCCAGGAACCAATACCACTCCTGTGGGATCCCCGACACTGCCTCAGGGGCTGAGCAGCTCTAGGGAGTAGAGCTTCTGGGCACTAGAGGGTCCATATACAAATATGAAACACCAAAGGAATCTGGTTCAGAGTAAAATTATTAATACCACTCCCGAGAAAGATTTAAATGACATTGACCTTATGACTCTTCCTGAAAGGGAGTTCAAAATAAAAATCACTAACATGCTCATGGAGGTATGGAAAGATATTCAAGAACTTAGAAATGAATTCCAGTGGGAGATCCAATCATTGAAGAGCATAATGTAGGGTATTAGAAGCAGATTGGATACAGTGGAGGAGATGATAAATGAAATAGAAACTGGAGAAGAGGAATACAAAGAAGCTGATGCACAGAGAGAAAAAAGGATCTCTAAGAATGAAAGAATATTTGAGAGAACTGTGTGACCAATCCAAACGGAACAATATTCACATTATAGGGGTACCAGAAGAAGAAAAGAGAGAAAAAGTGATAGAAAGTGTCTTTGAAGAGGTAATTGCTGAAAATTTCCCCAATCTGGGGAAGGAGATAGTCTCTCAGGCCATGGAGATGCACAGATCTCCCAACACAAGGGACCCATGGAAGAGAACATCAAGACATGTAATAATTAAAATGGCAAAGGTCAAGGATAAGGACAGACAATTAAAATCAGCCAGAAAGAGAAATAAGATCATATACAAAGGAAAGCCCATCAGGCTATCATCAGACTTCTCAACAGAAACCTTACAGGCCAGAAGGGAGTGGCATGATGTCAATGAAGCAGAAGGGCCTTGAACCAAGAATACTTTATCCGGCAAGATTATCATTTAAATTTGAAGGAGGGATAAACAATTTCCAGATAAGCAAAAGCTGAGAGAATTTACCTCCCACAAACCATCTCTACAGTGTATTTTGGAGGGACTGCTATAGATGGAAGTGTTCCCAAGGTTTAACAGCTGTCATCAGAGGTAATAAAACCACAGTAAAGAAACTAGAACAGCTAATTACTAATCAAATGCAAAAATTAAAAGAGCTATCTCCAAAGTCAATCAAGGGATAGACAAAGAGTACAGGATATGATAACTAATATATAAAGAATGGAGGAGGAAAAAAAGGAGAAAGAAAAAAAAAGAACCTTTAGATTGTGTTTGTAATAGCATATTAAGTGAGTGAAGTTAGACTCTTGGATAGTAAGGAAGTTAACCTTGAACCTTGGGTAACCACGAATATAAACCCTGTAATGGCAATAAGTACATACCTATCGATACTCACCCTAATTGGACTGAATGCACCAATCAAAAGACATAGAGTCACTGAATGGATAAAAAAGCAAGACTCATCTATATGCTGCCTACAAGAGACTCACTTTAAACCCAAAGAAATACACAGACTAAAAGTGAAGGGATGGAAAAAGATATTTCATGCAACTAATAGAGAGAAAAAAACAGGAGTTGCAGTATTTGTATCAGACACAATAGACTTCAAAACAAAGAAAGTCACAAGAGACAAGGAAGGACATTACATAATGATAAAAGGGTCAATCCAACAAGAAGATATAACCATTATAAATATCTATGCGCCCAACACAGGAGCACCTACATATGTGAAACAAATAATAACAGAATTAAAAGGAGAAACAGAATGCCATGCATTCATTCTAGGAGACTTCAACACTCCACTCACTCTGAAGGACAGATCAACCAGACAGAAAATAAGTAAGGAGACAGAGGCACTGAACAACACAACAGAACAGATGGAGCTAACAGACATCTACAGAACTCTACACCCAAAAGCAGCAGAATATACATTCTTCTCAAATGGACATGGAACATTTTCAAGAGTAGATCATATACTAGGCCACAAAAAGAGACTCGGTAAATCCAAAAAGATTGAAGTTGTACCATCCAGTTTCTCAGATCACAAAGGTATGAAACTAGAAATGAATTACGGAAAGAAAATGAAAAATCCCACAAACACATGGAGGCTTCACAACATGCTCCTAAATAACCAATGGATCAATGACCAAATAAAAACAGAGATCAAGCAATATATGAAGACAAATAAAAAGAATAATTCAACACCGCAAAATCTGTGGGACGCAGTGAAGGCTGTGTTAAGAGGAAAGTATATTGCAATACAGCCTACCTCAGGAAAGAACAATCCCATATGAGCAGTCTAAACTCACAATTAACGAAAGTACAAAAAGAAAAACAAAGGAGGCCCAAAGTCAGTAGAAGGAGGGACATAATAAAGATTAGAGCATAAATAAATAAAATCGAGAAGAATAAAACAATAGAAAGAATGAATGAAAGCAGGAGGTGGTTCTTCGAGAAAACAGACAAAATAGATAAACCCGTAGCCTGACTTACCAAGAAAAAAAGAGAGTCTACCTCCATAACAGAATCAGAAATGAGAAAGGAAAAATCACTACGGACACCACAGAAATACAAAGATTTATTAGAGAATACTATGAAAAATTATATGGTAACAAACTGAATAACCAAGAAGAAATGGACAAATTTCTACAAAAATACAACCTTCCCAGGCTGACACAGAAAGAAACAGAAAATCTGAACAGACCAATTACTGGCAACGAAATTGACCTAGTAATCAAAACCCCACCTAAGAACAAAACTCCTGGACTAGATGGCTTCACCGCTGAATTTTATCAAACATATAGTGAAGACCTAATACCCATTCTCCTTAAAGTTTTTCAAAAAGTAGAAGAAGAGGGAATGCTTCCAAACTCATTCTATGAGGCCAGCATCACTCTAATACCAAAACCAGGCAAAGACACCACAAAAAAAGAAAATTACAGACCAATATCCCTGAAGAACATAGATGCAAAAATACTCAACAAAATATTAGCAAACCGAATTCAAAAATACATTAAAAAGATCATCCATCATGATCAAGTAGGATTTATTCCAGGGCTGCAAGGATGGTACAACATTAAAAAATTAATCAACATCACCCACCACATGCATTTGAGAAAATTCAACATCCATTCATGATAAAAACTCTCAAAAAAATGGGTATAGAGGGCAAGTACCTCAACATAATAAAGGCCATATATGATAAAACCACAGCCAACATTATACTTAACAGCGAGAAAATGAAAGTTTCTCCTTTAAGATCGGGAACAAGACAAGGATGCCCACTCTCGCCACTGTTGCTGGCAAAACTGGACAGCTACATGCAAGAGAATGAAACTGGGTTATTGTTGAACCTCATACACAAAAGTAAACTCGAAATGGATCAAGGACCTGAATGTAAGTCATGAAACCATAAAACTCTTAGAAGACAACATAGGCAAAAATCTCCTGAATATAAGCATGAGAAACTTCTTCCTGAATGAATCGCCTCGAGCAAGGGAAACAAAAGCAAAAATGAAGTCATAGGACTATATTAAACCAAAAAGTTTCTGTACGGCAAAGGATACCATCAACAGAACCAAAAGGCATCCTACAGTATGGGAGAATATATTTGTAAATGACATATCTGATGAGCGGTTAACATCCAAAATATATAAAGAACTTACACTCATCAACACCCAAAAAGTAAATAACCCGATTAAAAAATGGGCAGAGGATATGAACAGACACTTCTCCAAAGAAGAAATCAGATGGCAACAGACACATGAAAAGATGCTCCACATTGCTCATCATCAGGGAAATGCAAAATAAGACCACAATGAGATATCACCTCACACCAGGAAGGATGGCCAGCATTGAGAAGACTAAGAACAACAAATGCTGGTGAGGATGTGGAGAAAGGCAACCCTCCTACATTGCTGGTGGGAATGTAAACTAGTTCAACCATTGTGGAAAGCAATATGGAGGTTCCTCAAAAAACTAAAAATAGAAATACCATTTGACCTGGGAATCCCACTCCTTGGAATTTACCCAAAGAATATAACTTCTCAGATTCAAAAAGACATATGCACCCCTATGTTTACTGCAGCACTTTTTACAATAGCCAAGAAATGGAAGCAACCTAAGTGTCCATCAGTAGATGGATAAAGAAGATGTGGTACATATACACAATGGAATACTATTCAGCCATAAGAAAGAAACAAATCCTACTATTTGCAACAACATGGATGGAGCTGGAGGATATTATGCTCAGTGAAATAAGCCAGGCGGAGAAAGACAAGTGCCAAATGATTTCACTTATTTGTGGAGTATAACAACGAAGCAAAACTGAAGGAACAAAATAGCAGCAGATTCAGAGACTCCAAGAAGGAACTAGTGGTTACCAAAGTGGAGGGGTGTGGGAGGGAGGGTGGGAAAGGTGAGAGAAGGGGATTGAGAGGTATTATGTTTAGTACACTTGGTGTGGGGGTTCATGGGGAAAAGAGTGTAGCACAGAGAAGGCAAATAGTGAATCTGTGGCATCTTACTACCCTGATGGATAGTGACTGCATTGGGGTATGGGTGGGGACTTGATAATATGGGTAAATGTAGTAACCACATTGTTTTTTCTTGTGAAACCTTCATAAGAGTGTATATCAATAATGCCTTTATAAAAAATAATAAAAATATGGATTGAAGAGTTGAATGTAAGACTGGAAGCCATAAAACTCCTAGAAGAACACAAGTAGTAAGCTCTTTGACCTCAGTCTTAGCAATATTTTTGCAACTAATCTTCTCAGGAAGGGACAAGAAAAGTTAAAAAACAAATGGAATTACATCTAACTAAAAAGCTTTTGCAGAGAGACAGAAACCATCAATAAAACAAAAAGGCAATCTATTGAATAGGAGAAGATATTTGCGAATCATACATCCAATAAGGGGTTCATATCCAAAATATATAAAGAACTTACACAACTTAATATCAAAAATAAAAATAAGCTGATTAAAAACAGGCAGATGACTTGAATAGACACCTTTGTAAAGAAGACATCCAGATGGCCAACAGGCACACGAAAAGTTGCTCAATATAATTAATATTCATGGAAATGCAAATCAAAACCAAAGTAAGATATTATCTCACACTTGTCAGACTGGCTATTATCAAGAAGATAAACAATAACAAATGTTGGTAAGGATGTAGAGAAAAAGGCACACTATTGGTGAGAATGTAAATTGGTGCTGCTACTATGGATAACAATCATGAAATTGAATCAGTAATTTTAAAACTTCACTAAAAACAAAACCAGATGGCTTCACAGGTGAATTCTACAAAACATTAAAAGAGTTAGTACCTATCCTTCTCATGTTATTAACCTCAAGGGAGGTTCCTCAGAAAATTGAAAATAGATCCACCATATCCAGGAATTCCAATTATGTGTATTCACTCAAAGGAAAAAAAACAACCCACCACATCCAAGAGATATAAGCATCCCTAGGTTCACTGCAGCATTATGAACAAAAGCCAAGATATGGAAGCAACCTAAGTATCCATCGATAAATGAATGGATAAAGTAGATGTATATGTATAGGTATATATGTGCAATGCAATATTACTAACTCACAAAAAAGAATGAAATCTTGCCACCTGAGATAACAGGGATCCACTAATGATGAGTGAAGTCAGTCAGTCAGAGAAAATACAAATACTGTATGATTTCACATATATGTGGAATTTTAGGCAAAACAAAACAGAAAGAAACAGACTCGTAGAGAACAAACTGTTGGTTATAATATAAATGTGGGTGGAGTTAGGGGGTGGGAAAAATATGCGAAGGTGATTAAGAGATACAAACTTCCAGTTATAAAATAAATAAATCATGGGGATGCAATTTATAGCATAAGGAATAGGGTCAATAATAATGCAATAACTTTGTAGAGTGACAGATGGGAACTGGACTCATCGTGAGGACCGTTTCATAATGTATAAAGATACTGAATCACTGATGTACACCTGAAACTAATAGGATATTATATGTCAATTATAGTTCAATTTAAAAAAGTCCTTAGAATAGTGCCTGTCACACAGTAAGCATTTTTAAATAGTTTCATTGAAAATTTCAAACATATACAATAGAGAGAGACTAAGATGATGAAGCCCTATAAATTCATCATCTAACTTCAATAATTATCAACACTTCGCTATTCTTGGTCATTTTTAAAGTTTGCAAAAACCCCTCCCATCCCAAACACACACAACAGTCTTTTTCCTACCAAACGTATATGAACGCAATGCATACTGCATATAAGCACAGACAAAGTCTGTAGAAATTTACACCAAATGTTTAATCACGGCAAATCTCTAAAGGATGGGATTATGGGTAATTTTATTTAATTCTCACTTCATCTACATTTTCTCACTTTTTGAAAATGAACATGTATTAATGGAATCTAAGTAGTTCAATAAAAGAACTTAAGCAAAGCTATGACGCAAAGAAAAGTTACTCTAAACACATTTAGATGTTAAAAATAATATAAGAAGAAGTTTACATCAAGAATTTTTTACTGGGGGGAAGTGCAGATGCTGATATCCATTTATCCAGTCTTCCAGATTTTCTACAGTTATGGTTCACAGTGACTCATATATCAACAAAATGCAATGTGTCAACCATTACTGGATTCCAGTTTGAACATCCAACTGTAAGAAAACATTATTTCAGACAACTGGGGAAATCTGAAGAGACTGCATTTTAAATTATGTTAAGAATTTATTTATTCTCTTAATATGATACTCATATACTGTAATTATTATTTTTAAGTTCTTATCTTTTGGGAAGTAAGACGGTGCCATTGATTTGTTTTGTAATATTCCAGCCAAAAATAAAAATCAGAGAAGGATGAAGACTGGCAAATGAGGTGTCCAATGCGCAAGGAGTCTTAGGTTTGTAAGCTGAAAAAGCTCTACAGAGATCTGTTACACAACAACATGCATTATTTTTAACTTTTATTTTTGGTATTATTAATGTACAGTTACATGAGCAACATTATGGTTAGTAGACTCCGCCTATTATCAAATTCCCACCACATACCCCATTAGTCACTGTCCATCAGCGTAGGAACATGCTATAGAATGACCACTTGTTTTCTTTTTGGTATACTGCCTTCCTCGTATATCCACCCCGAAACATTATGGGTGCTAATTGTAATACCCTGTTTTCAACCTTATCCCTCCTTTCCCATCCATCTTCCTCAGTCCCTTTCCCTTTGGTAATAACTGTTAGTCCATTCTTGGGTTCTGTGAGTCTGCTGCTGTTTTGTTCCTTCATATTTTTCTTTGTTCTTATACTCCACAGATGAGTGAAATCATTTGATACTTGTCTTTCTCCACCTGGCTTATGTCACTGAGCATAATACCCTCTAGCTCCATCCATGTCGTTGCAAATGGTAGGATTTGTTTTCTTCTGATGGCTGAATAATATTCCATTGTGTATATGTACCACCTCTTCTTTATCCATTCATCTACTGATGGACACTTAGGTTGCTTTCATTTCTTGGCTACAGTAAATAGTGCTGCAATAAACATAGGGGTACATATGTCTTTTTCAAACTGCGCTGCTGCATTCTTTAGGGTAAATTCCTTGGAGTGGATTTCCTCAGTCAAATGGTATTTCTACTTTTAGTTTTTTGAGGAACCTCCATACTGCTTTCCACAATGGTTGAACTAATTTACATTCCCAAAAGCAGTGTAGGAGGGTTCCCCTTTCTCCACAACCTCGCCAACATTTGTTGTTGTTTGCCCTTTGGATGTTGGCAATCCTAACTGGTGTGAAGTGATTTCTCACTGTGGTTTTAATTTGCATTTCTCTGATGATTAGCAATGTGGAGCATCTTTTCATGTCACTGTTGGTCATCTGAATTTCTTTGGAGAAGTGTCTGTTCAACTCCTCTGCCCATTTTTTAATTGGCCTATTTGCTTTTTGTTTGTGGAGGTGCGTGAGCTCTTTATATAATTTGGATGTCAACCCGTTATTGGATATGTCATTTATGAGTATACTCTCCCATACTGTACGATGTCTTTTTGTTTTACTGATGGTGTCCTTTGCTGTACAGAAGCTTTTTAGTTTGATATAGTCCCACTTGGTCATTTTGCTTTTGTTTCCCTTGCCCGGGGAGATATGTTCATGAAGAAGTTGCTCATATTTATGTCCAAGAGAAATTTGCCTATGTTTTTTTCTAAGTTTTATGGTTTCATGACTTACATTCAGGTCTTTGATCCATTTTGAGTTTACTTTTGTGTATGTGGTTAGACAGTAATCCAGTTTCATTCTCTTACATGTAGCTGTCCAGTTTTGCCAACACCAGCTGTTGAAGAGGCTGTCTTTTCCCCACTGTATATCCATGGCTCCTTTATGGTATATTAATTGGCCATATATGATTGGGTTTATATATGGGCCCTCTATTCTGTTCTACTGGTCTATGGGTAAGTTCTTGTGCCAGTACCAAATTGTCTTGATTACTGTAGCTTTGTAGTAGAGCTTGAAGTGAGGGAGCTAAATTCTCCCTGCTTTATTCTTCCTTCTCAGGATTGCTTTGGCTATTCGGGGTCTTTGGCTATTGTGGTTCCATATGGATTTTAGAACTATTTGCTCTAGTTCATTGAAGAATGCTGTAGGTACTTAGATAGGGATTGCATTGAATCTGTAGATTGCTTTAGGGAGGATGCCATTTTGATAATATTAATTCTTCCTAGCCAAAAGTATGGGGTATATTTCCATTTATTAGTGTCCTCTTTAATTTCTCTTAAGAGTGTCTTGTAGTTTTCAGGGTATAGGTCCTTTACCTCCTTGGTTAGGTTTATTTCTAGGTATTTTATTCGTTTCCATGTGATTATGAATTGAATTGTTTTCCTAATTCCTCTTTTTGCTAGTTCATTGTTAGTGTATAGGAATGCAACAGATTTCTTTGTATTTGTTTTGTTTCCCGCAACTTTGCTGAATTCAGATATTAGATTTAATAGATTTGGAGTGGATTCTTTAGGGTTTTTTATTTACAATATCATGTCATGTGTAAAGAGGGACAGTTTACCTTCTTCCTTGCCAATCTGGATGCCTTTTATTTCTTTGTATTGTCTGATTGCCGTGGCTAGGACCTCCAGAACTATGTTGAATAGAAGTGGGGAGAGTGGGCATCCTTGTCTTGTTCCCGATCTTAAAGGAAAAGCTTTCAGCTTCTCGCTGTTAAGTATAATGTTGGCTGTGGGTTTGTCATATATGGCCTTTATTATGTTGAGGTACTTGCCCTCTATACCCATTTTGTTGAGAGTTTTTATCATGAATGAATGTTGAATTTGCTCAAATGCTTTTTCAGCATCTATGGAGATGATCATGTGGTTTTTGTCCTTCTTTTTATTGATGTAGTGGATGATGTTGATGGATTTTCAAATGCTGTACCATCCTTGCATCCCTGGGATGAATCCCACTTGATCATGATGGATGATATTTTAGATGTATGTTTGAATTCGGTTTGCTAATATTTTCTTGAGTATTTTTGCATCTATGTTCATCAGGGATATTGGTGTGTAATTTTCTTTCTTTGTGGTGTCTTTGCCTGGTTTTGGTATTAGAGTGACCAGTTTATCATATAATTTTTCATAGTATTCTCTCATACTTCGTTGTATTTCTATGGTGTCCATTGTGATTTGTTCCTTTCTCATTTCTGTTTCTGTTTATGTGTGTAGACTCTCTTATTTTCTTGATAGTCCACCTAGGGGTTTATCTATTTTGTTTATTTTCTCAAAGAACCAGCTCCTGCTTTCATTGATTTTTTCTATTGTTTTATTCTTCTCAATTTTATTTATTTATGCTTTAATATTTATTATGTCCCTTCTTCTACTGACTCTGGGCCTCATATATTCTTCTTTTTCCAGTTTCATTAATTGTGAGTTTAGACTGTTCATTTGGGATTGGTCTTCTTTCCTGAGGTAGGCCTGTATTGCAATATTTTTCCCTCTTAGCATGGCCTTCACTGCATCCCACAGATTTTGTGGTGTTGAATTATTGTTGTCATTTGTCTCCATATATTGCTTGATCTCTGTTTTTATTTGCGCATTGATCCATTGATTATTTAGGAGCATGTTATTAAGCCTCCATGTGTTTGTGAGTTTTTTCGTTTTCTTTGTGTAATTTATTTCTACTTTCATACCTCTGTGATCTGAGAAGCTGGTTGGTACAATTTCAATCTTTTTGAATTTACTGAGGTTCTTTTTGTGGCCTAATATATGATCTTTTCTTGAAAATGTTCATGTGCACTTGAAAAGAATGTGTATCCTGTTGCTTCTGGATGGAGTGTTCTTAGATGTCCGGTAGGTCCATTTGTTCTAAATATGTTGTTCAGTGCCTCTGTCTCTTTACTTATTTTCTGTCTGGTTGATTTGTCCTTTGGAGTGAGTGGTGTGTTGAAGTCTCCTAAAATGAATGCATTGCATTCTATTCCCCCCTTTAATTCTGTTAGTATTTGTTTCACATATGCAGGTGATCCTGTGTTTTGTGCATAGATATTTATAATAGTTATATCCTCTTGTTGGACTGATTGGTTTATCATTATGTAATGTCCTTCTTTGTCTCTTCTTAAATTCTTTGTTTCGAAGTCTATTTTGTCTGATACAAATACTGTAACTCCTGCTTTTTTCTCCTTATTAGTTGCACGAAATATCTCTTTCCATCCCTTTACTTTCAGTCTGTTTATGTCTTTGGGTTTAAAGTGAATGTCTTGTAGGCAGCATATAGATGGGTCTTGTTTTTTTATCCATTCAGTGACTCTATGTCTTTTGATTGGTGCATTTAGACCATTTACATTTAGGGTGATTATTGATAGGTATGTACTTATTGCCATTGCAGGCTTTAGATTCGTGGTTACCAAAGGCTGAAGGATAATTCCCTTACTATATAACAGTCGAATTCAACTCACTTTGTATGCTATTACAAGCACAACCTAAAGATTCTTTTTTTTTCCTCCGTGTTCTTCCTCCTCCATCCTTTGTATGTTAGCAATCATATTCTGTACTCTTTGTCTATTCCTTGGGTGACATCTATTTAGTCTTAGGAATACTTTCATCTATAGGAGTCTCTCCAAAATGAACTGTAGAGGTGGTTTTTGGGAGGTAAATTCTCTCAGCTTTTGCTTATTTGAAAATTGTTTAATCCCTCCTTCAAATTTAAATGATATCCTTGCCGGGTAGAGTGTTCTTGGTTCAAGGCCCTTCTGCTTCATTGCATTATATATATCATGACACTCCCTTCTGCCCTGTCATGTTTCTGTTGAGAAATCTGATGATAGCCTGATGGGTTTTCCTTTGTATGTGATCTTTTCTCTCTCTCTAGCTGCTTTTAAAAGTCTGTCTTTATACGTGATCTTTGCCATTTTAATTATTGTATGTCTTGATGTTGTCTTCCTTGGGTCCCTTGTGTTGGGAGATCTGTGCACCTCCATGGCTTGAGAGACTATCTCCTTCCCCAGATTGGGGAAGTTTTCAGCAATTACCTGGTCAATGACACTTTCTATCCCTTTTTCTCTCTCTTCCTCTGGTACCCCTATTAAGCGAATATTGTTGCATTTGCACTGGTCACACAGTTCTCTCAATATTCTTTCATTCTTAGAGATTCTTTTTTCTCTCTGTGCTTTAGCTTCATTTTATTCCTCTTCTCTAATTTCTATTCCATTTACCATCTCTTCCACTGCATCTAATCTGCTTTTAAATCCCTCCATTGTATGTTTCATTTTAGATATGGAATTTATTTTTTTTATTTTATTTATTTTTTTATTTTAGTATCATTAACCTACAATTACATGAGCAATACCGTGATGATTGAACTCCCCCCTTCACCAGGTCCCCCCCACCAACCCCACCACAGTCACTGTCCATCAGCATAGTGAGATGAGAATCACTACTTGTCTTCTCTGAGCTGTACAGTCCCCCCCGTGCCCCCCCACCCTATGTCTGCCAATCGTAATGCCCCTTTTACCCTCTT
>JAQQAC010007890.1:35607927-35647340 GCA_029783875.1 Phataginus tricuspis | reverse complement strand
CTTGTAATTCCTTGATCGTGTCTTGAACCTGATTCAATCTGCTGTTGAGCCCTTCGATGGCTTGTTTCATTTCTGCATTGTCTTTCCTCACTTCCCTCACTTCCTCCCTCAGCTCTTGCACATTTTTCTGTAGATCCGTCAGCATGGCTATGACTTTTATTCTGAATTCTTTTTCTGGAAGACTGTGAATGTCCATTTCTCCAGATTCTTTCTCTGGGGTGGTGTTTGTCTGAAGCTTTGTCTGTATCATATTCTTCTGTCTTCTCATGACTGTAGAATTGGTTGTTGGTAGCAAGGAGAGATAAGAAAGGAGAGACAAGAAAAAAAAGAGATTTCTACTAATAATATAAAAGTATAAGGAGAGAGAGAGAAGGGAAAAGAAAAGAAAGAAAAAGAAAAGGCAGCAACACCTAAAAGAAAACAGCAAGAACAACAACAAAACAAAAAAAAACAAAAAAACAAAACAAAACAAAAAAAAAACCACCAAAAAGCCCACCGGGGGTGGTTTATGTGCGAATGCTGTAGGTGGCGCTATTGCTCCGCTATTCCAGAGCCACGGCCACGTCGCTCCACACGGCCCTTTAAATCTGTGGCCGGGTGAGAATGGATGGGAGGCTGTTGAAAGAGAGGGAAAGAAAAAAAAGGAAAAGAAAGGGGAGAAAAAACAAAAAAAAACAAAAAAAAACAAAAAAAAAACAAAAAAAATAAGCCACCGGGCGTGGGTTCTGCCCGAGTGCTGTAGTTGGCGCTGTTGTTCCACTATTCCAGCGCCACTATAGTTCTAGCTGGGTTGGAAACAATGGGAAGCTGTTGATCTCCGTGAGGGTCTCAATGGCGGGCACTCTTTCCCAGTCGCCAGCTACGGGGTCCAAAGCTCCCCAGGACTCCCAGCGTGCTGGGCTCAGTTCGCGGGGCTATCCGGCCCCTCTACTGAGCTCCTGTCTCTTTAAGACCGCTGAGGTAGAGCGCGCGCTTTTCTTCCCCTTTTTCTCCTTTCTTTTTCCTTCCCGGAGCCTGCCGCGGGCAACTTGCATGTCCCGGCTGGGACCCTGTGCCCTCTGTCCCTCCAATCTCCGCTACACCGCAGACCTCCACTCCCTCCTGGCTCTGAATCCTCTCCTCCCGCCGGAGCGCTGGGGGAGAGGGGCGCTCGGTCCGCTCGCGGCTCCGTACCTTACCCGCCTTGCCGGAACTCCCGCCGGAGTGCTGGGGTGGAGGGGCGCTACGGGCGCAGACTTCCCCTGCCTCCCGGCTCTGAATCCTCTCCTCCCGCCGGAGCGCTGGGGGAGAGGAGCGCTCGGTCTGCTCGCGGCTCCGTACCTTACCCGCCTTGCCGAGACTCCCGCCGGAGTGCTGGGGTGCAGGGGCGCTCTCGTCTCGCTGGATCGTGTTTCCGTCCCGCCTCGCCGGGTGCCGAGTCCTCTGTCCGGCGTGCCTGGCCGCTGGAGCTCTGGGCGGGGGAGCGCTCGGTCCCACCGGATCGCCGCCCGTCCGCCTCACCGGCTGCCAAGTTCTCACAGGTGTAGCTGTACGCTGTGCACTTTCCTGTGTATTCTGGTCTCTCTTTTAGGGATAGTTGTATTTGCTGTATTTTCGTGAATAAATATAATGTTGGGAGGAATTTTTCTGCTAGTCCGTTCAAGACGCCATATTCCCGGAAGTCCCTAGATATGGAATTTCTTAATGATTGAATCTCCATCTTAAATTTGTTCCTGAGTTCTTGCATATTTTTCTGTACCTCCATAAGCATGTTTATGATTTTTATTTTGAACTCTGTTTCAGGAATATTGATGAGTGCAGTTTCATTTGGCCCTTTTTCTGGGGTTTGTGAGATTTTGGTCTGAACCATGTTCTTTTGACGTTTCATATTTCTGTGTGGTGCCCTCTAGTGCCCAGAAGCTCCAGTCTCTGAAGCTGCTCAGTCCGTAGAGTGAGGTTGGGGGTTGTAGTGGAGCAGTGGTGGTGCTTGGGGGGAGGAGAGAGCTGTTTCCTGAATCCCGCCTGCAATGCCTGTCTCCCATATGAGAGCCAGTGGGCCGAGCAGAGAGGTTTAAGCCTCTGTGTTGTGCGTCTCTAGCTGTTGTAGGCGGGGCCTCCCTCGGGCTGGCCTGACGCCAGCACAGTGATTGCCGGTTTGCGAGCAGGTGCCTGAAGGCCTGTAGGAAGGTTCAGCAGGCTGTTTGTCACAGTGGGGGGCCTCGGAGCTGATTAGCTAGCCAGGAGTATGGAGTGCCTGAAGCTCCTCAACATTTCCAATTTGCTTGGCAGGGCGCACCCAGACAACCTTGTCTCCCTATCCCTTCTCCCACGCAGCAAGCTTTGTGCAAACCCTGCCCCTTCGTGCAAACTCCCTAGCCCTCTCGCTGCTAGGGAGCCTGTCAGATTGCCCGCCTTTCCTTAGTCCCAGAGTGGCCAGGTGTGGATCCCGTTCTCCACAAATGGCCAGAATCTGTCTCTCAAGCACTCCGCCTGTCCCAGCTCCCTGTCCTCTAGAACACCATACAGTGTAGGTTTCTGCTCGCAAAGCAGACCTCCAGGACTGGCTGTTCAGCAGTTCTAGGTTTCCACCGCCTCTCCTCTCTGTTTCTCTTCCTCCTGCCAGTGAGCTGGGGTGGGAGAAGGGCTTGGGTCCCGCCGGATCAAGGCTTTCGTACGTTACCCTGTTTCGTGAGGTCTGCCTTGTTCGTTAGGTCTGTATGCAGTCTGGTGCAGCCCTTCTTTCCTGTTGCTATTTTAGGGTTAGTTGTATTAACTATGTTTTCTCACTATCTGTGGTTTTGGGAGGAGTTCTCTGTCTCACCTCTCACGCCGCCATCTTGAATCTCAACAACATACATTGTTACACATTTTACAATTGTTAATATTATTGTACTGTACTCTTAAATGGTTACAATAGTAAATTTTAATGTGTTCAACACACATGCAAAAAAAACACTGGCAGAACAATGGTAACTATTAATGTTGGGTAACGGGTATACAGAAATTCATTTAAACCTTTTGTAAAACATGATGACCACATAGTTCTGCTACATACTGAATCACAGAGCATTTTAATTTTATTTAGTAACTTTTTTTAGTTAAACAGTCACAGCAGTTTTTAAAAAAAGAATCAGAAGAATAATCCAAATATTCTGTATAGGAAAAGCAAATGTGGCTTTTTAAAGGCTACTTATTCTAGCCCTCACTCAACTATGGTAAATAAAAATCTTATTGTTAACTAGCAATGAAGTTTTAACTATGCAGAGAATCACAACAGTAATTTAGAAAAAGGATCACAATCAGGAATAAGCATACTCCATAAATGAATAATTGAGAACTAAAAAACAGAACTCAATTTCCTTTTTGCCAATCTGAAGGCTGTAATTAAAACATAACAATATCTTACAGCTTTTTATATTTGTATAGTGCTTTAACATTCAGGTCAAAAACTCTGGTCTACTTATGCAGGATTTTACTGGCCCACTCGCCTGTACAGCTTGGGGCAGCCTAGTAAATAATTTTCTTCCTTGAGGTTGCTGTGGGCCCCTCCTGCCATTCTCAGTGGAGTCACTCACAGCAGAGACATCAGAGGTACTTTATCAGCCAGCTGGTATTTCAAGGGGATGATTAAAAGCCAACACATTATTGAGACTTAGAGCAGCAAATAAAGCAGATAATCTAAAAATAATAATTTAAAAAGCTTCCCTATAACTCACTTATTTAGTAATTTCCTCATTTTATAAAATTGAGATAACTACCAACCTTGACAGATTATTCATAATATTAAACAGGTAACATATAACTACTGTAAATAATTGCATCTAGAAGCACTCAGTGTCTATCACATAATAGATGGTCACAAATATTCATTTCCCTGCATGTTCTTGTTTTTTATTGAAAAAGCAAACAGACTGAATATGTTCTAAGAACGATTCCTAAATTAGGTGGTTATTTGGGGGTTTGCTTAAGCCATCAGTTCTTCACTTAAAAAAAGGTTTCTACCAGTGTTCTAAAAAAGTGTTTCTCTTGCCACAAAGGTATTACTTGCAGTTACTGTGCACACCTTTGCAGTGTGAAACTCTCAGTATTTGTCTCAACAGGCAGATGAGCTGAAGCTCCGTGGCTGAGGTGCCTCAGCCATGGTATCCCAGTTAACATGGAGATGGAGCAAGTCACAGAAGTAGAGCCAAAGCATAAACCAGAAACCAGCAGAACAAGTAAGCCAGAGACACAAAGAAATGGGAAAGAGACAGAAAGAGAACAAAACAGAGAAGGGGAGGGATAGAAGGGGAGAGAGAGGGAGAGACGAACATGAATGTGAGCATGGAGTAGCGCAAGAATGCAGTGATGGAGGGAGGGGGTAAGCAAGCCAGCGTGGAAAGCAAGCAAAAGAGTAAGTCGGCGTGAGGACATGAGTGGGTGCGAGCGAGCACACATGTACTGTATTAATCGAGTGCGAATTTCATCAAGACCTCTCCACTTCTCATTATTTTAAAATGGCTTAAACCTACCTGAATTATCTCTGATTGTTCAGCCAGAGCCTTCCTTTGCGCCTCCAGAGAAGACACCTGTTGCTGATAAATCAAGCGTTGCTTCTCCCAGTCCAGTGACTTCTGACGAAATTCCTGAAGAGGCGATCAAAGTACTTAACTTCTAAGCACATCCGTCTGCTTCCACTACTTTCCAGATTCCCTTTTGCTTTAATTTTTCCCTATGTCCCTGGGTACACACTACTTTTCTCCACAGCAGGAGTCCCATAACCACTTAGCTGATAGAACTTAGAGTAATACTAAATTCCATACATACTGTGCCTCTGGATATCTGTCTTTCTAAATTTAACACCCCAATGGTGAAGAGTATGAAGCACAGATGCTAAATACTGGGTTCTTGATGATTTTCATAGATTTGCTGCCCTCTAAAGGTTGTTATCATTTTTAGTGAGTTTTCAGAAAACTGATGCTGAGTTACCTATAATTTGAAAATACGATATCCCTTGCTATCCAAATTCTTGATATCCAAGCCTAGGAATTGAACAGATTCAAATATATTTTCATTTATTTTATTAAAAAATTGTTTTATTAAGGTATCATTGATATACTCTTATGAAGGTTTCACATGAAAAACAATGTTACTACATTCACCCAAATATATTTTTAAATAAGTTCCATACTGTTCAGTATCTAAACTCAGTAACCGAACAGACTCAGATAACAAAGTATCCTTTGATATCCAAATTTTTACTGCCTCGCAGAAGAAGCGCAAACACTCACAGTGGAAAGGAAGAGAATGAGGGGAAATACCGTATGATTCTAGGTAATGTTAGGACTTGTCTGAGGTGAGCTGACCATGAATTTAAAATGAGGCCAGTCACGGAGAAAGACAAGTGCCAAATGATTTCCCTCATTTGTGGACTATAACAATGAAGCAAAACTGAAGGAACAAAATAGCAGCAGACTCACAGACTCCAAGAAGGAACTAATTGTTACCAAAGGGGAGGGGTGTGGGAGGGTGGGTGGGGAGGGTGGGAGAAGGGGATTGAGGGGTATTTTGTTTAGTACACTTAGTGTGGGGGGTGACAGGGAAAACACTGTAGCATAGAGAAGGCAAACAGTGAATCTGTGGCATCTTACTACACTGATGGACAGTGACTGCACTGGGGAATGGGTGGGGACTTGATAATATGGGTAAATGTAGTAACCACATTGTTTTTTCATGTGAAACCTTCATAAGAGTGTATATTAATAATACCTTAATAAAAAAAGAATAAAATGAAATAAAATTAGGCCAGTCAGCAAGACCGTTTTCTCCAGCCATGTTCTGCCATACATGGGAAGTACAGAGTGGGCAGAAAGCTATGATTTTGCCAAACAAATATGATGAAGGAAGAGAGGGGCACAGGATGAAACTAGAAATAAATTACGCAAAGAAAACAAAAAAGCCCACAAACACATGAGGTTGAACAACATGCTCCTAGATAACCAATGGAACAACGACCAAAAAAAGACAGAGATCAAGCAATATACGGAGACAAATGACAAAAATAATTCAACACCGCAAAATCTGTGGGATGCAGTGAAGGCTGCGCTAAGAGGGAAATTTATTGCAATATAGGCCTACCTCAGGAAAGAAGAACAATCCCATATGAGCAGTCTAAACTCACAATTAACGAAAACTAGAAAAAGAAGAACAAATGAGGCCCAAAGTCAGTAGAAGGAGGGACATAATAAAGATTAGAGCAGAAATAAATAAAATCAAGAAGAATAAAACAATAGAATCAATGAAAGCAGGAACTGGTTCTTTGAGAAAATAAACAAAATAGATAAACCTCTGGCTGGACTTATCAAGAAAATAGAGTCTACACATATAAACAAAATCAGAAATGAGAAAGTAAAAATCATGACGGACACCACAGAAATACCAAGAATTATGAGAGAATACTATGAAAAATTATATGGTAACAAACTGGTAACCTAGAAGAAATGAACAACTTTTTAGAAAAATACAACCTTCCAAGGCTGACCCAGGAAGAAACAGAAAATCTGAATAGACCGATTACCAGCAAAGAAATTGAATTGGTAATCAAAAAACTACCTGAGAACAAAACGCCTGTACCAGATGGTTTCACTGCTCAATTTTATCAGACATTTACTGAAGCCCTAATACCATCCTCATTAAAGTTTTCCAAAAAGTAGAAGAGGAGGGAATACTCCCAAACTCATTCTATGAGGCCAACATCACTCTAATACCAAAACCAGGCAAAGACACCACAAAAAAAGAAAATTACAGACCAATACCTCCAATGAACATAGATGTGAATATACTCAACAAAATATTAGCAAACCAAATTAAAAATATATCAAAAAGATCATCCATCATGATCAAGTAGGATTAATTCCAGGGATGCAAGGATGGTACAACATTCGAAAATCCATCAACATCATCCACCACATCAACAAAAAGGACAAAAACCACATGATCATCTCCATAGATGCTGAAAAAGCATTTGACAAAATTCAACATCCATTCATGATAAAAATTCTCAACAAAATGGGTATAGAGGGCAAGTACCTCAACATAATAAGGGCCATATATGACAAACCCACAGCCAACATTATACTTAACAGTGAGAAGCTGAAAGCTTTTGCTTTAAGATCGGGAACAAGACAAGAATGTCCACTCTCCCCACTTCTATTCAACATAGTACTGGAGGTCCTAGCCACAGCAATCAGACAACACAAAGAAATAAAAGGCATCCATATTGGCAAGGAAGAAGTTAAACTGTCCCTGTTTGCAGATGACATGATATTGTACATAAAAAAACCCTAAATAATTCACTCCAAAACTACTAGATCTAATATCTGAATTCAGCAAAGTTGTGGGATACAAAATTAATATGCAGAAATCTGTGGCATTCCTATACACTAACAATGACCTAGCAGAAAGAGAAATCAGGAAAACAACTCCATTCACAGTTGCATTAAAAAGAATAAAATACCTAGGAATAAACCTAACCAAGGAAGGAAAGACCTATACTCTGAAAACTACAAGACACTCATGAGAGAAATTAAAGAAGATACCAATAAATGGAAACATATCCCGTGCTCATGGATAGGAAGAATTAATATTGTCAACATGGTCATCCTGCCTACAGCATTCTACATATTCAATGCAATTCCTATCAAAATACCAACAGCATTCTTCAATGAACTAGAGAAAATCATTCTAAAACTCACATGGAACCACAAAAGACCCTGAATAGCCAAAGCAATCCTGAGAAGGAAGAATAGAGCTGGGGGGATTATGCTCCCCAACTTCAAGCTCTACTACAAAGCCACAGTAATCAAGACAATTTGGTACTGTCACAAGAACAGACCCATAAAGCAATGGAAGAGACTAGAGAACCCAGATATAAATCGAACCATATATGGTCAATTAAAATATGATAAAGGAGGCATGGACATACAATGGGACAATGACAGCCTCTTCAACAGCTGCTGTTGGCAAAACTGGACAGCTACATGCAAGAGAATGAAACTGGATTATTGTTGAACCCCATACACAAAAGTAAACTCGAAATTGATCAAGGACCTGAATGTAAGTCACGAAACCATAAAACTCTTAGAAGACAACATAGGCAAAATTCTCCTGAATATAAGCATGAGCAACTTCTTCCTGAATGCATCTCCTCAAGCAAGGAAAACAAAAGCAAAAAGGAACTCATGGGACTACATCAAACTAAAATTTTCTGTACGGCAAAGGATACCATCAACAGAACAAAAAGGCATCCTACAGTATGGGGAAATATATTTGTAAGTGACATATCTGATGAGGGGTTAACATCCAAAATATATAAAGAACTTACATGCCTCAACACCCAAAAAGCAAATAACCTGATTAAAAAATGGGCAGGGGATATGAAGAGACAGTTATCCAAAGAAGAAATTCAGATGGCCAACAGACACATGAAAAGGTGCTCCACATCACTAATCATCAGGGAAATGCAAATTAAAACCACAATGAGATATAACCTCACACCCATTAGAATGGCCAGTATCGAAAAGACTAAGAACAACAAATGTTGGGGAGGATGCGGAGAAAGGGGAACCCCCCTACATTGCTGGTGGGAATGTAAGCTAGTTCAACCACTGTGGATAGCACTATGGAGGTTCCTCAATAAACTAAAAATAGAAATACCATTTGACCCAGGAATTCCACTCCTAGGAATTTACCCAAAGAATATAATTTCTCAGATTCAAAAAGATATATACACTCCTATGCTTATTGCAGCACTATTTACAATAGCTAAGATGTGGAAGCAACCTAAGTGTCCATCAGTAGATGAATGGATAAAGAAGATGTGGTACATATACAGAATGGAATACTATTCAGCCAGAAGAAAGAAAACAAATCCTACAATTTGGAACAACATGGATGTATTTGGAGGATATTATGCTCAGTGAAATAAGCCACATGGAGAAAGACATGTACCAAATGAGTTCCCTCACTTGTGGAGTAAAACAACGAAGCAAAACTGAAGGAACAAAACAGCAGCAGACTCAGACTCCAAGAAGGGACTAGTGGTTACCAAAGTGGAGGGTTGTGGGAGGGCGGGTGGGGAAGGTGGGAGAAGGGGAATGTGGGGCTTTATAATTGGCATACATGGTGGGTGGGATCATGGGGAAGACAGTGTAGCACAGAGAAGGCAAATAGTGACTTTGTGGCATTTACTACACTGATGGGCAGTGACTAATGCAATGGGGTATGGGGGGGGACATGATAACATGGGTGAATGTAGTAACTACATTGTTTTTTCAGGTGAAACCTTCATAAGAGTGTGTATCAATAATACCTTAATAAATAAAAAAGGGGCATGGGAGTTGAAAGGGTATATAAGTGATGCAACCATGGATTTTAAGCTGTGTAAGGACTGGTAAGTGAGGACATGAAGGAGTTATGGAGCAGTGTAAAAGTGGCAGAATTCAATCACTTTAAGGAGTGTGGTGAAGTCACTACTGAGAGTCAAAGGACTAGAGGGAGTGAGCTGAAAAGAGAGGGATGACAAGAATGAGATGCTTTAAAATGTGTCTCTAGGAGGGCTTTAAGTATTGGTAATCAACATCTAAGAAATGACAATGGGAAGAAGTGGATAGGACAGGAAAGAGATCAAAATACCTTTGGAGGAAAGAGTATCAAGGAGCTCAGAGACCAGAGGACCACAAGCATCGTCCCTATAGATACTGAAACCCCCAGGAATTATGAGTTATGTTGGAGTGACAATGAACTGGGAGCTTGAAGCCTCTGAACCAGGAAAGTCACCAGGGGTTAAAAGATGACTACTTTGGTTGTATGTACATTAGTTGGTGGTATAGGCTGATGACACGAAAATCAAAGATGAGGTTTTTGAGGTAGAAAGAAAGGAGAATGGTCAGGAAGTAGTAATGAGGAGCAAGAAGGGCAAGAAGTGTTTGGAGGAAGATTCCTGGAATCTTCGAAGAGGGCTGGAGGGGAAGCATCTGTTTAGTCCTCTGGTCCTAAGCTCTTCAAATGTATAAAAATACTGAGATGTAAAAGAATACTAAACACACAAATTGCACTTTTAAGTAGTAATAATATAATGACATTTGTGGGTGGCAGATGGCTCTGCATAGGAAAATTGTTTAGTAACCATACAAAGATGTTGAACAATGTTTCTCAAATTATCACCAGCTAGGGGAGCTGGAAAAAATGCAGATCCCTAGGTCCCATGTCATACTATTGGATCAGTCTCCCGAGAGCCTAAAGAGGACCCTCAATGATTCTTAGGAGCACTGGAGAACCAATGGCATGGATGGAGAGGGGAGTGGCAGATTCAAGTGGAAAAGAGTGACAGCCTTGTCACTCCATCACTGGTCACTTGGCGGACAGCCTTGCTGCTCCATCATCTACTCTTGGCAGTATTAACTCACTGCCTTCCTTAAGTCCTCTAGAAAGTCAACATACAATTGACCCTTGAACATGGGTTTGAATTGCCTGAGTCCACTTACAGAGATTTTTTTAACAAATATATTGGAAAAATTTTTTGAGATTTGTGACTTGAAAATTTTTTCAATTCTCTAGCTTATTTTATTGTTTATTTTATCTTCTCCAGCTTACTTTATTCTAAGAATACAGTATATAATACGCATAACATACAAAATGTGTTAATCAACTGTTTAAGGTATTGGTAAGGCTTCCAGTCAACATTAGGCTAAGTTGTGGGAGAGTCTAAAGTTATATGCGGATTTTCAACTGCATGGGGTTGGCACCCCAACCCCCGCATTGTTCAAACGTTAGCTATATACAATAACCATGGAGTTACTCATTCTCAGCAAGAGGGAGGTAAGTGGCTTATATATCTAAATGGGAACTGAGGATAAGCAATGTGATATGCAGAGTACTCTGTACAAAAAAAGCCATGTGCTTTCAACATTTACTAAGCCCCTACTCTATTAGGTGATAAATAAGACAAGAGCACTGTCCACAGAGAACTGCTAGTAATTGTTGGTCAGTGTCTTCCAACATTGGTATTTTGGGTACAATAACCCTTCCTGTGTGGAACAGTCTCAGGCATGTTTAGTGTCCCTGTCCCCCTAATACCAGTTTTATTCCCAGTCATTTTGACAACCAAAACAGTGTCTCCATATATTTCCAAATGCTTTTGAAGGGTGGTACAGCCTTGTTGAGAGCTAGTGGTAGCCAGTAACCCCGTCAACCACAGGGGACCAGAAGAAGATAAGATATGTACAGCAGATCACCCCCACACCTTTGAAATAACTCAGTGGCAGTCCTGGAGATGACATGAAATTGGTTTCAGGAAACAGCACTATTAGAAATAGCATTTTCCTATGTGAAACACTGACAATCACTATGAAGAAATTATTACTATGAACATACCTTTATTTTTCCAGTTAACCTCTCAATTTCAGACTGATCTTCCCTGTGATTTTTGACATTTCCTCTGAAGTCCCTTATGTGCTTTTTCTGTAGCTTTTCATAGCTTCTCTTCAGTCTGCCTAACTGTAGATGCAGAGATGCAGTTATTTAGTCTTAAAATGTAAGAGTTTGCAAACTGGTGGTGGAACAAATTCGTATCATCATAGCAAGAGCAGTGTTAAACAGTACTATTACAAATAGATTGAGCATGTTAGAATTGCAAATTAAATTACAAATGGATATAAAAATAAACACTAGAGAAGAAGTAATTGAGTCAAGGGAAAAAATAAAGGGAAAAATATTTATTGAACAAAATTTTCATTTTTATTGCAACAGCCTTGCACTTTAGGGCCTCCAACACACCCTAAAATAAAAACAGCAAATGAAAACTCCTTTTCTTTTTGCTAGGCCTATGGTTCTGCAGCCATTCTCCTGTGGAACAATGATATTCAGTAAGCAGGAGAGAAGTACTTTGGAATTAAATAAAAATAAAAGATTTTTCCAAATCTGAAGAATAAAATTGAGTTAATCGAATTTTCTTCTGATTTATCCCCAGATGCTTCTGAAACCTCTGGATACTCCATTATTTAAAATCTAGTAACTGATTTAATTTAAAAATGAAAATATTTAATAGGAGGTTTTGGTATCACGTTTCACAATATTTAAAAATAGCTCTATTTCTTCTGGGTACTCATCTGAGAAACACATTTTAGAATGTCTGTTCTAGGGAGTATCAAACATAATTAGGCAAGATTCTTTGCCTGGATTTAAGAACAGAGAAATGGTTTTCCATGACTATAGCTCCCATGGAATACATACTTCCTACCTGATGAAAGAGAAACTGGCCCATTAATAAAATTCTCAAGGGTTAAAGAGACAGAATTATATAACATATAATAGAATTAAAATCTCACTTCTTCATGTAGTTTCTTTAACTCCTGCTCATACTCCATGGCCATCTCTTGCTTGACTTTTTCAAGTTCTTCTACCTGCTGATGCAATGTTCCAATCTAGAAGCAGATAGGCAGTAGTATTTTTCATTATTAGCATTGAAACAAAATCCATGAAACATAAAAATAGGAAATAATCTTTGTAGAAATCTCTGAACACCAGCTCTCAACTGCATATGGTAATACTCCACTTCTCAGGAAGTCAAATATTTAATATTATTTAATAATCCACAACAATGGAAAACAAACTGTTCTAGAATTTCTAGGTTTAGATGAAAACCTGCTTTCCCTATTCTTCCCAAATCTTTTTATTAAAAAAAACTCAAAAAAATGAAAAGATATGAAATTATAAGAACCTTGGAAACTAAGAACATCGAACAAAAATCTATGAGACTTCAAGAATAAGTTTATAATTCGAAATGCAGAATAGTCATGTCAGACAGCATAACAGTAGGAGACTTGTATCTGCTTTACCATTTTACCCTGCTTCACTATTTTACCCTGCTTCAGAGAAATCGGTTCCACCAAGAGCAAGGGCATTATCCTAAACTATTTTTCAGTGGTTTGATACCAGCCACAGCTAATTCATACCCAGCCCACATCTCCATAAATATCCATCAATATTTTTTTACATCTCTTGAAAGCCAGTTAAAATTTCACCTACTAATAAATGAGGGAGAAGAAGAATGGGGAACAGTAGGTAGTAATTTCAATCACAATACAGAATGGTTATTTTAAAAACAAAACAAAAAAACAGACATTAAAAGTTGTCATCACAAAAAAATAATATTGTAACTATGTATGGTAGCAGACCTTAACAAGACCTTGTGGTGATCACTTCAAGATATATGGAATCATTACACTGTATACCTTAAACAAATAATGTTATACCTTAAGTATACCTCAATAAAAAAAATTCTTTTAAAAACAAGAAGTTAATGCAATTCAAATTTAAAATTTTAGTAGGATTTTTTTTTACTTGAAAAAGTGATTCTGAAGTTCAATCTACAGGAATGATTAAATATAGCCAATAAGACGGAAACAGAAAACTCCTCTAAAAAAATCTAAGTGAATATTTACTAGATTCCTGGGTAGGAGGAAACCTTTAGCTTAAGACTAATGAAAGAGTCATTTAAAAATGATAGATTGAAGAAATATATTGCAATACAGGCCTACCCCAGGAAAAAAGAAAAATCCCAAATGAACAGTCTAAACTCACAATTAATGAAACTAGAAAAGGAAGAACAAATGAGGCCCAAAATCAGTAGAAGGAGGGACATAATAAAGATTAAAGCAGAAATAAATAAAACTGAGAGAATAAAACAATAGAAAGAATCAATGAAAGCAGGAGCTGGTTCTTTTGAGAAAATAAATAAAATAGATAAATCACTAGCCAGACTTATCAAGAAAAAAAGAGTCTACACACATAAACAGAATCAGAAATGAGAAAGGAAAAACCACTATGGACACCACAAAAATACAAAGAATTATTAGAGAATACTATGAAAAATTATGTGCTAACAAACTGGATAACCTAGAAGAAATGGAAAACTTTCTAGAAAAATACAACCTTCCAAGGCTGATCTAGGAAGAAACAGAAAATCTGAATAGACCAATTACCAGCAAAGAACTTGAATTGGTAATCAAAAAACTATCTAAGAACAAAACGCCTGTACCACATGGTTTCACTGCTGAATTTTATCAAACATTTAGTGAAGACCTAATACCCATCCTCCTTAAAGTTTTCCAAAAAATAGAAGACAAGGGAATACTCCCAAACTCATTCTATGAGGCCAACATCACTCTAATATCAAAACTAGGCAAAGACACCACAAAAAAAGAAAACTGCAGACCAATATCCCTGATGAACATAGATGCAAAAATACTCAACAAAATATTAGCAAACTGAATTCAAAAATACATCAAAAAGATCATCCATCATGCTCAAGTGGGAGTCATCCTAGGGATGCAAGGATGGTACAATATTCGAAAATCCATCGACATCATCCACTACATCAACAAAAAGAAGGACAAAAACCACATGATCATCTCCATAGATGCTGAAAAGCATTTGACAAAATTCAACATCCATTCATGATAAAAACTCTCAACAAAATGGGTATAGAGGGCAAGTAACTCAACATCATAAAGGCCATATATGGCAAACCCACAGCCAGCATCATACTTAACAGCAAGAAGCTGAAAGGTGTTCACCTAAGATCGGGAACAAGACAAGGTTGCCAACTCTCCCCACTTTTATTCAACATAGTTCTAGAGGTCCTAGCCACAGCAATCAGACAACACAAAGAAATAAAAGGCATCCAGATTGGTAAGGAAGAAGTCAAACTGTCCCTGCTTGCAGATGACATGATATTGTACATAAACAACCCTAAAGAATCCACTCCAAAACCACTAGATCTAATATCTGAATTCAGTAAAGTTGCAGGATACAAAATTAATACACAGATATCTGTTGCATTCCTATACACTAATGATGAACTAGCAGAGAGAGAAATAAGGAAAATAATTCCATTCACAATCGCATCCAAACGAATAAAATACCTAGGAATAAACCTAACCAACGAAGTGAAAGACCTATACTCTGAAAACTACAAGACACTCTTGAGAGAAATTAGATACCAATAAATGGAAACACATCCCATGTTCATGGATAGGAAGAATTAATATTGTCAAAATGGCCATCCTGCTTAAAGCAATCTACAGATTCAATGCAATCCCTATCAAAATACCTACAGCATTCTTCAAGGAACTAGAGCAAGTAGTTCTAAAATTCATATGGAACCACAAAAGACCCCAAATAGCCAAAGCAATCCTGAGAAGGAACAACAAAGCAGGGGGAATTATGCTCCCTGACTTCAAGCTCTACTACAAAGCTGTAGTAATCAAGACAATTTGGTACTGGCATAAGAACAGACCTATAGACCAATGGAACAGACTAGAGAGCCCAGATATAAACCCAAGTATATATGGTCAATTAATATACGATAAAGGAGCCATGGATATACAATGGGGAAATAACAGTTTCTTCAGCAGCTGGTGTTGGCAAAACTGGACAGCTACATTTAAGAGAATGAGACTGGATTTTTATCTAACCCCATACACAAAAGTAAACTCAAAATGGATCAAAGACCTGAATGTAAGTCATGAAACCATAAAACTCTTAGAAAAAAACAGAGGCAAAACTCTTTTGGACATAAACATGAGCAACTTCTTCATGAACTTATCTCCCCGGGCAAGGGAAACAAAAGCAAAAATGAACAAGTGGGACTATATCAAACGAAAAAGCTTCTGTACAGCAAAGAACACCACCAGTAGAACAAAAAGACACCCTACAGTATGGGAAAATATATTCATAAATGACATATCCGATAAGGGGTTGACA
The DNA here is from genome assembly GCA_029783875.1 of Phataginus tricuspis. Taxonomy (NCBI): domain Eukaryota; kingdom Metazoa; phylum Chordata; class Mammalia; order Pholidota; family Manidae; genus Phataginus; species Phataginus tricuspis. The sequence continues at coordinate 35,631,557 of JAQQAC010007890.1, read as the reverse complement.
TCCAAATTATATAAAGAGCTCATGCACCTCAACAAACAAAAAGCAAATAGGCCAATTAAAAAATGGGCAGAGGAGCTGAACAGACATTTCTCCAAAGAAGAAATTCAGATGGCCAACAGGCACAAGAAAAGATGCTCCACATCGTTAATCATCAGAGAAATGCAAATTAATACCACAATGAGGTATCACCTTACACCAGTTAGTATTGCCAACATCCAAAAGACAAACAACAACAAATGTTGGCAAGGATGTGGAGAAAGGGGAACCCTCCTACACTACTGGTGGGAATGTAAATTAGTTTAACCATTGTGGAAAGCAGTATAGAGATTCCTCAAAAAACTCAAAATAGAAATATTATTTGACCCAGGAATTCCACTCCTAGGACTTTACCCTAAGAATGCAGCAGCGCAGTTTGAAAGACAGATGCAGCCCTATGTTTATCGCCGCTCTATTTACAATAGTCAAGAAATGGAAGCAACCTAAGTGTCCATCAGTAGATGAATGGATAAAGAAGATGTGATACATATACACAATGGAGTATTATTCAGCCATAAGAAGAAACAAATCCTACCATTTGCAACAACATGGATGAAGCTAGAGGGTATTATGCTCAGTGAAATAAGCCAGGCGGAGAAAGACAAGTATCAAATGATTTCACTCATATGTGGAGTATAAGAACAAAGAAAAAACTGAAGAAACAGAACAGCAGCAGACTCACAGAACCCAAGAATGGACTAACAGTTATCAAAGGGAAAGGGACTCGGGAAGATGGGTGGGAAGGGAGGGATAAGGGGAAAAGGGGTATTACAATTAGCACACATAATGTAGCAGGGGTGAATATGGGGAAGGCAGTGTAACACAAAGAAAAGTAGTGATTCTAGAGTATCTTACTACGCTGATGGACAGTGACTGTAACGGGGTATGTGGTGGGGACTTGATATTAGCCGGAGTGTAGTAACATAATGTTGCTCATGTAATTGTACATTAATAATACCAAAATAAAAAATTTAAAATGATAGATTTGACAATGTAAAACTTCTATATTTTAAATAAACCTACGAATTTTAAAAGTAAATAAACTGATCTTTTCTAACTTGTTTCTACTATGTTCAGAGAATATACTCTATGATTTCAAGCATTTGAACTGTGTCGAAATTTGCTTTATGGTGTAGCATATTGTCACGTTTGGAAAGCATTGTTTGGGATAGAAGAGAATGTATGCTAGTGCAATGTTCTGTATACATAAATTAGGTCAAGTTTGTTGATCATGATGCTCAAATCTATATCCTTATCAATGTTTGTCTCTTGTTACATCAGTTCTAAGTGGGTTAAAATCCCCAACTGCAACTGTGGCTTCATCTATTTCTCCTTGTAGTTCTGCCACTTTTGCACACAGATAAGGAAGACATAAAAGAGAGAAAAATTTCTCTTATGACTATTTCATTAGACACTTACAAATTTAGACTTTTTGTATTAGTTTGAGCTCCCTCAAAAGTGTAGCCTGGGACATGGACTTCAGGGCAGGTAACAGGAAGTGATCCAGAAAGTATAGTAAGGAAATGGAGAGGAGACCTGGAGATGGAAGGAAAGCCCATAAAGGGTGTGTTATTGACCCAATTTTTATAGTAAGCAGCTGGAGCTAAATTGCACAGGGAACTCACCAAGGAACCAGACAGAATGTGTTCCAGGACTGTCCCTCTAAAGGATGGAAAGCTGGAGAATTTACCCAGCAATCCTAGTCCCTCCACCCTCCACTGCTTGAGGCTCCTCCAAGGAATGTTAACGTCCCTAGACTTCCAAGATGCACCTGAGCAGCTCTCTGACTCCACAGAGAGAAGCATGGTGTAGCGACATGTGGGATATAGGATACAGGCCACAAAGGGTGTCTGCTACAGTTATATAACTTGAAATTTCGTATTGTACCTTATGAAGTGTTCCTCTTCATGTTTAGTAAGGTTTATCATTTCTGCTTCAAGTATAGGTCTTCTAATAATATAGCTACACCATTTTTCTATTCAGAGTGTCTACATGGTATATATTTTTATTTTACCATTTACTTCCAACTTTGCTGTATCTTTTTAAACACCAAATAATTGGGTCTAATTATTTTTATCCAGCTGGACAATTTTTGTCTTTTAATTAGGCCATTTAGTATTTACATTTAATGGACCTATTTGGATCTATCATCTTCCTAAATGCTATTTGTACTTAATAAGCTCTGTGTTCGTTTTCCTCTCCTTTCATTCCTTCTTTGGGACAGGTAACTTCTTATCATTTCATTTTTTTCCTTTTATTAGATTGGAAGCTATACACACTAATAATACACAGTGTAGCCTTGAACAAAACAGGTTTGAAGTGCATGGGACCACTTGTATGTGGATATTTTTTGGTAAATACATTGGAAAATTCTTTGGAGATTTGCAACAATTTGAAAAAAACATTTTCTTTTCTATAACTTACTTTATTGGGAAAATACAGTGCATAATACACAGACCATATAAAATATATGTTCGATAAGCATGAACACTATGTTACTGGGAAGGCTTCTGTTCAACAATAGGCTATTAGTAGTTAAGATTCTGGGGAGTCAAAACTTTTATGTGGATTTTTAACTGTGCAGGGTCAGCGCCTGTAACCGCTCTGTGGTGTTCAAGGGTCAATTGTATTAATATATACTTTTAAATGTTTCTCTCAAGATTAAAAAAATGAATCTGTGACTTAACAAGTCTAATGTTAATTAGTGGTTTCACCAATTCCCAGGCAACTCAAGAACTAAATACTTTAGTTTCATAAACCCCCAACCAACCTGATTTAAATGCCATCATAATTCTACATATAGTTAAACTGAAAAGGCTACTGTTGTTATATACAACTGATATTCACTTAGATTTATGCATATATTTACTGTTGCCTTTCATTTCTTCCTTTATTTTTGAGCTTCCATCTGGGATCACTCTTTTTCTGCCTACAAACATTCCTAGTATTTCCTTTGTACAGGTCTATTAATGACATATCCTCTCAATTTTTATTGATCAGAAAATGTCTTTATTTCATCTTTATTCTGGGTAAATATTTCTGGTTTAGCAAGGAAAAAAAAGTCATTTCTTTGTAAAGATTATTTTTTTGTCTTCTGGTTTTCACTGTTTTAGCTGACAAGCCAGGTGTTAGGAGCCATTTATAGGTAATGTCTTTTTAATTTGTAAAAAGCCTTGGTTTTTTTTTTCTTTGTTTTGCAGATTTCCTCCTTGTCTTTATTTTTCAACCTAGGTAAATGTTTCTTTTTGTTTATCCTGCTTGAGATTCTTAGCCTTCTTAAATATGTGACCTTCCTCATCGGCAAAATCTCAATTTATTTCAAATAATGCTTCTGCCCATTCTCATTCTTCTTTCTCCTTCAGGGATTCCAAAACAACTCATTATTAGACCTTCTTGCTGCACCCCTTTTCTCTTATCTTCTCTATTTTCTATCATTTTGTCTATGCTTATTCTAAACATTTTCTTTTATCCTGTCTTCCAGTTCACTAATTATCTCTTAGTCTTTCAGGGCTTAATTTCAGTTATTCTGTTTTTCAATACTATAATTTCCTTTCATTTGACTTTTTAAAATAGTTTCCAATTCTTTCTTGAAGCATTCAATATTCTTTTATCTCTTTGAACACAGAAAACACAGCTGTCACAAATCTGAGCAGGATGATGCCAACATCTAGATTTGCCATCAGTCTGTGTCTGTCTTCCATTGCCTCTGTTTTACATTTTTTGAGTTATCTTGTCTCCTTGTGTGTCTAGGGTTACTTTCAGAGTGAGTATCAAGCACTGTATTTGCAAAATCATTTGGAAAAATAATTTAAAGCGCAAAACAGTGTTTCTTCCTTTGCTGAAAATTCTTCCAGGTTCCTGGAAGTCCTAGCACTTTGGAGATGCCTGGGGACAGCAGCACTCTAGGATCATTTAAAACGATTTCAGAGATTTAAATGCAACTGAGTAGCAACTGCAAGAGGGCCCATTCCACATCCAGCCCATCCTTAGTCCTAGGGTACTGCCTTTCAGGGTCCCACGCCAAAGTAAGGAGTGGTTTGGAGCCACCTTGGACACCAAATCCTTCATTCTCTTAGCCTGTTGAAGTTATCAAACACCACATCCAGTCTCTATCCTCTCAGCTGCCTTCTCTAGTTTCAGCTAATAATTGCTCCAAACCCAGGGGTCATCTCCCTGAACCTCATGCCAAGCCCAGATCCTGGCCTGGTATTTCTTCACTATCTTGTTAGTATTCTACTTTAAGCAGGTTTTTTTTTTTTTTTAACCTTACCTAGTTGTCCTCAGCAGGTGAACTGGTTCAAATTACCTAGTCTGGCATTACCAAATGTTAAAGTCTGAAAGATTCACATTTTACTAAAAACATCCTGAGTGAAATTTACTTCTAAAGCAGACTTTTACAGCCAATCAGACATGAGAAAAAAGATATTTTCAGACATATGAGTTCTCAAAAGTATGTCCTACCAAAATGGAGAAGTAAACTAATAAAGAAGATGACAGAGAGCACAAAGAAACAAAGAGGAGAGAAACCTAGAGAGCCTCCAGAGTAAAGCTGAAGGGGGTCCCAAGAGGATGGATGTTACACAGCTGGTCTTGGGAGTGACTTAGCATCTCCGAGAATGGCGAGCTCAAGAAGAGATTCTTCATGAGAAAGACAAAGAAAGAGAGCAGAAAGATTTGATATGTTTGAACACACTGCAAGAAGACTTATGCTTGTGTCCGAGTTTGGAAACAATCATGAGTAGGTGCATTTTTAAAAAGCAAATGAAAATGAGACAATTATTAATTCCCAGGAAAACAAAAAATTATACCAGAAATGTTCATCATTATTCTTTGACTCAGTTGTGAACAACTTTTATCACCTAAATGATGCAAATACTGAATATTGATCTAACCAAAAATTAAGATAGACAACCCTGACATGATGAGGGGATGCAAATTGTATGTAAGAGAGCCAAAAACCTTATCTTTCATAGTAGGAAGTCATTAGATAAATAGCTAAAGCTGAAAATTTAAAAGTATCAGTAAAAAATGTTACTTAGAAACATGGGGAGAATGCCACAGGAAAGAGTTAAAGGCACTGAAATGAGTGTTTCAGAGAAGCAAGAAGCCTAGGCTCAGAGGGGTGGAGTAGACAATGACTGTGTTTCCTTATATGCCTTGTACAACCATATTTATTTATTTATTTATTTATTTATTTTCGCCTCACCTTTAAAAAATTTCCACTTATTCCCTCAAATTCCCCGTGAGACATACACATTTATGGCAGCTCCACCTGCTGACGGCTGCTTTTCCCCAAGTGTGACAGAGTTTAATTCTCACTTTCCACTCTTTCAGCCTCTGCTGGCTCCACTGAATTTTTGTTTTCATCCTCTAACTTCTTCTTTGCTTTTCGTTCTACATTAAATTGAGCTATCTCTTTATTTTTCTTTGTGTATTTTAACAGTGAATTACTCCTCCTGGCTAAGAACTTCACATCTTCAATGTTAATTGTGCTTCTTTTCGCATGTCTTGCAAACATTTCAAGGTCTTTGGCAAAATTTTCGCACTGTCGAAAAGTCACCGCCGAAATCGCAGCATTGGTGTTTGCTGAACTCCATCTCCTTGTCTGATGCAACTTCCTCACAAAGACAACCAACAGGGTAGTGAACCGCTGCCTTTAGCCTCTGTCGGTAAGAGAACTGCTGCTGCTCCTCGGCCCCCTCCTCCTCCATCAGAGCGGGTCGCCCCGAACTGGCGAGCGAGGGCAGAAAGAGGAGGGCAACCGTATTTATTTTTATTTAGTAAATGTGGCAAGCATAAATAGTAAATGTAAGGAAGAGATTGTTTAATTTTATGTATGTACCAGGGTCTGGTTCATAATGGGCACTCAACAATATTTAAGTTTCTTAAAGAAAAAGAGTTGAAAGAAAGGGGTTTAAAGTGTTGGGGGAAGAGGCGTTGTGTATTTTACTCAGTTCTTGTCCTTGTCTCAACAAAGAATTGAAGGGCAGAGACACAGTAGTGAAGCAAAGTAAAAGTTTTATTTAAAGTTACTTAGAGGGAAAGTGCAGGTGACTCAGAGAGGAGCGCCGTGGAAGGTTGGGAAAGTTAAAGTTATGCACTTAGAAAGTGCAGGTGACCTCAGAGAGAGGAGAGCCCTGAAAGGTTGGAGAGAAAAAATTTAAGATTAAAAGACTACACACTCAGAAAGTGTGGGTGACCTCAGAAAGAGGAGCACAGCATCTTGAAAGGTTGCAAAGAGGGAGTTTAAAGTTAAAAGGTTACACACTTAGAAAGTGTGGGTGACCTCAGAGAGAGGAGCGCCCTGAAAGGTTGGGGGGGGTCTTCCTTTTAAGGATTTTTCAGGAATGTGACAAAGGGCTAGGGTGTGGGCTTGTTAAGTGATCTCAAGTATCTTTGATGAGACATTAAGTTTCTTATCAGTCCTCTAGGTAATTCTGCAAAATTAGCCTAACAAGAAATTTACTGCTTTGGTCCCCTCCCAGGATAGCAGCTTCCTGGTTTGGGAGTGTTATCAATCAAGCTGCTAAAGATATGTTAAGAATCTTTCTTCTTACTTAAACTTTTTTTTCAAAATGCTATTTTGGCTTTCAGGTGGGATCTCCCTGTCTTTATTGTGTTGTTTATAGGTGGGCCTTTTAGCAGGCTAGAATAAATCTTACAATGGCACAATGAAGACATGGGCTGTGCTCAGATACTTCTCTTTATCTGGGGAATATTCAAACATTCAAGGCCAACTTGCTCTTGACCTTTGGCGCTTTAACTGATTAACTCATTAACTTTGAGTCTCTTCTGGATTTCTCGTTTTAACTGGTTAACTGAGTCCTTTCTAGGGGGCTTTACTGACCTTGTTCTCTTTCCACCCCACTCATATCTTATTTTCCTGCCTAACAAAAACTGTGAGTGAGGGATGGTATTAGGTAGAGAAATGGAAACGAAGGATTGAAACTGTCAATGTGAATAACAGAAGAAAGAGCTGAAATTAACCGATCATTTCAGATATAATTTAGTTTTCAAAGTGCTTTCTTAAACAGAAACTCAATCTTCACAACACCACCAGAACATAAGGCTTATATTCTAATTTTACACATGATCAAACAGGCTCAGAGTGGTCAAATTATCTGTGCAAAGGCCATTCACCTGAAAAGAGGCTGAGCCGGGACTCCAAAGTCCTTACTCGTTTCTTTAGGTCAACCAGCTCTGAAGGGTGTTAGCAGTAACAGGAGCAGCAATGTCCACCACAGCAACCCAGTCCCAAGCATACAAAATGAATTGCTTATACTAGTATTCCTCCAAGGAGGATCTGCAGGCAGGCTGGAGCTGGTCACAACAGCAACCCAGCACAAGATAAGGAGCTTGAGGCAAAATGCAAATTAACTATGTTTAAACACACTGTTTAGTGCCACTGACATTTTTATATGATAAGCTTTCTAAGAAATGAGGCAGGCAATGTACTGACTGACTTCTGGTGTAAATTTTTTATCTCACCCTCAACGGTTATTTGAGTAGCACTGATTTATACCATAGGACTGCTTCTAGACCTGTTCTGGGTAAAATTGTAGTATTTCCAGAATATCTCGCCTGGCTTTAATACATCTGCGTATCAACAGGGGCTCAAGGGTGGAGAGAAGTATGGCTTTAGGACATTTGCATCATTCCTCAAGGGTGGAGAGTTCATCTCCATATCAATGGGTAATTACCTGGGCAACAGAATGCTTATCTGTACCTGAGAGGTGAGGGGGAGGGCCGTTTTTGGCTTCTTCCAGAGCAGAAGAGAGAGATGGGCCAGATTACAGTTTGTAAGCAATAAACAGGTTTTAAACTTTATCTCTCCCTTTGACTGATTTCAGTTTTTGGAGGTGTTTTGCCCCGAGATTTCCTCTCCCCAGACTTACATCGGGTGCAGTCGGTAGGATTCCTCTGAACCAGAAATCTGTCATAATGGGTGCGACCTTTGGGAGGGCCGCCCCTAGAAATGATGGGGAGAAGTGGCACTTGTGCCAAGGACGTGTGTCTATACTTCTGTGGTCATGGAGGCACCACCACCGCTGCTGGCCACGCCAACCCCAGCCCATGGCCAGAGCCTAAGGCTACTGCTTCTACCACTGCTGCTGCCTGGTCACAACTAGGGAAAGGAGCAGAGGTTTCGATAACCTTGATAGAAAAGAAAGTGGCTCCTGTGTACCACGCCTTGCTGGCTATGGAGCCCATCGTGGGAACAGCTCTGACCAAGGTAATAACCACATATCCCATCACAGGGTGGGTGAGAGACTGGACCCAAAGGCACAGACACCTACTGTATATCATGTGACTGGCCATGTGCCTTTGGCATCCCCAGGGAATGATGAAGCAGATGCATTGGCCCAGGTGTGCTGGCTAGAAGGAAAGCCTGTCTCTGATGTGGCCCAATGGCTACACCAGCATTTGTTGCATGTGGGACAAAAGACAATGTGGTCCCGTCAATGGGGCTTGCCATTGACCTTTGAAGAAGTCAGCCGAGCCCGGAAGGAGTACCCTGCATGTTGTGCAGATCAGCAAACCACCAAGAAGGGCCTAGAACCATCTCTGCAGTTTATGGCCCGTCGCTGGTGATTGAGAGCAATCAAGGCACCCAGTTTATTGGACATGTGTTACAGGGATGGGTGCAGCAATTAGGAGTAAAATGGATGTGGCCCTGGACATTTCAACACATGGACTGGCGATGGTTTGCTCTTCTGGCACCTTGGGGAAAAGGCCTGGAAGCTGGCCTCCTCTGTATTCCTGGAATAACAGCAAAGTGACCCCCCACAATCACGGTTATTTGCTTCTATAGTCCTTATGTCCTGGATGCGCCCCCTGGCTGCAGCTGCCGTGTGATGGCTGGAACGGACGAGCTTTGGACTTATCTGCAGGGTAGTTTGAACCCAGCTGAATCCTTAGGCTTGAGAATTATCTTGATTGTGTTGCTGTTGTCAAGAAAAAAATGCTTAAAGAGAGGCTTGACTTTGTCTAATGTTTGGTAAAAGTTGTGTGAATAATCTAGCATGGTTGTTAGGAATGAGTAAACAAGTGTAGAAACATTTTGTGCTTAGTGAGAGATTGTGCTGCAAAGTACATTTACTTAATCTGCACAGGCCGAATCCTCTGGCTTGAGGATTATCATGATTTTATTGCTGTTACTATTGTAAGAGGGGGAAGAGTAAATTTTAAGGCGAGATTTCTGGAGGGGTGGCCTGTGGGTAAAACTGTAGTATTTCCAGAGTATCTCGCCTGGCTTTAGTACATTTGCATAGCAACAGGCGCTTAAGGGTGGAGAGAAGTATGGCTTTAGGGCATTTGCATCATTCCTCAAGGGTGGGAGTTCATCTCCATATCAATGGGTAATTACCTGGGCAATGGAGAGCTTATCAGTACCTGAGAGGTGAGGGGGAGGGCCGGTTTTGGCTTCTTCCAGAACAGAAGACAGAGATGGGCCAGAATGCAGTTTTGTAAGCAGTAAACGGGTTTTAAATTTTATTTCTCCCTTTGACTGATTTCGGTTTTTAGAGGTATTTTGCCCCGGGATTTCCTCTCCCTGGACTTATACCTGTGACTTTCAAACAAGAATGACAGAAACTTAAAGCCTGATTTTCTAGTTTTTGGATTGTTACTGTTCAACTGAGATCATGAACATGTTATTACTAACACAATTTCACAGACAAACTCTACAGAATAGATTCCTCTTGCTAGTGTTTGGCAAAAAAAAATTTACTTCTAGAAAATCAACTTTCATCAGCCCAATCAATGAAGCAGCAAATTGATCAAATGGCTACAATTTTAAATTTCTTTTATGTCCCCAGGCCAACTTGTAATCTTTGAATCCTCCCTGGATCCAATCCCTTTAATTTCTCTTTAAGGTATTTAGTAATAGCAGTAATGTCCTTGATATCAAATCCAAGCTCCTGGAACAAGTTCAAATAGCCTTGAGTGACTAAATATTCTCATCATCACACACATGGGAATTTAATGGGTTTCTAACAAAATAAATAACTTGGATATCTACATATACAGTGTTTTTCTTAACTAGGAAACCACTATCAATTTAACTTATTGAACAGACTTCTGTTTTGCCCTACAAGAAATAAAGAAATGGTAGCTAAAGTAGCTTATCCGAGAAGGGGCATTGACCCCACCTAAATTCAAATGTTATCATTTCATGTACTTTTTCACCACCTTCTATACATTTACATGAGATATAATTTTAAAATACATTCTCAAAGGTCTACCCAAATTTAAAAATAAATTCCAGTTTATCAAATGGTATTCACAAAAACCTAAATTTGACACAGCCAATATTACCATGTACTGTTTTGACATAAAATGTAAATGGCCAACCACTGAGAGATTCTCTTGACAAGCATAAAAACACTTTTATCAAGCTTCAGTCTTTCCCTACGGGACAGATTTCTAAACTGTGTTTGTAAATGATCCTCACAACCTTCATGTGGGTTGCTCAGGGCTGTGTACTCGAATGAGCTAAGTAACAGCACTGCTGAGTGGGGAGGCCTACTGGCAGGAAAGCCCCAAGAGCAGGGCCTGGGGCTGGTGTTCCCCTACAATTATTCCAGTTCTTCTGAGGCTGATATTCACACCAGAAACCTAGAAGCAGTTCCTGTGCATATAAATGCTTTCTGCTTCCTTTCCAGTAGTCAGTGTACTTTTTACTGTACGAGCTAAATTATGAGAAGTCAGTCGCATATATTATTAAACGTTTCTCCAAAATCACCAGTAACTATGGGTGATGGGATTACAAGTAATTTTTATTTTCCTCTTTTCCCCTAATTTTCAACAAAGGCAAATATAAAAAATTTAAAAGAATTTCCTGTTTTGTTTTGTATTTAACCAAAAGAGGCAAATTATTAAATTTAGGGCTTAACTTTTTTACACCAGCCATACAATGAGGCTAGAAACACCATTTGCTAATCTTGGTGACGTTAATATGGACATGTAACAGGTTGAAGGCCATACAAAGATCATGTGACAACCTTTACATTTTCTTTAAATAGTTATGCATGTATAATATGTGAGCAAGGCAGCATGGCCCTGAGATAAGTATTAATACCCTTATGTATTTTCACAATAGGTTTTTATTCAAAAAGAAACCACCAGAGTTAAAAGACACAGGTTTGAACTGTGCAGGTCCAATTAAATGCAAATTTTTTTCAATAAATAATTAAAGTACTCTTAAAGCATTTTCCTTATGATATTCTTAATAATATTGCCCTTATTGTTACTTTATTGTAAGAATACAGTATAGAGTTCATATAACACACAAACTGTGTTAATCGACCACTTATGTTGCCAGTAAAGCTTCCGGTCAAAACAGTAAGCTAATAATAGTTAAGTTGTGGGGAGTCAGAAGTCATATACAGATTTTCAACTGCAAAGGGGGTTGGTACCCTTCACTCCTGTGTTATTTAAGGGTCAATTGTAGAAATGAACTTGACACACAAACACTTTCTTCAACAAATATTTAAGAAACCCTTTTAATATAAAAAGGCAAGGTCAAAATATCAGGAAGAGGAATCAGTCAACTGCTTTACCTCTTTGTGATTCATATCCAACTGATTCCTGAGAGTTTTAAGTTCCCATTCACGGGTATCCAAGCAAGCTTCTAGGGCATGCGTCTGACCTTCCCATTCAGACTTTTTATGAGCCACCATTATGTCAATCTGTTTCATGAGCTCCTGTAATTCTGCCTCACAGGACGTCAAAAATTCCCTATAAATAAGAAGAGACTCTTAAAAACACAGAACATATGTTCAAGTGGCTTTCCCTCTTTCACATGTAAAAATATGGCAGCTGTAAACCTACCTGAGGTAGAACAAAAGTTAACAAACTATCAGAAGCAAAAAATAGGATTTCTGAACCTTTCCTTTTAATGTTCATATTAACGTGATTACTTATTCCACAGAATATTCTGTCCTCTTCTAATAGCCAGCCTAAAGCATAAGTCACGTGGTCAAACATGCATGATGTTTTAAGTCTGGCTTATAAGTGAGACTTCCACAACCAACAACTAGCTCTTTTGCAATGTTTAGGAAACCTTCAGGAAGAATCCAGGCAAGCTTGTCACATTCTCAGCTAGCCAAAACAAAAAGCCTTGGAAGCAAGGCTATTGGGAAATGATAATGCAAGTTAAGAGCTGCTTCAAGAAATTCATGCTTAAGCCGGAATTATTTCAACCATTTCTTCCCACCTTATTATTAGAAACTTACTGTAACCTACTTTATTATTATAAACTTAACTGATGTCCTTCCAAGTTTCAGGAGATGCCAGACATTGCACAGGTGGAAATAGAAGCAGACATGGATGTACTGTATTCAAAGAGGTTTCTAGGAATGGCCACAGAGAGTTGTAACTACTAAGGGCCTACATACTTTTTAAAAAAAGCATTGTTCTTAGTGTCACAAAACCTCTGTACTTCTACTTTCGCTTTGTAAGAGGAGAAAATTTAAAGTGGGATGAGAGCAAGCGTCCAGCTTGACACTGCTGAGATGAGGCAAACACCCCAAGAACAATGCTGTCCACAAACATGACGTGCATCAGCTTAGCTTTTGCTCAACACTTCTGCTTCTGCACCCAAAGCACAAGACGGTCACAGGCATAACTCAGATATATGCTTTTTAAACTCAGTAAGAAGCTTGGGGTCAAAAGCCAACTTACTCATCACGTCCCCGATTTTGAATTCCTTCCAACAAAGCCTCCATCCCCTTTGTTCTGGCAACTGGGAGAGCAAAAAATTAGTCAGGATAAATTTCATTTTCCAAGCGTAACATTCCAACTTACAAACTTAAGAATGTGAATGCAAGCACACAAGTAGCACTGAGAATGCAGCATTTCTTAGTAGAAGTGGCTGTGAAGCGGTCACGGGATATCATCTCAAGGACATTAGAACCAAATACACTGCAGACTAAAATAACTTAAAGTGACCAGAATTGCTGTTGACACGCTCCCTGCATGACTGAAACCAACTACTTCACTATTGTATCCTTACTTCCTAATGTAAGGGTGGGCCAGGGGTGGAGATGAGGTGCTAGAAGCTGTGGGACACTGTCACAACCCCCCTTATAAAACGAGAGAAAGAAATTAGGGGTCACACATGCCAGAGGAAGGATGTAGCTCTTTGTTATTTTCAAAAGGTATTATAAAAAGATTAGAGGCCCTGAGCTTGACCTCCTTGGTTCATCATGGAGATCCTACTCACCTCGAGGTGACAGGTCCATGACATTTCCTAGAACAACCCTTCCTCCCCTAAAAGGCAGCTAGTGGACCCTCCTTCCTCTGTGTGGGGAACTGCCTTTGAATCTCAGCCTCGCCACGAGGGTGGCTGCTGGGAACTGCCTTTGAATCTCAGCCATGCCACAAAGATGGCCACTGAGAACTCAGCCGCGCTGCAGGGGTGGCCGCCGAAAGCCCCCTGAGGTTTAGCTGCGCCCACTCCGGTCCGCTTCTTACATCAGAGACAGCTGCGCACGTGCGCAACTCTGTGCCTGATTTGGAAAAGTGAAAGTTGCCTTATTAGCATAGGTGACTGATCAGGAGAGACTTCACCCTATATATCCCATGCCCTGAGCCCCAATAAACGAGTTCTTCCTTCGAGTGAACTTCCTGTCGCGTCTGATTGTCTCCGGCGAAAGGAGCGGCCAGCGGCGAGTGGCCAGCGGCCAGCGGCAGCAGAGGCTGGAGCGGCTGCAAGCGGCGGCGCCGCCGAGCTCCGGAGGCTGCGGGAATGGACGGACAGCGGCGCTTACCTCCCTTGCTCTGCCTATCGGGGCGAGCCCCTCTCCCTCCCTTCCTCAGAGGGTTACGGAAAGAGCTTGCAACAGAAAGAGCTTGTAACACAAAGAGCTGTAGTCCGACGGAGAGCAGGACCGGTGGGAGAGAGGCTGAAAAACCCCGATACCTCTGCACATCATCGCTCCTACTCCTGGGCTCTTTCAGAAGAGTTACACCACATTGGAAATTACACCACCCTTTTTCCTTACTATTCATCCCACAAGGACAGAAAACTGATTTTATGCATCCCTGCAGCTCCAGAGCCTCCTATGGCCTTTCAACATGGCACATGCTGGATCCTTTGGGCTGAACTTCTTTCAGTTCCCCTCCCTTTTATCTACCCTCCTATGCAAACTGGTCAGAGCTGGAGAACTACAGAGAAGAGTCCAGCAGAGAGAGCAGGGAAGGGAGACAGAACAGACTGCTATGGAAAGGGAGACACACCGTAAAGAAAGGAAGGTGAGAGGAAGAGAAAAAAGGCCTCCCTAAAATTTGGAAGTGCCAGCAAGTAGTACCTGCTCTAAGTTTCTCACCTCTTATCACATATCTTCAAAAAGTTAACCAATATCACATCACTTCTCAGACCTGACAGATTTCTTTCTGCCAAGTCTTCAAAGACTGCGCTGAATGAGCCTCTAGGTACTTCCCAAAGACTGCTGTGGAGGCTCTGCCCCACTGTCCTCATGCCTCATCTATAAATTATATTGCTCTGAGAAGGGGATTCCTTTATTCAATAAAGAATTCACTGCTATACTAACCACTAGATAGACAGTGATGAAAGACATGGCCTTTTAAAGAATTAATAGTCCAGTATGGGAAAGAAAAAAATTAACCAAAAATGTTCCCCCAAGTGTAACAAATAAACATAATGACAGGCATAGAGAGCATGTCCTGGAGACACAGAGGAGAATGCGAAGATGGGAATACAACCACTGCATGTTACCTACATCTATTTCTAACAGGAATACTAAACTATTATGCACAAATACAGCAGAGAGGCTTTCTTCCTCGGTTTATCCTTCATATTACACCAAATGAAACAAAATGAAAACCTAAAGAAAAACGTTTTCGTGTTCTACTCCAGTTTCTTTCAAACCATGATATGGCCAATTACAGTGCAACCCAGATTCCATTTTTTGGTCCACTCTAGGGAACTGAGCAGCAGTACACAGTTCACACAGTACCATGCAGATGGAGACCCAGCAATCCTGTTCTGCAACTAACTAGCTTTCTAGTCTTTGGACTTTAGTTTCTGCATCTGTAAAATAAGGGGTATGAACTATAATGTCCAAGGTTTCCTCCAGCTTTTTCACGGACTTCTAATAGCTAATTAAGTGTCCACTGTTAAGTAGCATGCTCCTGACAACTGCACATGGATATTTATTAAAATATGTAGGAAGGTGCTATTTCTGAGAACAGTGCTGCTACAGTTATTTGAAATTATCATTAGTAAAATTATACGTCCTTAGTTCATTAAACGTTAATATATTTAGTAATATATATTAGTGTTACACATTTACTATTAGATAATACACTAATATATTTTCTAGATGATATTAATATAATATTTAATAATTAATAATTACTTAATAATTAATATAATAAAAGTTACTGAATATTAGTAATTGAATACTCAACTGTTCTTCCCTGTATATGTTGTCTAACTCTTTCTTCACAACATTCATAAAAGACAGATACTATGACTTTGAGGAAACTGAGGCTTGGAGGGTAAAATAACAACTATGGTAAACTACATATTATAATCCTAGAATTCAAACCTCGGCATTGTTGACACCCAAGTCCCAGCCAATGTGAAATGTTCCTATATTTTACAGTATTTTAGACCTTAAAATACCTTCATATCTTCTATTGGTTTAATAGCATGTTCTTGTCAATAAACAAAATCAAACCAAATCAGAAAGTCTAGATACAGGAAAAAATGTAAACTGAAGTATGACATCACCAGCATGGCCACCAGGTGGCAGTAGCACAACAGTGAAAATAGCCTATATAGGGGAAAACTGCCATCTCAGAATCAAACAGACAGTCTAAGACTAGACAAAGAGATGCCAGTTTAAAATAAGGGGGAAAAAAAAGAAGAAGGGGATGAGGGGGACAGAAACATTCCCTGTGGAGAATAAAGTAATCCTATTAATGTGCAGTGTATTTCTTTAATACTACCTTCACCATTTCCTTGAATAGCTGCCAAACACCATCAGTTCTTATTCCTTAGGATCAGGTAAGTAGCAGGACCCAGAATTCCTCCAGGTTTTTCTCACAGCTACATCACTGACTCCTTTCCTAACCAACCTGACCCTCATTAAACTCTGTGCACGATGTCATTTTGCTTTCTTCTTTGCCTGTGCCATGTGATGATTGTGTAAAGTTAGATATTCTTTGCTCATAATATTAAATAGAAAATAATTACTGTTTGATAATCTGCTCCTCCTTGCCACTAACATAAAATGCTAATGTGATTAAATAGAAACTGTGTAGCTCTACAATTGTTATAACACAATCTCAGCCATTTCTTAGTGAGACCAAGATAGCAACAAACACAACCTATTAATTATAACTTTTCTTTGGAATGAAGGCTGTTTCAAATCAGTGAAATCTGGAATAGGATGGTTGAAGGAAATACAAGCTTTTTCACCAAGTCTGAGAAGCAAGGAAAACATACTTTAAATCTTAAGCAAAAGAATACAAATAGAGTATCTTATAATGGGCAAATCTTTGAAATTCACTAATTTGGAATTTAAAAGCTAGAAAGGATCCAAAGGCCTCCCATTTAACCTCTTCATTTTACAAATCAGGAAAAATATCCAGAGTATGTGTCCAAAACCAAATTACTCACAAAATGGGACACAGGGAGAAAATAAAATCTCTGAACAGAATTATGAATAAATGTGTACTAATAGAAGGGATATGCCTACTCATCAAGTCTTGTTTAAAGGAGGACAGCAATGCTCTGTCCCTTACCCGCCTTGATTTTACTATGATTACAAAGATCTATGGCAGTATCAGAGATACTGTGGTTGATAAACTGTGACTGTTCCAATAAACAATCAGTATAATTTACATTGCTCAGAAAGGTTCCTACTTACATTTAAAGGGAAAAAAATCAGCAGATAATTTGTCAAAGAAATTTTCCAAAATAAAAATGAAATTTAAAACATTGTCCAAACTATGTCTCAAAATCCAGGAAGAATAAGAAAAGACTGACTTTGAGAGTAGATTAAAAATACACTTTTACAGGGGAAAAATGACATAAGCAAAGTTAAAAGACAACAGAATCTGAAAGTTTTGTCACAAAGAGGTTATCCAAAATATAGAGAGCCTCTACAATTGAGAGAAAAAGAAATCTACAGAAAAATGGGCAGAAGATATTAACAAGTGGTTCACAGAAAAAGGAATGCAAATGACCTTAAACATATGGAGATGCTAAACCTTGCTCACAATATGAGAAATATGAATTTAAACTACACTGAGTTGCTCTTTCTTCTGTATTAGATGAACCAAAGATTAATAAAAGTTGTCCAATAAAAGTTGGACAGCATCCTCTGATGACAAGGCTCTGGTGAAATGGGCCCTCACATACACTGTAGGTAGGAATGCAAAATAGCACAACAACTATAGAGATTTTCGCAATACCTAGCAAGTGATATTTGGGTTCTTACCCTTTGACCCAACAGTGGTACTTCTAGGAAGCTATCCCAAAGATACATGGGCAAGATCACAAAATCATATATGCATAAGGATATACAGTGCAGCACTATTTGCAACAGTAGGTGACAACACAAATGCCTATCAAGAGAGGACTAGTTGAATATTTATTCACCATGAACTACTATTAAGAAGCTGCAAAAAGGGGTAACAATATATACTTCTATGAGGGATCTAAGGACATACATTATTTGGTAAAAAAAGCAAGATACAAAATAATATATGCAAATACTACCTTTATCTAAGAAAAGAGAAATACGCACAAATATGCACGTGGATATATACATATATACATGTGTATATGCACATACGTGTATACCTGTCTATATAAATATGCATACATATATAGTACATTTGTTTTTATGGAAGGATAAACCCAGAACTAGTAAATACAACATCTATAAGAAAGGGAAATAGGTTCGAGAGAACAGGATAAAAGCTTATCTAGATATACCTTGTTTTACAGGTACTTGTTTCATAGGAATTATGCTAACATTTTATATATAATAAAACAAATCCAGTTGGAAAAAAAGGAGTGTTGGAAAATCGGAAACGAAATAAATGATCAACTAGGTATCAGTTGACAGCCTAACCACATACCAAACTGATTCATACGCCTTTAAAATGCAGTTCTTTTACTGTACATATCCCAAGTGGGCTATTTACTAAGGATACAAAAGATCTGCCAAGAAATCCTGAACACTACTCACATTGTGAACAAGGAATCACATTGTTAATAAAAATTGGTATTTGAAACCACTATACATATATTGAAACCAATATAGATTAAGAAAGTAATTATGTTAATGATCTTAGGTACCAAGAATTTCAGCAATAAGATACAAATATAAAATCAAATGTTAAAATAGTGATAAACTTAAATTGGAAATATCAGTATGTGTTTTGTATATTTCTCTTTAAAATATATTTCCTAACTCTGGCCACTGTAAATCCTAGAACCAATGACCCATCTAGCAGCAAGAACACCTCTAGCAACCAGGCTGTGGTCTCTAAATGCCGCCTCCCCCTCAAAGAAACCAGGGTTTCTTGGTGGCAAGAAATGTACAGATGAGCTAGGAACACATTTTACCAAAAAAACAGAGACATTATCAGAGATAATACTGGTCATATCAACGTGAATAGAAGCCAACTTAAAGGGGCTATCACTGGCCAAAGACATGACAGTTTGAGTATTAAAAGAAAAAAAAAAAGACTAATAGGTTGAAACAGTTAAAATACATTAAACTCTGTAAGTTCATGATGATTTAAAAAAGGCAAAAACCTTCATGGTTACCTTTGACAGTTGCTAGGCCACCAACTCATTACTATAGTCTGAAATTAGAGGGAAAAAATTCAGCATTTTTCTTGCCTTTCCTGTACAAACTGTATTTCAAATAGTTGATGGTAATCAGATAAGCAGGTGGAGGGCAGTTCTTCTTCATAAAAGATTCCCAGCTAATAAATACTGAAGGAATGACAAAATTAGAAAATCATCATTTGGTACTACCTAATGCAATAATGGATAGAAGTCATCTAAATCCATGAAAAGATTTCACCAGTTAGTGAAAGGCTGATGGGGAATTTCATGATGGCCGACTTTCATGATGGCCGACTGGGCTAACACCAGAACCCACTACATTGCTCAGTCTTAACATCTCAAAAAGAGAGAGAACTCAGACATTGTGAACCCCTGGGATTATTTATGCAACAGGAGAGTACTGCACCACCTAGGAAACTCCACCAAAAAAATCAAGGTTGAATCTGATCTCCTATCACTGCCATTCAACAGAACTTTCTACAATTAAGTAACTGTTTTTTTATCTACACCATTCCAAAGGTAGTCACTAGGCACCTGTGACTGGAGTGCTTTGAAATGTAGCTAATTCACTAGGCAACTGAACTATTATTTAATTTTAATTCATTACAATAGCTACAGCTGGCTGGTGGCCTCTGTAGTGGACAGTGCAATTCTAGACCTCAAGGATACCATGCACATACAATCAGCTAAATTTAGAATGTAATGGGAAGAAACGGAGGGATGAAAACTGCTACATTTTAATAGATTTAAAAAGTTTATCAACCAAATGAAACGTGTGGATCGCTATGGGATTTTGATCCAAACAAGCTAATAGTAAAAAAAGACATGGGGAGCTGGGGAAATCTTAACCCAGACTGAATATTGACATTATGGAATTTGTGTGAATTTTCTCAGGTGTGATGTCAGTACTGTGATTTTGTAAAAATGAAAAAAGAAACAGCTCTTGCAGAAGAAACAATCTAAAGTAATATAAAAATAAAAAATGCAGTTCCCAAAACCCCTGTCAATATTGGCTTCAGCTGAACTTCAACTCAAGTTGACATTATTTATTTTTTTAAAGTAGGGAGACCAGAGAGCGTGGACTACTGATGGTGTACCACCCACCATCGTGAAAGAACGGAAAGCACCAAGCAAAGGTCTTCTACCTTTCAACGGGAGGAACATGGCATCAGTACAATGAACATACACAATCATTACAAATGCTTAAAACCTGAATCTTCTTACATTTTAAGGGGCAGTGGGACTGTTTGTTGTTTATAAATCTCTAACCCATTTTAAATTGTCTTTTTTACTATACTGACTGAAAATGATGCCAGGGTTCTTGTTCGTGGAGTAGAAGAATGAACTTTGCAAACACTCAAGGTAGAGCAAGGCAGAGACTTTTATTTAGAGATAAAGTGAGACGACAGAGCTTCTGACTCAGGCCAGGAGAAGACAAGAGAGCTCCAGGGTGGTGCACTGTCTAGGGGTTTTATAGGCGGTTGAGAGGCAAAGGGCTAGGGATGTCCACCTGCTAAGTGGTCCCAAAAATGTTTATCTTTGAAGAGACATTAAGTTTCTTATTAGTCTTCCTGGTTATTATAAGAAATTTACTGCTCTGATTTCCTCCCAGGATAGCAGCTTCCTGGTCTGGGAGCATATCACTTAAGACTGCCTGCTTTGCTCCCTAGGTGGGCTGAGGTATTGTCTGTTTGTCAAAGAGCATGTTAAGAAACCTACTTTTTAACTAATTGGGTTTTAAAATGCAATCTTGTTTTCAAGATGGAATCCTTCTGTTTTTACTACATTGTTTTGGGTTTGCTTGCTACATTGCCCAGGTTGCAAATCATGTTTAGGGCTGGAGGAAGAAAAGCAGCACCTGGGTAAAGTCAGAAAAAAAAGCTGGGTCCCCAGCAGGCCAAAGCAAATCCCACAATGGATTATCTTGCTTTGTTTTTTCTGGAGGCCCTCACCCTACTCTGTCTAAGCCCATGGTTCCTGTCTCAATAAGATATAGTCAAAGGTCAAGGAGCTTAGGATAAAAATTTAAAGATGGCACTGCACTCAAAATAAGAAAATGCATACACCTTTATTGAATTATTAAGCTAAAGCTCTAAGTATAAATGTAAATATTTTAAGGTAACATATATAGGTAGGTAATAAGCGCACCCTATCACGATTTCTCTTCATTATCTATAAGGCAAATGCAAGCATGTGGAAAACCGTAAAACTACAGAGTATTTACCCTACAATACTCATTTATTAAAGGAATAAAATAAAAAGACTGGTTTAAGGAATCGAATGGAAGGCTCTAGGAAAGCTACTTTGTGCAATTAAGTGTACTTTACGAATGACGACGCAGTGAGGAAGCTGACTTATCTTTACCCATGGATATTAAGAGACAAAAGAAAAACTTCATTAGCCTACATTTACAGTCTTCAAACATCTTCATGATTACTGTTCCTAAAGAATAGTACCTGTCATTTATTTCCCATCCCTGACTTGTATGGAGCAATTGATAAGTTCGGGCTTCCCCAACGCCAGTCCTTCACGCTTTCTGCCACGTTCACACCACCTGCACTTTTTAAACCCACTCACTCTTTAAAAAAACTTGCTCAACTTCCAGTCTCACCGCGGCAAGGAAGCCAGGCAGAAGCGGCAGCCGAGGCGGGACGGCTGTAGCGAGGGCTCCTCCCCGGAATACAAAACCCGGCCCGCATCCGGCGGCGCCCGGGAAGACGAGGGCTGCGAGCAGCTAGCCCACCCCGCCGGCCTCCCGCCCGCCTCGCCACGGGAGACGGGCTGAGCACCTGGCTGGCCGAAGCTGCGCGCCAGGCGCGGCCACATCTGCGTGGGTCCGCAACGCAGACGCTGCGAGGCCGAGGGGCGGGGCGCCGGGGAGACCCAAGCCGGTAGGGGCGGGCCTAGTGGGAGGCAGGCTGCTGCAAAAGCCAGCCCAGCGTCATGGGGCCGCACAGGCCGAGGCACCCCCGCAGCCAGGGCTGCCTCCGGACCAAGACACCGCTACCCCTCGGCAGTCCTGGCGGTTACTGGGCCGCCGCGAGCGCGGTCCGGAGCTCTCCCGCCGTTACCTCTGGCCGGGGCGCACACGTGTGACCCCGCACCTGACGTCCAGCCACCGTCGTCCCCACTTTCGTTCCGCCCACCGCCCCCCACTTTTAATCGAAACAGCTTCCTCCCGACCTCCCCTTCACACACGCAAACGGGCTCACTCACATCCGGGATCGGAGAGAAAGGTGTACGGGTCACGTGACCCCGAGGGTGGGGTTCGGCGGAAGCGGGTGCAGCGATGGGCGGCGGGTGCTGATAAGCTCTTCCACCGCCTCTTGTGGTTATGGCGGGGTGGGAATGCCTACGTTCCTCAGCGTCGCGCTTCCTCCCCTTCCGTCAACTCACTTCTTCCTCAAAATCACTTCCCTTATCGCATGCTATGTCGGGTGGAAGGGACTGGCGTGGCCGTCCTGGAACTCCCCTGCTCCCACATTTGGTAGATGCAGCTTCAGGACGGAAGTGGGTACTGTGTGGCGGCCTCACATCTGTACAGAGGGTGGTGGCCCGCGCGGGCCATTTCTAGTTCGCGAAAAGGCCTTCTGCTTTGATCTTGTAATTACACGTTTCAAGAGTTATAAAGCACGAAGGTGGGTGAAATGTGTCTCTGCCCCGGAGAACTCACGCGCCCTTACAGGAAGACCATGTAACCGGCAGTTTTCAAGCTCCCAATGGGGACCGTTCATTGAGCCCAGGGAACTGTGGGACCATGGAGGGGTGGGTACTGCACACCTCTTGGGTCTAGGGGACGGCCGCCTGCAGAAGGCGAGCCCGAAGGTTAAGTTTTGTAGACTGGGGCTTAGCTGGAAAAAAGGAAGAGCATTTCAGGTGTTGGGACTGTCACACGTATAAAAGATTTGTCCAGAAAACTGGTAGTGGTTCATTCTGTCTTGTGTGGCAAATGCTTGGGACTGGCTGTGTCCTGGACATGGCTTGTCTTGATGCTTCCAAGCCTTTAAGAGCGAAAGCACCTTTCAGCACCTAACTCAGGAATTGGAAAGTTGACCCGCACGAGCTTAGGCCCAAGTTGAGCTTGAAAGGAAAAGTAGGTGGGTTAGTGATGGGAAGATAGGCTTTTAAGTGCAAAGATTGGAAAGTATGACAGAGTTAGAGGTGTTCAGGAGAGGGACAGGTGAAAAAATATTGAGATCAAACTGTGGAAAGATGTGTGGAGTCATTGATATAAAATTTACACCTAACAATTGGAGACAGTAATACCTGAGCAATTGGCCACAAAGGTGACCTCACTTGCTTAGTGGATCATAAGGACAAGAAGTGTTCAAGGGCAGAATACACCTGTGAAGCTGGAGTGAACTGAGAAAACTTTACAGAGGTAGAATCTGTGTGTGATTGAAAAATCGCCTGGTTTTGATCACAGAGAAAAGTGAGGTGGGTATCCCAGGGGACAGAGCAACAAGAGGTGGCAGCAGCAAAAAGGAGGGCTCTGTTAGGATAGGGACTCCAAAAATATAAGGAACTGAGAGTAAGAGCTCCTTATGTGTAAGTTTCCTAAAGACAGGATACTTCAGTTTATTTTGAGTTATCCACTGTGTAGTCCTGGATTAATTTGAGAGTGAAACAGGCCTCACCTGCTGATAGAAGTAGCTGGGCACCTGGATCCTTGTCACTGGGGTAAAACTCTTCCCCACCCCAAACTGTATTGTGGGGAACTGCCTTTGCATCTCAGCCTCGCCACGCGGGTGGCTGC
>JAQQAC010007890.1:35536558-35602067 GCA_029783875.1 Phataginus tricuspis | reverse complement strand
ATGTTGAATAACAGTGGAGAGAGTGGGCACCCCTGTCTTGTTCCCGATCTTAGATGAAAAGCTTTCAGCTTCTCGCTATTTAGTATGATGTTAGCTGTGGGTTTGTCATATATAGCCTTTATGATGCTGAGGTACTTGCCATCTATACCCATTCTGTTGCGAGTTTTAATCAAAAATGGATGCTGAATTTTGTCAAATGCTTTTTCAGCATCTATGGAGATGATCATGTGGTTTTTGTTCTTCTTTTTATTGATGTGATGGATGATGTTGATGGATTTTCGAATGTTGTACCATCCTTGCATCCCTGGGATGAATCCCACTTGATCATGGTGTATGATTCTCTTGATGTATTTTTGAATTCGGTTTGCTAATATTTTGTTGAGTATTTTTGCATCTACGTTCATCAGGGATGTTGGTCTGTAATATTCTTTTTTGGTGAGGTCTTTGCCTGGTTTTGGTATTAGAGTGATGCTGGCTTCATAGAAAGAGTGTGGAAGTATTCCCTCCTCTTCTATTTTTTGAAAAACTTTAAGGAGAATGGGTGTTATTTCTTCTCTATATGTCTGGTAGAATTCAGAGGTGAATCCATCAGGTCCAGGGCTTTTGTTCTTGGGTAGTTTTTTGATTACCGATTCAATTTCGTTGCTGGTGATTGGTCTGTTTAGTTTTTCTGATTATCAATTTTTGAGAACCCGTAGTTTCTGTGTTGACAAGTGCTTTATTTATAGAATGAGATGCTGTTTTCAGAATATTTTGAATATTTCTCAGTTTCATTATTACCAACATTGTATCTTCAGTAGCACTACTAGGAATTTATCTTAATTTTTTTCAAGCTTTTACTTTCGGAATTCTACTGAAAAATAAACTTGTTGAATGCCTGAAATGCCTACTGTTTTATTGTTTTACAAATTTTATATTTAGCCTTTAAAAAAAATCTAAAACCTAGTAGAAATGTGGATATACTTTTCAAATAGAAGTAATAATGTTGTTTACCGATATGAAAAATATACTTGAGTTTAACATGAAAAGCCTTAAAAAAAATTAATTTGCTCAAAGTTTTAAAGATTTTAAAAGTCAAAGAGACAGCACAAGAAGTTAAACTACCCCCATTCCAGAAATGTCATTTATTTGTAGAGGGTCCCACACAAGTACTTCATAAAAGGGAGGCTTCTTTATTTTTTTTTTTAATTTTTATTAAGGTATTATTGATATACACTCTTATGAAGGTTTCACACATGAAAAAACAATGTGGTTACTACATTTACCCATATTATCAAGTACCCACCCAAACCCCAATGCAGTCATTGACCATCAGTGTAGTAAGATGCCACAGAGTGACTGTTTGCCTTCTCTGTGCTACACTGTTTTCCCTGTGACCTCCCACGCCATGTGTACTAAACATAATACCCCTCAATCCCCTTCTCCCACCCTCCCCACCTGCCCTCCCACACCCCTCCCTTTGGTAACCACTGGTTCCTTCTTGGAATCTGTGAGTCTGCTGCAATTTTGTTCCTTCAGTTTTGCTTCGTTGTTATACTCCACAAATGAGGGAAATCATTTGGCACTTGTCTTTCTCTGCCTGGCTTATTTCACTGAGCATAATATCCTCCAGCTCCATCATGTTGTTGCAAATGGCAGGATTTGTTTCTTTCTTATGGCTGAATAGTATTCCATTGTGTATATGTACGACATCTTCTTTATCCATTCATCTACTGATGGACACTTAGGGTTGCTTCAATCCATATCTTGACTATTGTAAATAGTGCTGCAATAAACAGAGGGGTGCATATGTCTTTTTGAATCTGAGAAGTTATATTCTTTGGGTAAATTCCAAGGAGTGGGATTCCCAGGTCAAATGGTATTTGTATTTTTAGTTTTTTGAGGAACATCCATATTGCTTTCCACAGTGGTTGAACTAGCTTACATTCCCACCAGCAGTGTAGAAGGGTTCCCCTTTCTCTGCATCCTCGCCAGCATTTGTTGTTCATAGTCTTCTTGATGCTGGCCATCCTTACTGGTGAGGTGATACCTCATTGTGGTTTTAATCTGCATTTCCCTGATCATTCGTGATGTGGAGCATCTTTTCATGTGTCTGATGGCCATCTGAATTTCTTCTTTGGAGACCTGTCTCTTCATATCCTCTGCCCATTTTTTAATCGGGTTATTTCCTTTTTGGGTGTTGAGGCATGTGAGTTCTTTATATATTTTGGATGTTAACCCCTTGTCGGATATGTCATTTACAAATATATTCCCCAATCTGTAGGATGCCTTTTTGTTCTGTTGATGGTGTCCTTTGCCGTACAGAAACTTTTTAGTTTGATGTAATTGCATGTGTTCATTTTTGCTTTTATTTTCCTTGATTGAGGCGATGCGTTCATGAAGAAGTCGTTCATGCTTATATTCAGGAGATTTTTGCCTATATTGTCTTCTACGAGTTTTGTGGTTTCATGACTTACATTCAGTTCTTTGATCCATTTCGAGTTTACTTTTGTATATGGGGTTAGACAATGATCCAGTTTCATTCTCTTGCATGTAGGTGTCCAGTTTTGCCAACGCTAGCTGTTGAAGAGGCTGTCATTTCCCCATTGTTTATCTATGACTCCTTTATCATATTTTAATTGACCATATATGTTTGGGTTAATATCTTGACTCTCTATTCTGTTCCACTGGTGTGCTTCTGTTCCTGTCCTAGTACCAAATTGTCTTGATTACTGTGGCTTTGTAATAGAGCTTGAAGTTGGGAAGCAATATCCCCCCTGATTTATTCTTCCTTCTCACGATTGCTTTGGCTATTTGGAGTCTTCTGTGGTTCCATATGAATTTTAGAACGATTTTCTCTAGTTCATTGTTGGTATTTTGATCGGGATTACATTGAATCTGTAGATTGCTTTAGGCAGGATGGCCCTTTGGACAATATTATTTCTTCCTACCTGTGAGCATGGGATGAGTTACCATTTCTTAGTGACCTCTTTAATTTCTCTTAAGAGTGTCTTCTGGTTTTCAGGGTATAGGTCTTTCACTTCCTTGGTTAAGTTTATTCCTAGGTATTGTATTCTTTTTGAAGCAACTGTAAATGGAATTGTTTTACTGATTTTCTGCTAATTCATCGTTAGTGTACAGGAAAGCCAAGTGGGACATCTGATCACTTGATCATGGTGTATGATCCTCTTGATGTATTTTTGAATTTGCTTTGCTAATATTTTGTGGAGTATTTTTACATCTATGTTCATCAGGGATATTGGTCTGTAATTTTCTTTTTTTGTGCCATCTTTGCCTGGTTTGGGTATTAGAGTGATGCTGGCTTCATAGAATAAATTTGGAAGTATTCATCCTCTTCTGTTTTCAGAAAACTTTAAGGAGAATGGGTATTATGTCTTCTCTAAATGTCTGATAAAATTCAGCATTGAATCCATCTGGCGTGGGGTTTTGTTCTTGGGTAGTTTTTGGATTACTGATTCAATTTTGTTGCTGGTAATTGGTCTGTTCAGATTTTCTGTTTCTTGCTTGGTCAGTCTTGGAAGGTTGTATTTTTCTAGAAAGTTGTTCAATTCTTCTAGGTTATTCATCTTTGTTAGCATATAGATTTTCATAGTATTCTCTAATAGTTCTTTGTATTTCTGTCTTGTCCGTTGTGATTTTTCCTTTCTCATTTCTGATTCTGTGCATGTGTGTAGATTTTCTTTTTCTCTTAATAAGCCTGGCTAGGGGTTTATCTATTTTGTTTAATTTCTAAAAGACCCTCTCTTTGTTTTGTTGATTTTTCCTATTGTTTTATTCTTCTCAATTTTATTTATTTCTTCTCTGACCTTTATTATGTTCCTCCTTCTGGTGACTTTGGGCCTTATTTGTTCTTCTTTATCCAGTTTCAATAATTGTGACTTTAGACTATTGTTTTGGGATTGTTCTTCCTTCTTTAAATAGGCCTGGATTGCTATATACTTTCCTCTTAGAACTGTCTTTGCTCCTTCCCACCGAAGTTGGGGCACTGTGCTGTTGTGGTCATTTATCTCCATATATTGCTTGATCTCTTTTAATTTGGTCCCTGATCCATTGATTATTTAGGAGCATGTTATTAAGCCTCCATGTGTTTGTGAGCCTGTTTGTTTTCACCTTTGTGATCTGAGAAGTTGGTTGGTAGAATTTCAACCTTTTTGAATTTTCTGATGCTCTTTTTGTGGCATAGTATGTTGTCTACTCTGGAAAATGTTCCATGTGCATTTGAGGAGAATGTGTATCCTGCTACTTTTGGGTGTAGAGTTCTGTAGATATCTGTTAGGTCCATCTGTTCTAGTGTGTTGTTCAGTGCCTCTCTGTCCTTACTTCTTTCCGTCTGGTTGACCTGTCCTTTGGAGTGAGTGGTGTGTTGAAGTCTCCTAAAATGAATGCATTGCATTCTATTTCTTCCTTTAATTCTGTTAGTATTTGTTCCATATATGTTGGTGCTCCTGTGTTGGGTGCATAGATATTCATAATAGTTATATTTTCTTGTTGAACTGACCCCTTTATCTATGTAATGTCCTTCTATATCTCTTGTTACTTTCTTGGTTTTGAAGTCTATTTTGTCTGATACAAGTACTGCAACAGCTGCTTTTTTCTCCCTGTTGTTTGCATGAAATATCTTTTCCATCCCTTCACTTTTAGTCTGTGTATGTCTTTGGGTTTGAGGTGAGTGTCTTGTAAGCAGCAAATAGGTGGGTCTTGCTTTTTTATCCATTCTATTATGTTGTGTCTTTTGATTGGTACATTCAGTCCATTAACATTTACGGTTATTATCAATAGATATGTACTTATTGCCATTGCAGGCTTTGGATTTGTGGTTACCAAAGGTTAACGGGTAGTGTCTTTATTATCTAACAGTGTAACTTGAACTCACTTATTAAGCTGTTATAAACAAAGTCTGATGATTCTTTATTTCTCCCCCTTCTTATTCTTCCTCCTCCACTCTTTATATGTTAGGTGTTTTATTCTGTACTCTTTTGTGTTTCCCTTGACTGCTTTTGTGGATAGCTGATTTTATTTTTTGCCTTTAGTTAGTATTTGGTCGGTCTGCTTTCTTTGCTGTGATTTTATTTTCTCTGGTGACATCTATTTAGCCTTAGGAGTGCTTCCATCTAGAGCAGTCCCTTTAAAATATCCTGTAGAGGTGGTTTGTGGGAGGCAAATTCCCTCAACTTTTGCTTGTCAGAGAATTTTTTAATCCCTCCTTCAAATGTAAATGATAATCTTCCTGGATGCAGTATTCTTGGTTCAAGGCCCTTCTGTTTCATTGCATTAAATATATCATGCCATTCTCTTCTGGTCTGTAAGATTTCTGTTGAGAAAACTGACGATAGCCTAATGAGTTTTCCTTTGTAGGTGATCTTTTTTCTCTCTCTGGCTGCATTTTAATACCCTGTCCTTTTCTTTGATCTTTGCCATTTTAATTATTATATGTCTTGATGTTGTCGTCCTTGGCTGCCTTGTGTTGGGAGATCTGTGGGCTTCCATGGTCTGAGAGACTATTTCCTTTCTCAGCCTGGGGAAGTTTTCAGCAATTATTTCTTCAAAGACACTTTCTATCCCATTTTCTCTCTCTTCTTTTTCTAGTACTCTTATAATGCGAATATTGTTCTGTTTGGATTTGTCACACAATTCTCTCAATATTCTTTTATTCCTAGAGATCCTTTTATCTCTCTCTGCCTCAGCTTCTCTATATTTCTGTTCTCTGAGTTTTATTCCATTAAGTGTCTGTTGCACCTTGTCCAGTCTGCTCTTAAGTCCTTCTATTGATTGTTTCATTTCTATCATCTCCCTCCGGACTTCATCTTTAGCTCATGCATATTTCTCTGCAGCTCCATCAGCATGGTTATTACTTTTATTTTGAAATCTTTTTCAGGAAGATTGGTTATATCTATCTCACCAGGCCTTCTCTCTGTGATTGTCTGAGTGGTTCTTGACTGGACCATATGCTTCTGCCTTTTTATGGCAATAGAAGTGGTTGCCAGCAGATGGCGTGTGTGTCAGCTGGGAGAACAAAGTCCCTTCCTGCTTGCTGGTCGCCTTTACTTCTGCATTACCTGTGCTGGTTTCCCACACACAGGGAGCAGTCTCTGGGATAGTCTCCTCAGTTGGTGTAGGCGGGGCGGCCCTCGGGATAGCCTAGGGCACCGCTGGGGGTCGCAGACGTGCCGGGTGTGTTCTCCTGCGAGAATGGCGCCCCTTTATGTCTTCCAGACCTTGCTCCAGCTTCCTCTGTCTGTGCCAGGCAGCTGAGCGCCTGCGGCATCGTTTGGGTCTGTCCCGGTTAGGTGTGCGCTGGGAGAAGACTCTATGTGGTTGCTGTGGGTGGGGCTGTTCCCCGGTTGCTCTGCACCTGTGGCAGGTCAGCTGGTTGGCTTGCAGCGCCCGCAGGGCCGGAGTGAACGGCAGGCTGTTTATCGCCGTGATGGGCTTGGGGCTGTGTTACCACCAAGGAGGTTAGGGCGCCTGAAGTTCCTTAATACTGCATCCAGAAAGATTATCATTTACATTTGAAGGAGGGATTAAAAAATTCTCTGACAAGCAAAAGTTGAGGGAATTTGCCTCCCACAAACCACCTCTACAGGATATTTTAAAGGGACTGCTCTAGATGGAAGCACTCCTAAGGCTAAATAGATGTCACCAGAGAAAATAAAATCACAGCAAAGAAAGCAGACCGACCAAATACTAACTAAAGGCAAAAAATAAAATCAGCTATCCACAAAAGCAGTCAAGGGAAACACAAAAGAGTACAGAATAAAACACCTAACATATAAAGAGTGGAGGAGGAAGAATAAGAAGGGGGAGAAATAAAGAATCATCAGACTTTGTTTATAACAGCTTAATAAGTGAGTTCAAGTTGCACTGTTAGATAATAAAGACACTACCCGTTAACCTTTGGTAACCACAAAACCAAAGCCTGCAATGGCAATAAGTACATATCTATTGATAATAACCGTAAATGTTAATGGACTGAATGTACCAATCAAAAGACACAACATAATAGAATGGATAAAAAAGCAAGACCCACCTATTTGCTGCTTACAAGACACTCACCTCAAACCCAAAGACATACACAGACTAAAAGTGAAGGGATGGAAAAGATATTTCATGCAAACAATAGGGAGAAAAAAGCAGCTCTTGCAGTACTTGTATCAGATAAAATAGACTTCAATTCCAAGAACGTAACAAGAAATAAAGAAGGACATTGCATAATGATAAAGGGGTCAGTCCAACAAGAGGATAGAACCATTATAAGTATCTATGCACCCAAGACAGGAGCACCGACATATGTGAAACAAGTACTAACAGAATTAAAGAAGGAAAAAAAATGCAATGCATTCATTTTAGGAGACTTCAACACTCCACTCACTCCAAACGACAGATCAACCAGACAGAAAATAAGTAAGGAGACAGAGGCACTGAACAACACACTAGAACAGATGGACCTAACAGACATCTACAGAACTCTACACCCAAAAACAGCAGGATACACATTCTTCTCAAGTGCACATTGAACATTTTCCAGAATAGACCACATAGAAGGCCACAAAAAGAGCCTCAGTAAATTCAAAGATTGAAATTCTACCAACCAACTTGTCAGATCACAAAGGTATAAAACTAGAAATAAATTGTAAAAAGAAAAAAATTCTCATGAACACATGGAGGCTTAATAGCATGCTCCTAAAGAATCACTGGATCAATGACCAAATTAAAATAGAGATAAAGCAATATATGGAGATAAATGACAACAAGAGCACAATGCCCCAACTTCTGTGGGACGCAGTGTAGGGAGTTCTAAGAGGAAAGTATATCGCATTCCAAGCCTATTTAAAGAAGGAAGAACAATCCCAAATGAATAGTCTGAAGTCACAATTATTGAAACTGGTAAAAGAAGAACAAATGAGGCCCAAAGTCAGCAGAATGAGGGACATACTAAAGATCAGAGAAGATATAAATAAAATTGAGAAGAATAAAACAATAGATAAAGCAGTGAAAACAAGAGCTGCTTCTTTGAGAAAATAAACAAAATAGAAAAACCTGTAGCCCCACTTATTAAGAGAAAAAGAAAATCTACACACATAAACAGAATCAGAAATGAGAAAGGAAAAATCACATTGGACACCACAGAAATACAAAGAATTATTAGAGAATAGTATGAAAATCTATATGCTAACAAACTGGATAACCAGAAGAAATGGACAACTTTCTAGAAAAATATAGCCTTCCAAGACTGACCAAGGAAGACACAAAAATCTAAACTGACCAATTACTAGCATCAAAATTGAATCGGTAATCAAAAACTACCCAAGAACAAAACCTCTGCGTCAGATGGATTCACTGCTGAATTTTATTAGACATGTAGAGAAGACATAATACCGATTATTCTTAAAGTTTTCCAAATAGAAGAGGAGGGAATGCTTCCAAGCTCATTCTATGAAGAATATCATTCTAATACCAAAACCTGGCAAAGACCCCATAAAAACAGAAGATTACAGACCAATATCCCTGATGAACATAGATGCAAAAATACTCAACAAAGTATTAGCAAACCGAATTCAAAAATACATCAAAGCGATCATTTATCATGATCAAGTCTGATTCATCCCAGGGATGCAAGGATGGTACAACATTTGAAAATCCATCAGCATCATCCACCACATAAACTAAAAGAAGGACAAAAACCACATGATCGTTTCCATAGATGCTGAAAAAGCATTCGACAAAATTCAACATCCATTCATGATCAAAACTGTCAACACAATGGGTATAGAGGGCAAAATACCTCAACGTAATAAAGGCCATACATGTTAAACCCACAGCCAACATTATACTTAACAGTGAGAAGCAAGCTGAAAGCTTTTCACTTAAGATACGGGAACAAGACAGGTATGTCCACTCTCCCCACTTTTATTCAGCATTGTCCTGTAGGGCCTAGCCATGGCTGTCAGACAAAATAAAGAAATAAAAGGCATCCAGATTGGTAAGGGAGAAGTCAAACTGTCACTGTTTGCAGATTACATGATATTGTACATAAAAAACCCTAAAGAATCCACTCCCAACCTACTAGATCTAATATCTGAATTCAGCAAAGTTGCAGGATACAAAATTAATACACAGAAATCTGTTGCATTCCTATACACTAACAATGAACTAGCAGAAAGAGAAATCAGGAAAACAGTTCCATTCACAATTGCATCAAAAAGAATAAAATATGTAGGAATAAACCTAATGAACAAAGTGAAAGACCTATACCCTGAAAAGTGCAAGACACTCTTGAGAAATTAAAGAGGACCCTAATAAATGGAAATTCACTTGCTCTTGGCTAGGAAGATTTAATATTGTCAAAATGGCCATCCTGCCTAAAGCAATCTAGAGATTCAACGCAGTCCCTATCAAAATACCAACATCATTCTTCAACGAACTGGAACATATAGTTCTAAAATTCACATGTTACCACAAACGACCCCAAATAGCTATAGCCATCCTGAAAAGGAAGAATAAAGCAGGGGGGATCTCACTTCTCAACTTCAAGGTCTAGTACAAAGCCACAGTAATCAAGACAATTTGGTACTGGCACAAGAACAGATCCACAGACCAGTGGAACAGAATAGAGAGTCCAGATATTAACCCAAACATATATGGGCAATTAATATACAATAAAGGGAGCCATGGATATACAATGGGGAACTGACAAGCTCTTCAACAGCTGATGTTGGCATAACTGAACATGTGTATGTAAGAGAATTAAACTGGATCATTGTCTAACACCATACACAAAAGTAAACTTGAACTGGACCATAGACCTTAGTGTAAGTCTTGAAATCATAAAACTCTTAGGGAAAAATCTCTTGGAAATAAACATGAGCAACTTCTTAAGAACATATCTCCCCGGGTAAGGGAAACAAAAGCAAAAATGAACAAGTGGGACTATATCAAGCTGAAAACCTTCTGTATAGGAAAGGACACCATCAATAGAACAAAAAGGCATCCTACAGTATGGGAGAATATATTCATAAATGACATATCCGATAAGTGGTTGGCAGCCAAAATGTATTAATAGCTCACGCACCTCAACAAACAAAAAGCAAATAATCCAATTAAAAAATGTGCAAAGGATCTGAACAGACACTTCTTCAAAGAAGAAATTCAGATGGCCAACAGGCACATGAAAAGATGCTCCACATCGCTAATCATCAGAGAAATGCAAATTAAAACCACCATGAGATATCACTTCACACCTGGTAGGAAGGCCACTATCCAAAAGTCAAACCACAACAAATGTTGGTGAGGATGTGGAGAAAGGGGAATCCTCCTACACTGCTGGTGGGAATGTAAATTAGTTCAAGCATTGTGGAAAGTAGTATGGAGGTTCCTCAAAAAACTTAAAATAGAAATACCATTTGACCCAGGCATTCCACTGTTAGGAACTTACCCTAAGAAGGCAGCAGTCCAGTTTGAAAAAGACAGGTGCACCCCTATGTTTATCGCAGCATTATTTACAATAGCCAAGAAATGGAAGCAACCTAAGTGTCCATCAGTAGATTAATGGGTAAAGAAGAAATGGTACATATACACCATGGAATACTATTCAGCCATAAGAAAGAAACAAATCCTACCATTTGTAACAACATGGATGGAGCTAGAGGGTATTATGCTCAGTGGAATAAGCCAGGCCAAGAAAGACAACTATCAAGTGATTTCATTCATCTGTGGAGTATAAGAATAAAGAAAAAATGAAGGAACAAAACAGCAGCAGACTCACAGAACCCAAGAGTGGACTAACAGTTACCAAAGGGAAAGGGACTGGGGAGTAAGGGTGGGAAGGGAGGGATAATGGGAAAAAGGGGTATTACGATTAGCACATATAATGTGTGTGGGGCGGCACGCTGAAGGTAGTACAACAAAGAGAAGACAAGTAGTGATTCTATAGTATGTTACTACACTGATGGACAGTGACAGTAATGGGGTATGTGGGGGGGTCTTGATAATGGGGGGAGTCTAGTAAGTATAATGTTGCTCATGTTATTGTACGGTAATGATACCGAAAGTAATGAAACCAACAGAAAAAGCCCTTTTTTTAAAACTACTTTTAGGTTCCGTTTAGAAAAATTGAACAGAAGAACGTATGCTTGTTTCCCATATAACCCCTGCCCTCACATGCATAGTGTTCCTCAATGTCATCATCCCCACAATTATTAAGAGTAGAAAGTTAATGTTTTTGCCTTACCCAACATCCCCTTTTTCAACTTCCTAACTTTGTCCAACTTCCCAACTTTTCACTTCGTTCCATTCTTATCATTACCGAGTGCATCCTTCCTGAACTCTGTCTATGCACACCTGCAGTGCAACAGTGCATCTTGACACAATACAGGTGGCATCTGTATGTTCATATACATGTTATTGGGATGGTCAGTTCCATTTTATGTGTCTCCAGTTATTCAAACAAACGCTTATGTAGGTGTTGCTGTGAAGGTGTTTTGTAGATGTGATTAAAGTCTAACCATTGGTAAGGAAGGGAGATTATCCTAGATAATCTAGGTGGGTCTGATTCAATTATTTGAAAGGTCCTGAGAGCAGGGTCCTGAGTCTTCCTTGAAGAAGAAAGTGTGCCTGGGGACAGCAGCTTCAGTTTGTGCCTGACAGTTGTAGACAGTTCCCTTCCTTATGGCCTATCGTGTGATTTTTGCACTTGCCTAGATAGCCTCCCCATTCGGTAAGCCAAGTTTTTGCAATAAATCTTTTACTACATGTTTCCTACTTATTATGTTTTTCTGGTTGAACCGTGACTAAAATACATGTATATATATATACATATATATATATATATATCTGTAACTTGCTTTTTCACTAACAATATGTCTTAGAGATGGCATGTTTAACTGCTGAATAATGTCACATAATATGGATATACTGTATTTTATCTGTTTATCATATTATTGGTGTTTATTTAAGTTGTTAAGATTCAAATGTAAATTAT
Source organism: Phataginus tricuspis (assembly GCA_029783875.1). NCBI lineage: Eukaryota > Metazoa > Chordata > Mammalia > Pholidota > Manidae > Phataginus > Phataginus tricuspis. The sequence continues at coordinate 35,590,090 of JAQQAC010007890.1, read as the reverse complement.
ATTCAAATGTATTTTCATTTTCTACTTTAGAAATTTCCTCTATTGACTTTTTGCATCCAGCATTGCTATAACAAAATCTACTACCAAATTCTTGCAGCTTTCTTTGCAGATAATTATTTTTCTTCTCCAAAGGCTTTTAAGATACTGTTCTCTCTTTTGATACTTCATGAGAACATAGCTGTGGTTGGTTTTATCCTGGTCAGTTTTCAGTAGTCTGTTTAAATTTGAAGACTCATGTCTTTGATATTCCTGGAACTGTTTTCTTCTCGTTACTTTTATTATTTTTTTTTAATCCTCTTTCTTTCTCTTCTCTCCTTGGAACTCCCATCTGATGGATGCAAGACTCTGTGGGACTTCCTCTCAGGCCTTAACTTTGATTTTCTACTTAGCACCAGCTCATTCTGTTGCACTGTATTTAGTGTAAGGTAATCAGTTTGACCTTCCAGCTTATCAACGTGCTCTTCAATTGTGTGCATTCTGTTATTCAGCCAATGTGCTGAATTTTGTTGTAATAGTAATTTTTTTTACTAAAAAAATTGCATTTTTACAATATCCTTTTTTTTTCATAGTTATGATGTCCTTCTAAAGATTTTAATTTCACTTTTAAAGCCTCATTTTGTTTGCTCTGTTAAGCATTTATTTTCCTTCGGCATTAGCTGTATTAATGAAGTTTGGCACATCTCTTATGGTACTGGTTTTCTTCACATATTTGGCTGTTCTTGGCTTGGGGCTTGTTTTTGTCTGATGTCTGTCTCCAGTGATGGGGAGGAGGAATGAGAGGTGGTGTTAGATGAGGAAATGTTGAATGTTCACACTCATGGAGGGAAGCTCTTGGTTCTGCTTGAGAACGCCATTCACAGAGGCACTGCCCTGTCTCTATAGGTTAACTGCCCACCCTTACTTCTCCCAACTTGGAGCAAATGCCTCAGCTGCTTGCTACTTGACAAAATAGGGAAGATCATCTTTGGGGCAGGAGGAAGGGGATCAGTCCATCTAGTGTCCATCTTGTATCCATCTCCTCTGAGCTTAGAAACCTACAGAGCATCCAGTTTCAGAGCAGTCCTTTCCTATGAGCTCTTGCTGTGGCTTTTTCCTCAGCCAATTATATCTGCTTTCTGTCTCATAAGGTTCCTCTAAAGGTTTTTGTTTACCAATGCTATCCTATCTGGCTTTCGAGCACTGTTAAAGAGTTTCCCTTGTTAGTTCTAGGTATTTTGGGTAAGAGGGAAGGTGGACAAATGTTTGTAACCTTGATTATATCTCTGCATTGCATTACCATTAAATATTTGGGAGGATTTAAGTTAACTTGCCAATAACTTTGGAAAAAACAAATCTTTTTTTCAGGTAATAATAATAGTAATAATAATAATTTGAGAATTAAAATTAATGCCTTGATTAATAATCTATAAATTTTATAGTACCCTATTCCCTTTTAGTCAATGAAGTTCATACATAGTACCATTACATTTGGTGGAAGTTACAAAGGAAAGAATATCTCATGTCTTGTTATTACCATGTAATAAAAGGAAGCTTTAAAGAAATGATTTAAAATTAGGAGAATCAGAGGCTGACAGAAAAGCTAAGGAAGAATAAAGTGTGTATTTATTCATGTGTGTGTTTACATGCTTTTATTAGGATGCCTAATTAGGCGAAATATGGTTTCTGGGGAGGTGATTAAGAAGGCAAAATCGCCATCAGAGAAAATGAAGTGTAAAATTCCAAAGCATTTATCAGTAATGAAATCTAGTTTGGGGATTATGACAATGCCAAGTATATTTCTGCTGCGATTTCCATTGATAATAGAACCTGAATTCAAAGACTGTGTACACCTACTTGGCTTAAATTCTTAAAAGGAGGTGAGTGATTGTGTTTCCTTAGGTGAGGAGAGCCCTAAATTCAAATGTCTGTTTCTACAGTAAGGATAAAAGTAATGCTCTGGCGGCTTTACCATGAGCCTCAATCAGTTCTTGGCTCAAGACTCAATTTGGCTCTGGGTTCCTATTGATGGTTTGCATGCTTTTCCTATTAAGTCTCTCTCTCTCTGTCTTTGCTGTTGGTTTTAGGTTAAGATTGATATTGCTACTGTACATAATCACCATGATAGCGACTTACTTGATTTCCTAGTTACTTGGCTTTGCTCTGCCTGACACACAAAATCTGTGAGCTTGGCATTGTATGGCTAACAGTGTAGTAAAGAAATGTAAAAGTCTTAGATTGTTCATCAGTGTCATTTTAATCCCCTGAGTGTGGACATCTGGAATAAGTATATTAAACAAGGTCATCAGTGACGTCTTAAGGTATAGTATACAGCTGAAGTGCGTGTTATTTGCTCTGGTTCTGTGCTCATGCTCTACAAATATTAAATGTGTATTTGGGACCAAATATTATAGTCCAGTTTGGAAAAAACTTTCCTTGTATAGACTGCCATAGAGTTCCTTTCTTTTTGTCTTCCATCCACTATTAAGATTAAAGCAAACTCGAAAAAGCAACAATTATTGGATACCACATGAATGTTCTTCAGTTTACTGGAGTGTATTGACAGACCTACATTAAAACACTTCAGTTGTACGCAGATAATACAACAAGAATATAAATTCTGTTTCATTTCCTGCATCCTGAAAGGTGAAATCCTTACATTTGTTAGCTCTTAAAGTCCTTTCTTTTTTTTTTCTTTTTTAAGTCCTGACTTTGTATAACACAAAATCAATAAAAGAACATCTTGCATGGTGCAAAAGTAATTTCCTTACACTGAAGATGATGTTTCCTCATTTGCTACATAAAGGAGAAGAAAATCAAGATTGGGTAAGATTTTTATATTTCTTGGTTGTATGTATTTTTATATTATGGGGGAAGATACTTATGTGGATAACCTGCATTTTTCTTGAACTGATCACATTCTACATCAGCTTACCCCCTTGTTACTCACACTCCCTGCTCCATTCAGCAGCATAGTATTGAAGAATCAATTCATTTGTAGTTGAAGTCTCCAAAATTTGCAATTTTTCAGCAATAATTACACATTAAGTGCTTTCAAAGATTTCCAGGGATTGCATCACATTATCAATATACAATTGAAAATTTAAAATCCTCTTGCAACAATGCATTCAAACTCAAATACAGACTCTAAAGAAGGGTAATCTGTAAGGTGTTAACTGAGTGCTGTGACTCTTGTAAAGAAGGAGGGATTTCAAACAGAAAGGAGCCATTTGTCTTTTCCCTTAATGGATGACTTCCCCTTGGTGAATGAGGAAAGATTTCTCAGACTGCTAGCATGATGTATGTTACTGATAAAACAATTAACTTTGTATCAATTTAATCCTGCTGCTGCTTCTCACATAGTTGTATTATATGTGTATTGTAAATTTTAGTGCAAACATTTTCTATTTTTAGCTAACAGCTTTTGAATAAATCATCGTACCAATGTATTACTTAACCATGAGAAATAGAACAAGGAGGTCAGTTTTTCTTTGATGGATTAACATTCTTCCTATACAACAAAGTTAGGTGGGAAGTCACAACTTCTACATTTTAAAACATTTTAATGCAGTAGTTCTTTGTGTTTTGGGATGTGACTATCTGATAAAAGCCATATGAGCTCTTTTCAGGAAAAATGTCTGTATGTACCTATGGTCCAGGCTTTCCCTGTTTTCAGGAGTTTAGGGCCCTCTGGAGTTCATCCTTGACTTAGTGGTTTGGTGGTGGAAGGGAAGAGCAGATTCTTTGATTCCTATTCGGCCAGTACTACAAATGGGACAGGTGTGCAACTTAAGTCCTATTTTTTCTTTAAATTTTCACTGAGTGGAATTTGCACATACAGTACTAATTGTGATAAGTCAGGGTCTGTAAACATTAACATAAGGTTAAGAAATCCGAGGCCAGAAGGGCTGCTTAGTTACATCCCTGATAATGTAGCCTAGGACAAGAAGATAGGAAGTTATGTTTATGTCATTTGTACTGATCAGTCTAGCCCTTTACAGTCAGGTATTTGGAGGTAGCATTGTGTATCAGATAGGCACATGGGCTCTAGTCTGGTGCCTGTCACAGCCTAGCTGTGGGGTTGTCACCTTGGGCGAGTCAAATGGGGATAATTAGAGTACCTGCTTCCAAGGAGTTTAGGATAGTTCTGGCACTTTCCAAGAACTCAGTAAATGATCCATACACAACAAAATAACTCTGCCAGTATTTGTAATATTTAGAAAATGGTGGTGTTTGTGGGAAGCCTTCTGATATGTGTTTTTGTGTCAGTCAGTGAAAGAGTTTCTTAGACTTTTCTGTATTGTTTACTTGAGTTCTCTTCCTCTAGCATAATCCCTAAGGAACATGGTGTTCAGTGGGCACAGAAGGGCCCCCACATGGAGCCATGCCACGGCAAGTTCCTAGAACATGGACAGTTGGCAATGTTTTCCAAGCCTGCAGATGGAAACTGCAGAATTACAGACTCCTTTTCTGCAATTTGTGGTCTGAATTTGAGGTAATAACCTGTAGTTCCTGGTTTTGACTCTGCAGAACTTAGTTGCCACACAAAACAAACAAAAGACTTTGCAACAACACCACTAAAGCTGTTGGAAAGACTAAAGTCTCTACGGGAGAGACTTCAGAACTTTAATTTTAGAAATTAGATATTTAGAAATAAATGATATACTGTTTTACACAAAGTAATTACAAACTAAAAAAAAAACCCTTTCCTCTGTGAAGCTCTGCAAGTGACAATATTCAGGCAGTAATTTTGATAATGCGTAATTTAAAGAACATGGTATAAGTATGTTTAGTTACATTTACAAAAATGTATAAGTAAATGATCAAAATGAATCCATTAGACATTTATATTTCTGTCATGTTCTTACGTAGGTGTTTCCTTGTTCTGTAGGATCAGTGGCTCTTTGGGTGGCATTCCATGCAGCAGATGGAAAACACTGCTGTTTTCCATACCTGTCAAAAATGTTCTGTAATCATTACTCAATTATGTGTATGTATGGTGCTGAGTCAGATTAAAGAGAATATTCATAATAAAGTGAACCGTTGGTATGAAATGAAAAATAAGCTAGACTTTAGAATGAAAATAACTCTGAATTGTATCTGAGCTGAGCAGCAATTTTCAATTAAAAGCCATACAGGGGTACAATGATAAGGATTTGGTTTACTTTCTTGGACAGGGTGAAAGGTGGGGTCTGGTCTTTTGAGCTCCTGGTGTCATGGGGGATTGCCTCAAGTTTAGTAAAATAGCAGTGATTGTTGCTTCCATTTTTGGTACAGCAGTAAAAATGAATAACTAAACAAGCTGGACATTTGGGTTCCATTTCTCTTGCAGTGTTAGATACAGACTCCCAAATTAGAATCAGATATAAGGAAAAATAATCCACAACACAGAATGTAATGTCATAAAAAAATTTTTTTTTGCATTCAGAGTTAAAATAAATCAGTATACAGTGGTCAAGACAGCAGACTTTTTTTCTGAATTATCTTCTTTCTGTTTTGGTGGAAGGGGATGTCCTTCTCTTAGGAAATTAACTAAGAATCTATAATTTGGAGGAACTATTCTAGGCCCTCAGGAATTAGCGGTGAACAAAATACAGGAAAGTCTTAAACACATAGAGTAATTCTAGAAAACAAATATATAATGTTACATCCATAGTAGTAAGTGCTGTGGAGAAAAATGAAGCAGGATCAGTTTAAGCAGTGGGGAAACACGAAATACCCAGGAGCTTTAAAAAATGCTGATGCCTCGTTCTAACCCGAAGAGACTATTTCAGTTGCTCTGGAGTGCAGCTTGGGCTCCTAGATCTTTTAGCTCCATGGGTAGGTCTAACGAACAGCCTGAGCTGAGAAGCACTAAGTTAGAGAGTGACAGGAGATACTGTATTAAGTGGGTGGACAGAAAATGGCTTCTTTGTAAATACTTGTAAATAATGTGGTGATAAACATAGGGTTGCATATATCTCTTCGAATCAAGGATTTTGTTTTCTCTGGGTGAATTCCTAGGTCGCACGAGGAGACACCTGAAAGAAGAGAGGCAGTGAGCCAACAGCTGTAAAATGCCATCCAGGCAGAGGGACCCTGCAGGTCAAGGCCTGGGGGTAGTGGGTGTGTGCCCTCTAAGACTAGGAAGGAGGTAAGTGAGTGGAGCAGAGTGAGTCAGGGGAAGAGTGAAAGAGCATTAAGTGAGAGAGGTAGACAGAGCCAGATCATTTAGAGCCCTGCAAGCCATGGAAGGAGCATGCGTTTATACTAATGTGGTAGGAAGCCATAGCAGGAGAATGAACTAGGCTCTATTTTAAAAGGACTACTTTGGCAGCTATGTGGAGAATACGTTAAGTATCAGGTGCAAGAATAGAAGTAGGGGGCCAGTTAGAAACCTGCTCTTATAGATCAGGCTAGAAATAATAGTGGTTTAAACCAGAATGTTAGGAGATGAGGTAAGAAGTGATTGGGTTTGGAATAATTAGGGAAGATAGAGCCAAAGGAGTTGGCTGCTCAAATGGATGTTGGTTGTGAGAGAAATAAAAGAGGAATAACAACCAAGACTTTGGTTTGAACAAACATTTTTTGGTGAATTGTGGTGCTATTTACTAAGCTGGATGATGCCAAAAAAACAGATTTGTGTTGGCAGAAAGGGATCAAGAGTTTTGGTTTTGGACCTGTGCATTTGAGATGAAATGAAGTCCTTATAATAAATGATGGGGTGTTGCTGTCAATGTTAATATCTTCAATTGACGGACAGGTGATAACATTGATCCTTCAAAAAGTTTTACTCTTTCATAAATATTTTAAGACAGTGACTTCCGGTAGTAGAGAATGAGGAAGAAATATGTAAGTATTTGTAAGTATTTCCTGGTAAAATATGTCTAAAAGAAATGTGAAGAGTTCTAGTTTTTTAAATTTATTTTTTATTTTTTTTATTTTGGTATCATTAATGTACAATTACATGAGCAACATTATGGTTACTAGACTCCCCCCATTTTCAAGTCCCCACCACATACCCCATTACAGTCACTGTCCATCAGTGTAGTAAGATGCTATAGAATCACTACTTGTCTTCGCTGTGTTGCACTGCCCTCCCCGTGCCACCTCCCCATGCCATGTGTGCTAATCGTAATGCCTTTTTTCCTCCCTTATTCTTCCTTCGCACCCATCCTCCCCAGTCCCTTTCCCTTTGGTAACTGTTAGTTCATTCTTGGGTTCTGTGAATCTGCTGCTGTTTTGTTCCTTCAGATTTTTTCTTTGTTCTTATACTCCACAGATGCATGAAATCATTTCATACTTGTCTTTCTCTGCCTGGCTTACTTCACTGAGCATAATACCCTCTAGCTCCATCCATGTAGTTGTAAATGGTAGGATTTTTCTTCTTCTTATGGCTGAATAATATTCCATTGTGTATATGTACCACTTCTTCTTTATCCATTCATCTACTGATGGACACTTAGGTTGCTTCCATTTCTTGGCTATTGTAAATAATGCTGCGATAAACATAGGGGTGCATCTGTCTTTTTCAAACTGGGCTGCTGCATTCTTAGGGTAAGTTTCTAGGAGTGAAATGCCTGGGTCAAAGGGTATTTCTATTTTTAGGTTTTTGAGGAACCTCCATAGTGCTTTCCACAATGGTTGAACTAATTTGCATTCCCACCAGCAGTGTAGGAGGGTTCCCTTTTCTCCACATCCTCGCCAACATTTGTTGTTGTCTTTTGGATCGTAGCCATCCTCACTGGTGTGAAGTGATATTTCATGGTGATTTTAATTTGCATTTCTCTGATGATTAGCGATGTGGAGCATCTTTTCATGTGCCTGTTGGCCATCTGAATTTCTTCTTTGGAGAAGTGTCTATTCAGCTCCTCTGCCCATTTTTTAATTGGTGTGTTTGCTTTTTGTTTGTTGAGGTGTGTGAGCTCTTCATGTAATTTGGATGTCAACCCCTTATCGTGTATGTCATTTATGAATATATTCTCCCATAGTGTATGATGTCTTTTTGTTCTGATGGTGTCCTTTGCTGTACAGAAGCTTTTTAGTTTGATATAGTCCCACTTGTTAATTTTTGCTTTTGTTTCCCTTGCCTGGGGAGATATGTTCATAAAGAAGTTGCTCATATTTATGTCCAAGAGATTTTTGCCTATGTTTTTTTCTAAGAGCGTTATGGTTTCACGACTTACATTCAGGTCTTGATCCATTTTGAGTTTACTTTTGTGTATGAGGTTAGACAGTGATCTAGTTTCATTCTCTTACATGTAGCTGTCCTGTTTTGCCTACACCAGCTGTTGAAGAGGCTGTCATTTCCCCATTGTATATCCATGGCTCCTTTATCGTATATTAATTGACCATATTTGTTTGGGATTATATCTGGGGTCTCTAGTCTGTTCCATTGGTCTATGGGTGTGTTCTTGTGCCAATACCAAATTGTCTTGATTACTGTGTGCTCTCTGATTTCTATTCCATTCACTGTCTCTTGCACCTCATTCAGTCTGCTCTTAAGTCCTTCTATTGATTGTTTCATTTCTGTTATCTCCCTCCGGTCTTCATGCCTTAGCTCTTGCATATTTCTCTGCAGCTGCATCAGCATGGTTATGACTTTTATTTTGAATTCTTTTTCAGGAAGATTGGTTATATTTATCTTGCCAGGCCCTCTCTCTGGCGTTGTTTTTGTGATTTTGGACTGGTCCAGGTTCTTCTGTCTTTTCATGGTGATAGAAGTGATCGCTGGCAAGTGGCGCATGTGTCAGCTGGGAGAACAAAGTCCCTTCCTGCTTGCTGGTCACCTTGCCCTTCTCCGCTGCCTGTGCCGATTACCTGCACACAGAGAGCAGTCTCTGGGTCAATCCCCTGAGCTGCTGTGGCTGGGTGGCCGTTGGGATGGCCTAGCGCACTGCCTGGGATTGCAGGCACACAGCGTGTGTTCTCCAGCGAGAACCGTTTCCCTTTGTGCCTTCCTGACTTTGCGCCGGCTTCCTCTGCCTGTGCTGGACAGCTGCGTGCTGGCGGCAGCCTCGGTCTAGCCCACTTAGCTGAGCGCTGCAAGAAGACTCTGTGTGGTCGCTGTGGGCGGGGCTGCTCCCAGCTGGTCCGCAGCAATGGCGGGTCAGCCAGTTTGCTTGCAGTTCTGGCGGTGGGGAATGAATGGCACGCTGCTCATCACCTTGAGGGACTTTGGAACTGCATTGCCACCCATGGGGTTAGGGCGCCTGTTGTTCCTTAAGATTCCCAGCCTGCTGGGCTGAGTGTGCCAGGACAGTTTTGTCCACCTGTTATGCCCTTGTCCCTTTATTACTTTTAAAGCGCCCTCTTTTCTTTTGTCCCAGGAGATCCTGCTGTGGGGACCCGCTTGCAGTCTCCATCTCGGATTTTACTTTTCCATTTCTCTAATATCCAATACACCATGCAGTGTGTCTGTGCTCCGGGTGCTGATTACTAGGGCTGGTTATTTAACAGTCCTGTGCTTCCACTCCCTCCTGACTCTGATTCTTTTTCTTCCCGCTGGTGAGTTGGGGTTGGGGGAGTGCTTGGCTCCCACCGGGTCACGGCTTTGTATCTTACGCTTTTCGTGGTATGCTGAGTTCTTGCAGATATAGATGTAGCCTGGCTGTTGTACTGTATCTTCTGGTCTCTCTTTTAGGAATAGTTATATTTGCTGTATTTTCAAAATATATATGGTTTTGGGAGGAGATTTCTGCCGCCATCTTGAGTGCCTCTAGGAGTTCCAGTTTTAAGAAATGATCTTTCAGCAGTTAGATTGTTGAAGTAAAATATTCTTGGATTTATTATTTCCCTGAAGTATCTACGTTATGGCAGAGTTAAAATATTAGTCTAATATTAGGGTGTGTGAGTATATAGAAATTCATAACAGTGACTAGACTAAATCCTTCACTTCCATTTTACTGTGTCTGTAAAATTAATAAGTCTGTGGTATTATGGGACATCGGTATCCGTTGCAACTTCTCAGAAGAGGAAAATCAAGAATTGATGTAAAGTAGAAAAAGTTTTTAATTATTACTGAAGTATCATTGATATACAATCTTACATTGGTTTCAAGTATACAATACAGTGATTCAACAGTTATCTGTTAGTAAATCCTTACTGCCACTAGTGTGGTTACTATCTGTCAACATAGATGTTACAGAATCATTGACTGTATTCTCCATGCTGTACTACCATCCCTGTGACCAACATATATTATGACTGAGAATTTCTGTGCCCCTTTATCCCTCTTGCCCTCCCCACCCATCCTCCTCAGCCCCTTCCCCCACAGTAACCACCAGTCTTTTCTTAGTGTCTGTGAGTCTACTGCTATGTTGTTCATTTGGTTTTGCTTTGTTTTTATATTCCACGAGTGAAATCATACAGAATTTGTCTTTCTCCTCCTGGCTTATTTCACTGAGCATAATACCCTCTAGCTCCATCCATGTTGTTGCAAATGGCAGGATTTCTTTATTTTTTATGGATGAATACTATTCCATTGTGTGTATGTACCACATCTTCTTTATCCATTCATCTGTTTGTGGACATTTAGGTTGCTTCCATATCTTGGGTATTGTAAATGTGATGATAAACATAGGGGTGTGATTATCTTTTCAAATCACAGATTTTGTTTTCTTTGGGTGAATTTCTAGAAGTGGGATTACTGGGTTGTATGGTATTTCTAGAACCTCCATACTGCTTTCCACCATGGCTGCACCTATTTACATTCCCATTGACGACAGTGTTGGAGGATTCCCTTAAAATCTTCTCTTTCAGTACTGTGGGTGATACCACGATATAGTATGTCATGAATTTGGAGTGATGTAATTAATATATCGTGGGGTCATATTGGATGTCTCACATTTCCTCGTGTTATTTGGCTAAAGGAACAATAAACCTCAGCAGCCTCCTTGTGAATTTGAATTTTTATGAGCAGAGTTCCCCTTTGGCTCAGAATATCTATACAAGAGTCAGAATCCAGAGTGCAATACTACCACATCTTTCAAATGAGAAGGAAATGAAGAGTTCTTCCATGTTTCTTTGGCAATAGAAGCAAAAAAATTTAATTTTCTTTTAGAAAAAAGAAAATCTGAAAGAAAAAACTAAAATGCCAAAGCATCTGAATATCTTCCAATGAAGTTCATTTCCTAATATCTGATGATTTTATCACTAGGTATCCAAGCCTCTGTTTGGAAAATGTACTTAGCAAAATCAGTGCAAAAGCAATCCCTTGGGGAACAGGAACTGCATTGTGTGATTTCATTTATTGCCAATTTATTTGAAATTGCAGCCATAGGAGCACTAGTGAAATTAAAAGCATGTTCACATCACACCTGTTAGGGTCACCATTTGGGGTAATTTCAAGGGTCTCTTCATAAATATAAGCAGTACGAATAGCCACTTAGTGACGTCACTATGATGTATTTTAGGTCCATAATGTTCTTTACTACTGATTGCTCTTTGAATGACATGTATCCCCAAAGCAGAGCTTGGTGTATTTGTTGAGCAACTTTAAAACACGCACACACACACAGCCTGTTGCATAGAGGCCCCAAGAGTGCTTTCTCTTGGTCCAAAAATATAGCTTTCAGTGATGATGAGAACTGGAAAGGCCACTGGGAGGAACAATTCCAGGGGATTTCCTGTCCAGGGGATTTCCTGTTCTCCCTCTGCTTCATCTATTAGTTCACTGCTGCTTTCTTGTTATTTTTTCACCATCATGAAAAAAGTTAAAAAACATGATACATCTAACAAAAGCTGACAACAAAGCCCTCCTGCCACAATTAAATATTGGTGTGAGTGGAGTTGCTTTAGTCACACACATATATCTGATAATAATGGCCAACATGTTTAACATTTGCTTTTGGGTTCTCTACCATTTAATCCTAAAAACAGCACTATGATGTAGATACTACTATTAGCCCCATTTTACAGATGAGGAAATGGACCTTAGGGATGAAGTAACTTGTCCCTATCTATCCAGCAACAAAATTGAACGGCTGCAAACACTATCCTGGTTCTCCAGTCACATTGATACAATCTCCACAAGCAGCCAACATGGTCTTCCAGGCTTCTGGGCTCTTAACTCACCCCAGATAAGGCATACAACACCTGGTCTTCACCAGCTTTTCAGGAGACCCATCACCTTGCTAGGCTCCTGGGTAGAGGGTAATTAATGCCTGTTTTTAATAAGCAGTATGCTGGAGGCATAAGAGAGCTGAAGATATTTGAAGCAAGAAAGACTCAAGTGAACTGACACTGTTCATTTACCGGGCAAAATCTGGTCAATGGGAAAAAGGAAAGAACAATGATTATCTAATGAAATTATCCTTCCCTTTACTGAAAGTTAGTTGGAAAAAGGAGTCTACTTTTCATAGATAAAACCCTCGGCTTGAAAGGGATCTAAAAGCAAAGAACAGATCAATTCTGGTTTCTTTTTAAGTGAATTCTTGAATAGGAGTCTTTGTTTTAAAATTTTATATACTGTGAAGTTTCATAATAAAACACATGATTGATTTTCAGGGCTTAGGCTTCTCCAGAAGTCTTATTGTGAAACCATTTTTAGCTAAAAGCTTTAGCAAGCTCTGGCAAGTTTGGAATCACGAACAACCCTGTTTTTTTCTTAAAGTGTTCCATTGAAAATCATTTCTACTTACTCTGTGCCAAATGGTTGGGCTGCCTAAACCCTGCTCTTCCCCAGAACTCATGTGCAGTCAGATCTGCTTTATCACCTCTCTTGATGAATCTGGTTTTGCACACCTGAGCAGGGGACGGATCCTGAGGTGGTAGTGCACTTGGGCAGTATTTCCCCTTTGGTCTGCCAGCTTGAGCCAGGCCCAGGTGGGTGGTAATTCACTTTGAAAAGAACACTGGCTCAGTCCGAGCTTTTGATTTTGATCTGTAGGAAAACGTCTTTGTAATGTGTGCCAGGGAAATGCAATTAAAAAAAAAAATAATATGCAGGGAACTGTTATTTAAGAGTAAGATTTCTTTATAGTCTTTGGCTGGGATACTTAAAATGCTGTATTACACGGGGAAGCATACAAAGTGGAGGAATATTACGGCCAAGGTTTGGTATAAGACGTACCCTTTTAAAGGAGATAAAGTACTCTTTTTAAGGGACATTGAAGCCATCCTTCGGCTTCTTAAGACATCAGCCCACTTGTTGCTGCTGGTGTCTACCAAATCATGGAAGTATTGGAAGGCGATGAGTCACAAAGCCAAGAAGAGTCTTCTTGTTCCTGTCCTTGTCATCTGGCATGAGACTATATAACTTATATCCTTTAAAAATTATCCACAAAAGGAAATCTCTTGAATTCTACAGTCAATTTATATTTTAGGTAAACTTTTACTGGGGACAACATAGGCCCAAACTGACATCCAGGTCATTTATTTCTCCTTTCCACTCATTTGACCAATCTTTATTTATGTAAAAAATTATTCAGGTAACTCTCACAAAAATATTTTAAAATTGCTTTAGTTCTCCATTTATTAATGTAATAACAGTCATACTAGCCCAATTATTAAATACTCATTTCATTTCTCTGATTTTTTATTAATATTTTAAGCATATCTAATGACTGAATGTCCTAACAATATACATAATAATAATCTGCTTGAATTAAGCTAAAATCTGTAATGTGTGTCTGAAAATTAAAATTTATCATTAATAAGCCAAAGCAACACTCTAGGTAGAGTCTAGGTGGTGGATACATGAGCATCCCCTATAGAATTCTTTCAGCTTTCCTGTATATATGAAAATTCAAGTAATAAAAAATTGTAAAAAAGAAAAAAAGACTACACTTACCTGCTATGAACTCTCTAACTTTCCCATTTAAATACCCGAGAAGATACACAAAAGGACAAAAACTGGAAGCGACACTGGAAAGTTAGGAGGCAAGGGAAACCCTTTGCAAAACTGAGAGGCAATTCCACTGTTATATCACTGGGGTGGGCTGAGGGACACATTCTCGGTCCATATCTGCTGTGAACTCTAAACTAAAGTAGCAGGGATTACTGTAATAAAGCAAGAAAAAGGCTTTGATGCACCTCAGCTGCTGCCCAGAACTGGCAGCAATCCTGGACTAACAACAGAGAGGCTTTCAGCCAGCTCCCTTCTATGAACTGCTGTGCGCAGCTCAGCGCTCCAGCCCCTTTCCTCTTACCCACCACACCACTCTTTTCTTTCCATATGTATCCAGACTCTAACACTCCTGCCACACTGCTGGCAGGTAGTAATATGTTTCAATATAAAATGATTTTTACAGAAGAACTACAGTCAAAAGGAAAGAAAGAAAAACTATAGCCAGGACCCAAGAACAGTGTCTGTAAGGGTCAGGTTTTCATAAACATCCCAAGAGAGCTAGAGATGGCTGCCAACTCTTTATCGCAACTGGGAGAAAAGTTCTGGCTATCCACGCCACTTCCCTTAGGGCAAAGTATTGGTGACTGTGACTTGGTTATCGAAGCCAGACTTTTATCTGGGTTGTAATATGTAAAAAGGATAATCTAAGTAGGGCTTATATGAAAGAGGCAAATTTAAGATTAGAAAATCAGTAACTTTGTAACTATGATGGATGTTAAGTAGTCTTATTGTGATGAAGTTTGCAATGTATACAAGTATTGATCATGTTGTACACCTGACACTAAAAAATAGTGTGTCAGTTATACCTCAATTTTTTTTAAATATCAAATGTAATTAATTTAGGAAATAAATCCTCTAGTAATCTCAACAGATTCAGAAAAAGTACTTGATCAAATTCATTAGCATTTGTGGCTAAAAACTCCCAGCAGTTGTAGAATAGAAGGAAAATCTTCGTAGACTACCAAAACCTTTCATAAGCTTCATATGTAGTGGTGAGCTGTTGAAAGTTTCCCTTGAAATTCATGAAAAGACATTTACTCATTATCACATCTTCAACTCATCATTTTAGTAATGCTTCTAGGCAGAGCAATACAGCAAATGAAAGACCAAATTGTGAGGATTGGACAGGAAGCAGTCAACTGGCCTAATTCACATATGACATGATTGTGTTGGTAGATCAAACAATATACAGATAAAATGTTAGAGTTCATAAGAGGGTTTAATAAGGTACCTCTATATAAAACCTGTGCACAAATTTAAATTGTATTTCCATGAACCAGCAAATTCTTAAAAACATACAATTTACAATAGCATCAAACAAATATCCTAGGACTAAATCTAAGGATATGCAAAAGCTTTATAGGAAAAATTGCAATACGTAATTAAGAGACATTTACTGATTTAAGTCAATGAAGAGAAATAGCACATTCATAGATTAAAAGACTGCAAAAATTGTATTTTCTACCAATTGATTTATAGATTAAACTCAGTAACTTTTTTTCAGTGAAATCTCAAGAAAAGTTCCAACAGGCCTGTGTGTGTTTGTGTGTGTGTGTAACAACAAATTGATTCCAAACTTACACAAAAAAGAAAAAAGCCTAAGTTTAAAATTCACATGAAATTTTAAAAGACCAAAGGTAGCCAAGGTATTCTTGAAGAAGTACCAGATGGCAGGATTTCCTCTACTGGATATCAAGATGATTTCTAAAGCTCCAGAGTAGCAGGAAAGTTCTTTCAATGAAAGTGCTGAGGTAATTGGATGTCCATATGGAATAAAATGATAATGAATCTCTAACCTCAGATCGTGTATGAAAATTGAACCCAATCAGATTAAGGCCAGAATGGGAAGAGCAAAAGGATGAAGTTTTGGAAGACAGTAAAGGAGACTATCTTCACTGCCTTGGGAGAGGGAAGAATTTCTTTAAAATGACTGGGAAAAAAGCACATAAAGGAAAATATTTGTAAGTTCAATTACACTGAAATTAAGAATTTCATTTAGAAGCACCATAAAACAGTGAAAACACAAGCCAAAGTGTGGGAGAAGACCTATTCCAACTCTGTCACTAACAGAGGACTGGTATTCAGAGCATTTAGAAAACTTTTACAATGAGGAAAAGATAGGGAAGCCTAAAAATGGGCAAAAGACTCCACCATCAGGCACTTCCCAAGAGGGGGAAATCCATGTGGCCAATGGACATGAAAAGGTACTCAGTCTCATCAGTGACAGGGAAATGCAAATTAAAATCAAGTCCCCCTATAGTGTCATGTGGGTGGCTTTCAGGTCTTACTGTTTATTAGCTTGATGTATCTTTTAAATACCTAGACGTCTAGTATGTACAACTCCTCTTGTTAAAAATATTAGCTGGGATTAAGCATGAGGATTTTTTGATAAATAATTTTGAATTTACAGAGAAGTTGCAAGAATGGCACACACAGACTGTCTCCTTGAGCCATTTGGTCACAACATGTAAGGTGCTGCATGACTGAAAAACATTTTATGGTCTCAATAGCAAGAGTTGGCAAGGATCTAGAGAAATAAGAACGCACATGTAGAATGAATGTTTAAATTAGTACCACCACATTGGGAGATGACTTAATGCTATAGGGGAATGTTTGAGATACTCCTATTCTATGGCTCAGAAATTTCACTCCTACTATATCATAGATACCTATACAAAAATGTTCATAGCAGCATCACTGATGAAATTTCAGAAACTGGAAACAACCCAAATGGTCATCATCGGCAGAAAGGATAAATAGATTGTGGTATTTTTACAACATAGAATCTACACAGCAGTGGAATTGGATGAATTACAGCTACACACAATATAGGTGCATGTTATAAACACATTAAGAAAATAAACAGGACAAAACATACACTCCATTTAACAAATTTAAAAACAGTAAAACTAAACGTATTATTTATGGATGTATGCGTTCCTAGCAAAAATATAAATGAAAGCAGGAAATAATAAGCATGAAAGTTGGGATAAGTGGTGATCTCTAAGTGGGGAAGCCAGGTCTTGGGAGTAGGAACAACTTCACAGATGGATTGCTGTTGTGATTTCTATTTTGTGGCCTACATGATGGTTGCAATAGCACATGGTTTTTTAACTATTTGTTGAACTATACATGTACATGTTATATGTGGGTAATATTTCACAGTAAAACTAGTGGCGGTGGTGGGCAGAGATGGAGATAGGGATTCCTGGTTTGATTTATGTGTTCCCAATAAAACTTATTGTTCACTGCAGCAGGCATTTGCCAGCAACAATAAAATGTTTGCTGTCTTAAAAAAATGGATTGGAGATGAGAAAATAACAATTCAGTAACAAGAATAGAAGTCATTGTATGGTTCAATGATAAATATTGAAATGCTAAAGGGCTGGTGAGCTAAAAAAGCAGATGGGTTTCAGCCAGTGCCATTCTTGCCCCCCTTGCTCTGTGCTGAATTTGTGTAAGTTCACAGTGATTCCTAAAATAACTCTCTCCGTTTTCTCCTAGATGGAAATGATAGCAGAAAGAATAGTTGTTGTTTTTTTACTGAAATATCATTGATAAGCAATCTTACATTGGTTTCAAGTGTATGACAGTGGATCAACAGTTAATCCGTATTATTAAATCCTCACCCCAACTAGTGCAGTTACTGTCTGTCAACAAAGAAAGATGTTACCGAATCATTGACTATATTCTCCATGATGTACTACCATCCCTGTGAACAACTTTAATATGATTGAGAATTTTGGTGCTCTTTTATCCCCCTCACCTTCCCCATCCACCCATCCCAAACTATCCCCCCATGGTAACCACCAGTCACTTCTCAGGGTCTGTGAGTCTAGTGCTATTTTGTTCATTGTTTTGCTTTGTTTTCATATTCCACAAATAAGTGAAATCATAAGGTATTTGTCTTTCTCTGCCTGACTTACTTCACTTAGCATAATACCCCCAAAGTATATCCATGTTGTTACAAATGGAAGGATTTTTTTTCACAGATGAGTAATATTCCATTGTGTATATATACCGCATCTTTATCCGTTCAGTTGATGGACACTTAGGTTGCTTCCATATCTTGGTTATTGCAAATACTGCAGTAATAAACATAGGGGTGCATATATATATGTGTGTGTGTGTGTGTGTGTGTGTATGTATATATATACATATATATATATATATACATATATATGTATATATATACATATATATATATGTATATATATATACACACACACATTTTTTGAGGTATCATTTCTATACAATCTTATGAAGGTTTTACGAGTGACATTATGGTTACTACATTCACCCATATACTAAAGTTCCCTCCCAAACCCCATTGCAGTCACTGTCCATCAGCATACTGATGCTGTCGAGTCACCATTTGACTTCTCTGTGCTATACTGCCTTCCCCGTGACCGCCCCACATTATCTGTGTAATCATAAGTCCTCTTAAACCTCTTCTCCTTCCCTCCCCACCCAACTTCCCCAGCCCCATTCCCTTTGGTGTAACCACTAGTCTCTTGGAGGCTGTGTTTCCTGCTGTTTTGTTCCTTCAGGTTTGCTTTGTTGTTAATACTCCACGAATGAGTGAAATCATTTGGTACTTGTCTTTTCCACCTGGCTTATTTCTCTTTCTTTTTTTATTTTTATTAAGGTTTAACACGAAAAACATTGTAGTTGCTGTATTCACCCAAATATCAAGTCCCCACCCAAACCCCATTGCAGTCACTGTCCATCAGCATAGAAAGATGCCACAGAGTCATTACTTGTCTTCTCTGTGCTACACTGTCTTCCCCGTGACCCCCCACACACCACGTGTGCCAATCTTAATGTTCCTCAATCCCCTTATCCCTCCCTCCTCACCTACCATCGCTCACCCCTCCCCTTTGGTAACTGCTAGTCCCTTCTTGGAGTCTGTGTGCTGTGTGTCTGCTGCTGTTTTGTTCCTTCAGTTTTGCTTTGTTGTTATACTCCACTCCATAAATGAATGAAATTATTTGGTACTTGTCTTTCTCTGCCTGGCTTATTTCACTGAGCATAATACCCTCCAGGCCCATCCAGGTTATTGCACATGGTAGGATTTGTTTTCTTCTTATGACTGAATATTATTCCATTGTGTATATGTACCACATCTTCTTTATTCATTCATCTACTAATGGACGGTTAGATTGCTTCCATATCTTGGCTACTGTAAATAGTGCTGTGATAAACATAGGGGTACCTATGTCTTTTTGAATCTGGAATCTTGTTTTCTGTGGGTAAATTCCTAGGAGTGGAATTACTGGATCAAATGGTATTTCTATTTTTAGTTTTTTGAGGAACCTCCGTATTGCTTTCCACAGTGGTTGAACTAGTTTACATTCCGACCGGCAGTGCAGGAGGGTTCCCCTTTCTCTGTGTCCTCGCCAGCATTTGTTGTTCCTTGTCTTTTTGATGTTGGCCATTCTGACTGTTCTGAGCTGATATCTCATTGTTTTAATTTGCATTTCCCTGATGATTAATGATGTGGAGAATCTTTTTCATGTGCCTGTTGGCCATCCGAATTTCTTTGGAGAAGTGTCTGTTCATATCCTCCACCCATTTTTTAATTGGGTTATTTGCTTTCTGGGTGTTGAGGCGTGTGAGCTCTTTATATATTTTGGATGTTAACCCCATGTCGGATATGTCATTTATGAATATAGTCTTCCATAATGTAGGATGCCTTTTTGTTCTGCTGATGGTGTCGTTTGTTGTACAGAAGCTGTTTAGTTTCATGTAGTCCCATTTGTTCATTTTGGTTTTGTTTCCCTGAGCGAGGAGATGCATTCAGGAAAAAGTTACTCATGTTTATATTCAAGAGAGTTTTGCCTATGTTTTCTTCTAAGGGTTTTATGGTTTCATGACTTACATTCAGGACTTTGATCCATTTTGAGTTTACTTTTGTGTAGGGAGTTAGACAGTAATCCAGTTTCATTCTCTTACATGTAGCTGTCCAGTTTTGCCTACAACAGTTATTGAAGAGGCTATTGTTTCCCCATTATACATCCATGGCTCCTGTATTGTATATTAATTGGCTATATATGTGTGGCTTTATATCTGGGCTCTCTATTCTGTTGCATTGCTGTATGGGTCTGTTCTTGTGCAAGTACCAAACTGTCTTGATTACTGTGGCTCTGAGTAGAGCTTGAAGTCCCGCTTTTTTCTTCCTTCTCTGGATTGCTTTGGCTATTCAGGGTCTTTTGTGGTTCCATATGAATTTTAGAACTGTTTGTTCTAGTTCATTGAAGAATGCTGTTAATATTTTGCTAGGGATTGCACTGAATCTGTAGATTGCTTTAGGCAGGATGTCCATGTTGACAATATTACTTCTTCCTATCCATCAGCACAGGATGTATTTCCATTTATTGGTGTCTTCTTTAATTTGTCTCATGAGTGTCCTGTAGTTTTCAGGGTGTTGGTCTTTTCCTTCCTTGGTTAGGTTTATTCCTAGGTATTTTATTCTTTTTGATGGAATTGTTTTCTTGATTTCTTTTTCTGCTTGTTCATCCTTACTATATAAGAATACAATGGATTTCTGTTTATTGATTTTGTATCTGCAACTTTGCTGAATTCAGGTTTTAGTTCTCGTAGTTTTGGGGTGGAATCTATAGGGTTTTTTACATACAATATCATGTCAACTGCAAACAGTGACAGTTTCACTTTTTCCCTACCAATCTGGATACCTTATATTTCTTTGTGTTGTCTGATTGCTGTGGCTAGGACCTCCAGTACTAAGGTTGAATAAAAGTGTGTAGAGTGGGCATCCTTGTCTTGTTCCCGATCTTAGATGAAAAGCTTTCAGCTTCTCGCTGTTAAGTATGATTCTGGCTGTGGGTTTGTCGTATTTGGCCTTTATTATGTTGAGGTACTTGTCCTCTATCCTCATTTTGTTGAGAGTTTTTATCATGAATGGATGTTGCCTATGTTTTCTTCTAATAGTTTTATAGTTTCACCAGCTATTTTCATTTTCCCCATTTTTTTATTGCTTCCACCCTCCATCTCTGTGCGTGTGTGTGTATGGTTGTGCATATACATGACTGTGAACACATACATTCATTTCTCTTAGGTAGCCTTCTAAGATTGAAATCGCTGGGTCATGTGGTATGTTTTTGTTAACGTTTTTACCCTGATGAACTCTTTTCAAAGTAACTTAGTATTATGTTCCATCCACCAATGTATGAGGGTTCCAGTTTTTCCACATCTCCTACTGTACTTACAGTCTTTCTGACAAGGCCATGCTAGTGGGTATGAAGTAGTATCGCATTGTAGATTTAACTTACATTTCTCTAGTACTAGTGATATTGAGCATGCCCTCTGTGGATAAAATGAGAGTTCCTGTGGCCTGGATTCTCACTTGGCCCTGGTTGATTAGCTGCACACCTGTGGGCAATACATGGCTGTTGACTCTATATAAAGAGTTCCGCCCAGTGCTCTGTGCATGATACGGACAGTGGTATGGCTGCAAGGCTTCAGGAGAGCAGAGCAGAGGCTGGAGTGGTGGCAGTGCGAGGACAGAGGCCCAGAGGACAGCTGTGCGGGACGGCTGTGGGAACAGAGGGTCCCAGAGGATGGCTGTGTGGGATGGCTGTGTGGGACAGCTGTGCGGACAGAGGGTCCCAGAGGACGGCTGTGCAGGCAGAGGGGCCCAGAGGCAGAGACTGACTTGCTTCATGCAGACTCGCTCTGAGTGAACAGGATTTTAGTGACTGACCTGCCACTATGGAAATAAAGTTGGGTATAAGCCTTTCACCCCAAGAACGTTTTGCTGTCAATTTCTTTGGTCATATTGAATCCATAGCGAACTTGCCCGGGGCTGAAACCCATTGGCAAGACAATACGCATTTAAAAATAAATCTTGAGTTATTTTAACCTAGATAGTTATGAGCATATTGCCTCATGTAAGTATGTGGTATTTTAATAAAATATGTTGGAATATAGACTTGATCTTTGGATTGAAAGAAAAACATTGACTCGCAGACAGAAATTTGGAGAGTTGACAGATTTGAAAGAAAGGATTTTGTCTATGCAGATTCTTCCCTGCCTCCCTTCTGTCACAAATGAGTCCCCTTTCTTTTAGGCAAGAATGTGATAACCTCCATTTACAACCGGAACTTAATTTAGTTATAATAAATGCTGTTCTCTTTTCAATATTGCACCCTATGGTGACATAATGGGTAGCTAATCTCTTATGAACTTGAGAACACATTTCATGGGGAAGAAAAGTAAACAAATGACCAAGCCACCAAAGGAGGAGCATGAGAGGGGAGCTGTAAAGCCCGGTTTGGGAAGCTTCATAGGAATCTCCTGCAGCTCTGAAAGCAGGTGTTTGACTCACCCAGGAAACCTGGAACCTGAGAGCGTGGATAAGTTTCTTTGGCTGATGAGGGGAGAATTGCTAATGTGTTGAGACTGTTCTGTGCTCAGCATTTGTTTTGACAAAAACTGCTGGGGTGCTTATGAAGGACAAGATGACCATCAAGCATGAGAGCGAGCTATTCTGGGGGAATCTATTTTAGGGTGCCATACAAAAGGTCCTCTTAGAGGTGTGAAGAATCATCTTCACAAGAGAACAATCCAAAGTGGATCTCCAGGTTCCTTTAGGCCTAAGGACAAAGAAAGGCCAACTGAGTGCATTACATTGACTCAGGTCAAGGGAGCTGTAGGTGAGAACTGCAGTGGGTACAGAAGTGCCCCTGAGAAAAAGAATCAGTTTTAAAATAGTCAGATTCAAACTGCTCAAATCATAGAATAGTTATCAGCTGGATAAGAACTCTACCGCCCCCTACAGTTATCCTAGCTGAGGGAGGAGGGATGCAATTTGGAAAGGAAGAAAAGACCATTCCTGAGCCTGGCCTAGCTGATTAACTCTGACCTTGGCATTTTTGTACTTACATGGAGCTGGACATTCTGTTTCAGTGCTTTGTGAGTTAAAACAGCTCTATGGGCTTTTTATTACTTGTGAATAAGGTTTTCCTTTTTCTCTGTGGGTGGAAGAAAAATAGCTGGATATTTAAAAGTGTAGTAGGAGATGATGTTGCCTGCCGATTATATTCCATGAGTGAAAAATAGTGGTTATGTGTATTAACAGATTTTTGTTGGAACACATTTTTTGTTCGGATGTGTGTGTGCATATATGTCAACTATTTGCATTTATACTAAGTTTATTTGGTCACAAATTTTATGTGGCCAAATGTGTTGATAATTTTCTTTTATAACTTCTGCTTTTGTTTGAAAAATCTTTCTTTATTAAATAATACCACTTAGCTTGTTTTTCTAAAATATGTAATGGTTGAATGTTTTCATGAAAAGCCTAAACACTTTCTGATCTGGACTTCATTTTGGTGTATGTGTTATGAGATGTGTAAAGTTCACAAATTGGTATTTCCCAAAATGTTGATTTAATAATCACCTTTACATTTATGAGTTATATATTTTATACTCTACTACCTAATGGAGAACATTCACTTATGGTAATTTTCTTTAGTTAGTATGTACTACTTAGCAAGCACAAGCCAGGGTAGGTACTCCTGGGATTGGATTTTAAGGGGCTTAAGTGAGATGGAGTATAAGACTGGATAAGCAAGAATTCTTTGATGTGGAGGCTTTTTGGGGGGAGACAGGGTTTATCACTCAAGAACCCCAGGAGGTGGAGGAAATTTGCTGTTAGGCTCTGTATTAGAACTCAGGAGATGGCAATGTTCAATGCCAAGTGAAGTGGAAATGCACCCACAGTCCTGCAGTTCAGTTTGATACACTTAACTACTGAAAGCATAGACCCCATAGGTTAAGGAGCTCAGTCCCACAGCACCACCCCCACTTCAAAATACCAGGCCCAGCTCCCAAGTCCCTAGGCTACTTGCTCTTCTGTCTGACTTGGCCACAAGTTTGGGGTTCCCATGACCATCCTTCATGTTTGATAATTCACTAGAATGACTCAGGAAGGTGCTATATTTAGGGTTACTGATTTATTTCTAAAGGATGTAAAGGGATAACCAGATGAAAATATACATAGGCAGCAAGGCCTGGGCATGGTCTCCATGCCATTCCCAAGCATGTCACCCTCTCAGTTCATAGATGTGTTCACCAACCCAGAAGCTCTCTGAGCCTCATTTCAGAGTCTTTGTTTATTAATGGGGTTTCATTATACCAGCACGATTGATTAAATCGTGGGCCATATGACAACTCAATTTCCAGTCTCCCTCCCTTGAATATTATGGGAGGCAAGAAATTCTTTTTAACTTGGCATAGTGATTACAGATAAGCCTCAAATAATGTAGAAGTAAACATTGCCAAGAGAATACTGCAAAGGAAGAATAAGGAAGGGACTTTGGAGCTGTAATGATTATTGGAATATATTTTATAAAGAAGCTAGAGTAGTTGTGCAAGAAGCAAACCCTGTAGAAAATCCAGAAACAAAAAACATACCAGAGAATTTAAAGTATGTAAAGTAATTTACACTAGGTGAGAAAACTTAATTTAGGACAAGTGAATAACCATTTTTTAAAAAGTTCTTAAGTGATATACTGTGCTCCAAAATAAATCTTGGATTGAATAAAGATTTAGTTGGGAAATGAAAGTAAAGAAAGTGTAAATCTAAGGCTGGACCAAAGGGGAAGGTTACTGGAGATTTTACTAGAGAATGTACATTCTTTTCTCATCAGTCTGCACTTGATGACACACACTGCTACTGTTAGAACCCAAAACTACCTCCGGGCATAGTAAGCCCCCCCTTTGTATCACCTACAGCAGCTGCACCCCAGCCTTGAATCCCCCCAAGGCCTCACCCCCAACCTAGTTCTAAGAAAACTGTGTTCTAGTTACTGGAAAACCCACCCATTGTTTTAGTGACCCTCATTCTAGATAGTTTCTCTAGCAACAACCAGCCACCCCACCGGAAAGGGCAAAGGTAACCTGCCCTTACCATAAAAGGTACCTACTTCCCTTTATCTACATATCTTCTAAGTTACATCAGCCAGCAACTCGGCGCCAGCTGAGCTCAACCTATAGAAAATGTTCAAGACATACTTGTTTTAAACCATCCAGTCAGCCCCCCTTCTTCCTGAACCTCGTAATGCATAGAAGTCACGAGACCAACTTCCCGCTCAATTTCCTTTATAAGCAGCTTCCCCCTTGCTGCCATTGCTGCTCTCTCCTTTAGAGGCAGCCATTCTGTCTTTCAGGCAATAAACTTCGCTGCTGGAGATCTCGTGTCCTCCTTTCCTGAATGAGTGAATCGGGTAGCTGAAGAACCCCCCTTTCAGCCAGTCTTTGAAACCAAAAAAAATGCCTTCTGTTATTGCATCCTTGGAGACCTCCTGGGGCCCAGCGGGATTTAGAAGAGGAGTAAACTGAAGGATAAGGAGATTTAGTTTTTTAGAGGAGTTTTGTGGGGAGGAGACGGCTTTTCCATATGGACTAGTCTTCTGCCAATTTCCTGACTCAGCCACCTCTCACTGACATTGAAGGGAACCCAACGCTGCTGTCAGGTACAGGCTGAGATTTGCCAGGCCTGGGCCCCACACGTGCTCTCTCAGCACCCATGGCTCCCAGTTCCCTGCGTTGTGATGCAGTCTGGGTGGGGTGTGTTGCTAGGCTACAGTTAACTGTTCTAACTGCTGATTGGGTGGTGGGCTATTGAGACCACGGTTGGCTCATACAGCACTAGTGCTGTGTAGCGGACGGCAGCAGGGGAGTTGAGGTCTCCTGAAGCCTGATGCTCTGGCATGATGAAGTGGATTTTTGACTTCTGGGGTAGGAAGGGCAGGTGGTCTATGGGCCCCTTCAGCACCCTGCTGAGGGTAGGCACTGTGGCCAAGAATGTGGAGGAATCCCTGTACCAAATCCGAAACAAAGATCTCGGAAAGATCCACAGGGCTGCCAGCATGGGCAAAGTAGCCAGAGTAGAGCATATTCTGTCTCTGGGGAAAAATGGTGTGAATGACAAGGATAAAATGAACAGGTAAGAGGGATTAAGAGGAGGTGGGGACACAGGAAAGTGGCACCTTTCCGGGCTCACCCGGGGAGCCGAGCCTCCCTGGCACAAAGGCCTCGCAGCACTTGAGTCCTGGAAGTCTGACGAGGGGTCTGGCGTCCAGACCCATGTAATGAGCAGCAGAGCCAAAAACTAGCTGGTTTCAGATCCACTCATAATTTCCCTTATAGAGCACTTGACTGACAGTTTTGCAGTGATTTAACTAAACATCAGTAGTAATAGAAAATGAAGTATAGACAGCACTTTATTTTTAATGTACACATTTTCATACAATAATATTAGATATTACAGAAAAGTGCCTAATGGCATAAAAGTGCCTAACAAAAAGTAATACTGCATAAAAGTACATAATGAGAAAAACAAAAAGTTCTGTAATTGATCAACTGGTAAAAATTCTATTGGTAAAATCCAATATCCACTTTATATTGGTGGATCCACAGTATATGTTATTTACTGATAGACCTTGGAAAGGAATTTTGAAGTGGGAAAATCTTTCTAGAGTAAGAAGATTCATTTCCTCAAAATCTGTGCTTTATCAATTTCACATAAACCAGATAAAAAATAACCATGGTTTTAAAAACTGGGGGTGACATATGCTGTCCTCTTTTATTGCTGTGATGAAATTTAGAAAACTTGTACACAAAGATTTGCCCTTCTAGATATCAAGATGTGCTGTAAATTTCCACAGAGTGTTCCGTTACTAACAGCTGAAAAGACAGTTATAAATGAATTCCCAAATATATATAAGACTTCAGAACTTGATTCTGATAACATTTCGTATCAGTAGGAAGAGGTGAATTATTCATAAATGGTGGAGAAATACCTGCTAACTATTTGGAGAAGACTAGCTAGATTTTTATCCCACAAAAATAAGTTCCAGATGGAATTTGTATTACCAGTGTATTTTTCTTTTCCTTTTTAAAAAATCTGAGTTCCACAATGAACATGTATAAAAATTGTAGTGGAAGTTTGTTAATGAAATAATTCTGTGGGAGAGAAGAAGTATGAATTGCATAGATGAAAATAACTCCCTACTTTAAAAAAAATTTTTGAAGAGTGGTATCTTCTGACAACTTTTACCCTGTTCAGAAGTAAAGGGAATTTTTTTATCTGTGCCTGTAGATTTTATTATGTATATGTTAATTATATACATTTTTTATTACATGTAGCCTTATTATATATATGTAAACAATTATAGACCAATTAGTTGCATCCTTGTGAAAATAAAAAATAGTAAATACAAAGGATGTTACTATTGCAAAAGTTTATAAAATTGTGTTCTTATGAAAACAAAAATCAAAAATAGCAACTATTACTATTGCAAAAATATTGCCTTTCTGAAAGTATTCTTTAAAAATACCAAACTCTCCAACTGCATCCATTTTTCAATCCATTGATTGATTCATCAGGAATAACTTGAATACCTATTACGCAGCAAACATATTCTTACTTGGGATTCTTTCATTCTTCAAGACTTCATGTTGCCCAGGATGAGCAAGATGAGAAATTTTAAATTGAAGTGTTAGGATCCAATCTCAACTGAAGCTTTTCCTCCTTCCTTTCAAACAAAAGCAGTTCTGATGGTACAAAATTGTAAAAGATAACCTTTACCTGCCTTCTTGAAAGTTTATAATAATACTCAGCACTAAATTGATCATAGGAAAATACCTGATTTTCATACAACCTATAAATCTAAGTATTGAATAAAATCAGCTATCCCTATCACTTGCATCCTGAGTTTCCTTTGGCTTGAAGTTTCATGAAAATTAGAATAAGAATTACTTTTTAAAAAATTCTGTTTCTCTTTTGACAATTCAGAACAGTACCGTTATCCCATAATGCTTTTAAGAACTAAAATATACTTAAATGTAAGCATGTGAACTGCAGTAGATCTGTTGTATATATGATTATTTCATTTAACAAATGTCACAATGGATTGTCTGATCCACTATTTTATGCACCAATAAGAAATTTTTTAAATGCTGCCAAATATAGTTGTTAGACTTTATGAATTATAATTGCATTCCAATGTGAGATGTTAAAATGTGAGAAAATGAGAATCTTAAAATCATTAAAATACAGTGTTCTCTTTAATTCTTAAAACATATTTGCAAAGTATAGTTATATCATTTTACTAAATTAAATTGTCTTCATAATGTAGTAGTTATAATAATGATTATAATAATAATATAACAATTGCTGACCTGCTGTTTGTGATAGGAACTGTTCTAAAACACTTAGCATAGATTCCCATTTAAACACAACAGTAGTATCCTGTGAGATAACTTATTTTTATCCCCATCATGTGGATGAGAAAATTGAGGCCCAGAAAGGCCAAGTGGTAGGATTCAAACCCATAGTGAGCTGAATCCCAAGGTCATGCTCTTTCTATTCAGATAGACTGTACTTTCATTAATGTGCTGAGTAATAAAAAGCTGATAAATACTGTACCTCCTCCAGACAAAAGTAAATATTTGTTTTACAGCATATGAATAACACGCTATTTAATATTTATAATTACATGAATAATTGTATGTTTTGAGGGAGTGCATTATAATTTTCTAACAAATCGTCTCACTTTCCTAGGACTGCTCTACATTTGGCCTGCGCCAATGGCCATGTAAAAGTGGTCACCCTCCTAGTGCAGAGAAAATGTGAGCTTGACCTACGTGACAATGAAAAGAAGACACCTCTGCTGAAGGTATGTAGCAGCCGTCTATGCCAGCCTGAGATGGTTTTGATGTAATAGCTGAGAAGAGAAATGAATTTATCTCATTTAAGTATATCTCACTGGTGAAACCTATAGAGTGTCTGGTTTGAAATTCTAGTTATAGTCTGTTTCTTGGTATAATACCGACAGGCCATACAATGCCAGCAAGAGGACTGCGCACTTATTCTTCTGGAATCTGGCGCCAATCCACATGTCATGGACATCTCTGGCAACAACGCACTCCACTATGCAGCTTGTGGCTCACGTATAACAACAGCGGCACGGCTGCTTTTATACAACATAGACATGGAAGCAAGAAACAAGGTATGCATCAACCAACTTTATCTACAAAGATTTGAAATAACATGTTTTTAATTTCTTTAGTAGCCATGGATAACAAAATTCTTTCATATATACATCTGTATGTATGTGTGTGTAGATGTAGACACATACATATACTACATACTGTACATCAGGCCCTGTCACCATACAAACAACTCCAAAGCCAAGTCAGGGAGGCCTAGAGAAAGGTGGTGCCCATACAGAGGGCAGAACAGTCTCCTAGCTACCCTGCCCCACCCCAGGGGGAGGACCTTGCCATGAGTGCCTGGGAGGAGGTGGTAGGCTCAGAGCCCACAAAGGACTGAAGACTGAGAAGGAGGTATGAGGTGATAGTGGAGACTGGCTGCTCTGCAGGGCCTTAGGAAATGGGTGCTGCTGGGGATAGGTGGAAGAAGTGGAGAAACTGGTACAGGGCCAGAGGAGCTAGGTGAGTGCATGTGGGAGGGGGAAGCGGCAGACCACAGGCCCTGAGCACTCCAGGACCCCAGGGCTCTGAAGATTAGGGAGAGGGACTTGGGTCATGTCTTGACATCAGTAGGACCATTCCCTTGTGCTGGCGATGGCTCTGCCAGCCTGTACCACCTTAGGGTTTCTCACTCAGAGAGTAGCTCTTGCTCAGCCTCGTGTAGCTCCTCACTGGCTTACACCTGTACTTGAGGAGCAGGTGATGTCAAAGCTGGTCTGCCAGTTCTTTTTTCTGTACATACAGTATCTCCCATGCTGCAGCCCTGACAGGTTGCTATAGCTAGGGTCAATATTACATATTTCGAAACCAGAAAATGCTTATTTTTTATTAAAAAAAATTTTTTTATTTTGGTATTGTTAGTCTACAATTATACGTGCAGCATTATGGTTACTAGACAGCCCACATCATCAAGTTCCACCCACCTACCCCATTACAGTTATTGCCCATCAGCGTAGTAATAAGCTATAGAATCACTACTTGTCTTCTCTTGAGTTGTACAGCCCACCCCATACCCCCCTTCCTACATTATGTCTGCTAATCGTAATGCCCCATTTTCCCCCTTCTCCCTCCCTTCCCACCCATCCTCCCCATTCCCTTTCCCTTTGGTAACTGTCAGTCCATTCTTGGAGTCTGCTGCTGTTACGTTCCTTCAGTTTTTTTCTTGCACAGATGAGTGAAATCATTTGATACTTGTCTTTCTCTGCCTGGCTTATTTCACTGAACGTAACACCCCCTAGCTCCATCCATGTTGCAAATGTCTGCATTTGTTTTCTTCTTATAGCTGAATAATATTCCCATTGTGTATATGTACCACATCTTCTTAATTCATTCATCTACTGATGGACACATAGGTTGCTTCCATTTCTTGGCTATTGTAAATAGTGCTGTGATAAACATAGGGGTGCATATGTCTTTTTCAAATTGGGCTGCTGCATTCTTAAGGTAAATTCCTAGGAGTGGGATTCCTGGGTCAAATGGTATTTATTTTGAGTTTTTTGAGGAACCTCCATACTACTTTCCACAATGGTTGAACTAATTTGCATTCCCACCAGCAGTGTAGGAGGGTTCCCCTTTCTCCACATCCTTGCCAACATTTGTTGTTGTTTGTGTTTTGGATGTTGGCCCTCCTTACTGGTGTGAGGTGATGTCTCATTGTGGTTTTAATTTGCATTTCTCTGATGATTAGCAATGTGGAGCATCTTTTCATGTGCCTATTGGACATTTGAATTTCTTCTTTGGAGAAGTGTCTATTCAGATCCTCTGCCCATTTTTTAATTGGCTTATTTGCTTTTTGTTTGTTGAGGTGCATGAGCTCTTTATATATTTTGCTTGTTAACCCCTTATCAGATATGTCATTTATGAATATATTCTCCCATACTGTAGGGTGTCTTTTTGTTCTACTGATGGTGTCCTTTGCTGTACAGAAGCTTTTCAGCTTGATATAGTCCCACTTGTTCATTTTTGCTTTTGTTTCCCTTACCCGGGGAGATATGTTTATGAAGAAGTTGCTCATGTTTATGTCCAAGACATTTTTGCCTATGTTTTTTTCTAAGTTTTATGGTTTCATGACTTACATTCAGGTCTTTGATCCATTTTGAGTTTACTTTTGTGTATGGGGTTGGACAATAATCCAGTTTCATTCTCTTACATGTAGCTGCCCAGTTTTGCCAACACCAGCTGTTGAAGAGGCTGTAATTTCCCCATTCTATATCCATGGCTCCTTTATTGTATATTAATTGCCGTATATGTTTGGTTTAATGTCTGGATTTTCCATTCTGTCCCACTGGTCTGTGGATCTGTTCTGGTGCCAATACCAAATTGTCTTGATTACTGTGGCTTTCTAGTAGTGCTTGAAGTCTGGGAGTGTAATTCCCCCTGTTTTATTCTTCTTTCTCAGGACCGCTTTGGCTATTTGGGGTCTTTTGTGATTCCATATGAATTTTAGAACTATTTGTTCCAGTTCATTGAAGAATGCTGTTGGTATTTTGATAGGGATTGAGTTAAATCTATAGATTGCTTTAGGTAGTATAGCCATTTTGACAATATTTATTCTACCTAGCCAAGAGCATGGGATGAATTTCCATTTGTTAGTGTCCTCTTTAATTTCTCTTAGGAGTGTCTTGTACTTTTCAGGGTATAGGTCTTTCACTTCCTTTTGTTAGGTTTATTCCTAGGTATTTTATTCTTTTTGATGCAATTGTGAATGGAATTGTTTTCCTGATTTCTCTTTCTGTTAGTTCATCATTAGTGTATAGGAAAGCAACAGATTTCTGTGTGTTAATTTTGTATCCTGCAACTTTGCTGAATTCAGATGTTAGTTCTAGTAGTTTTGGAGTGGAGTCTTTAGGGCTTTTTCTGTACAGTATCATGTCATCTGTAAATAGTGACACTTTGAATTCTTCTTTAGCAATCTGGATGCCTTGTATGTCTTTGTTTTATCTGATTGCCGTGGCTAGGACCTCCAGTACTACGTTGAATAACAGTGGGGATAGTGGGCATCCCTGTCTTGTTCCTGATCTTAGATGAAAAGCTTTCAGCTTCTCGCTGTTAAGTATGATGTTGGCTGTGGGTTTGTCATATATGGCCCTTATGATACTGAGCTACTTGCCCTCTATACCCATTTTGTTGAGAGTTTTTATCATGAATGAATCTTGAATTTAGTCAAATGCTTTTTCAGCATCTATGGAGATGATCATGTGGTTTTTGTCCTTTTTGTTATTGTGGTGGATGATGTTGATGAATTTTCGAGTGTTGTATCATCCTTGCATCCCTTAGATGAATCCCACTTGATCATGGTGTATGATCCTCTTATGTGTTTTTGAATTTGGTTTGTTGAGTATTTGTTGAGTAATATTTTGTTGAGTATTTTTGCCATCTATGTTCATCAGGGATATTGGTCTATAATTTTCTTTTTTGGTGCGGTCTTTGCCTTGTTTTGGTATTAGAGTGATGCTGGCTTCATAGAATTAATTTGGAAGTATTCCCTCCTCTTCTATTTTTTGGAAAACTTTAAGGAGAATGGCGAATGGGTATTATTTCTTCTCTATATGTCTGATAAAATTCAGCGGTGATTTCATCTGACCCCGAGGGTTTTGTTCTTGGGTAGTTTTCTGATTACTGATTCAATTTCATTGCTGGTAATTGGTCTCTTTAGGTTTTCTGTGTCTTCCTTTGTTATTCTTGGAAGGTTGTATTTTTCTAAGAAGTTGTCCGGTTTTTCAAGGTTTTCCAGCTTGTTAGCATATAGATTTTCATAGTATTCTTTTATAATTCTTTGTATTTCTGTGGGGTCCGTCGTTATTTTTCTTTTCTCATTTCTGATTCTGTTTATGTGTGTAGATTCTCTTTTGCTCTTAATAAGTCTGGCTAGGGGTTTATCTATTTTGTTTATTTTTTTAAAGAACCAGCTCTTGGTTTCATTGATTTTTTTCTATTGTTTTATTCTTCTCAATTTTATTTATTTCTTCTCTGATCTTTATTATGTCCCTCCTTCTGGTGACTTTGGGCCACATTTGTTCTTCTTTTTCCAATTTAAATAATTGTGACTTTAGACTATTCATTTGGGATTGTTCTTCCTTCTTTAAATAGGCCTGGATTGCTGTATACATTCCTCTTGCTTTCCTATACACTAATGATGAACTAACAGAAAGAGAAATCAGGAAAACAATTCCATTCACAATTGCATCAAAAAGAATAAAATACCTAGGAATAAACCTAACAAAGGAAGTGAAAGACCTATACCCTGAAAAGTACAAGATACTCCTAAGAGAAATTAAAGAGGACACTAACAAGTGGAAATTCATCCCATGCTCTTGGCTAGGAAGAATAAATATTGTCAAAATGGCTATACTACCTAAAGCAATATACAGAGTCAACGCTATCCCTATCAAAATACCAACAGCATTCTTCAATGAACTGGAACAAATAGCTCTAAAATTCATATGGAAGCACAAAAGACACTGAATAGCCACAACAATCCTGAGAAGGAAGAATAAAACAGGGGGAATTACACTCCCAGACTTCAAGCTCTACTACAAAGCCTCAGTAATTAAGAGAATTTAGTATTGGCACAAGAACAGACCCACAGACCAGTGGTACAGAATGGAAAATCTAGACATTAACCCAAACATATATGGTCAATTAATATATGATAAAGGAGCCTTGGATATACAGTGGGGAGATGACAGCCTCTTCAGCAGCTGGTGTTGGAAAAACTGGACAGGTACATGTAAGGGAATGAAACAGGACTACTGTCTAATAACCTCATACACAAAAGTAAACTCAAAATGGATCAAAGACCTGAATGTAAGGCATGAAACCATAAAACTCTTAGAAAAAAAACATAGGCAAAAATGTCTTGGACATAAACATGAGCGACTGCTTCATGAACATATCTTCCTGGGAAGGGAAAGAAAAGTAAAAATGAACAACTGGGACTATATCAAGGTGAAAAGATTCTGCACAGCAAAGGACACCATCAGTAGAACAAAAAGCCATCCTACAGTTTGGGAGAATATATTCATAAATGACATGTCATATTAGGGGTTGACATCCAAAATATATAAAGAACTCACGCACCTCAACAAACAAAAAGCAAATAAGCCAATTAAAAATGGGCAGAGGAGCTAAACAGACACTTCTCCAAAGAAGAAATTCAGATGGCCAACAAGCACATGAAAAGATGCTCCACATCACTAATCATCAGAGAAATGCAAATTAAAACTACAATGAGATATCACCTCACAGCAGTAAGGATGGCCAACATCCAAAACACAAACAACAACAAATGTTGGTGAGGATGTGGAGAGAGGGGAACCCTCCTACACTGCTGGTGGGAATGCAAATTAGTTCAACCATTGTGGAAAGTAGTATGGAGGTTCCTCAAAAAACTCAAAATAAATACCATTTGACCCAGGAATCCCACCCCTAGGAATTTACCCTAAGAATGCAGCAGCCTAGTTTGAAAAAGACAGATGCACCCCTATGTTTATCGCAACACTATTTACAATAGCCTAGAAATGGAAGCAACCTAAGTGTCCATCAGTAGATGAATGGATAAAGAAGGAGTGGTACATATACACAATGGAATATTATTCAGCCATAAGAAGAAAACAAATCCTAACATTTGCAACAACATGTATGGAGCTTGAGGGTATCATACTCAGTGAAATAAGCCAAGCAGAAAAAGACAGGTGTCAAATGATTTCACTCATATGTGGAGCATAAGAGCAAAGCAAAAAAAAAAAAAAAACCAAAAAAACTGAAAGAACAAATATCGGAGTTTTTTCCCCTCTCTCCCGCCGGTCCCGCTCTGGGTCAGGACTACAGCTCTTGTGTTACAAGCTCTTTCTGTTGCAAGCTCTTTCCGTAACCCTCTGAGGAAGGGAGGGAGAGGGGCTCGCCCCGATAGGCAGAGCAAGGGAGGTAAGCGCCGGCTGTCCGCCCGTTCCCGCAGCCTCCAGCTCTCGGCGGTGCCGCTGCTTGCAGCCGCTCCAGCCTCTGCTGCTGCCGCCGCTGGCTGCTGGCCGCTGGCCGATCGCCGCTGGCCGCTGGCCGCTGGCCACTCGCCGCTGGCCGCTGGCCGATCGCCGCTGGCCGCTGGCCGCTGGCCACTCGCCGCTGGCCGCCCCTTTTCCCCGGAGACAATCAGACGCGACAGGAAGTTCACTCAAGGGGAGAACTCGTTTATTGGGGCTCAGGGCATGGGATATATAGGGTGAAGCCTCCCCCCATCGGTCACCTATGCCAATAAGGTGACTTTACTTTTCCGAATCAGGCACAGAGCTGCGCGCCTGCGCAGCTGTCTCTGATGTAAGAAGCGGACCGGAGTGGGCGCAGCTAAACCTCAGGGGGCTTTTGGCGGCCACCCCTGCAGCGCGGCTGAGTTCTCAGTGGCCATCTTTGTGGCATCGCTGAGATTCAAAGGCAGTTCCCAGCAGCCACCCTCGTGGTGAGGCTGAGATGCAAAGGCAGTTCCCAGCGGCCACCCTCGTGGCGAGGCTGGATGCAAAGGCAGTTCCCCACAAACAAACAGCAGCAGACTCACAGAACCCAAGAATGGACTAACAGTTACCAAAGGGAAAGGGACTGGGGAAGATGGGTGGGAAGGGAAGGACAAGGGGGAAAAAAGGGGCATTATGATTAGCAGACACAATGTTGGCGGGGGGAAGGGGCCGGCTGTACTACTCAGAGAAGACAAGTAGTAATTCTACAGCATCTTAGTATGCTGATGGACAGTGAGTGTTATGGGGTTGGTAGGGGCTACATGATCAAGTGGGGAGTTTAATAACCATAGTGTTGCAGATGCCATTGTAGATTAATGATATAAAAAAAAAATTTCATATTGAGCTTACTAACAGTGAAGATAAAACAAAACTGTTTTCTTTAATAGGAGAAAACCCATGGACCGTTTATTAATAAGCAATCAAGTTTCATTTGAAGCCTGTATCTTTTCATTCAGAGCCCATTTCCTAATGACCCATTTGAGACAGTAGTGCCTGGCTTTGACATTTGGGATCCTGTTACCACTGATAGAAGACAGT
Organism: Phataginus tricuspis; assembly: GCA_029783875.1. Taxonomy (NCBI): domain Eukaryota; kingdom Metazoa; phylum Chordata; class Mammalia; order Pholidota; family Manidae; genus Phataginus; species Phataginus tricuspis. The sequence continues at coordinate 35,554,222 of JAQQAC010007890.1, read as the reverse complement.
CAAGGAATTTTGTATACCTGGAGAAAACCTTCATTTTTACTGGAAAGCTGTCTAAACTGTATCCCTGAAATGCTAATTCCTCAAATGTTAATGTTTGCAACAAAAATGGTATTGAGCAAATAGGGAGTAAGCAAAGTTAAACAGATTTCTTTAGTACTAGACATATGATGCACAGTTTTAGAATATTTCTCAAACAAAGATCATGGAATCTTTTCACTGGGGCATAGCCATTAACTTTTGGTAAAGTAAATATTCTTTGGAATGATTATTGTAAGAAATACTACTCTTAGAGAGACTCACTTAGGTTATTAATGCAGTAAAAATACTTAAAGCTCTTCCTACTATGGTTTTAAAGCTTAGAGGTATAGAGAGATTAAGAAATAGTCCCTGACCTAAAAAAGCTCTTGGTTTAGATGGGGAGCAATAAGGTAAATAGAGAACACCATGGTCAATAATGTGATGGAAGCAAAGCCTTCTTGGAACACTTCAGTGTTTGAAGTGAGTTTTGGAGAATGACCTTGAAGGTAATCTGTTGAAGAGGTAGAGGAGGGGCATTTCCAGAGAAGGAGCAGCAGGTGAAAGCTCTGAGGGCTGAGAAGGAAGGAGCCACTTTTTAGTTTCCTTCTATATTATATGTTCACGGGCAGAGGATCCCATAAGTTTTTGTAAGTTATAAATTGTTTTTGCTCTTTTACAGGATGGTCGCACACCACTTTTACTTGCTGTATCTAAGAACAGTGATCAAATGGTGGAGTATTTAATAAGTAAAGGAGCAAACATACACGTTGTTGACAAGAAAAAAAGGTACAGTAGTGTTTTTCTTAACCCTTATATTGCTGTAGGGTCATGACAACCACTCACGTCAGAAGATTAAATTAAGATGATTAGTTGATAATTATGTAGTGAAAATACCAACACATCATTAGTAGAAAAGCAATGATTCTGCCCGGGCAACAGCAGATACAGCAGGATTCTTTTAGAATATTGGCTGATGACATTTGGACTCATTTTTTTGCCCATATGATTTTAGATTAGCTAAAGGGTGGGTTTCATATCAGTTTGATAAAGTATAGACTCTTTAGTTTAAAGACACAAGTTTGAACTTTTTAACTGTTTTATAGTATTTTTTGACCTCTACTTTACATATATTTTTCCCTAAAAGATGCTTAAGCATAAATAGGAATTGATTTTATCTTTTGGATGTCTCTTTGCTTTAAGCTGCTTTCTTTAAAGAATACTGATGTTACTAGGTTATTCCTGTGGCTCTTAATGACTATTATCAGATACTATGGGCTCATCAATTTTTATCCGTTTTCATTTCTCATATATTTTGATGTTTTTATTTTTCACTGGTATGGTAGAAGGAAGAAAGATAGCTCTTTAAATGAACAAACTTTCCATTTACTGAAGAGAAGTCATAGGTGGGTGATGAAGAGAGAAGAGATGGGCTTTCGATTCTCACAAGACTGGGTTAATTCCTAGCTTTCCTACTTCCTACATGTGTGCTCTTGGGAACATTACTTATCAGCATCAATATGTTTCTTGATATGAAAAGGCGAATTTTTTTTTTATAATTTATTTTGGTATCGTTAATCTACAATTACATGTGCAATATTATGGTAATTAAACTACCCCCTTCATCAGGTCCCCCCCCACCAACCCCATTACAGTCACTGTCCATCAGCATAGTGAGATGCTATAGAGTCACTACTTGTCTTCTCTGAGTTGTACAGCCCTCCCCGTGTCCCCCCAACATTACATCTGCTAATCGTAATGCCCTTTTCCCCTTATCCCTCCCTTTCCACCCATCTTCCCCAGTCCCTTTCCTTTTGGTAACTATTAGTCCGTTCTTGGGTTCTGTGAGTCTGCTGCTGTTTTGTTCCTTCAGTTCTTTTCTTTGTTCTTATACTCCACATATGAGTGAAATCATTTCATATTTGTCTTTTTCGGCTTGGCTTATTTCACTGAGCATAATACCCTCTAGTTCCATCCATGTTGTTGCAAATGGTAGGATTTATTTTCTTCTTATGGCTGAATAATATTCCATTGTGTATATGTACCACATCTTCTTAATCCATTCATCTACTAATGGACACTTAGGTTGCTTCCATTTCTTGGCTATTGTAAATAGTGCTGCAATAAACATAGGGGTGCATCTGTCTTTGAAACTGGGCTGCTGCATTCTTAGGGTAAATTCCTAGGAGTGGGATTCCTGGGTCGAATGGTATTTCTATTTTGAGTTTCTTGAGGAACCTCCATACTGCTTTCCACAATGGTTGAACTAATTTGCATTCCCACCAGCAGTGTAGGAGGGTTCCCTTTTCTCCACATCCTCGCCAACATTTGTTGTTGTTTGTGTTTTGGATGTTGGCCATCCTCACTGGTGTGAGGTGATATCTCATTGTGGTTTTAATCTGCATGAAAAGGAGAATATTAATCCTTCAGTGGTGGTTGTGTATAAGTAAGATTATAGATACATCATTTAATTTAGTGCCTAGCACATACTTAGCATCTTAACTGCAACTATGAGTATTACCATTCTTACTAATATTATTGTTTTAAGCCTGCAAATAGCTTTTATGTATCTGACCTCTAGCTGACTTTTTGAAATCAGACTAAGGAAGAAATGGGAAATTCTTCATTTAAATCTTCACCTACTTCAGATAAGTTACCTCACCATAGTTTCTTGTCCATCAGAGAACTTTAAAGTAGCAACTTCTACGACGTAATAACCAAGTGGGACAAAAGGCTTCCTTTTTGTCTCTTCTTTTAAGTCTTGGAGGTAATTTACAAAAATGAACCCTTGAACATGTGAATGGTCAGTTCTGCGCAGACAGGCAAGATTTTAACTTGGTAAAGTATATCGACATAGCTATTTAAGTAACTTAATTAAAGTTCCTAAGGGTGAAGTTATTTCTCTGTTGTTTTAGAACCACACTCATATATGCTGTAATAAATGGATCAGCAAATATAGTCAAGCTTCTTCTTCAGCAGGATGTTAATGTCCTTTCTCAAGATATCTATGGATTTACTGCAGGAGAATATGCTCTTATTTATGGTTTTGATATGTAAGTATTTACATTAAAATATTAGCTACCACTCAACTGAGGTTTAAAATACTTTAACTGTTATTTAATATGTAATAGATGAGATTTCATAGTTTGATTCAGGCAGTTTTGGAATGGCAGTTAGTTAGTCCCCATGATCAGCCAGAAACCCAGAAAAAACAAGACTAGAAGTAGCAATGGTGCCTGGTTCTTTATCACAGGACTTTTAAGACATAACATTATCCATTCCATTCCAGGTGTAATCCCTATGCATGGCATACAGATAATGTCACCTGTCTGATTTTTCTAGTGTTACCTGGACATGTTCAGGATAGCAGAAAATCCTGTGCTTTCCCCTGGGAACTATCTCCTATACTCTTCCCTTTGAATTTTCCAAGAACCTAAGGAATTCCCTAAAACCAAAGAGACAGTCCTATTTCATAAGTCACTTGGGTGAGGGGAGGACATTCTAATCATTCTGTTGTTTCCACTGATTGTACTGCTGCAGCCTTGCTACTGAAACAGCCCTGCAGGCAGCCCTGATTAACCTTTGCTACCAGGATGCCCTTGCCATTCTAGATTCCTCAGGTTTCATGGTGATGCACACTTAGACTAAAAATAGCTACACCTTTTCTCGGTTCACATACATATGCTTGTATGCTCAGCCACTATTCGAGAGCACCAGCACCCTGTTCTGGCAGCTGGGCCTGCGAGCTTCAACCACACACTTTGCACACTGTCAAAACCTTAAGCAGGGCTCACATCCTGGCTGAGATCTTCATGATGAGTCACCCTTTGAGGATCTTGTCTGTCTGTCCTGCTTGTAGATATTAGTTGGGACCATTAGCTGCTGATATTAGCAGAGAGGTTCAAATAATGCTGCAGGAAGAGAGCAGACTTGCCTTTCTCCTTGGATGTTCTGTACCTACCAGATCTTCAGACCCTGTGGAGCACCTTTCTTCATTATGAAATGCCTTGTATTGCCCTCCCAGAGTAGTGGGCAACAGCTTGCCTGAGATTCCATAATTAAGGTTGGCCTGTTAAGTGGTCTGTTTTCCATAATAATAAATATCTTCCAAGTGAATTGAGAGGATTTCAGGTTTCAAAATACTTTCAGATTCTGCCTCATAAAAAAGCCAGCCATAAAACAGGAATCTCTGAATATCAAGTAGGTTAGTTGGCATTAGGAGAGCCAAGCCCCATCTGTGTCTCATGGGAATCCACATACAAGAGTAGGGGTCAGTCTTCCAAGTCAATTGAAGATGAACATGGAGATGAAATGTCATTCAAATAAGGATCTGTTGGTTCAGAGTTTGAGTAGATGGAGAAGGAAGAGTAGCAGTCGAAGCCAAGTTTTGACCTGGAGTAGTTTTCTGCCCTTGGTGTGATGAGCTACAGTGATAGGGGACATTACATCCAATGTCATGAGGTAATATATTTATAAATAACTTCATAGTAGCTGAGATGCCGTGGATTCCCACAAAGAAAGAACAGCTGACAACCAGAAATAATGTTTCCAAACACGGCAACTAATCTGTCAGAACCTGTGAAAGGAAAACTCACATTGGGTTTTATTTGGTATTCCAAAATAATTTCAAGTTAAAGAACAAGTCATTCCATTGCTCGAGTGTTTCTCTGAGCATTTTGGGGATATAGTAGCTCCTGAAACCCTCCTAGCAACCTTGTAAAATGAGGTGGCAGGATCCCTACTTTCTAGAGCAAGACTTTGAATTGAAGAGAAGCAGCTTATCCAAGAACAAATATCCTGTCGGTTATAGAGCTAGGCCTTCTGAGTGCAAGACACATCTGTATGGCAACCTAATGCTGACTCATTTACTGAGCCATAGTGCCCTCAGTTCATGACTGTTCAACTTTACTATCTTACATTTTCCTTCTCTAATTATTTGCTTAGTAAAGTTTGTAGAACCTACAAATTTAGAGTATATGGGCTAATTAAGGTTTTGACATTAGCTATGTTATTAATCAAAATACTTTTTAGAGTTTAATGTATTTGGTAAATGTTTTCCATATCAATATTAAAATAATAATATTTATGCCCTTTTTCACACATAGCATTTTCCAACTACTTTCTAAATATTCAGAGGAAAATGAAGCTAAAAATTCTTCTCAAAATTATCAAAACTCTTCTCCAGGTAAGAGTTGAAACAGTGAATTATTCTTGGTGGTCCTACCATAGATAAAGTATGAATAAGGGAGTTTTCATAATGAAAGAGCAATGAAGAAAAACAATGTATAAGTTGCATGTATGTTTTTTCTTTCTTATTTTCTTTCTTAATAGTCCAATATTCAGAATTATTTATGAAGCTAATTGAAGGCAATTCAAAATCTGAGATGGTATTGTCTGAAAAGGAATTCATTTATTTAGCCATGACCCCTAAAATCCCATATATTTTTGTGTAAATAAGAGAAAGAATTTTAAGTTAATATGTTGTATGTTTCCTCTCTTTACATTATAACAAATTGGACTTGTCATAATAAAGTAGAAAATAAAGTTAAAAAAGGATAAAAATAGAAATTTTAATTTGTTTTACAACAAATGGATTACATTTAGTAAATGAATGTTTCTTATTACATAGTGATTTGTCTCACTAATAAAAATTACTATCTTTAAAGCTGGGAACTCAGCAGTAACTTCCGGGAGCCATTGTAAATGGCAGATAGTCAGAATTGCATAATTTCACTGGTGTGCAGAAATACCGGTGAGACAGGCTCTTAAAGACACCTTCTGGCAGGACAGGAGTCAGAAAAGCAATGCCCCATTGAGAAACACAGGTTACTTTACATATCGTTACACCAATATGGCCTGACTGTTATCAGCTTCATTCCTCCTAGGTCAAAACAGCATATCTTAGACCAGGTGCTGTCACATCCGCTAAACGGTGCCACTGTAGTTTGAAGGTGGTCCTAGACAAGATGTGAGTGAATAATAAGCACAACTGCACTTGTTCTGCCAATAGGTTTCAGCCCCGGGCAAGTTCACTATGGAGTCAATGTGACCAAAGAAATGACAGTAAAACGTTCTTGGGGTGAAAGGGTTGTACCCAACCTTTATTTCCGTGGTGGCAGGTCAGTCACTAAAATCCCGTTCACTCAGAGCGAGTCTGCATGCAGCAAGCCAGTCTCTGCCTCTGGGCCTCTCTGCCCGCACAGCCATCCTCTGGGTCTCTGTTCTCAGTGCTGCCACGACTCCAGCCTCTGCTCTGCTCTCCTGCAGCCTTGCAGCCCTTCCACCGTGTCTCACGCAGACCACTGGGTGGAGCTCTTGAGTCGGTAGCAACATATTGCCCACACGTGTGTTGTGAGCTAGCCAACCAGGGACTGGTGAGAATCATAGCCACAGCAACTTTTATTTTATATACGCTGCTCCCGGAAGACTATGTACAAAACCAGATGGCAGATTGGATTTGGCCTGTGGTCCATAGCTTGCTGACACCTCATACAGAGGATAGGATGAAGGAAGCTTTTGTTTCCTTGGACTCATATCAGCCCACCTTGAAGTATTTGTTCACCCACGAATACCAAAATAAACAGGGTGCTCAATACGTTCAACTTCCAATGTGGGTCTTTTTCTCGGCCTTATGTCTTCTTCATTTTTAAAAAAATTTGTTAATAGTTTATTATGGACTTCTCTAGATATGACAGATAAATGATAGTTCAATAGAGATCCTTTCAAAAAAATGGTTGCCAAGATGTTGAACATGTTTCATTTTTTTTTTTTTTGCTATTATTAATGTACAACTACATGAGCAATATTATGGTTACTACACTCCCCCTATTGTCAAGTCCCCGCCACATACCCCCATTACACTCACTGTCCATCAGCGTAGTAAGATGCTATAGAGTCACTACTTCTCTTCTCTGTGTCATACTGCTTTCCCTGTATGCCCCCTCTGCTACATTATGTGTGCTAATCATAATAGCCCTATTTCCCCCTTATCCCTCCCTTCCCACCCATCTTCCCCAGTTCCTTTCCCTTTGGTAAATGTTAATCCATTCTTGGGTTCTGTGAGTCTACTGCTGTTTTGTTCCGTCAGTTTTTTTCTTTCTTTTTATACTCCATAGATGAGTGAAATCATTTCATACTTGTCTTTCTCTGCCTGGCTTACTTCACTGAGCATAATACCCTCTAGCTCCATCCATGTTGTTGCAAATGGTAGGATTTGATTTCTTCTTATGGCTGAATAATATTCCATTGTGTATATGTACCACATCTTCTTTATCCATTCATCTACTGATGGACACTTAGGTTGCTTCCATTTCTTGGCTATTGTAAATAGTGCTGCAATGAACATAGGGGTGCATATGTCTTTTTGAAACTGGGCTGCTGCATTCTTAGGGTAAATTCCTAGGAGTGGAATTCCTGGGTCAAATGGTATTTCTATTTTGAGTTTTTTGAGGAACCTCCATACTGTTTTCCACAGTGGTTTAACTAATTTACATTCCCACCAGCAGTGTAGGAGGGTGCCCTTTCTCCACATCCTTGCCAACATTTGTTGTTGTGTTTTGGATGTTGGCCATCCTTACTGCTGTGAGGTGATATCTCATTGTGGTTCTAATTTGCATTTCTATGCTGATTTGTGATGTGGAGCATCTTTTCATGTGCCTGTTGGCTATCTGAATTTCTTCTTTGGAGAAGTGTCTGTTCAGCTCCTCTGCCCATTTTTTTTTTTTTGCTATTATTAATATACAGTTACATGAGCAATATTATGGTTACTAGACTCCCCCTATTATCAAGTGCCCACCACATACCCCCATTGCGATCACTGTCCATCAGTGTAAAAGGATGTTATAGAATCATTACTTGTCTTCTCTGTGTTATACTGCCTTCCCCATATCCCCATACCCCATCCCCACCCCTGCTACATTATGTGTGCTAATTGTAATAGCCCTTTTTCCCCTTTATCCCTCCCTTCCCACCCATCTTCCCCAGTCTTTTTCCCTTTCGTAACTGTTAGTCCATTCTTGGGTTCTGTGGGTCTGCTGCTGTTTTGTTCCTTCACATTTTTCTTTGTTCTTATATGCCACGTATGAGTGAAATAATTTGATACTTGTCTTTATCTGCCTGGCTTATTTCACTGAGCATAATACCCTCTAGCTCCATCCATGTTGTTGCAAATGGTAGGATTTGTTTTCTTCTTATGACTGAATAATATTCCATTGTGTATATATACCATATCTTCTTTATCCATTCATCTACTGATGGACACTTAGGTTGCTTCCATTTCTTGGCTATTGTAAATAGTGCTGTGATAAACATAGGGGTGCATCTGCCTTTTTCAAACTGGGCTGGTGCATCCTTAAGGTAAATTCCTAGGAGTGGAATTCCTGGGTCAAATGGTATTTCTATTTTGAGTTTTTTGAGGAACCTCCATATTGCTTCCCACAATGGTTGTACTAATTTACATTCCCACCAGCAGTGTAGGAGGGTTCCCCTTTCTCCATATCCTCGCCAACATTTGTTGTTGTCTGTCTTTTGGATGGCAGCCATCCTAACTGGTATGAGGTGATATCTCATTGTGGTTTTAATTTGCATTTCTCTGATGACTAGTGAGGTGGAGCATCTTTTCATGTGCCTGTTGGCCATCTGAATTTCTTCTTTGGAGAAGTGTCTGTTTAGCTCCTCTGCCCATTTTTTAATTGGCTTATTTGTTTTTTGTTTGTTGAGGTGCATGAGCTCTTTGTATAATTTTGATGTCAACCACTTATTGGATATGTCATTTATGAATATATTCTCCCAAACTGTAGGATGTCTTTTTGTTCTAGTGATGGTGTCCTTTGCTGTACAGAAGCTTTTTAGTTGGATATAGTCCCACTTGTTCATTTTTGCTTTTGTTTCCCTTGCCCGGGGAGATATGTTGATGAAGAAGTTGCTCATATTTATGTCCAAGAGACTTTTGCCTATGTTTTTTTCTAAGAGTTTTATGGTTTCATGTCTTACATTCAGGTCTTTGATCCATTTTGAGTTTACTTTTGTGTATGGGGTTGGACAATAATCCAGCTTCATTCTCTTACATGTAGGTATCCAGTTTTGCCAACACCAGCATTTCCCCATTGTATATCTATGACTCCTTTATTGTATATTAATTAACCATATATGCTTGGGATTATAGCTGGTCTCTCTAGTCTGTTCCATTGGACTATGGGTCTGTTCTTATACCAATACCAAATTGTCTTGATTACTGTGGCTTTGTAATTGAGGTTGAAGTCAGGGAGTGTAATTTCCACCACTTTATTCTTCCTTCTCAGGATTGCTTTGGCTATTCGGGGTCTTTTGTGGTTCCATATGAATTTTAGAACTGTTTGCTCTAGTTCATTGAAGAATGCTGTTGGTATTTTGTTAGGGATTGCATTGAATCTGTAGATTGCTTTAGGCAGGATGGCCATTTTGACAATATTAATTCTTCCTATCCATGAGTACGGGATGTGTTTCTATTTATTGATATCTTCTTTAATTTCTCTCATGAGTGTCTTGTAGTTTTCAGAGTACAAATCTTTCACTTCCTTGATTAGGTTTATTCTGAGGTATTTTATTCTTTTTGATGCAATTGTGAATGGAATTGTTTTCCTGATTTCTTTTTCTGCTAGTTCACCATTGGTGTATAGAAATGCAACAGATTTCTGTGTATTAATTTTGTATCCTGCAACTTTACTGAATTCAGATATTAGATCTAGTAGTTTTGGAGTGGATTCTTTAGAGTTTTTTATGTACAATATCATCTGCACACAGGGACAGTTTGACTTCTTTCTTACCTATCTGGATCCCTTCTATTCTTTGTGTTGTCTGATTGCTGTGCGTAGGACCTCTAGAACTACGTTGAATAAAAGTGGGAGAGTTGGCATCCTTGTCTTGTTCCCGAACTTAAAGGAGAAGCTTTCATTTTGTGGCTGTTAAGTATAGTCTTGACTGTGTTTTTGATATATGGCCTTTATTATGTTGAGGTACTTGCCCTCTATACCCATTTTTTTGAGAGGTTTTATCTTGAATGGATGTTGAATTTTGTCAAATTATTTTTCAGCGTCTATGGAGATGATCATGTGGTTTTTGTTCTTCTTATGTTGATGTGGTGGATGATGATGATGGATTTTTGAATGTTGTACCATCCTTGCATCCCTGGGATGAATCCCACTTGATCATGATGGATGATCTTTTTGATGTATTTTTGAATTTGGTTTGCTAATATTTTGTTGAGTATTTTTGCATCTATGTTCATCAGGGATATTGGTGTGTAATTTTCTTTTTTTGTGGTGTCTTTGCCTGGTTTTGGTATTAGAGTGATGGTGGCCTCATAGAATGAGTTTGGGAATTTTCCCTCTTCTACTTTTTGGAAAACTTTAGGGAGGATGAGTGTTAGGTCTTCACTAAATGTTTGATAAAATTCAGCAATGAAACCATCTGGTCCAGGTGTTTTGTTCTTAGGTAATTTTTTGATTACCAATTCAATTTCTTTGCTGGTAATTGGTCTATTCAGATTTTCTGGTTCCTGGGCTAGCCTTGGAAGGTTGTATTTTTCTAGAAAGTTTTCCATTTTTTCTAGGTTATCCAGTTTGTTAGCATATAATATTTCATAGTATTCTCTCATAAATCTTTATATTTCTGTGGTGTCCATAGTGATTTTTCCTTTCTCATTTCTGATTCTGTTTATGTGTGTAGACTCTTTTTCTTGTTAAGTCTGGCTAGGGGTTTATCTATTTTGTTTATTTTCTCGAAGAACCAGCTCCTGGTTTCATTGATTCTTTCTATTGTTTTATTCTTCTCCATTTTATTTATTTCTGCTCTAATCTTTGTTATGTCCCACCTTCTACTGACTTTGGGCCTCATTTGTTCTTCGTTTTCTAGTTTCATTAATTGTGAGTTTAGACTGTTCATTTGGGGATTGTTCTTCTTTCCTGAGGTAGGCCTGTATTGCAATATATTTCCCTCTTAGCACGGCCTTCGCTGCATCTCACAGATTTTATGGTGTTGAATTATTGTTGTCATTTGTCTCCATATATTGCTTGATCTCTGTTTTTATTTGGTCATTGATCCATTGATTATTTAGGAGCATGTTATTAAGGTTCCATGTGTTTGTGGGCTTTTTCATTTTCTTTGAGTAATTTATTTCTAGTTTCATACCTTTGTGATCTGAGAAGGTGGTTGGTAAAATTTCAGTCTTTTTAAATTTACTGATGCTCTTTTTGTGGCCTAGTATGTGATCTATTCTTGAAAATATTCCATGTGCACTTGAGAAGAATGTGTATCTTGTTGCTTTTGGATGGAGTGTTCTGTAGATGTCCATTAGGTTCATCTGTTCCAATATATTGTTCAGTGTCTCTGTGTCTTTACTTTCTGTCTGGTTGATCTGTCCTTTGCAGTGAGGGGTGTGTTGAAGTCTCCCAAAATGAATGCATTGCGTTCTATTTTCCCCTTTAATTCTGTTACTATTTGTTTCACATATGTCGGTGATTCTGTGTTGGGTGCATAGATATTTATAATAGTATATCGTCTTGGATTGACCCCTTTATCTTTATGTAATGTCCTTCTTTGTCTCTTGTTACATTCTTTGTTTGAATTGTATTTTGTCTGATACAAGTACTTTTTTCTCCCTACTAGTTGCATGGAATATCTTTTTCCATCCCTTTACTTTCAGTCTGTGTCTTTGGGTTTGAAGTGAGTCTCTTGTAGACAGCATATAGATGGGTCTTGTTTTTTTATCCCTTCAGTGACTCTATGTCTTTTGATTGGTGCATTCAGACCATTTACATTTAGGGTGATTATCAATAGGTATGTACTTACTGCCATTGCAGGCTTTAGGTTTGTGGTTAGCAAAGGTTCGAGGGTAATTCCCTTTCTATCTAACAGTCTAATTTAACCCACTTCGTATGCTTTCACAAACACAACTTAAAATTCTTTTGTTTTTTTTCCCCTCCTTTGTCTTCCTCCTCCATTCTTTGTATGTTATGAATTATATTGTGTACTCTTTGTCTATCCCGTGGGTGACGTCTATTTAGTCTTAGGAATACTTCCATCTATAGGAGTCCCTCCAAAATGCCCTGAAGAGGTGGTCTGTGGGAGGTAAATTCTCTCAGCTTGTGCTTATCTGAAAATTGTTTAATCCCTCCATTAAATTTAAATGATAACCTTGCTGGGTAGAGTATTCTTGGTTTGAGGCCCTTCTGCTTCATTGCATTAAATATATCATGCCACTCCCTTCTGGCCTTTAAGGTTTCTGTTGAGAAATCTGATGGTAGCCTGATGGGTTTTCCTTTGTATGTGATCTTTTTTCTTTCTCTCGCTGCTTTTAAAAGTCTGTCTTTATCTTTGATCTTTGCCATTTAAATTATTATTTGTCTTGATGTTGTCTTCCTTGTGTTCCTTGTGTTGGGAGATCTTTGCATCTCCATAGCTTTAGAGACTATCTCCTTCTCCAGATTGGGGAAATTTTCGGCAATTACCTCCTCTATGACACTTTCTGTCCCTTTTTTCTCTGTCTTCTTCTGGTACCCCTATTATGCGAATATTGTTCTGTCTGGATTGGTCACACAGTTCTCTCAATATTTTTTCATTCTTAGTGATTCTTTTTTCTCTGTGTGCCTCAGCTTCTTTGTATTCCTCTTCTCTAATTTGCATTCCATTTACCATCTCTTCTACTACATCTAATCTGTTTTTAAATCCTCCATTGTATGTTTCATTTCAGATACGGAATTCCTTAGTGATTCTCTGTCTTAAATTCGTTCCTGAGGTCCTGAATATTTTTCTATACCTCCATAAGCATGTTTATGATTTTTATTTTGAACTCTCTTTCAGGAAGATGGTGAGTTCTGTTTCATTTGGCCCTTTTTCTGGGGTTTGTGAGATTTTGGTCTGAACCATGTTGTTTTGACATTTCATATTTCTGTGTGGTGCCCTCTATTGCCCAGAAGCTCCAGTCTCTGGAGCTGCTCAGCCTCTAGAGTGAGGTTGGGGGGTCATTGGGGAGCGGAGGCTGTGCCTGGGGGGTGGAAAGGTCTGTTTCCTGACTCCCGTCTGCCCTGCCTGTCTCCAGTATCACAGCCAGTGGGCCAAGCACACAGGTGTAAGCCTCTGTGCTTGGCGTCTCTAGCTGTTGTAGGTGAGGACTCTCTCTGGCTGGCCTGACACCAGAGCAGTGACTGCCGGTTTGCAAGCCAGTGCTGTCAGGCCAGGAGGAAGGCTCAGCAGGCTGCATATCACAGTGGGGGCCTCGGAGCTGAGTAGCCAGCCTGGGGGGTGGAGCACCTGAAGCTCCCCAAAATTCCCAATCTGCTGGGCAGAGTGCACCCAATCTTGTCCCCCTATCCCTTCTCCTGTGCAGCAAACTCTGTGCAAACCCCGCACCTTCACGTCTTGCTGATTCTTCCTTATTTCTTTTCCATAAAACTTTTATTTCTTTATGCAGTAAAAATAGTAGTTTTTTGCTTTCTTTGTTTTTTTTTTTTATTGTTTTGAAACCATCAATTAAGAGTCCATGTTTGACTAGTGGAGAGATACAAAGCAGGGACCGAAAAGAGGTGTGGTTAATAAGATTTAATGGTAATTGAATGTGAAAAGTTAGGGAAGAGAAAGAGAGATGTAAATTGGTTCCCAGCTTTCCAGGTTTTGGGAGCATGCAAATTGGACATGAAGAATGAACAGTGAAGGGAGTGGGTCAACGAAAGACCAGTTTTTAAATTTTTTTTGTACATGCTGAGTTTGATGGACTATCCATTTAAGAAATTTGAGTATTTGGATAATTGAATAATAGGAGTTTGTAGCTAGAGAACTCCAGGGTTGAAGATGCAGACTGGAAATAATCTGTTTATAATTATTAGGCAAACTCATATATCCAGATGAGCTTGTTTGTGTTGGAGAACATGTAGAATAAGAGGCCAGTGGCAACCCCCTGGGAACAGCAACATTGAAGGGATGGGGTGGGCAGAGCGGCGTCAGTAAGAAGATTGAGTTGTGGCTAGAGATAAGCAGCAGAGCAGGTGGGTCCAGATGGGCTCTGTAGAAACGGAAGGAGACGATCTGAAGAGGTGTTACTTTATAAAACTGGAATGACAAAGGCTGTCCTACTTCTGTTGTAACTGGAAATAGGGCCAGAGAGAGTCTGTGTCCCGTGTTTTGCCATACTGCAAAGTACAGCACCTGTAGACCCAGCTTCCTTTTTTTTAAGGTTTTGTTCTGAATTGATCAATCTCAACTGAAGAGCTGGGGATGTTGTGTTACATTACAGCAAAATAAGTATATTCTCCTCTCACTGCGCTTAGTGGTGAGTGTCCAAGAAAGTCATGCTATTTAAGTTTTACATTGTCAGTTTACGATCCTGATTCTTCTACTGATACCATTTTCTGTCAGTCTGATCGGGTCTGGGTAGGATTATGGCCACTGTAAATAGCAGTTCCCTTGTAGGTATCACATTTTGAATAAGTACACAGGAGGGGAAGTAATTGTTCTTAATACATCAATTGTGTACCAATAACATAATTAATATTCATTCCAGTATAGTCTCCAGGTGTGGTCCCAGATGGACACTTTTTGAACAAAGCTTTGGTCTTACACTTCTAATAGTCTGTATTTTTCTACTGTTGATTTAAAGTGTATTTTATTTTTTCTCTACTAGGGAAGGAGCATTCTGAAGAAGACTCTTTAAACAAGTAGGTCCTTAATGTTTTTTTTAAAAATTATATGTTGACTGAAGGAATGCATAGAAAATTAACATGTTGAGTATGCTTCTCTGGGCTGGGCACTAATAAAGTGCTTAACACTTGTTATCTAATTGCAGGAGCTTTGCAAAGTAGCTGGGCTGTTATAGCCTTGTTTTTGTTAATTAAGCAACTGTGGTTCAGGTGGGTTGATTGATCCATGATTCCACAGTTACCAGTAGCTGACCCCTGATTTGACTGTCAGTCTGCCTGGGTCCCAGTCCATTCACTTTTCTCAGTATAGATTGATAGGAACAAGTGGACCATTTCATAAAGTCAAATTCAGCTAAGTGTTAACTCCGATGTAGAGTTTTCTTAAGAAGCCCGGTTAGTCCAAGCATTTGTCCTAACATATCTGACAGTTGCAGTGGTAACTAGTACCTTGTTTTTACTATCATCAAGGTTTTAGAGCAGATCTTAGTCGGCTGTGGCCACAGAACCATAGGATTTATATTAGCCAGATCTAATCAGGCATGTATCCTTGGATCTAGTGATATCTGCTCTCCTTGAGATGAATTATTTTTCTGTAAGTAAAGAATATCTGTGAGTAGACCATGTTATGTTGGTGAATTTCAGTGTCTATTTGGAAACTATTTATGAAAGATTTCTGTACATGCTGACTTGTCTGTCTGGTTCTGTGAAAATTCATCCTTCCTTCCTTCCTTCTTTCCTTCTTTCCTTCCTTCCTTCCTTTCTTCCTTTCCTTTTCCCCTTTCCCTTTTCCATTTCCCATGCTCTTCCTTCTTTCCTTCCATCTTTCTTTGAACATTTTTTTTCTTCCATGACATTGCTATAATCTTTTCTGGATTTTTTTTTATACTTCTCTGCTTTTCATGGTATTTCTTTTGTTCTGTTAGTTTTCCCACTTCTTACCGCTGAGTATCTCCACATTCCTGTAGACAATATCAAAAGCTCAAGGAATTTCAGAATTGTAAGGATTCTCATAGATTTTAGTTAATCAAAACACCCTCCAGAACTTCAGCCTGTGTTTAAAATCCTGGCCAAGTGGTTGTTCAAATGGATGATTTTAAAGCCAAACAGAGTCAAGTAATTAATTAGTTGGATATGGTAAGTGCCAAGATGAGGTTTAAATTCAGGTTTCTTCCTTTTTTTATCATCCTGTAGGTGAGTGTTTTCATAATAGAAAGGTGGGGAGTGGGTCTAGTGAACACAATATAAGGGATAAAAGTGAATTTCTAGGAGAGATCAGGTTTCCAGAGGACCACACTGGGTTGGACAGAAATAAGGGTTTTAGAAAAAAGATCAGAGTTCTTGGGGTTTATGACAAGTTAGATAAAGATAAATTACAGGAATGAGGGACATGGGGTGTTGGGAGTTGTCCAGAAAGACGTTTTAAATCACGAGCTCAAGGGAGTCCCAAGCAGGTGGCTGCTCTTTTGTTTGTTTCATTGAGGGAACTAGCATACTTTGGAGTTTCTGAGAGATAATGGAATCAATTAAAGCTTTTTTGAGAACAGAAACCAAATTTTAATTATATCCAAAAACTTCATTTAATAGCCAACTCTTCATTCTCTTTGTTTTAAACAAACAAACTCACTAATTTTTGTTACACATACAAGACTAGGGGTCAGTCTTCCAAGTCAATTGAAGATGAACATAGAGATGAAGCATCATTCAAGTAAGATCTGCTGGTTCAGAGTTTGAGTAGATGGAGAAGGAAGAGTAGCAGTCGAAGCCAAGTTTTGACCTGGAGTAGTTTTCTGCCCTTGGTGTGATGAGCTACAGTGATAGGGGACATTACATCTAATGTCATGAGATAATATATTTATAAATAACTTTATAATAGCTGAGATGCCGTGGATTCCCACAAAGAAAGAACAGCTGACAACCAGAAATAATAACATTTTCCAAACACGGCAACTAATCTGTCAGAACCTGTGAAAGGAAAACTCACATTGGGTTTTATTTGGTATTCCAAAATAATTTCAAGTTAAAGAACAAGTCATTCCATTGCTCGAGTGTTTCTCTGAGCATTTTGGGGATATAGTAGCTCCTGAAACCCTCCTAGCAACCTTGTAAAATGAGGTGGCAGGATCCCTACTTTCTAGAGCAAGACTTTGAATTGAAGAGAAGCAGCTTATCCAAGAACAAATATCCTGTCGGTTATAGAGCTAGGCCTTCTGAGTGCAAGACACATCTGTATGGCAACGTAACGCTGACTCATTTACTGAGCCATAGTGCCCTCAGTTCGTTACTGGTCCACCTTATTATCTTACTATTTTCCTTGTATAATTATTTGGAGTATATGGGCTAATTAACGTTTTGATATTAGCTGTATGATTATCCAAAATACTCTTTAGAGTTTAATATGTCTGGTAAATGTTTTTCACGTCAGTATTAAAATAGTAATATTATTTATAAACTTTAACTCATAGCCAAAAAGTTATTTAAAGGTTTTATGAAAACCGAGGCTGAATTCATATAAAAAATACTCAGTAGATACTCATGTGTCTTCACTGTTTTTGCTTATTTTAAGAAATAAACTCACTCTTTTGTTACAATTTTTTTCTCTGAAGTCTTTACAGAAAATCTGGCATTGATGGATCCTTTTCTGTGTCAGTTGATGTACACGTGGATTTTGATAACAAGGTAAAATGCTCTCATCAAATTAATTTTCATGCTCTGTATTTCATTTTTTATAGGGTTTATTCCTAAATGTAGCACTGGTCTGTCAATTATCATTTTGTGTTTGTAATGGAAAGTTGGTCAGAGCAAACCACTTTATAGAAATACTACTAGTTGAATTTTTTTTTTACTTTGGTAAATACTGTAGATGAGAGCTGAGTACTCCGCAACACAAGTCTCTTAATTTGTAAGGTTAACTTAATGAAGCCAGTGTAGTATAATGCAAGAAACTAAAGCTTAAAATCATAAGGGATCAGTTCTGATGTCA